>CM042476.1:78466083-79703583 GCA_023621385.1 Quercus gilva | reverse complement strand
CAACAACTCTGATAATCATTGGCACCCTTAGTGTTCATATACCTATTTCATCTTTATCTTTAAATTATTACTGGGTGTTTTTTTTTCTGCCCTTGTTTCATGATGTTGATTATTATTGCATCAGCTCTGGTCATGGAGTAATCCATGTCAAAAACATAGTTCTCTTGGCCCTTTTTCGTTAAGGGTAGATAACCAACTAAAGTGAATTTTGGCATACTAATTTTCCCTTTTCCTGGCAATCCTCATTTCATTTTTTGTCCTCTAATCTACATTTTTTTTTGTGCCCCCGCAGCCCCGGGGGTGGGACCATATTTATGAGATTTTGTGTCAGGGGTGAGTGATTTTTTCATTTTGTGACATTGTAGATGATGATTGCACTTTTTGTTTGACTGATGTCAATTTTTTTACCTGTTCTGCAAGGGATTGAAAGTCAAGTGCACCACCTGTAATTCACCCAAATTCTCTCACAAATTTTTTTACAATTTTTTTTTTAACTTTAACTTTTAACTTTCACTTAATATATTTTATTTAATGGTTGAGATCCATTGAATACAATTGCATTAGGTGCAATACCCTAGATATTGCACCTGATCTCAATCCGTTCTACAATAGTGTGCACAGCATCTTTTTAGACTCAGGCAGCAGCATATTGAAAGAATTTCATGGCAGGCACTGCCTGCCATCTTTGGGTCGTGTGAAGCTCATTGAATTTTATATTTTCCTACTGAATTTTCCTATTTTAAAAATATAACTATTGAATTATATATTTTTTATGTTCTTAACACGCACGTCAATATTTTTCGTGTCAATCAGATATTATTATTTGATTTATAAACTTGTTTTTTATAAATAATTTTGGATTACAAAACCTTGAAATTTAAATATTTGATTGATGAAATAATTGCTAATTTTCGATCTTCTGAAAATGTTGTAAGCATGGAAGATATAAGAAGAAAATATAATCTAATGATGGATTTGTCACAATTCACATTTAATAAAAAGATATTGAGTGGAGTTATAACTATTAGTTACAATTAAGTTTATAGAAAAACTTTGTCTTTCCGGGAAAATGTTGCACATTAATTACAATATATTTGTCTACGTCGTCATTATTATTATTATTATTATTATTATTATTATTATTATTATTATGGTAAAAGTGCAAAACCTACCTTTTAAATTTTACCAGAATTTGTTTCATATTTCTAACTTTACTCTTGTTCGATTGAATTTTTTAAGATTAAAGTTTATTTAATTAAGGTATCCCGTTTGTATTTATTAGAAAATTGTAATTAAGTCTAGCTTTCCTATAAATTTTTAAATTAAAAAATATATAAATTATTTTATAAAAAATACTTTTTGAAAGAGAGAGCATTTTGCTCTGGACGACAGTGCATGAAGTCAGGGCAAGGATATGGAATGACGTGGTATTTTGAATTCTAGGTGCTGGTTAGAATTCTCTTTCAACTAAAAATGATTAAGTTTCTCAAAAAAAAAAAAAAAAAAAAAACTAAAAATGATTGAACCCTTTGAAAATTTCCAACAATTCGATAGATGGAGGAGACAAAGATCTACATGATAATCATGGTGGAGCTTCCAAACCTTCCTATGAGAAGTAAAATAAAGTATAAGGTAAGCTCACCTTTTTCATCTAACTATTGTGGGGGGACTGCCACTGACATTTTATTAGGCCACTTTTTCTTCAGTGCAATATAGACAATCTAGATTGCTTAAATTCAATTATGATTTTTTTTTTTTTTTTTTAAATTTGAGAACCATGACATTAGGATTTTAGCCAATTAGTTCGAAAGTATCCTTAAGGCATACTGTAATATCAACATCAAAAGAAAGTGTACAATAGTACTATGAAATTTATGAGTTTAATTTGTTTACCACCCGCTGTGATGCTGCAATTTTATGTTTAATGGTTACAAATAATGCTAAAAACAAGAGTTAAGATTGGATCAAAATTTATTAAAAAAGAAAATCTAAAAGGAGCAACATGGTCTTGATAACTAATAAAGCCTGTAACAAGGAGTTTTGACTCTTTTGAGGAAAAAATAAATAAATAAAAGAAAGAAGAAGAAAAAGGTTGAAAAATTTTGAGTAGAGCTTAGGGTAATTTTCTAAAAAGTAAAGTGGACCTAAGTGTGTATTGGTGGAAGGCAATCAAGGAATGAAACATGCATTCAAACTTATAAAGGTTGCATTCAAATTTTGTGTAAAGCTTAGGGTAATTTTCTAAAAAGTAAAGTAGACCTAAGCATGTATTGGTGGAAAGCAACCAAGGAATGAAGCTTGCATTCAAGCTTACATCTAATTATGACTCTAATAAACTGGCCTTCAGTACATAGTCTCTTAGCACGAAGAATTGCATTTTTTTGTCTCCACTCTGGTGCTAATTTACAAAGTATAACTTTTAAGCTCTTCCCTTTTAGGTGAATTACACTCCAATCAACTAAATCCAGCCAATTGAATTTGGGGTTAGAGATTGAACATAAGCTCATAATATCTGTTGAGGGTCATTTTTGTAAAACAGGCCAAACTCAGCAAAGCAGGCAGCAAATAGAAGTGGCAAGCATAGAATAAAACTATTAAGCTCAAGCGGCAGGAATAATGAATCACAAGCCCATAACATGAACAAATGGGTCTTAAGGAAGCAAATGGGCTCAAAGGGCTTGGAAAGAGAGAAATGGCACCCATGGGCAGTATATGGTATGGATAAGTGAGAATGGGCCGCGGCAGGCCCAAGGCAATGTAAACAAAGAAAGTAGGGGTTGATGGCAAGCCCATGAACCCCAAGGATGAGAATAAGGAGATTGGGCCGGGGAAGCCCAATCAAGTTAGTAAAAGCCCATGGGAATGCAGAGTTAGTAAATGGGCCGAGAAAATCCAAAGGAAGTAAATGGGCCGCAGGCCCAAGGGAAAAAGAAAGGGACACTAGAGCCCATAAGTAAGAACATTAGTGGCCATATTAAGCCACTAAGGAAGGAATGAAATGGCTGGCTTGAAAAGAGGCCTAGCAAGAGCAAATCGCCACGGCAAGAAATGCCAAGTAATGTGGCAAGACATGAGGGCAACCAAGAAATGGGCCAAGAGAAATGTAAAACCTAGTATTAAAAGAAGCCCAGCCCTAAAGGGAAACAATGAATTATACAAAACGGCCCATGTAAAAGAATAAAGAAGCACGGCAGACTGTGCAAATAAAGCTCCAGATCGCGAAAAATGTATGAGCTGCAAGCAGATTTTGAACGTACATAACAGGAAAGCACGCGCAAGACCCAGGCACCACCAGCTTGTACCCAGCCAATATGGGATGTGGTGGAGCCATGGGTCAGAGGTAAGAGATAAGGCAGGGTGTGGTTTGGTGGTGGGGAGAGGGGAAAATATCTATTTTGCGGTTCCTGTCCAAGCCCTTTTGGGAGGTACGTCCTGCTGGGATGACAGACCGCCCAAAAGAGGCAAGGTTGAGGGGGGAAACGTTGGGTGCATGTCATGGAGAGAGGGAGAGAGCATTTACGCCATGGTAGGAGAAAGTGCCACGACGGAGTAACAAACAACACAAACCTGCCTTTGTCTGGCGAAGGTAAGTGGTACACAGACGAGCTCTTGGGTGGTCGGCAAGTATGCCCAGACCTGACAAAGGCGGTTAAAGGGTAAAGTGGTAAAATCCGGTCACGGCTAGCCCTATAAAAGGACCCTTACCGTGCCCTATAAAGGAAAAAGCACAGAGAGGTACCGGGAAGTACAAGGAAAAACAAAAGAAAAAGAAAAGAAAAAAGAAAAGATAAGAGAGCAAATAGGTAACAAAGAGAAAGAGTGTAATGGGCATGCACCAGTAGATCGGTTCCCTTCTCTCCCCCTCAAAATCCCACTTTCTAGGAGACGATTAAGCAATAGGGATTCCTTTGGGCACTAATCATTTGGGTCCGATTCCCTCAAAGTCATTAATCTCCATGGCAAGATATTTTCCTAGGAGATTAGTTTCATTGAGAGGAAGCATTCTTCCTCTTTGGTTTTTGCCACTGTGGACCCAGACTTGACTTGATATTTATTTTTGATTAACTTCTATTGTCGCTTAATCAATTACTCCTTTTTATAAAAGCCGTTATTATCATTACTATTGTTATTACTGTAATTGTCATAGAAATAAAGATCACTCGGTCATTTTTCCATTAAGAAAAGGTCACTGTACTCTGTTTTCTTTGTTGTTATTATATCTGTCTGCCGTAAACTATTTGTAATAGCTCTGCTTGCCATAAGAACATTCTTGGTAGACAAGGCTTAGTTTGGCACAAGGCAGTTCAAAATGAGTTACAATTGGGCCGGTCTCAACTCTCCTACTCAGAAATACTCGAGCTCATCACCGTAAGAGGCAGCCAAGCCCATCCAAAAACACAAAAAGGCCCCCACATTAAATTGGCGACTCCAATGGAGAGTTGAGAAACAGACAAGGACGAAAGCCCACACAAATAAATGCCTCCGAAATCCAGGACAACACGGAATATGAGTGTTGTACCCTCACAAGCAGAGTCTAGGTCTACAACGCCTCACCAACCGTAGCCTAACCAGGCAGAAGGTGCCAACGGAATGGGGGCTGACCCCCAACTGCCACCAAGAATTCCTACTGACAATGCCAACATTTTCATCAAAGTCTTGCAGTCATTACAACACTCGCAGCAGCAAATGATGGAAGAAATCCGCCAGCTAAAAGCCGATAAAACGAAAGAAAAAGGAAGCCAACATGACCTAGAGAATGCGACAGACAAAGAAGAGACACCAACAAGAGGCGTCCCATATAATACAGAACAACGTTTCATCACTATGGCTGAGGTGGCCGCCCTCTTGGAGCAGGAAAGGGCCAGGGCACCTAAGGAGTAGTTCTATGCACGAAGGCCTCCTTACCCACTGAGGGTGCTCAACAAACCATACCCCGAGAGGTATGGGCCAAAGGCATTCGCACATTACGATGGTAGAAAGGGAAGTGCTGTTGAGCACATGAGCAAGTTCATTGATATGCTTGGCCCTTATGCCGCAAACGAGGACTTATGTCTTCGAGAATTTTCTAAATTACTATGTGACCAGGCTTATACCTGGTACATTGGCTTAAAGCCAGGATCAATCCCAACATGGGATGATATGGTTGATGTATTTTGTACCAAGTACTTCCACGGAGAAGAAACTGTGACACTTGCAACACTGCAAGCGACCAAACAAAGGAATGGTGAAGACTTGATAGAGTACATCAAGAGATTTAGGGACATAGCACTCGACTGTTATGACCATTGCAAAGAAAGGACACTAGTGGAGATGTGTAAGACAAATATGATCAGGGAGTACAGGGCAGTTCTAGAAAACCTTGAAATCTCCTAGTTCGCGCAGTTATTGCAAAAGGTAAGAAAAACTGCCCAGTCCGTAAGGCCAAGCACGGACAAAAGAAGTGCCCCGCAAGCCATGGCGGTGTCCACCGGTAAGCAGAGGAGAAAGACCGACAGGAGAGAGTACGATACTCCCCCGCCAATACCATGCACCTCAAAGGAGCTAAACGTACTGCTAGACAAATGGATAGCAGACGAAATTTTCAAACCTAACCAGGTTGTTAGGGAGCCCACAGAGGAAGAGCGAAGGGACCCAAGTTTTTGTCGTTTACACAATTATGTCCAACATTCTACCGCAGAGTGTTAGGCACTCTGCAGACTAGTGCACCGCAGGATAAAGGAAGGGACTTTAGAACTGTCCCAATAGGAAGTCCAAAGAAACCCACTCCCAAACCACAAAGGGAAGAGTGTAGCAGTAGTGGTAATTTGCGCAGACTCAGGAGAGGACGAAGAAGAGAACATGGCTTTGCCTGCGGCGGCCATTACCACTCTACAACAGAGTTCCAAGTTCAAAAATTTGTTCGATCAGCTAGGACTCTCAGCAAAAGAAAGAAAGGTAGCCACGGAAGCTTTGGTGAGCATTGCCTCCGATGCAGGAGTAGAATGTCTATCGGCGAAAATACCAGATAATAAGGCTCTCTTACAGGAGTCAATTGAAATCACTTTTAGTGAAGAAGATATGGAGGTGGGACACCCGGATCACAGGTGCTTCTGTGAATCTCATTCCATTAAGCACTCTATAAGCAGCAGGAATTTCATAAAAGAATATTAAGGGATGCCCAATGAAAGTAACAGGGTTCGGCGGAAGGGGCGAGTAACGAAGGAGTTGTAGTCGAAAAGGAGGTGTAGGTTATGGCAGAAGAAGAAATGGAAGAACTTGACCTGGGGTCTACTTCGCAAGGGCTGAGACCCATCTCAATTAGTGCAAGTTTGACGAAAAAAGAGAAAAAGGAGCTAGTACCGTTGTTAAAAGAATTCAGAGACGTGATCGCATGTGACTACAGTGAAATGCCAGGGCTAGACCTTAGGTTAATGGCACATACGTTGAATGTGGACCCGCAAGCCAGGCTAGTAGCTTAGTCTGCCAGGATATTTCACATAGAAATAGAAGGGCAGATAGTTAAAGAAGTGCAGAAGTTGCTAGCCACAGTATTCATTAAGCCTATTCAACATTCCCGCTGGCTATCCAACATAATATCAGTAAAGAAGAAGAATGGCCAGATAAGATGTTGCGTGGATTTCAGGGATCTCAACAAAGCATGCCTGAAAGATGAATTCCCATTGCCAAATATGGATTTATTGATAGATTCTACGGCAGGAAGCGCCATGTTCTCATTCATGGATAGTTTTAGTGGATACAACCAGATCGGGATGGCACCAAAAGATGCGGAGAAAACTGCTTTCAGAACGCCTATGAGGAACTTCTACTACACCGTGATGCCCTTCGGGTTGAAAAATGCAGGTGCGACTTATCAACAGGCAATGATGGCTATATTTCATGATATGATGCATTAGGAGTTAGAAAACTATGTGGACAACATAGTAGTTAAGTCAAAGAGGAGAGAAGAACATTTTCGTGTGCTGAGGAGAGTATTCAAAAGATGCAAAGCCTTTAAGTTAAGAATGAATCCCCTCAAATGTGCGTTTGGTGTGTCCTTAGGGAAATTCTTGGGATTCTTAGTTCACAGCAGGGGAATAGATGTAGACCCAGCAAAAGCCACGGCCATTGCAACTATGAGACCTCCAACCACAGTAAGAGAACTAAAAAGCTTCTTAAGGAAAGTCTCGTATATCTGAAGATTCATCCCTGGGTTGGCATCAATCACTTCGGCTTTTACCAAGTTACTGAGGAAAGTGCAAAGTTTTGTATGGGGAGAAGCGCAGCAGGCGGCCTTTAAAAGGTTGCAGCCATGGTTTTAAAAACCGAACCGGGCATCAAACCGTTTTTTTTTTTTCAATTTTTGGTTCAACCCCGGTTTTTGACCAGTTTTTGGCCGGTTTTTCAGTTGTTGACCGGTTATTGACCGGTTTTGGGGCTTTTAACCAGACCGGATTGCCTTTTGGTTCCTAGTTGAACTGGTCAGATCGATCGGTCCGGTCCGATTTTTAAAACAGTGGCTGCAACAGATTATGATGAACCTCTCTACAGTGCAACCCCTAAATTAACAAGAAGCCATTGCTACTTTATATGGCTACCAATTCATATGCCATTAGTGCCTTAATCACCCAAGAAGATGGAGGTGGCGTCGAGCAACCAGTATACTACATCAGCCGCGCCCTAAAAGATGCAGAAACTCGTTACCCGAGGGCGGAAAGGGCATGTTTGGCTATTGTGTATGCCTCACAGAGATTACGCCACTATTTCGTGGCCTACGAAGTATGGCTGATGACTAAGTCCTATGCCATCAAAGCCTTACTACAGTAGCCAATCCTCTCTGGCAGGATATTCCAGTGATTATTACAATTGTCGCAGTATGACTTGAGAATGGGGGTGCCCAGAGCAATGAAAAGCTAGGCTATAGCAGACTTATTGGCATAGTTTCCAAGGGAGGAAGAATTTCCACTGGACGACGAAGTTCCGGGGGAAGTAGCCATGGCGAAAGAGCTCAAAGAACAGTGGGTAATGAAATTTGATGGGTCTTCTACTGCCCAATCTGAGGAGTTAGAGTAGTTTTGTATCATGAAGAAGATAAAGCAGTAGCATTATCATTCAAGTTGGAGTTCCCCTGCTCAAACAATACCGCAGAATATGAAGCCTACTTAACAGGGCTGGCCACAGCTCTTGAAATGGGAGTTAAGCATTTGAGAGTACTAGGTGATTCCAACTTGGTAGTCTGCCAGACCAAAGGGAGTTTTTCCCTAAAAGAACCCAGGCTAGCCCCGTACAGAGCAATGGCCCAAAAAATGGAAGAAAAGTTCTTAACTTTTAAAATAGAACATGCTTCGAGGAACGAGAATCGGTTTGTTGATGCGTTAGCCATACTAGGTTTGCAAATAATGTTTGAAGGGGGGAGCACCAGAGTAGAGGTCAACAAAAGAGAAGAATCCATAATTGAAATGTTGAAAGAAAGGTTCTAGGAGGAACATTGCGAAGGAGATTGGCGGATACCCATGAGGGAAGCTTTGACGGGAGAAGAAGGAGTCATGGAATTAAAAATACTCAAAGACTACGCCCTGGTGAAGGGAGACCTGTACCGCAAGATGCCAGGCAGAGTCTTGTCCAGATGTGTGGGACAAAAGAAGGCCTAGAGAAAGTTGAAAGAAGTACATGAGAAGACTTGCAGATCTTGCGAAGAGGTCAGCCTTTACCGCAGACTTCAAAGGGCAGGCTTCTATTGGCCAACCATGAGTAAAGATGCAGACCAAGTCCAAACCCAGTGTGGGAATTGCCAACTTGCGGCAGACAGAGAAGAAAGTTACGTTGCATTCGTCAGCGAAGACTGGAGAAGCCCATTTATACAGTACCTGACAGAAGGCATCCTGCCACAAAAACATAGCGAAAAATATAAGCTCAGGAGGTTAGCAACGCGTTATTTTTTGCATAATATGATCCTTTTCAAAAAAGGGTATGATGGAGACCCCTTGAGGTGTTTGGGCCTTGAGGAGGCGAGAGAATTGGTAAAAGAGGCATACTCAGGAGAGTGTGGGGAACACTAGGGAAAGAAAAGGCTTTACAGATGCCTGTTGCAAATAGGTTACTACTAGCCTACCATGAAAAAGGATATGGCAGAATTTGTGAAAAGGTGCCATAGTTGCCAAGTACAAGCTAATTTGATTCACACTCATCCGCAGAATTTGCATAGCATGGTCACACCATGGCCCTTCTACACTTGGGGGCTTAATTTGGTTGGACTGGTGAATCTGCCATCACGATGGTACATATGGATACTGGTAGCTACGGAATATTTTACTAAGTGGGTAGAAGCAGTACCATTTCATAAGGCCACAGGAGGAGCAGTGGCAAATTTTATCAAGGAAAACATAATTGTAAGGTTTGGAGTTCCCCACAGGATCATCAATGACAACTGCACACCTTTTGTCAATAGTGAGGTGAGGAAAATGCTAGAGTTCTACCAAGTCAAGCATCACCGGTCATTGTCGTATTACCCTCAAGGAAATGGGCAAGCAGAGGCAATGAACAAAACTTTCATAAAAATCATCAGTAAAATGAGCCAAGAGTATACGGGAGGATAGGCAATGCACCTGCCAGAAGCTCTTTGGGCTTATAGGAGTTCACCTAAGTCAGCCACAGGTTTTTCACCTTTTTCCTTGGTCTACGGAACTGAAGTAGTGAGCCTAGCAAAGAAAATGACCCCATCCCTGAGAGTCATGCAGATGCAAGAAAAGGAGAATAATGAAGAAGTCTTTGTGGCAGAAAGGTGCGAAGACTTGGAAGGACTTGATGAAAGAAGAGAAAAGGCCTAAGAATACAGTTGTAGATATAGGCAAAAAATGACTGAGGCCTACGGCAGGATGACTAAAGAGAGAGTGTTTGCGGAAGGACAATTGGTCCTAAAAGTGGCAGATTATGTTAGGAAAGGCCTGGCAGGACCATCGAAGTTTGCATCGAAGTGGGAAGGACCCCTTGTGATAAGAGAGGCACATCCAAGTGGATATTACCGCTTGACTCAGATGGATGGCAGGGACTTAATGGATCCCATCAATAGGAAATGGTTGAAATGCTACTACGCCTGAGAGGAAAAGCCATGTGATTATCCCTTCCTTTTGTTTTGTTGAAAAAGTTGTTATGTTTCCTTTTACTCTGGTTTTCATCTTTCAAATGACTATGTCACAAGTCAAAATTTTGTAACTTGCTTTCATGAGGATGCAATGAAAAGCACGAAGTATTTATTATCATATGTCATAGCAAAAGCAAAAAACAGTAGCAAAGTGTAGCATCATAAGTATAGCATTATAAGTTACAAACCCAAACTATGGCAAACTAAGCCAAATAGGTACTACAGGAAGCATAATGTACTAGACAGAGTAATAGGGCAAAAGAAACAACAAAACAAGCAAAAAACTGCATCATCATCAATAGAGTCCAGAACTGAGTGATTGATCCCCAAAACGACCAAGTCCGCCGATACTGGAAAGAAGTCGCTCGCGACGGCCCTCCAAATCTGCCACTTCCTTTCTCAGATCCTTAAGGCGTAAGTCAATAGAATTAACAGTAGGCTGGACTCTCCTCATATAATATACTAGACAGAGTAATAGGGCAAAAGAAACAACAAAACAAGCAAGAAACTGCATCATCATCAATAGAGTCCAGAAATGAGTGATTGATCCCCAAAACGACCAAGTCCATTAATATTGGAAAGAAGACGTTCGCGACGGCCCTCCAAATCTATCACTTCCTTTCTTAGAACCTCAAGGCGTGAGTCAATAGAATTAACAGTAGGCTAGACTCTCCTCATAAAAATTGCTCGAGCAATCTCTCGAAGGTGATCCAAGACAAACTCCACGGTAAAACCAACGCTAATAAGCTCCTATACTGCAGCCCTCCACTGCAGGATCGAAGGTGATCCAAGACAAACTCCACGGTAAAACCAACGCTAATAAGCTCCTATACTGCAGCCCTCCACTGCAGGATCCTTTCAATGGAGACAGTATCAACAAAGTTGTGCTCAATGTCATTCAGAACACTCCCCAACATCCTCAAGAAATGCTCCCTAACTGATCAGCCAAGTCGGAATCCCTGCATGAAGTCCCCACGATTGTTATGAATCATCACCAAATGAGAAGCACAGTCCTCGGGGATTCTAAAGCTATGAAAATCTATGTAAGGAGGCCCGGAGCCCCAGAAAGAAGCAGGATCAAGGTCATTGACTTCGGGCTGGTCAAAACGTGCGAAAAAGGCTGCGGCCTCACCCGTAGGGTCTGGAAGGGTGGTGGAACTGCTGCCCGCTTCGAACTAAAGTGGAAATGTAGGAAGTGGCCATGCCAAGGAAAACACAAGGCATGAGACGAGAAACTAAAATATATATATATATATATATATATATATATATATATATATAGACAAGGAGAAAGAAAGCTTACCAGGACCAGTAACAATGGGGGCTATAGAAAAAACAGATACAGGCACGGAGGAAATGGCAGAAACTGATGCAGTGAATATGGCAGAAACTGGTACAAAAGATATGGCAGGAATAGGTGTTGTGGGCATGGCAGGAGTAGCTACCGCAGAGACCCCTACATCTGTTGCAATTCCTAACCCCTCAAAGGTCTCTGCAAATAGAGAGATAGACATGCAAATAAAAAGGAAGAGTGAACTTATCAAAAAAAAGAGGAGAAGAGTGAACTTAACGAAGAAAGAAGAGAAAGGAAGGAAGAAAGCACATACCTATTGTCTTGGGTGGAACACTCCCCTCTTCCTCAGATTCAAAAATCCTCCTCCCTAGGACAGGCTTATCCTTAGGATCCTCAAAGATCTCCTCATACTCCTCTGAAGACAAGTCAGCATGAGGCCTACGTGTGGCAGAAACAGGAATAGAAGAGGGAATAACTACTAGAGAAGAACCGTCCTTCACAGCCTGAGAAAGAGCAACAAAGGGGTCACCGATGGAAATGACAAGAGGTGTAGCAGGAGTAGCCTCGATCTGAGTAACAGCAGGAGGGATGGCCCCCCTTTGAACAGACATGTCACGGCAAAAGTAGGGGTGACCTCACTAACCTCCCCAGTATGAATACCCTCATCCATGGGTACCGGTCCAGTGGGAGAGGTAGTAGCCTTAGTAGGAACTCCACGAATAGCTGCAAGAGGGGCAGATGTTGCAAACTCAGCTCCACCAAGAGAGCCCTCCGTAGGTGTGCCCATGGGGGCAGAAAGCTCCTCGGCAGTAGGGCGGTATATAGAAAGAGGCTCAAGCTTATCCTAAAAGACAAAAAAAATAGGGAGGTATGAAAATCAAAGTAACTCTTTGGGCGAATGAGGTAACCAAAAACATGTAGCAGACTGAACACGTGCAAATAAAAAAAAAAGGGAGAAGGAGCAAAAAGAAATATACCTCCGATTCAGGTTCCTCGAGCATAATGGGACGAGCAACTAACGTATCCCCCTTGTGCTTAGACTGCAAAAAGAAAAAAGGATAAGAGAAAGAGTCAAAGAAAGGAGTCAACAAGCATGTCTGGATTCAGGAAAAGTCATAAAAAAAAAGGGGAAAAAGTACATATATATATATATATATATATGTGTGTGTGTGTGTGTACTCGGGAGACAAAGCAAGAAGAAGGTTTTTAAGTGACGTACTTTTCGCTGAACGGCAGGCGCAGGATGGGGAGTTGTCTTCCTCTTACTGCCTCGTGTTCTGTTGGCAGGAGTAGTACCTATGAGAGGCTGAGGAGTGGTAAACTTAGGCTTGTTGATAGATTTAAGCTTGGCAGGAACTTTCTTGGCTGGCGCAGGAATGTTTACTACTTTAACTTTCTTCTCCCAACCTAGGGGGTAATCACCTGTATGCCAATACCATCCTTTCTTCTCCTCATCCCATTCAAAGATGGCGGATCGGCTTTGTTTCCTGGCATAGGCCAACACGGACCTAGAAGGAATGAGCAACCGAGGATTGGGAAAGATAACCATGCTAAGTCCCTCAGGAGGTATGAGAGAGAAACCGCGACTACCAGCTAACTCTGTATCAAATGAGGTCATTACAACCTGCCAATAGCCATCCATAGCAGGAGTGCAAAGTCCTTCCCTCAGAGAACCAGGAACTGTGACTGCATTGAAGCGTTGTCTCCAAAAATTAAAAGCAGTGTGCCGCAGAGAGGGTCTAACTGAAGTAGGAGACTCTGCGAGAAAGGAAAGGTCATCAAGAATATCTTGATCCAACCCAAATTGTCTCCTTACTCGGTTGGAAGGATAATGGACAAACCTGACACCTTCGTCTGCTAAATAAGGCAACCATCCGACATTAGTAGTAGCCAAATAGGTGATACCCGTCTTATCAAAACCAGCCAGCGGAGTGGTAGTACCAACAGTATCAACAAATGAACCCATTGCAGAATCAATGCAAGTATAACCAGAACACAAATGTCTGTAAGCTCTCTAGGAAAAATCAATACCTTCATCAAAGGACTCAACAACAGAATAATCGATGGGCTTTAAACTGGACCAATGAAAAGCCAGAGGAAAATCAGACTCAAATCTGCCATAAAAATCAGTAATTGCTAGCGGACAGGATTGGTACTTCTCTTTAGCAAATCTGACAGACCTACACTTCGCCAAGTATTAGGCACAGCGCTCAAACAACAACTACTGCAGAATGGTGTTGTGTACAGAGGAAGCGACTATGTGGCAGGAGCCAGCCTGACTCTCGTCACTGCGCAAGATATCCAGTTGAACATATAGATGCCCCAAAAACATGGGGGCCAGTAGCAGACTCATTCCTGCAGATATTTTTATGACCAAACGAAAATACAAAAGCTTTATAGCATAATGAGGATGGGACCCATAGACAAACTTACAAAGCCAAAAAGCAATAAAAGCAGCACAGCGGGCAACGGCAGAAAACTTGGAAGAAGAACTAACCTAGTAAGATAAATTAGCATTTCTGGCCATCCTTTTCTTCAACTCCACTTCGATGGCTTCTTCTTCCGGGGAAAGCTCAATGGTGGCAGGATCAACATCATTAAGAATCGGCAAAAGTAACTAGTTAGCCACGTCCTCAAGAGTAACAGTGAGTTCGCCGTAAGAAAAGAAGAATGTGTGAGTGGTGGCACACCACCGGCGAACCAAATGACAAAGGTTGTAGAGGTCTCGGAAATTGGATAGACTTCGGGAAAGAACGATGGCCTTTAGAACATTGGCCCTTTGAAGCAAACCCATGAAACCTGTGTCAAATAACTCACTGTCAACCCACTCCTTCCAACCCAAGGCAGTGCTCGACCCAAACTCAAAATGGATGGGTACAGAAAGGGCGACAATTTGACGAATGACCAAATCGGAGATGGAGGAAGACACCGGAGCCCAAGAAACATCAGGGTTTTGCCGACAAAGAACGAGCCACACGCGGCCCGGCGGCGGCGACGCATAATCTCCAGGAGCCTTGGGGAAGTAGGGACTAATATTGTACCAAAGGTCAATCAGAAGGGCGCACTCGCTATCTGGGTCACGCCGTGCCTTCTCCTCATCGGAATGGTCCGAATCGAAGCGAACGGCCTATTCTTCTACTTCTTATTCTACCGAAGGATCCAAAGCGACTCCTTTCCCTTTACGGTGAGAAGAAGCTTGAGTTTTCATCGGTGCCATGGCGTAAGGATTTGATCGGAGTAACAGGGGGAGGGGTGCTCGAAAAGAAGAAAATGGCGAGGGAAGGAAAACATGTAGGATATTTTGGAATAGAAGGAGTTTGTGTTTGTGTTGGGAAATGACTCTCTTCTTAAGTACCTGAGTTATTAATGCCGGTTTGAGGGGAGGCGACTGGTCAGCCATTGAGAAAAGAATGAAATTAATGAGGCGGTGGTTATGTTTTAAAGCAACTGCCATTTTGGAAAATTCAAAGAGTCACCACTGTTCACAGCAGGAAAAGAAATATATATATGCAGAAAGGAGTCCATAGTTTAAAAAAAGCCCGCGAAGGAAAAGAAAGAAGGAAAGTAAAAAAGACAAAAAAGTCCTTCATTCACATATGAACGCAAGAACGCTCCATATGTTCAGGGGGCTAAATGTTAAGGGTCATTTTTGTAAAACAAGCCCAACTCAGCAAAGCAAGCAGCAAATAGAAGTGGCAAGCATAGAATAAAACTATTAAGCCCAAGCGGCAGGAATAATGGATCACAGGCCCATAACATGAACAAATGGGTCTTAAGGAAGCAAATGGGCCCAAAGGGTCCGGAAAGAGAGAAATGGCACCCATGGGCAGTATATGGTATGAAAAAGTGAGAATGGGCCGTGGCAGGCCCAAGGCAATTGTCTTTTATGCACTCGTATTATTGTGGGAGAAATTCTGAAATCTATGTGACTGCTGTAAATAGATCTTCAACCTTGTCATGAATGATTAGTGAATGTTTTTGTTGATCTTGAGACATGCATAGACTCATGCCTATATATCTTCCCACTCTTTATTTTTGTTTTTGCTTAAAAAGAGCTCTCTAAACGTAAATCTCCAAATGAAAAGAGATATAGAGTTGCAAAAGCCTGTCGCACATACTAGTATTTGACTAGGAAAAAGGGAAAGCAACCAAAATAAAATGTTTGATGCCCAAAAAGCCAAAGGCTTACTCATTAATTGAAATATAAAAAATTTCAGGCATCTATCTCACAATGAGATTTTCTTTGCTCAAAATGTGCAAATGTTGTGTTGAATATAGAGCCAAATGAAAAGCTTCAAAGTATGTAATCAAGTTCTTGTGGGAGGTCATATATGTATGTTTCTATAATTGAGATAGGTTACATTATCTAGTACTAATTGTGTATGTCTTGATTGAATTGATCATTGAAGCTTCACATTGGACTAAGGACTATCTTATTTTTGATATCCACACACAACACACAAGTCTATGTTCAATGAATGCCATATTCATTTGTGTGATTGTACTTGATTAAATGTGTTTTCACATGCTCAATCTTTGTTTGATCAAACACAAAAATATTTTTGAGTGTTTTTATTTGTTTTTGGAAAGTACTTTGTTTTTACAAAAATGTCAAAAATTTTTCAAAAACAGTGTTGCCCTATTTTGGCGACTAAGTCGCAGGTTGGCTCAGTCGCAAGCCCCAATCACGAGCTCACTCAGAGATTTTTCGCGGCTTACTGGCGAGTTAGTACTCTAGTCGCGAAAAAGACTTGGAAATTTTTTTCAAAATTTGAGTTTTGCTCTTTTCGCGGCTCATTTTGGCGGCTTGTTCACAGGTGAAAAGTCCAATCGCAAGGGTTACTTAAAGATTTTCGCGGCTCATCTCGCGACTCCTTCGCGAGTAGACCTTCCAGTCGCGAAAAACACTTAGAAGATTTTTCTAGAATCTTACCTTCACAGTGTTTCGCGGCTTGTTCTAGCGACTTATTGGCGACTTGGTTAAATCGCGAAAAACTCGTGTTTTGCGTTTTAAAGACAGTTTTTAAAAAAAAAAAATTCAGTTTTCCCTCGAATATCTGTGACTGTTCATTGTCTTCTTCGTTCTCTCACTCAACCTCTACGTGCTCATCTGTGAAAAGCTTTAATTTCTGCCTCATTTCTGCATCAATCTACAAGAAAAAGGTATGGGTTTTCTTGATTTCACTTCACATTTCATGATTTTAGTGATATTTTCTTGAATCTATTTGGCTTTAGTGGTGGTCTGCAATTTGGGTATTCGAACATGTTTATGCTTACAAATGCTGGTTTGGTTTGTTCCCTCTTGGTTATGATTAGATTCTTGAGTTTGCTCCATTATGGGTTTTCATGTTCTCACTTTCTCATTCATGATTTGATCTTTGATATTTTATTGATTATATCTATTGGGCATAAGATATCTGATCTTTCTGTGATGTTTCCCTATGTGAAATATTTGGGTTTGCAATGTGTCTATGTAGTATATACTGTACTGTGTTTGTGTTGTCTTATCTTGTGTGTGGCTCTGCCATTTAAGGACTCTCTTGCACATTCCATGTTCTAGTATCAGTGACATATGCTATCTTCTGTCTGTATGAAAGTTTCATCTTTACAAACTGAACTTGTTTGATGTGATTATCATTATGTGATATCTTATTCTTGGTTTGTATTTTGCCCAATACTCTGTTCTTCATTATAACTACATGGTCACTGATTTGTGTATGCTTCCACATATTGTGTTTGCTTCCACATATTGTGTTTGCCCTTATTGTGAACTTTTCTGAGTGTTTACAGATTGGTTCCACATCTTAGAAGAAGAAGACTCATGCTAAGAAAGCTGATAAAAGATTGAAAATGGACAACAACCTGTTCAGGTCAATCAAGCATTTTGAGAGATACAGAGATTCCTTCATAAAAGGAACAATTATCCAGGAGAGGTTTGTGGATTTACATGATTTGAGGGATACATTCATTGCAAAATGTTTTGAAGGAAGAGGCTGGGAGAAACTTCTGGGTGATCTACCTTTAGTGTGTGAACCACTAATCAGAGAGTTCTATGCAAATGCTGTGATAAAGGAGGATGAGTTGAGCTGTTGGGTAAGGAGAAAGGAGTTTACCTTAGATGCTCATGACATTGATAAGGTTTTAGGGCTGGAGGGGTTAGAAGAGTATGAATTCACTAATTACAAGGACATAATGCTCTCTCTAAAATCTGTCCAAAAAAAGATTGGTGGGGTTATAGAAAAGAGATGCCTCAACACTTCTGATTTTCCCAAAGACATGAGGTGTTTAACCACCATTATGATGTACAATTTGTACCCTATAAGGAAGATGACTACCCTGACAAATGCTAGAGCTATCTTTCTTATGGAACTTAAGGTCCAAACCTTTATTGACATCAGTTCCCATATCTTTGATAATATAATAGATGAAACTAAAACCACCTCGAGGCCCAAGCTGGTGTTTCCAAGTCTCCTTATGAGAATCTTCAAAGAAAAAGGTGTTGCAATCCCACAAGACATTAGTCCCATGCCTCCTTTATCAGCCATCAACAAATTGACTCTCACAAGGATACAGAGTAGGCTTCCAGGTGAAGAAGAGGAGGGTGTCCAAGAAGAAGGGGATCCTATGGAGACTGAAGTAGAAGGGGCAGGACCGGTTTCCACACCTAGAGTAAGAGTCAAGAAGAGCAGACCTTCTACCTCATCTGCTGTACCTCCGGATGCATTTCAGATCATCATGGAGAGACTTGACACACTCAGGGAAGTTCAGATTCAGCATACTGAGAGGATGATAGTAATGCAGGACCAGCTTGATGTACTCTCTGCCAAGATTGACAGCATGCACACCAGCTAGGAGCACTGACCCTTTGGCCATTCCGGTCAAAAAGGGGGAGGATTGTTGGCAGCTCTTAAGGGGGAGTGTCTACTATGAGGGGGAGTTTCATGGGTTTTCATTATGTGTTGTTTTGGTTGTTTCAAATTTTGATACTATGCATGGAAAACTTGTGATGTTATAGGTTTGATACACTGGTTTAAGTTTTCTTTTAGAACTCTAAACTTTTGGATGGCTGTGGAACTTTGGTATTTAGTTAAATATATAATGATGTTATTCAATTAATTCAGCATTGTCTTTATATGCTGTTCTGTACCCATTGTTGCTTTTGTAAGCTTTGAGGGTTGTTTCTTGCACTTATGCATATTTGTAGGCTTTTATGGTTTGTGCCATGTATTTGCAAAACTTTGCATATGCAGCCTTTGTGCTTTATGCTTTGGTACTTGTTAATGCTTTGCATTATCTTAAGTACAACACTCTTGTGCCCTTGTAGGATTGTTCCTAGATGCATACATGTTTGTATGCATTGGTTGAGTGTTGGACTTGCAAATGATACTCTTCAATTGAGCTTATCACTTTGCATGTTCGGATGTTCATTTCTTGTGTGAATGAACATAGTAATCACTTTTGCTTAAGTGAATACTGTTTTTGATCTTGCCATGAATTACTGCTTTATTGCTTATGTTCATTTTTGCTTGATCATGTTTATTTTGCTCCATATGCATATTAAGTTTTCTGCATACAATGATGTTGCTATGTTATTGTGTTCCAGGAGTTACTTAGTCATATGTTCAAGAGCTTTACAGAATCTAGAGTTAGGTGTGAGTGAGTTTTGTTCAACTGTTCCCAACTCACGTTTAAGTCTAGAGTTTGTTGTAGGGTTTTGTCACGGAATAGCCAAAGGGGGAGATTGTAAGGTTGAATTTAATCAACCATCTTATTGGCTTTATTCCGTGACCAATTTGCTTGTAATTTAGCACTTAGTAACCCTATATTTAGGTGGGAAAATTGTAAGGGTAGTGTGTGAGAAGATGTGAAGAAAAGCTCAAGAGTGTGCAAGAAAAACAGAGGTTCGCGGCTAGGACTCGCGGGTGGATCGCGACTGGCAAGCAGCCAAACGCTGGCGCGTGAGCTGCACATTGGGAAGCTAAAGGGTCGCGCTAGCTATCACGCTACAGGACAAAAGTCTCAGGCTGGCTAGGCAGTTACGTCGTGACTCGAGCTTGCGACTTGGACAAGCCGCGAGACCAAGTCGCCAATTTACCCTGTTTGGCAAAAACTGACGTTTTGCATTCCCTTCTCACCCTACTATAAATACACCCTTATACCCATCATATTGTGAGAGCTTTTAGAGAGAATTTTGTGAGAGAAACCCTAGAGAAAAACAAGATTGCCTCATCCCCAATCTTTACCTTAGAGACTCTACAAATTCCTCTATTCTTTTCCTCTCCATTGTCAAACCCTTGAGAGGCCTTTAGCCAAATCCTTATCTCACCATACCCACGTCTGTGAGAAGGTCTATTTGGTACTGTTGGGAAGCAGTTAAGAAGGAACCAATTTACATTGGTTGATGCTATGGTCTAGTAGCGGAATCCGGTAAGCTAGAAAAGAAAAAGGTTCAGCGCAACCTCGTTGGAGCAAGAAGCTTGGAGGGCTTAGGTACCTGAGTAGATTAGGCTTGGAAGGTCTATTGCTGTTCATGTATCCCAACTACATTTTCTAGTAGATTATTTGATCGCTTGGAGGGCGGCGGAGAGGTTTTACGCCGAGGGCTTCGGTTTCCTCTTCGATAACACATCGTGTGTTGTCCGTGTGTTTGCATCTTTCTTCCCTTTATCTTTGCCTTATATTTATTGCTGTGAATGTGTTTATATCTGGCTTAGATTAGTTATCAATTCTGTTATAAGCTTGTTATCATTTTCCGCACATTAATTGTTTGATATAAAGCTTGAATTGGTTAATTTGTATTTGGGGTCAAACGTTCAAAGGTTATATACCCTTTTTGAACCATCAATTAGTGCCCTTAAATCCTATTGTATGATGCTATGTATGATATTAAGTATGACATTGTGTTTGACATTATGTATGACTTAATATTATGTTTAATAAATTTGTTTTATTATTATCTGAAATAATGGTAACATGAATATTAGGACATTATCACATAGTTCATGAGATGCATAGTATGTGATTTATGTGAAATGTCA
This sequence comes from Quercus gilva, assembly GCA_023621385.1. NCBI lineage: Eukaryota > Viridiplantae > Streptophyta > Magnoliopsida > Fagales > Fagaceae > Quercus > Quercus gilva. The sequence continues at coordinate 79,683,134 of CM042476.1, read as the reverse complement.
TAGAAGATATAAATCACAAATTCTTTGTAAACTTAGAATTATAGTTCGTAGTCGGTGATGAAATTGGGCATTTCATCTGAGAAGACTATAATATATCAACTACGATGATTTGTCTTGATCATGGAAGTGGAGACTTCTAGTTGATGTGTTAATTTGTTTTAAGAGTTAAGACATATTGAACTGGACCACTGTGAGATTTATTATTCTCCTAAAGACTATCAAATGAATAATAAATCTCACAACTTACATTTGCATGAACTCTTAATCCTGAGAGAATAATGGACCTGATCATAAGGTGTAGGTTGCTTTGATATATCAGGAGTGAGATCTAAAGTAACGGTCAAAATCTCAGTATGTTGGGCAGCCACATTTAGTGTTGATGGAACATATATTCTCAAGATGGAATTCATAGTCTCTTAACGGAGATATAAAATATTCCCTTGAGATAAGTTTAATGGGTTTATTATTCAGAGAGTTAGGCCTAACCACTTTAGTAAGTAGTTGCTAAAGTATATATTTATGAAATTAGATTTCATAAATATATGACGAATAACTTAAAGGATTAAACTGGGTACTCAAGGATCAAGATGTAGTAATTTACAAAGTGGTAGTCTAAATTAATGACTTTGTATTACTACGAATATTTTATGAAGGAGTTGCATGTATAATAAAGTCTTGGGATATAATTTATTGATAAGGCCTAGAGTGCAACTATATTTATATAGTGGTATTAAATATAGTTAATGGTAACTTTGGACTTGTCAAGAGTTAATAGAAAAGCTCAAGGCCCATTGGAGCTAGTGTCTTATTGGTCCCTTTTGGTCCCACTCTAAGCCACACACTTAAACCCAATTGGAAATGCCCAAAAGGCCAACCCAATTAGATAATTGGTTAGATACTAAGGAAAAAACGTTCTGAATTTTATATGTAAGAAACATCATTGTGAAATGGTGTGTATGTGAGTGTTTGTCACTCATAAATCATCGCTTTATTACCAATTAAGAGACCACACATCTTGGGCATTAATGGAATTGGAGTGAAGATTAAAAGTATTCCCAAGTGCTTCGATTTTTGTTTTTTGAAATTCACCACTTTAAGGTACGATCTCTTATTCTTAAATTCTGAAATTTACTTAGTGCATGTTATCAATATCGAATGAAGTAGATCCGTTTAAAACTTATTTTTCCGCTGCGTTCATCTTTATTTCCATCAAATGGTATCAGAGCGGTCTTCTATTTCGTATTGTATAACATGTTTTGTGAGTTTTAGAATTAGAGATGATAGTTTCATATTGTTAGAAGATTATGTTTTTTAATTTTCTGCATGTTGTTGAAACTATGATTTGATGAAGACTGAAATTGATGTTATGATGTTGTTTAAATTTAAATTTAAGTACGTTAAATTGAGTTTTAAGGCATTAGCATCAATGAATTTCAGTTTTGACATCAATCTCTGTCTGTAATGTTCATATGTTGAATGTTTGTTCATGAAAAACGAAGAAAACTGCCTTAGGAAAAATTCTAGAAATTTGAATTTCGCGATTTTCGATCGATTGAAAATCACTCTCGATCGATCGAATGAGACAGTGATAAGACTTTTTAGATCAATTGATTTTCGATTGCTAGTCGATCGATTGAATTTGTTTTTCGATCGATCGAGAGGCAATCGAGTATCAATCGAAGGAGTCAGATGATCAAGTTCGAATTTCTTAATTTTTTCGATCGATCGAGGGGCTTTTTCGATCGATCGAAAGAAAGAAAATCAGAATTTTTTTCTAAGTGTTTTCACATGTAAAAGGGGCAAGACAATGTGTAATTAGATTATGCATGTTTTATAATTAAAAACCTTTTTTCTAAAACATCTAGTAGGAGAGAGATACAAGAGTTGCATCTCACAGCCTCCATTGTTAGTTTATAGTAGTGTGATTAAGCACCTCGCCTTGGCGTATATGCCTTGCTCCTTTCGGAGGGTGTTTAATTCATGGTACTACAGGTTAAACTTCTTAATGATAGATGAAGTGTGTTTTTACACTGAGAACGACCACGCTTCCATGGAGTTACTTGGTGATTCACATTGATTCTAGGCAATGGTGTACAATAGACTAAGTGTGATGTTAACCTCCCTTCGGAGCTATGTCATTATTACTTAGAGGCTAAAAGAATAGCGGCAAATTATTTTTGTTTGGTAAGAGTTACCATGATAGCAATAATAATGAGAATAATTCTCTCCTGATCATAGTGATTGGTATGACCTCGCTTCCGAGGAATATTAATTGCGGGATTGGGTTGCCGTTGCATACATTATATTATGGTTTTATTAAGGTTCCATACTATATGTTCATATGCTAAATAGATAATGTCCAGTTTACTTATTATATTCATGTTTATTGTTTTCAGATTTGAACATGGCATCTTTTAGCCCACTTGTAACTATTCTTAATCAAAATAAACTGACTGGATCCGACTATATTGACTGGAAAAGAAATTTGGACATAGTTTTCACTGCTGAAGAGCACAAATATGTGTTTACTAAACCATGTCCTAGCTTTCCTTCATTAGATGCTCCTCTTGAGGAAAAACAACGATATGATCATTGGCAGAAATCTAATGAGATGGCCAAGTGCTACATCTTAGCATCTATTTCAAATGTTCTATAGCATCAAATGCAGGATGTAGAACTAGCTTCAGACATCATGCTAAGTCTGAAGGAGATGTTTGGTGAGCAAGGCCGTTCTGCAAGGCAAGAGACCATGTGGCAAATTTATAATACTAGAATGGCTGAAGGAAGTTCAGTGAGAGAGCATTGTCTTACAATGATCTTTAATCTGAATACATTGGAAGTTTTAGGTGCCAATATAGATGGAGAATCCCAAGTGAATATGATACTCCTATCGCTACCAGAATCATTCAAGGAATTCAAACTTAATTATAATATGAACAAAAAGATTTATACCTTGTCTGAATTAATGAAGGAATTGGTAGCGGCAGAAGGCATTCTTGGTACTTCTAATGTTGAAGCCAATGTTGGTGAAGCTTCTACTTCTCAACCTAAGTCGAAAGGCAAGGGTAAGAAGAAGAAGAAGAAGGACTTCACCAAACAAGAGGGTAAATAAATTGCCTTAGGGGTTGCTGATAAAGGAAAGAAGATCAAAGGAAAGTGTTTCCATTGTGGTGAGAAAGGACATTGGAAGAGGAATTGTCCAATATTCAAGGCTGCCAAGAATAAAGGTATGAATAATACATTCCTTCTTGAAATATGTTTGGTACAGAATCCCACGGATTCCTGGTGTGTGGATTCAAGTTGTACTAATCATATCTGCAATTCCTTGCAGGGGTTTTAGGAGACCAAAAAGCATAAAAAAGGGGAGTTGTTTCTTACTTTGGCTGATGGGAGCAAGATTCCAGTTGTAGCTGTTGGTGTTTATAATTTATGTTTTGTATCTAGAGTTCTAATATTAGAAGACTGTTTGTATGTACCTAATGTTCGTAGGAATTTAATTTCTGCTACTTACTTAGGTAAACATGGATATTGTGTTATCCTAAAAGACAATGTTGTAATAAAGAAGGATAAAGTGTTTATCTGTTCTGGCAATATTGTGGATGGTCTTTATATTTTAACTCCTGATAAGCATGAATTATATAATTCTGAATTAGATAATAACTCTCATGTAAAATCATTAAAGAGAAAATTTCCTTCTACTAGTGATGCATATCTTTGGCACTTGCGTTTTGGTCATATTAATTCAAATAGGATTCAAAGACTGATCAAAGATGGACTCTTAGAGCCCATGGACTTTGATGAATTTCCAATTTGTGAATCTTGTTTGGAAGGTAAAATAACCAAACGACCTTTTAATGCAAAAGGTAGAAGAGCCCAAGATTTGCTAGAGCTAGTGCATTCTGATGTTTGTGGTCCTATGTCAATCCAAGCAAGAGGTGGCTATGAGTATTTCATTACTTTCACTGATGATTACGCAAGATATGGTTATGTGTACCTAATGAAACGGAAGTCCGAAGCCTTTGAAAAGTTCAAAGAGTTTAGGGCTGAAGTTGAGAATCAATTAGGTAAACACATAAAAGCCATTTGATTTGATCGAGGTGGTGAATACCTTTTTGGGGATTTCAAGGATTACTTAACTAAGAATGAGATTGTATCCCAATTGACTGTACCTGGAACTCCACAACAAAATGGTGTAGCAGAAAGAAGGAATAAGACTCTTTTAGAAATAGTTAGGTCTATGATGAGTTACTTAACTTTACCGATTTCTTTTTGGGGTTATGCCTTAAACACAGCAATACATCTTTTGAATTTAGTTACATCAAAATATGTTCCCAAAACACCCATGGAATTGTGGAGTGGGCATAAGCCTAGTATGAAATATCTCCATATTTGGGGTTGTCCAGCACATGTTTTAAAAGGAAAGCTTAATAAATTGGAACCAAAATCAGAAGTGTGTTTGCTTGTAGGTTATCCAAAAGAAACTAGGGGTTATTTATTCTATAGTCGTAAAGATAACAAAGTTTTTGTTAGTACAAATGCTAAATTCTTGGAAAATGACTATATGAATAATTTTACTCCTAGAAGTAGAGTTGTGTTGGCTGAAATGAATGAACCTGTAAATGAACAACCAATAGATGAAACTAGGGATGATGTGGCTGTATTAGATACACCACAAGATACTACTCATGACATGTCTAGTACTCAGGTGCCTCGTCGTAGTGGGAGAATTGTTCGGCCTCCTATAAGATTCATAGGTTTGGGAGAAACTTATGAAGCTATCTCAGAAGAGGTTGAATCGGATCCCTACACATATGATGAAGCAATGAATGATATAGATGCACATCATTGGGTCCAAGCTATGAAATCTGAATTAGATTACATGTATTCCAATCAAGTTTGGGATCTTGTAAAGGCGTCTAACGGCATTAAACCTGTTGGTTGCAAATGGGTTTACAAGAGGAAGAGAGGAATAGCTGGAAAGGTTGAAACCTTTAAAGCAAGGCTAGTGTCGAAAGGGTATACACAAAAAGAAGGTATTGATTATAATGAAACCTTTTCTCTAGTAGCAATGCTTAAATCTATCAGGATTCTCTTATCCATTGCTGCTCATTTTGATTATGAGATTTGGCAAATGGATGTCAAGACTGCATTTCTTAATGGCAATCTTGAAGAGGAAATCTATATGTTGCAACCAGAAGGTTTCATAGCAAAGAACCAAGAGCATTTGGTATACAAGTTGAAAAGGTCCATTTATGGACTTAAGCAAGCATCTAGGTCATGGAACATCAGATTTGATCAAGCAATCAAGACATTTGGTTTTGAACAAAATCTTGATGAACCATGTGTATACAAAAGACATCAAGATAAAGTAGTAATGTTCCTAGTGCTTTATGTTGATGATATTCTACTCATTGGAAATGATGTAGGGGTAATGTCATCGGTAAAGGCTTGGTTGTCAAGCCAATTTGATATGAAGGACTTGGGTGAGGCTAACTTTATTCTAGGGATCAAGCTTTGGCGAGATTGCAAGAATAAGATGTTAGGCTTATCACAAGCTGGATATATAGATAAGGTTCTAGAACGGTTTAGCATGCAAAACTCCAAGAAAGGATTGCTTTCTTTCAGACATGGAGTTCCTCTGTTTGATGACCAAAGGCCTAAGACTCAAGAGGACGAAGATATGATAAGACAAGTTCCTTATGCTTCTATAGTAGGGAGTCTCATGTATGCCATGCTTTGTACTAGACTAGATATCTGCTATTCAGTTGGCATGGTCAGCCAATATCAATCAAATCCAGGACCAAAACATTGGCAAGCTGTAAAGCAAATTCTCAAGTATCTACGAAGAATGAGAGATTATATGCTTATTTACCATTGTGAGAATTTGATTCCCATTGGCTATACAGATTCAGACTTTCAATCGAATCTAGATTTTCAGAAAATCCACTTTAGGATGTGTTTTCACCTTGGGAGGTGGAGCCATTAGTTGGCGGAGTATTAAGCAATCTTGTATTGCAGACTCTACCATAGAAGCAGAATATGTTGCTGCTTGTGAAGCAGCAAAGGAAGCTGTATGGCTCAAGAAATTCCTTTCTGACCTTGGTGTAATAAGAATGGAGCAAGTTCCAATCACATTGTTTTGTGATAACAGTGGAGCAGTTGCATAATCTAAAGATCTAAGGAATCACAAGAAAGGAAAGCACATTGAAAGGAAGTACCATATCATTCGAGATATTGTTGCTCGTGGAGATGTGGTGGTAGCAAAGATTGAAAGTGCAAACAATCTAGCAGATCCATTTACTAAAGCCTTGCCTCAAAGGATTTTTGAGTCGCATTTGGAAAGAATGGGAGTTAGATTAGTGCACAATAGTCTTTAGAGCAAGTGAGAGATTGTTAGGATTAGTGCCTTTAAATCCTATTGTATGATGCTATGTATGATATTAAGTGTGACATTGTGTTTGACATTATGTATGACTTAATATTATGTTTAATAAATTTGTTTTATTATTATCTGAAATAATATTAACATGAATATTAGGACATTATCACATAGTCCATGAGATGCATAGTATGTAATTTATGTGAAAAGTTACAAAAGATATAAATCACAAGTTCTTTGTAAACTCAGAATTATAGTTCGTAGTCGGTGATGAAATTGGGCATTTCATCTGAGAAGACTATAATATATCAACTATGATGATTTGTCTTGATCATGGAAGTGGAGACTTCTAGTTGATGTGTTTATATGTTTTAAGAGTTAAGACATATTAAACTGGACCGCTGTGAGATTTATTATTCTCCTAAAGACTATCAAATGAATAATAAATCTCACGACTTATATTTGCATGAACTCTTAATCCTGAGAGAATAATGGACCTGATCATAAGGTGTAGGTTGCTTTGATATATCAGGAGTGAGATCTAAAGTAACGGTCAAAATCTCAGTATGTTGGGCAGCCACGTTTAGTGTTGATGGAAAATATATTCTCAAGATGGAATTCATTGTCTCTTAACGGAGATATAAAATATTCTCTTGAGATAAGTTTAATGGATTTGTTATTCAGAGAGTTAGGCCTAACCACTTTAGTAAGTAGTTACTAAAGTATATATTTATGAAATTAGATTTCATAAATATATGATGAATAACTTAAAGGATTAAACCGGGCACTCAAGGATCAAGATGTAGTAATTTACAAAGTGGCAGTCTAAATTAATGACTTTGTATTACTATGAATATTGTATAAAAGGGTTGCGTGTATAATAAAGTTTTGGGATATAATTTATTGATAAGGCCTAGAGTGCAACTATATTTATATAGTGGTATTAAATATAGTTAATGGTAACTTTGGACTTGTTAAGAGTTAACAGAAAAGCCCAAGGCCCATTGGAGCTAGTGTCTTATTGGTCCCTTTTGGTCCCACTCTAAGCCACACACTTAAGCCCAATTGGAAAGGCCCAAAAGGCCAGCCCAATTAGATAATTAGTTAGATACAAAGGGAAAAACGTTCAAAATTTTATATGTAAGAAACATCATTGTGAAATGGTGTATATGTGAGTGTTTTCACTCTCAAATCATCCATTTGTTACCAATTAAGAGACCACACATCTTGGGCATTAGTGGAATAGGGGATGGTGTTTACAATAGAGGTTGTGCACCAGTCGGAAGACGTGGGTGGTCGTCATCCTACTCTGGATCACCTAGTCCATGCAAGGTTAGTGATTGTTATTTTTTGTTTTAAAAGAGAATTCCTCCTACTAGATACCTTACATTGCTTATTCTTTCTAATTATAACAGTTACCTCAAAGATCAAGGAGTCGTAGCCCGAGAAGGTAATTTCTATCCGTGAATGGTTTCACTTTTATTCATCTAAATATATTTTATTTCTCTTCTAATGGGGTTTTAGCTCAGATGGCTCTTCCTCTGCCCCTGGGATGGAGGGTGAGATCATAGATTCAAAACTCACCTGGCATATGTGTAACTTTGCAATGAAGAAAAATAAATTTACTACTCACTTTTATGGGGAGAGGAGGATATGGGGTTCATGGTCATAATGTAATTTTATATATTTGGCCACTCTCCTCTCCTCTCCTCTCCCACCATCTCTCTTTATACAAACATGGGATTTCAACATGATGAATTTCATTCTTGTGCGCAAGGTATACGAGCTTGCAAGATGACATTCCTTCAATTTTCATGTGATGAGTCCAAGATGAAAATGTCTTTGTTGTGTCCTCCACCCCCAGATCAAATTATCACTTTCAATAACATCTAGTTTTAAGTTCATATCATTATTTATACTCCAAAACTATTGGAAAGTACCTAGGCATGTATTGTCTTAATGGTGGAAGTTAAACTCCAAACTATTAAATGCTTGTTCCCTTGAGAATTTTGATTTCCAAATGGGACTCTCAATGTGATATGGAGAAGGGTGGTTGCACTTGGGAAAAATATTTAAGTGGGAGTTTTTTCAGTTATATAACATTAAGTTGGGAAATTTATAGAATTTCAAAGAAATGGATATCACTGGAGAAAAGCAGCACAATGAAAAATTCCTACTACTGAAGAGGTTGTTTTAAATTCTATAAAATACACACAAGGGAGCAAGCTGTTGCTTTCCATGAGGAGATGGAAGTTAAGTTGGCATTTGAGTTTCAAAAATGAATTAGAGGATATTTTAGGCGATAAGGCTGGCTTTAGATTTTGGTTTGTACTTTGTAGTTCAATAAATAAGCACTGATGATGGTGATAACGAAAATGTGTTAAAAATACAAGAGCTGTTTAGACCCCCCAAATTATATATTACGGCTCGATAGATTTTACTTTAACTTATACTAAGTGCGGAATAGAGTAAATGCAAGCAGATAAACAAATAAACTACTCTAACCCATAATCAATGTAACACAGCAGTAAACTAAAAGGTAAAAGAGTAGGGAAGAATAATGCAAACACAAGATAACATGCCGATGTGTTATCGAAGGGGAAACCGAAGTACTCGGCGTAAAACCTTTCCACCGCTCTTCAAGTGATAATCGATCCACTAGATAATCAGTTGGGATACACGAGTAGCAAGAGATCCTCCAAGCCTAATCTACCCAATGCACCTAAGCCCTCCAAGCTCCTACTCCAACAAGGCTTCTCAGAATCGTGTCTTGTCTAGGTTTCCAGATCTCGCAATACGCCCGATTGCATCTGCCAAAGCCTGACTTCTTCCAATGCTTCCTAGCAACACCAAAACCTCACTTGACACTCTAAAAGGATGTGGTAAGTGTTTGGGCTATCAACCTCTCAAGTGTATGGAAATGGAGAGATATGAGTTGAGGAAAATCCACAATGAATTGTGTAGAGAATTGTGGGTATAACAATCTCTAACTCTCAAGGTTTATGGCTAGGGTTTTCTCTCAGAAGCACTCCTCAATATATGTGGGTAATGTGGGTATATATAGTGTGGGTACAGATAGTGTGAATCAGAAATGATAATTCAGCAAAACAAAATGTTTCGTGGGTATCTCGCAGGAAGGCCTTACTTGCGAGACACTCGTGAAAACCAGTTGTTACCAACCTGTCCTAACTCTTCGCATTCCAGTCATGTGCAGGGCATATGCTTCACTTTGCAAGAAGATTACTCGCGAGCTACCCGCGAAAACAGCTTTAGTCTTCAATTACTTTCAGTCTTCAATTGCTTTAAGTCTTCACACTCTCTCTCTCACACACAACCCTTATAAAGAAATCCCACAAATAATACAGGGTATGTAAGATTGAACATAATTACAATCAAATTTGGCACGGAATTAAAGCCAACATAAAAGAGTTGTAAATTACAACTTTACAATCTCCCCCTTTCACTATTCCGTGACAAAACCCCTAAAACGAACTCTAGACTTAAACGTGAGTTTGGGAACTGTGAAAAAACTCACTCACACCTAATCTAGAAGCTGTGAAGCACATGCATGAATATACTTGTAACCTGAAACACTCGCACACAAACAAAACTTTCAATAAGGTTATGACAAGTTGAATACATGGTACGTATATGAGCAAGTAAAGTGCGATCAAGTTTATAAACTATAAAGCAGTTAAGCATATCTTGATCATACAAGAATAGTCATTAAAGAACGACTACAATGAACATTTAGCTAGTAAATGCTCATCCGGACATGCAATGCAATTAAGTCCTATCACAAGGACTAATTGCATGTCCAACACACAACCAATGCAAAATACATGAAGTATTTGCATCTAGGATACAAAATCCTACTAGGGTACAAGTGTGAGGTACTTAAGATAGTTTTGCAACATCTAAAAGTACTAAAAAAATTGCTACAAAGCAATGAAATAAACACAAGTATTGAATATTAAACTGAAATATAAAGACAGAGCACTTAAACTTTAAAAGAAAGAAATAAAACTAAACAAACAGCAGTTCTAGCTTCTCCTCCCCCTATCACTACACTCCCCCTATCAATGAACATCTCCCCCTTTTTGTCATGGAATAGCTAGTCTCCATGTTCTTCTAGCTTCCTCTGAATTTGGTTTAACTGAGTCTGGAGAGATGTGAACTTTGTGTCAAAACGAATGTGTTGGGAGTGCATGATGGTAGCTAGTCCGAATATTTTGGTATTAATCTCTTAGAGAGTGGTCATGATGTTATCTAGCTTTTCATAAGAAGCATGGGAGGTAGAGCTTGAACTTCCTGGAATAGCATGGCTCTCTTGCTTGGTGCTCTTTTCAGTGTGACTTATACGTGCATTGAGAGTATGGATGTTTATTGGACTTGGCTGTAGGTATGGGTGCTCATCTTTCGAAGGACGCACACCATTGAGCTTCAAGATCTTTGAGATAAGGCAGCAGAAGGGAATATAGTTCCTTGAAGCAATCCGTTCAGCTGTTTTTGCCAAGATGTGGAAAATGTGAGAGCACACATCAATCTCCTTTTCAGTGATTAGATCATGTAGGAATAACGCTTGACCGAGATTCATGTACCCGGTGCTTGACAAAGGATAGAGGTTGTGAAACATGATCGTTGTGAGTAGCCTCAATTCGGGAGATAGAGATGCCACACTTACTGATTTCCCATTGGATGAGAACTCCAAGTTATCTGCTAAGGCCTCTCAAAGAATCTCCTCATTCGGATTCAGATCATTATATACCATTGGTGGAGTTAACATTGGCCGGTTGATGTGCAGAATCTTTGCCAGATACACCGGTGTTATTAAGAAACTCTTTCCTCTAACCCAACATTTGAGCTCCTCTCCTTCAACAATAGCATTAGCATAAAACTCTTTGACCATGTTCTCGTATGCATCATCAAGGTTGGAAAGTAAGTAGTTCCAATCCTTGGTGGCAAACCATGTAGGGATTTTAGTGTCAAGGAGAGACACTTGCTTAACAGCCCTTTCAACCAACAACGGAGCTTCTTTAAAATAGTTATCATAATTTTGAAATGCAGCATATGATTTGAACAAGTCAGGATCAAAAACTCCTATTGGTGATCAAGTCCTCTTTGGCCTTGGTGAGAGGTTATCAACATCAATCACAGGCTCTTTTCCTTTGCTGCTGCCTTCTTTCACAGCTGATGTCTTGAATGGAGACATCTGCACAAGGAAACACAAAACAGAAAAAAAAACAAATGCAAAAACACAAAAAACAGAACATAAACTTGATTAGTGTCAAGTTAGTCCAAAACATAAGCACAAAGACTTAAAACAGAACATTACAATGTTAAAACAACATGCTTAAAGTGCTAAAGTATGTGAATTACCAAAATGCAAGAAATTAGCAACTGTGCATGTGTGTGCATCTAGTGTGCATGAGATGTGCCTAGCGTGTGCCTATGTGATGCATGGCAAGGCATGGTGAGGCATAAGTTGGGCTAAGTGTGTAAAACACACACCCATTGATCAATACATGTTAACCAAGTTCGATCAAGGGTAAACCCAAAAATTGGAACTCATTGGAGTTCAAAACAACTCAAAAATGTCACTTGAGCATTTTGACAAACACATGGCATGCAACACTACACTACACATATGGGCAATGCATGAACACATGGAAATATGCCTAAATACATTATTAAAATGCCACAAGGGGCCAACACAAATACAATCAAAACAAATGGGACATAGCCTAATCAAAATTTTGAAAAATTTTTGCCCAAAACAAAATTCCCAACCCCTTTTTCGAAAATCCCCAATCCAAGAACCCTAAATCAATTTCTGCATAATCTAAGGAAAAAAATGAAAGGATTGTTAGCAAAACATACCTTTAAGTTGATTATGCAGAGATCAAGCTTGAAAATGATGGGGTTTTGTGAGAAAATCATATTTGGGTTGAGAGAGGTTTGAGTGAGGCAATGAGAGGGAAATAGAGAGTGTTTTAAAAATCTGTCACATTAGCCCTATAAACTAAAAACACGCATTTTTCGTGGGTTAGATAGTCATGAAATTGCTCGTGAAATACACCACTGAAGCATAAAATCTTTCGCGAGAAGCTTCTAGTCGCAAAACAGTCGCGATAGCCTCTGTATGAAACTTGTGTTTTTAGTTTTTGCCTAAAAATCTTTTCGCAGGAAGGGATTAGTCGTGAAATAGTTGCAAGATAGTCGCGATACTCTCTGTATGAATTTTGAGATTTCTAGCTTTCCCTAACCTCTTTTCGCGGGAAGCTCTTAGTCGCGAGCTTCTCGCGAAAATGCCTCTGAACAAGGTTTTGAAGAACAACACATAAAATGCATTTTGATCAAAAACGTAAAACACGAAAGTCTAAAAAAACTTTCAAAAACATACAAAATACTCAAAAATCTTTTTGGGTTTAATCGGCAAGCAATTGAGTATACACATCGCATTTGAGCATGTATAATCATACAAATGAAATAAGCATTAATTGAACTAAAACTTGTGTGTTGTGGGTGATTATCAAATGTGGAATAGTCCTTAGACCAGAGTGAAGCTTCAATGATCAATTCAATCAAGTCATACACAACCGGTACTAAGTCAAGTGGTTTATCTTAATTATAGAAATGAACATATATGACCTCCCGCAAGAAAATGATTACAAGTCTTAGAATCTTTTTATTTGGCTTCTATACAAATCATAACATTTGATCATTTTGAACAATACATCTCATTTTTGAGATCGGTGCTTGAAATTTTTGATATTACAATATTGAGAATAAGCCTTTGGCTTTTTAAGCACCATAAATTTCAAATAAAAAGTCGCTTTCCCTTTTTCCTAGTCAAATATTAGTATATGCGACGGCTTTTGTAGCTAATTATCTCTTTTTATTTTGAGATTTACATTCGTTAAGCTCTTTAAGCAAAAACATAAAAAAAATAAAGTGGGAAGAGATATAGGCACAAGTCTATGCAAGTATTAAGACCATCAAGACAGTTGACCAATCATTCATAACAAGCTTAAAGATCGATTTACAACAATCACACATAGTTTTCAAGATTTTTTCCACATAGATATATGTGCATACAAAACAAGCTAAGCTCATAAAATGCACTACGCCATAAGTACGAAGGTACTAGGCCAAACTCACATGTGATATACATAACACAAGCGATCAAACTTTTTGGAGATTTTTCAATTTTTATAGGTTTTTGAATTTTTCAACACACACAAAAATAGAACAAGTAAAGTAAGATCAACAAAATAACAAGAACCAAAAAAAACTTGTAAAAGAAACATGCTATAAACTGGAAGCAGTGACATAGGAGAATTATTTATGTCATGATGCATGAACCTATGACCCTAAACATCGGAAGTATAAATGCATGGGCATAGAGAGTGATCATGCATAAGTACCCTTCTTCACCCACTCTCTACAAGTGTTTTGGATGAGATCCTTAGATGGCGGGGTACAACCAACATAGCTTTCAAACCTTGGTGTAAAGCTAGCAAGGCATAGTGATATGTTCTTCAACATTTCCATAACGTCTCCAATGAGGTGTCCCTTACTATCTCCTTTAGCTTGTGCTCCCTTTGTTCTCCTCTTTGAAAGTTCTTGGCCACACAGAGAATCAGCCTTCTTAAGTGCATGAAGCTTGAAACAATTCGGCCTTGTATGCCCTTGTACGCCACAGTGATGACACACATGCTTCACTTGAGGCTGAAAGTTCAAATAGTGTGTAAAACATCTATGAACGTTTAAACCCCCAAATATAAAGTTACCAACACAAGCTTATACACAAACAATATATGTGTGGAATGATGAATATAAGCTAAAACAGAATTGGTAAAATAATCTAAACCGAAATTAATCACAATCACAGCAGTAATTAAAAGGCAAAAAGAGAGATGCAAACACAAAAACAACACAGCGATGTGTTATCGAAGAGGAAACCGAAGTCCTCGGCGAAAAACCTCTCTGTCGCCCTCCAAGCGGTCAATAATCTACTAGAGAATAAAGTTGGGATACATGAATAGTAGAAGACCCTTCAAGCCTAATCTACCCAGTGCACCTAAGCTCTCCAAGCTTCTTGCTCTAACAGGGTTACACCGAACCTTGTCTTCTCTAGCTTACCGGATCCCGCAATCACTCATTGCATTAACCAAAATGAACTGGTCCCTTCTGAATTGCTTCCCAAGCACTAAAAAACCTTCTTACAGATATGGGTATGTTGAAATAAGGATTTGGCTAATGTGTCTTTCAAGGATGTATCAATGGAGAGGGTGAGAGTAGAGGAATTTGGAGAATCAAAAGATGAAGATTGTGGACGAGTCAATCTTGTTTTTCTCTAGGGTTTCTCTCTCAAAATTCTCTCTGGAAGCTCTCTACATTTTGTGGGTATAAAGGTATATATATAGTAGGGTGAATGAGGAATGCGAAGAGTCAGTTACAACCAAACAGGGTATTCTAGCGACTTGAGCTCGCGATTGGAACGAGTCACGAGTTTGAGTCGCGAGCTAACAGTCTGGCCAGACTGGAAGTTTTGTCCTATAGTGCAATAGCTGGCATGACTCTTCAGCCCCCTTGCATGCTTTACATGTGTGCCATCTTTGGTGACTCGCTAGTCGTGAGATCCAGTCGTGAGGCTCTTCTTGAGTGCACACTTTTGAGTTTTTCTTCACACTCTCTCACACACTACCCTTACATGATTCCCACCTAAATACAGGGTTTCTATATGATGAATTACAAGCAAATTTGGCACGGAATAAAGCCAATAAAATGATTGAATAAATTCAACCTTACAGAGGCCCCCTTTGATTTTTGGGTAATGACTTCCCTTTTTCCTTTGGTTTGCACCAATGGTTCTTTTTACAATACCAAGGGTCTCAATCTCAAGCTTTGAGTTTCTCGTCATTCTTGGCTGATACAAACCTTACTTCCTTCTTGGGTTCGCTGCTAGAACTTCCTTCTTCGGTATAGCCCAAACCGGTCTTATCATGTGAAGGTTTTTGAGAAGACAACACGTTGCCAAGTTTCTTGGTGGAGATGCACGCTCAACCTTGACATTTGCTTGAATAATTTCAAGTTCAAGAAACTTGATCTCAGAGTAAGCTTCAACCAACTCTCCCTTGAGTCTTTCTTCTTCACACTTTGATTCCTTGAGTTGTACAAGTATACACCTATGCTCTTCTTTAACCTTTTTCATCTTTTTCACAACAAGGTTAGCAACTTTGGTGTATTTGCCACAATCTTCCAGCAGAGAATCATATGCTTCTTGAAGGTTGTTCTCCCCTTCATTTTGGCACACATCTTCATCTTCTGATTCTTCAATTTCCTCATCCTCAGAAATATTACCAAGTTCATCAACCAAATTGCTCAAATCATCCTTTGAATCAACGGAGGCAATAGCCATAAAGGCCTTATAATTTCCTTCACTATCACATTCTCCTTCAATGTCTGAATTTGAGTTGTTAGAATCACTAAGGGTAATGGCAAACACTTTACCCTTCCTTCTCAAATAGTTGGGACACTCCTTCTTGAGATGTCCATGGCCATTGCATTCGAAACACACAATTCTTTGAAGGGATTGAAACTCCTTCCTATCACCTTTGGAGGATGAAAACTTCCCTTTGCTGAATGATTTCCCACTGTTCTTCATCCTTAGAAATTTTCGAAAGTTCTTTGCAAGGAATTCTACCTCCTTCTCTACATCATCTTCTTCGGAGGAGTCGTCCATTCTCTCAGTGATGATTTTGAGAGCAAGAGATTTGCTCAACTTGTGAGAAGCAGTCCCAGCTCATATGTTTGGAGAGATCTAATGAGTTCTTGGATTTTGATCTCATCCAAATCTTTACTTTCTTCTACAGCTATGACCATCGCACGGAAGCTTTCCGATAAAGACCTTAAAATCTTTCTCACCACCTTAGCATCCTCAATCTTCTCTCCGAGATTGAGCTTAGCAATTACGATTTCATTGAGCTTCCCATAGAATGAATCAAAGGACTCATCATTTCCCATCTTGAGCTCTTCAAATTTGGTGGTAAGCATTTGGAGCTTCGTGTCCTTAACTTTTTTGGTACCTTCATAGATAGTCTCAAGAATCTTCTAAGCTTCCTTAGCTGTCTTCATATGCGATATCCTGTGAAATTCATCAATAGACACACCACAAAATATAGCATTAATAGCCTTACTGTTTGCATTAGCCAAAACAAGAGCTGCCTTGTCCCATTCGGACTTGGCTGTCATGGGTTTAACATACCCATTCTCAACGGAGTCCCATACCGACTCATCTATAGCATACAAGAAAGCCCTCATACGGACCTTCCAAAATGCATAGTTACTCCCATCAAATAATGGTGGGGCATTGAGTGATTGTGATTGGTCCATCACAAAAGCGCCAAGGATCACACTCAGGTAATAAAACCACAGCGAGTGTACCCGCTCTGATACCAATTAAAAGCTTGAAAATGTGTTAAAAATACAAGAGCTGTTTAGACCCCCAAATTAAATATTACGGCTCAATAAATTTTACTCTAACTTATACTAAGTGCGAAATAGAGTAAATACAAGCGGATAAACAAATAAACTACTCTAACCCATAATCAATGTAACACAGCAGTAAACTAAAAGGTAAAAGAGTAGGGAAGAATAATGCAAACACAAGATAACACGCCAATGTGTTATCGAAGAGGAAAACGAAGTATTCGGCATAAAACCTCTTTGCTGCCCTCCAAGGGGTAATCGATCTACTAGACAATCAGTTGGGATACACGAGTAGCAAGAGACCCTCCAAGCCTAATCTACCCAATGCACTTACGCCCTCCAAGCTCCTACTCTAACAAGGCTTGTCGAAACCATGTCTTGTCTAGCTCTCCAGATCTCGCAATACGACCGATTGCATCCGCCAAAGCCTAACTTCTTCTAATGCTTCCCAGCAGCACCAAAACCTCACTTGACACTTTGAAAGGGTGTGGTAAGTGTTTGGGCTATCAACCTCTCAAGTGTATGGAAATGGAGAGGTAGGAGTTGAGGAAAATTCACAATGAATTGTGTAGAGAATTGTGGGTATAACAATCTCTAACTCTCAAGGTTTGTGGCTAGGGTTTTCTCTCAGAAGCACTCCTCAACATCTGTGGGTAATGTGGGTATAAATAGTGTGGGTACAGATAGTGTGTATCAGAAATGACAATTCAGCAAAACCAAATGTTTCGCGGGTATCTCGTGGGAAAGCCTTACCCGCAAGACACTCGTGAGAACTAGCTGTCACCAACCTGTCTTAACTCTTTGCATTCCAATCATGTGCAGGTCACATGCTTCACTTCGCGGGAAGCTTACTCGCGAAAACAGCTTTAGTCTTGAATTGCTTTGAGTCTTCACACTCTCTCTCTCTCACACACACAACCCTTACAAAGAAATCCCACAAATAATACAGGGTACATAAGATTAAACATAATTACAATCAAATTTGGCACAAAATTAAATTGCTTTAGTCTTGAATTGCTTTGAGTCTTCACACTCTCTCTCTCTCACACACACAACCCTTACAAAGAAATCCCACAAATAATACAGGGTACATAAGATTGAACATAATTACAATCAAATTTGGCACAAAATTAAAGCCAACATAAAATAGTTGTAAATTACAACTTTACAATAATAACATGAACAGGCTACAACTTGGGAAACTTCAGGTTGGTTAATTCATGGTTTACTGCTTTTACAGTGTTATGTTGTCATCGTCTTGGTTAGAGTCGACTTAACTGGCATTTTCAATATGTAACCTTCACTGCTAATCATATTGTCTATTCTACCATTTATTGTGGACTGCATAACTTTCATTCAGTTGCATGAATCCAGAGTGCTTGGCTAGACTGTTTGGAATTTTGTGGATATATCATAGGGTATTGATTCCCTTGGTCTCACCTTATTGGCAAAGCTGTATATTATTTATCCAAAATAAAAATCATAAATCTCTGCACATTTGTAGTTTCTCTTCTTGTTGTTGATGTCACACGTTTTTTATAATACGGCATTTTATACTTCGAGGAGACATTTCTTAATTTTTATGCAAATATCAAATCATTTCATTTAGAGCATCGGAGGTGGTTCAGCCGTAATATTTCAAATCTTTTATGCAGTGAACTATTTTTTATATTTTCATGTGAAATTATTGTTTGTTGTGGTAATGCCTGATTTGTGATGACTCTCACACCAAATAATGTATGTTTGCCACTAAAAGCCAGTTTAAAAAAAAATGGAATGATTTTATTGTCCAGTTTTCCACAAAAAAGATTATTGCTGGTGTGCTTATCTTATTGTACTTGATTATAACCCCTTTAGAGATAGCCAACAAAATCCTTAGGTGGCATCATTTTGGGTGATTATGCCACATGAACATAATTAACAAGTATCATAACTAGGCAACCATTGCCATATAGTTGAGGTTACAGTTTGTTGCAACTAAATAATTTGAGATTTTAGCCTTTTCTCCTTTTTGACATTTTATGTCAGTACTTGTTTCTTAAGAAGCAGAGTACATAAACTTAAGGTGGCACTGGTGTAGTCAGAAGTCACATGAATAAAAATATTGAATTTCCTCTAACCGAACTCGGTGGGATATTGTTGAACCCTGGTAGGAAAGAAAATATAGTATATGTGAGCTAAATCTATACTAATATAGAAAACTAATTGCGTTTGGTGTGAAAAGGTTTTCCTTTTTTGGTGTGAAGATGTTTTCCCTTTTCCATTATCCCCAAATTAGTGGAAGATAGTAAAAGTCTGTTTCATCTCAACTTTTGAGGATATAAATTTATAAACAATAATTTGGATTTGGATTTTTTATTATTTTATTTTAAGTTATTTATATCTCCACTTTCCAAGATTTTCTTGGCAATGAGATCTTGTTAGGACCAAAAATTGTGGAGAAGGGAATTAGCAACTCAAATAAATTTAATAAAGAAATTTTGTGAGTCATGGTGCTCACACATGGTGAACCTCTAGTTAGTTAATAGACTAACAATTTCCTAATTAGGTTATTCGTAGAAATTAATTTCTAAGATTATGCTGGGAGGAGTACTTGGCCTTGTTTTTGCATGTCTCTCCTCTTTGACTTTGCCTAAAGTGTAAACTTGATTCCTTTAACACATATATTATTAGGTTCCTTGTTGATATATATATATATATATATATATATATATATTGTAGTTCTTGGTCTGTGAAGATACATTGTTAGGTGCTCCGTTTTATTTTCCCATTGAGGCCGAACCTAAACCAGTGCTCAAGAGATAGCTATCCATGTAATATTGATAAGGGATATATGGATTCTCGAGAAGAGAGGAGCCATGGTGGTCCCCCCTGGACTGCCCGGATCCTATGATTGAATAGAAAGTTGGATCTACATTGGATCTCACCTTAATTGCCCCATCTATCCTCTTGAGGATATATATATAGTTTTAGGACTTGTGTCTGCAGCTTTAAATGTTTCATGCTTTCATTTATATTTGGGTTTGTTCTGATGGAAGCTTGCTTTTGTGTAGGCCCATTAAAGGAAGAAGCAATAGCAACAGCAGCCGCAGTAGTTCGCCACTGCTACCTCGTAAACCATAGGTAAGCACTGCCTCTCTATATCCCCGAATGCCCCTTGCCCTCCCCTTCCCAAACCTCCCCTACCTTCCCTCCTCCCAACCCCCTAAAAAAGAATCTGAGTTATGTATGATGTAATGTCGATGTGGTATTGACTATGAGAACAAGATATTGTGGCTGTAATATGCTCTTTGAAGGTAGTATTTAGGTTTGTCTCAGTTATGTTGACCATTAGGTTTGTCTCAGTTATGTTGGAGGCGATGTTAAGAACTGGTTATTTGCTATTTATTTTTTAAAAAATTATTTAAGCTAAAAATTCTGATGGAAGAAACAATATGCAAAAGCTGTATTCTTGCTTTTATGGATTCTACATGTACAGTTTGTTTGATTAATATTGTTAGTAAGTGTGCGGAAACATGCAGATCCTTTATTCAAACATGAGCTGATGATCTTTGATTGCCCTTCTCTCTTGCTGTTTGAAGAATAAAAAATCATACTAGCCCTTGTCCCAGAAAAGGGCCAGGTTCTTGTATGACTTGTTTAATCAATTGATTGGTCATCCACGTGTTTTTCAACAAGAGAGAATACAGTGTCTCAAATAGTTCATTGGTGTTGCTGTTGGACGTTCAAAATATAAGGTGATGTTGGTTCAATCCAGTTCAGCCATCTTGTTTATAGGTTTTCGTAAAAACCGTTGGGTTTCACTGGTTTAGTTGGGTTAGTTGGTATTTTCAACTCCATTAGTCATATCCATTGGTATGGCCAAGGTTGTTAAATCGGAATCTTACGTAAGATCAATGAAAGGGTTCAAATTGTATTGTAAGATCAAATTGAAAATCATAAGTTCTTACTTTTTGTTGAAGAATGATAAAAATTGGACAATAATAAAGACTCTGTATGTTGAATAAATCATTAGAATTAAGAAATTATCCATGAAAAAAAAAAAGTTTTAGTTTAATAGAGTGTAATCATACCTACATTAGTGCATCTATAACAAATTATTCATTTAAGAATTGCTATATATAAAAAATAAAGTCCATTTGTGCATTGGGGATTTTATTATTTAATTATTTTTGGAGAAGGAAAGCAAGTTGAAGTTTATGGAAAAGGTTTGGCTCCAACAAGGAATATGACGTGTTTTGTCATGTGCAATATATAAGACTCATTTGGTTGGTTGAGTTAAGTGAATCATGTGCAATGCACATGATGATATGGATTAATGTCATCTTTTTATTAATGGTTGGAGCCCAAGACACCAAATATGTTTGAAGCCAAACTTTGTTCAAATTTTATTAAGACAAAAATTGAGCTAAAGAAAGATACAGAAAGAAAGATCTGGAGGGAACTCTTCCATCCAGACAAGCAAATCATAACCTTCCTTAGCTGTTCCAGCTAAAGCATGTGTGTCGTTTGCATTGTACAAAGACTTGAGTTTCACTAATGATTATATTGCCACATAGAGTAGAACCTGGTGGCAGTTTTCATAATTTCATGACTTTTAACATTTGAATCGCCTTCAAGCTCCACAGGATCAATACCAATCTCCATAGCAAAAATAACCGCTCATTTGGCTGCATTACCCCATTGGTAAATAAAGTTAATAGCTATTTTAGTGCCTACTAGCAGCTACCCAATAAAATTCTTGAGCCAAACAAAAATGGCCTGGACGGCAAGGAATATATATAAAAAAACCGACTGTATGCCCTCCTATTCTTTCACTTTAGTTTAGTTACCATTCTCATTTGAACAAAGTAAAGTTTCTATGCAGTAATGCAGTGACATGAAAAGTGAAAAAAAAGGTGGTGTTTCCGAATACCTATTCAAGCTGTGTTTGACTGAAAGCAATCCAGGTGAAACGAAAAACTGATCTCCTTTCTCTGATGATGTTGCCGAAATCTATATGCCTAAAAAGAAAAAAGGGTCAAAGTGTAGCTACAAAACTGGTTGTAGCCTAATATTACAACATTACTCAATAAAATAAATATTAGCTACAAAATTGGTTGTAGCTTAAGTCTATAATATCCTTTAATAAAATTAACATTACTACATATTTTAAAAATCTAACTGTCAAATTACATGTTCTTTGTGCTTTTAATACACACGTCAAATTATGTGTCAATCATATATTATTTACTATATTTATATCTATAAGTTTATATTTTATGCATAATTTTAAATTACAAAAACTTGCAATCTAAACAATTTATTGAAGACATAGCTATTAATTTTTAATTTTTGATAGGCCAAGAATGTATTGACCCCTTGTGATAAATTAATTGATTAATTAACCAAGTTTATTAATTAATCAAATTAACATGCAAGATGCGTGGTAGCACAAAAAAATCACCAATTAAACTAAGTATGCAGCGGAAATTAAATTGACATGGTGATTTGTTTACGAATGGGAAAAACATGCACGGTAAAAACCCCACTAGGTGATTTTAAGGTCACCACTCCCGAGAATCCACTATTATCACAATAAGCGGTTACAAGTAAAGGAATCCTAGTACCTTATACCAACCTACAGTTGAACCCCTACCCCAATACCCAATTGGACTTGTTCTGTAGTGACAATCTCTCCATGTAATGCATGGCTCTTAGTACATGACTAACCAATTGCGCGGATCCTAGTACGCGACTTCAAACACCAACTAGAGAAGGTTGTTGGCTGCAAAGTTCTTCAGTTCATCACACGATGAAGATCGAGCAGCTCCTTAGTTACAAAACCCTATGGTGTACAAACACAGCAGCTTCTTCACAAGAAAGATGAACTAGAGCAAATTCTGTCTGCGGTCACAATTTGCTTGAACAAACTTCGCTTAACACTTATGCAACTTATGTCACCTTTGACGGCCCTTAAAATAATCCTTTTATATGTCTAGGATTGTGAGAAAAGAAAACCCAAACATACAATCACGGATTGGAGTCAAAACAAAACTGA
Organism: Quercus gilva; assembly: GCA_023621385.1. Classification (NCBI taxonomy): domain Eukaryota; kingdom Viridiplantae; phylum Streptophyta; class Magnoliopsida; order Fagales; family Fagaceae; genus Quercus; species Quercus gilva. The sequence goes on along the minus strand of CM042476.1, from coordinate 79,660,221 downwards.
AACTCTGTTTTTCATAAACCTCGACAGATACCCTATTTGTTGAGTTGTTGTCGAGCCATGGGCTTCAACAGCTCTTCAAGGCTCGATAGAAGCTAGTTGTCGAGTTTTAATGAACATCACTTTTCACACTTGAATATTGGACAGACTTGCATGGCTTTAACACTTGAACTTGAAACAAGGTTTCTTGAAGTATCAAACACATCCTAGATCTATCAAAATACAAGTAAAGTGCATTTTGTCAAAGGATTAGACAATTAAATAAAGTAGTGGCATATTTTCTTAACAAGTGAATCACATATGTCCTAACAATCTCCCCCTTTGGCAATCTGTGACAAAACCACAACTAACAAATGAGATATGAGAGAAGTCATAAATCACTCAACTTATATTCACTTGTTGAATACAATAAAGTCTATCCTAACACAAACTTTTGAAAAAATTTTGCAAGAAGAGAGTTTATGGCTAGTAGACTTTGACAACCTGTATTTTTGAAACACTTTAAAAAAAACTCATTAAGGCTTCTTAGTGTGAAACAAAAACAATAGATTGCATACATAGATATAAGAAACATGTGTATAAAGAAAGAAAAGAAACAACATATGGAGAGATAGGTGAAAAGAAAAACATACATCACTATATAAGGAATATAAGAACAATGTATGTCAAAACGGTCACAAGACCAATATACAAGATATGATGTATCTGAAATAGAAAGAAAAGAAAAAAATACATCAAGTCCTTACTACATCCCTGTACACACTCCCCCTAACAAAAATCTTATATACTAACCCTCCCCCTAAGTATGACTACTCTTATAACCAAAACTACTCCCATTTTTTGTCACGAGTGACAAAGGGTAAGAGTGTCAAGTAGACATCTCGTCAGTGCTGGAAGAGCTAGCATCTCCATCCTCATCATAATCATCGTTGTCAAAACCATCATCGTCCTCAGATGCCTCGGGAGGAGGAGAGGGAGACTCCACAAAGCCACCAAGGCGAGCCTGCCGTCTAGCAATACAGCCTACACGGGTGTTCACCTGATACAACTCAGTAGAGAGTGTATCAAGGCAAGCATCCATGCGTTGAAGCTGCGCCATGATCGCATCTAGAGTCACACCTCCCGCTGAAGTAGAAGGAGAGGAGATGGATGGAGCAGAAGGAGTGGGAGAAGCTGCCGAATCGGACCGCCTCGAACGAAATTGCGCCTCACTCCGTTTAACGATAGCAGTGTCAATGGCACACATAACGTGAAAGTGGTCGGAAACAAGAAGGGGAACAGAAAAATGGCGTAAGATCCTCGTGATAGCTAAAGGGAAGATGAGCTTATCACGGGACACCGTATCCCTATAGACATCTATGATAGAAAGAATGAAATGAGAGGGAAAATCTATAGTGAGATGCTCTATCAAAGAAAGAAAAAATCAAGCACGGGACTCGGTAATAGAGTTATAATGAGAAAGAGGATGAAGAACAAAAGTCATAACCATGTTCAAAAACTGAGGGCCTTTAGCAAAGGCCAAACACTAAGTGAACTGACGCTCACCCTAATTAGAAGGGCACTCATAGAAAGAGGAAATAAGCTCGTCTTTGGACACAGTCCTCAGACGCTCACAACCGGGGTAGTCTGGATGCTCTACCCTCGGGACACAGAGCACATCAGATACAATATCCGGTGTGACAACTATGCGCGTACCTCGAACGCGAGTAATAAAAAGAGGTACTGAATAATCAAATCCATTCATGTTGGAGTAAAAATCCTAGATAAGCATGGATGGACATGTGACCGGGACATCACACAGTGACTCCCAATCCCGACTATGAATGACAGTAGGTAGGTCAGTGTTAGAGAAGTCCGAAAAAATGACTTGGCATTCCGAATGAACACCTCGTCTAGAGAAGTTCTCCGAGAAGTCCTTCCGGGCATCCTCATCATGGAACTGAACAAAAGAGGGGGTAGGATCAGAAGATGAAGATGCCCAGGAACAAAGAGGGTTCCAGGACGCAGTAGACTTACGTTTTGGTGCCATGACGCACTAACGTAAACTAGAGAGTGAGGAGAGGGTGAAGAAAGAAACACTCAAAAAAGCCCCAAAACAGTTCAAATATATAAAAATATATTGAATGTAAAGGACGTATGCATGAAAATGCATGAGCATGTGACGTGTAAAAATAATTGCATCATAGGCTCAGCCTAATCCAAACCTATTAGCACACAATCAGTTTAACATATATAACACATATCGAAATGCATGAAAATATAGTTATAATGTACATGAGATGCAATGTATGAAGTTTTTAAGATCAAATCTACAAAACCCATCCCAAAAATTTTGCAAAAACCTCTTTGATTTTGAAAAACCCCAAAATATTCAAAAATCCTAAAAACTTAGGTTAAAAAATCATGAAATGCATGAATATGAGGGATTAAGACACTTACCAAGTGAAGAATAAATTGATCTAGGCCGAAAACACCTTGAGGAAGAGGTTTGAAGTGAGCGAAAGAGGTTTGGGAGGTGAAATGACACGGACAGATCGAGAGAGATCGAGGATAATGAAGACCAGATTGCACAGACCTTATATATAGGAGTTTAGTAAATCTCGACAGATAGAGGTGTCGAGAGGTGTCGAGCTTTAAAAAGCTTCGACAAATGCAGCTGTCGAGTAGGTGTCCAGAGGTGTCCACAGCAAAACAATCTCAATGGATCAAGGTAGCTGTCAAGGAGCTATCGAGGGGACAGAAACTTTCTCGATCGATCCACCTAGCTATCGAGAAGTGTCAAGATTGCGATGAAAAGCAACTGAAGAGCTCGACAGATAGGCTAGGTATCGAGAGGTGTCGAGGAGCTGTCGAGATTGCTTAAAAACAGTTTTTCAAGAAGAGAAAAACACAGACACGAATGCAATCAACCATGCAACTTAACCAAGGATCCAAACAGCATTTTGATCTCTCAAAATCATCTTTCAACAAAAAAAATTAAGCACATAGATCCTAAAAACACACACACACACATTAAACAAGTCTAACCAATTTTTTTTTTCAAAAACAAGTTAAGACAGTTTAGTGAGCATACATTAACACATGTAAACCTTGTGATGGTCAAATTACATTGTACCTGCACATGTATCAAAAGTAGCAAAGAATATTGCGTGTTATGTGTGAAAAACATCGCAAGATTGCATAAGTGTGTACATATTATGATGATTTGAGATATGAGAAAATCTCTTTAAATCACACACAATCATAACTGTTTGATGGGGACTATCACTTTCGAGGTATATCCTATAACTCCCACATCACCTAGAATACACGCTTGCAATCATATCTAAAGCATTTTGATCTTTCTGCTTTTTATTTTTCTTTGCATATTTTTCTTTTTAAACAAATCATGCATGGGCATATAAAAGATAGAAAAGAAATACCCAATGATGTTAAGCATTTGACATTCCAATTTTGCTATGCCGAAGCATACAAATGTCATTGACATTGCACTTTTGCTATGCCAAAGCATACAGATGTCATTTCATGATTGGCGGACAACAGTGGTGAGATGGTTATTTATGCCTTTCTCTTAGGATTTTCTAGTCCTTCCCGTCAAAAAGAGTGATACGAGTGTTAAGTACAAGAGATTACTTAATCTTATTCATCACAAACAAGAGCCACAAAGCTCACTTGCTTAGTTGTGCATAAAGATGCTCATTTAAGCTACAAAAAATACAAAGTTTAGAAAACTTTGTTTCAATGGCCATCCAAGGTACACAAGTACCAATGTACACAAAACATACATTGTTTTTTGTATTTTTCAATTTTTTCAATTTTTTTTTATATGAAAACAAAATAAAGCAAATCTGAGAATGAACAAACAAAAATATGTGAAGCAAAGCAAAGCATAAAAACTAGACTGGCTCAAAACTTGAAAGCAAAATACACAAGTAATGCAACAATAAAACAAGAAAGGGAGAGAGAGAAGAAATGACAAAATCACTTAAAGCCCTTTTCCTTCCACACCTTAGAAGAACCTTTCCGTCTAGCAAATCTTTGATCCGGCGATGAGGGGAAAGACTTAAAACCGTTCAAGTTCGAAAGGAACATGAGGGCTTTGAGAAGATCTCCAAGAAGAGCAAAAGAGGATGGAAACTGATTCTGGTTTCCCGATGCGATCATGTCGTTGCTCTGTTGAGTGGCTAACCACTTATAGCAATTAGGTCGAGTATGACTGGTTGCTCTGCAGTGATGACAGAGATGCTACCTCTTCTGTTTAGACTTTTGAGAGTTAGCCTTCTTAGCCTTAGGGTCTTTAACTTCTTTCTTATCCTGCTTAGAGGGTGCTTCTAAGATAGATTTACCTTTGTCTATGTTCTCACTAGCTAAATCAGTTTTGACATTAGTATTCTTAATTTCAACATTATTAGTAGGAGGAACAAAAACAGTAGAACTAGTAGAAGCAATACTAGGAGAAGAGAAATCGTACCTTAAACTGGCTCGATCGGAAGCAGATTTCTGAAGACTTAGCATTTCATCGAGCTTATCGCTTGAGGTCCTTTCTAGCTGAGCTCTGATTTGGAACAGTTTTGCCTCAAGCTTCTTGATCTTCTCTGCCAAGAAGTTATTTTCAAACCTCAGTGCTCCAATAGTCTAATTGGCTTCATCAACCTTTGTGGAAAGCTCTTCACGCTCAAGCTCTACATCACTAAGCTTCTTGGTGGTCAACCTATACAACTTCTCATACTTTTCTAAAACCTTGTATAACTTTGCATAGGCTGTGTGGATGTCATCTTGTTCATCCATCTTTTCAAACTTGGACTCTACCAATTCCTCTTTTTCATCCACATCTTCAAAAATCCCCTCAGTAGGATTGATAGTGGCAGTGAAGGCATTTAGGATTCCATCATCCTCATTGTCAGAATCATCCTCAAGCTCGGTGTCGCTTAAGGTAGCAGCAAGTGCCTTGCTCTTCCCAATGGTCTTGAGATATGTGGGGCACTCTTGTTTCATGTGATCAAAGCCTTAACACCCAAAGCACTTTGGTCTTGAGGGAATAGTGTACTGACCACCATCCCTAGAATCCTTCTTCCCTTTATCTTGGCTTTTGAACTGTGAGGAGCTAGACTGCCTATGGTCCTTGTCGAAGCCCTTCCCATTGGCATTTTTCATGAACTTCTTGAATTGCCTTGTAATGTAGGACTTCATATCAGAATCTTCATCACCTGAAGACTCATCAGTATCACTGCTTTTGGCCTTCAATGCCATGCTCTTACCCTTACCCGACTTACCAATTCTTGTTAAACCTAACTTATAGGTTTGCAGATTACCAACCAGCTCTGTTAAAGGAATCTTGTCAATGTCCTTTGATTCCTCGATCGCGGTGAGCTTGGCATGGAATCTCTCGAGTAGAGATCTGAGCACCTTTCTCACAATCTTAGGTTTAGGAATGGTTTCTCCAAGATTGAAAGCTAAGGTCACTATGTCTTTGAGCTTAGCATAGAACTCATCAAACAACTCATCCTCCTCCATCTTTATCTCTTCGAAGCTAGTAGTGAGCCTTTGAAAATTCGAGTCCTTGACAGCCTTGGTTCCCTCATAGTTTGTCTGGAGAATGGTCCATACTTCCTTCATAGTTTCAGTGGAGGATATTTTCTTGAACTTCTCATTTGGGACCACACTGAATAAGGCATTCAATGCTTTGCTGTTGAAATTTGCCGCCTTGATCTTAACATCATCCCAATCGACCGACACTTCCTTCGACTTGGTCTAGCCTATCTCCGCAGCTTGCCACACTTTCTCATTTAAAAACTGCAAAAAAGCTCTCATGCATACTTTTCAGTATGCATAGTTAGTGCAATTAAATAAAGAAGGTATGATAAGAGACTGTCTGCTATCCATGACAAATAGGGGTCAATGGATCAACACAGCAAAGATTAATCCTAATCAGAGTGTGTCTGCTCTGATACCACTTGATAGGCCAAGAATGTATTGACCCCTTGTGATAAATTAATTGATTAATTAGCCAAGTTTATTAATTAATCAAATTAACATGTAAGATGCGTGGTAGCACAAACAAATTACTAATTAAACTAAGTATGCAGCAGAAATTAAATTGATACAGTGATTTGTTTACGAATAGGGAAAACCTACATGGCAAAAACCCCATCGGGTGATTTTAAGGTCACCATTCTCGAGAATCCACTATTATCACAACAAGCGGTTACAAGTTAAGGAATCACAGTACCTTATACCGACTTATAGTTGAACCCTTACCCCAATACCCAATTGGACTTGTTCTGTAGTGACAATCTCTCCTTTTAATGCACGGCTTGAAGTACGTGACTAACCAATTGCACAGATCCTAGTACGCAACTTCAAACACCAACTAGAGAAGGTTGTTGGCTACAAAGTTCTTCAGTTCATCACACGATGAAGATCGAGAAGCTCCTTGGTTACAAAACCTTACAGTGCATAAACATAGCAGCTTCTTCACAAGAAAGATGAACTAGGGCAAATTCTGTCTCCAGTCACAATTTGCTTGAGCTCAACACTTGTGCAACTTGTGTCACCTTTGATGGCCCTTAAAATAGTCCTTTTATATGTTTAGGGTTGTGAGAAAAGAAAGCCCAAACATACAATCACGGATTAGAGTTAAAACAAAACTGAAACTCTGTTTTTCATAAACCTCGACAGATACCCTATTTATCGAGTTGTTGTCGAGCCACGGGCTTCAATAGCTCTTCAAGGCTCGATAGATGCTAGCTGTCGAGCTTTAATGAACAGCACTTTTCACACTTGAATCTTGGACAGACTTGCATAGCTTTAACATTGGAACTTGAAACAAGGTTTCTTGAAGTATTAAACACATCCTATATCTACCCAAATACAAGTAAAGTGCGTTTTGTCAAAGGACTAGCCAATTATATAAAGTAGTGACATATGTTCCTAACAAGTGAATCACATATGTCCTAACAATTTTCTAGAAAATTTCCAAGTATGGAAGATATAAGAAGAAAATATAATCCGATGGTAGATTTGTCAAACACCAACTAGAGAAGGTTGTTGGCTACAAAGTTCTTCAGTTCATCACACGATGAAGATCGAGAAGCTCCTTGGTTACAAAACCTTACAGTGCATAAACATAGCAGCTTCTTCACAAGAAAGATGAACTAGGGCAAATTCTGTCTCCAGTCACAATTTGCTTGAGCTCAACACTTGTGCAACTTGTGTCACCTTTGATGGCCCTTAAAACAGTCCTTTTATATGTTTAGGGTTGTGAGAAAAGAAAGCCCAAACATACAATCACGGATTAGAGTTAAAACAAAACTGAAACTCTGTTTTTCATAAACCTCGACAGATACCCTATTTATCGAGTTGTTGTCGAGCCACAGGCTTCAATAGCTCTTCAAGGCTCGATAGATGCTAGCTGTCGAGCTTTAATGAACAGCACTTTTCACACTTGAATCTTGGACAGACTTGCATAGCTTTAACATTGGAACTTGAAACAAGGTTTCTTGAAGTATTAAACACATCCTATATCTACCCAAATACAAGTAAAGTGCGTTTTGTCAAAGGACTAGCCAATTATATAAAGTAGTGACATATGTTCCTAACAAGTGAATCACATATGTCCTAACAATTTTCTAGAAAATTTCCAAGTATGGAAGATATAAGAAGAAAATATAATCCGATGGTAGATTTGTCAAAATTCGCCTCTAATAAAAAGATATTTAGTAAGCTTGTAGCCTTAGACTACTACTAATTTTATAGCAAAACTTTGTCCTCTTGAAAATCTAACCATTGGATTTCATATTATTTGTTAGGACATATGTGGATATTGTTAGAGACATATGTGATGTAAATTGGCTAATCCTTTGGCAAAATGCACTTTACTTGTAATTGGGTAGATTTAGGATAGGTTTAGTACTTCAAGGAACAAGAGTTCAAGTCTAGTATTAAAGCCATGCAAATCTGTCCAAGAAACAAGTGAAGAAGTGTTGTTCATTAAAAACTTGACAGATAGCTTGACAGATAGCTCGACAGATAGATATCTATCGAGGTTTAATGCCTGTGCTCGACAGCTGCTCGACAGAAACAGTATCTATCAAGAATTATGAAATTCAAATTTCCAGATATGTTTTCACACATATCCAAGTGTATTTGTGTAGGGTTTCTTTTCTCACAACCCTAGAAATATATAAGGATTATTTTAAGGGTCGTCTCATGTGATGCAAAGTGACTTTTACCACTTTTACAAGCATATTGTGACCAGAGACAATTTTGCCTAGTTCATCTTTCTCTTATAGAAGCTACTGCATCTTTGCGCCAAGGGTTTTGTAATCAAGGAGCTTCTTGATCTTCATCGTTTGGATGAACTGAAGAACTTTGCAGCCAACATCTTTCTCAAGTTGGTGTTTTAATCACGTACTTGGATCTGTGCATTGATTGGTTAGTCACATACTGGGAGCCGTGCGTTGAAAGGAGAGATTGTCACTACATTATAAGTCCAATTGTGTATTGGGGTAAAAGTTAAACTGTAGGTTGATATTAAGTACTGGGATTCATTTTACTTGTAACCGCTTGTTTTGATAATAGTGGATTCTCAGGAGTGGTGACCTTAAATTCACCCGGTGAGGTTTTGCCTCGGTGGGTTTCCCTATTCATAAACAAATCACCTGTGTCAAATTTAATTTCCACTGTATTTAGTTTAATTGATGATTTTTTTGTGCTACCACGCCTATTGCATGTAATTGGATCTAATTAATCTCACTTGGATAAATTAATTGATTAAGTTACCAAATGGGTCAATACATTCTTGGCCTATCATTATTTACGCTCTTAATACACAGGTTAAATTTTGTGTCAATCGGAAATTATTTACTACATGATCTTGCATCATTTTAAACTATAAAAATTTGCAATTTAAACAATCTATTGATAACACAACTATTGATCTTTAATTTTCTAGAAATTTTGCAAACATGAAGGATATAAAAAGGAGATGTAATCTAATGGTGAATTTGTCAAAATGCACCTCAAATAAAAAGATATTGAGTAAGGTTGTAGCCTAAGGCTATAACCAATTTTGTAGCTAAACTTTGTTTCAAAATCTATTAACTTGCTTTGAAAAAATTGAACATTTTGCTTAGCGAGGAGGCTCGGTAAATGCTCTACAAAATCAGTTAAAGAATTTTCAGTTTAGACTTTAGGGTCTGTTTGGATACCGCTTATTACTGAAAACTGAAAACTTATTGCTAAATACACTATAGCAAAATAATTTTTAAACCAGGAATAGTGCTTGTGGGACCAGTTTTAAAGTTATTGCTGCGTTTTTCCGTACTTGCTGGTCCGTGAACAGTGTGCGGGACCTAGGAAAAAAACGCAAAACGCGCACACCTGTCGCTTCGCAAACGCACACTTAGACTCAATCTTTTAGAAGAAAGGATCAGTTTGGGATTGTGGGATCTTGTGATTTTATTGATCCCATACCATCCTACAAGCAATTCTAAGTTTTATACCATTTTAATTCGATCCTAATTGTAGTGAGAAAGTAGGATAGTTCAATTCAAAGTTTTAACAATCTTGGATATGAATGGCTATTCGTATGGTCCAATTCAAATAAAGTAGTTGGTTCTGAATTCTGATGAATATGGTCACCTTTGAGCCAAAATTTTCTACCTCTAGCATAATTGGTGATGTCAGATAGGAAGTTCCATATTTCATTTCTTGCTTGTTATGTAGACTTTGACCAAGTGTGCCGCTTTTGATTAGTATCTTTTTTTTTTTTTCTTGTTTTTTTTTTTTTTTTTTTTTTTTTTTTTTTACAATGGATATGTGTAAACGGGTTCACGTTAGATTCAAATTAAAGATATTAAGTTGGGGTTGACACATCAAACCTGTTTAATTGAACTATTGAAGGTCAATTTTACCAATTTATCCATAATTTTTAATTGTTGATGACTTTTTTGGTATCTAGTTATATATTTATATACGCTAGTAAGTTGTTCGAGCTATGCACGAATAATATTGTAATATTATATGTAAGATGGTTTTGAAACTTTGTTAGTAATGAGTTCATCATAAGAAGTAACTATTATATATGACACACATTTCAAGCTACAAAATGATGAAATGAAGCTGGAAAAAAAAAACACACACACACACACACACACACACACACAAACCTTAATGAACCAAACTTTAAAATCCTCTATCCATGCGTTACTGAAATTCATAGAAAAGAAAGCACACACAACATATAGATCATTTTGCAGTCACCACTAAACCAAAACTAGGAAAAAAAAAAAAAAAAAAACCTTTAATCCAAAACTCAATTTATTGTAGGAAAAAAGTCAATATGTATATCTTTATTGAAATATCGAGAGACTCACTTGAGAAAGAAGCTTGGAGTCCAAAGAATGCTGATTGAATAGTTTTGTGTGCGTGTGTGCGTGTGTGTGTGTGTGTGTGTTTTTTTTTTTTGGCAAATTCAATTGCCATTGACTAAATCCCCTCCAGCCAAGACGATACATGCTTGAACCCTATAATCCGAATTTAAGCTTTATAGTAGGTTTAGTTTTTGTTTATTTTGAAAAGACCTATCTGCTCCAGCCATATGCTAAGATTAAACAAACTTGAAAAGGTCATTGACAAGGAAACTTTTACACTAAAATAAACAATTATCGACTTCTTAGGTCTAGACTTCTAGCATCTTTTGGAAATCGATAAACATAATAACACAACCTATAAAAGAAAGTGGCAAAACAAAGAATCTCACAATCTTAACCCTACTGATTGTAAGTGAAGAACTTAATTTTTGAAAGTAGCAAAAGATAGCTTGAACTCATACATATCATGGCCACTTAATGTGCAATGGACAGCCACTACTAGCTACAACAAAAGATTACAAAAGCAATAGGTTTCTTCTATTGGCCAGGTTTTTTAAAAAATTGTGAGCATGGAAACAAAATTTGAGAATAGCAATAGTTTCAGAAATTTAACTGTCAAAAGGGTTTTTTTTTAGAGAAAGAAAAAAAATGGAGACATAAATTCGAAGTTGAGAGGGGAAGGCAAAGCGTGAGAGAGAGGTTAGGGAGTCAAAGGTTTAGGAAATACTACATTAATCATTATTGCAGAATGTTGATAAGGTTCATTATGTGCAAACAAAAAGGAAAAACTAAAACATCATTTTGGAGGCAAGCTGTGATTAATGCATCTATACAATTACAAAGGCAAAAACTTTTTTAAATAACCAATGAAAAAACTTGCCTTACCAAAATATATATATATATATATATATATTAATAGAGGAGGGAGACTTTGTTTATGAGATATGAGTATGTAACTATATCACCATAAAATAATAATGGTTCCCATAGAATAAAATAAAATAATAATGATTTTAGTAAATAAAGGATAAGGATTTGTGTAATTGAGGCACCAGAAATGCTAAAAGACTATCTATCTCGATGTCATTAGTTATTAGTCCCTTTAAATAAATAAAAAACTTGAAACAGCTGGTATACTAAAAGACATGAAGAAGGGAGGGTCATGGTGTAAACTTAGGCAATTAATGGGAGAGTTTGATGATTGTAGAGAAACTTCATAGGAGGTGCCACTTGGCAAAAGCATAGATTCTCACACAATGAGGTCTCTGCTTTTATATATATTGACTTTATAAAATATGAGAATTGTTAATAGGTTATCCGTGCTAGTTAGGTAAACATGTAAACTTGACTACGTGACCTATTTATTAAATGGGTTATGTAAGGTCATACCGACCCTAATACAAGTTTATTAGATGGGTGTTGATGCTTATTTTAGGGAAGCCCAACAATATGGGTAGAGAAGAGTTATTGAATTAGTAGAAAAACCATTAACCCCGAATGGTAGGAACGATAAATCATAGGCCCATAAAGTAAATAAATGGGCCTTGAGGAAAGCAAATGGGCCTAAAGGAGCCCAGAGAGAGAGGTAGTAAACTCATGGGCATTATGTGATGTAGAAAAGCGAGAATGTGCCACAGAAAACCCGAAGTAATGAAGTAAGAAAGTAAGGGGTTGATGGAAAGCCCATGAGCTCCAAGGATGAAGGATAAGGTAATTGGGCCAGGGAAGCCTAAAAGAGTTAGTAAAAGCCCATGGGAATGTAGAATTAGAAAATGGGCCAAGGATGCCCAAGGAAAGCAAATGGGCCAAGGATGCCTAAAAAGAAAGAAATGGGACAAAGGAGCCCACAAGTAATGTAATGAGTCAAGAAAGCCCAAAGTAGCATGAGTATAAATCCAATGATCATACTGGGTCATTATAACCAATTGAGAGAAGAACATGCAGCAGGCCCAACAGAGGCCCAGCAAGCACGGGTCAAATAACATCACGGCAGGAATAGCAAAGTGGCATGGCAGGAATGGTAGCAAGACTATGGAAAGAGCAAAAAGTGGGCTAAGGAAAGAGAAGCCCACAATCAAGCAAGGCCCAGCCCTTGAAAGGATGAGGCCATAAAGAATGGGAAATCAGAAAATAGTTCATGCCATAAAAGGTCAAGGATGAGCGGCAGAATTCACAACGAGCCTTCAGACCATGGCAAACGCATGAGTAGCGGATAAACTTTGGTCGTACATGGAAGTGGAGCATGCGCAAGGCCCAAGCACTACTAGCCTGAACCCAGCCAATACAGGAGCGGTGGGTCATGGGTCAGAGGTAAGAAAGTGTATAGTTTGGCCGTGGGGAAAAGGGAAAGCCTATTTTGGAGTTCCCACTCAGATTCTTTTGGGGGAGATGTCCTGTTGGGATAACTGATAGGCCAAGAATGTATTAACCCCTTGTGATATATTAATTAATTAATTAACAATGTTTATTAATTAATCAAATTAATATGCAAAGTGCGTGGTAGCACAAACAAATCACTAATTAAACTAAGTATGCAGTGGAAAATAAATTGACACGGTGATTTGTTTACGAATGGGAAAAACCTACACGGCAAAAACCCCACCGGGTGATTTTAAGGTCACCACTCTCGAGAATCCACTATTATCAAAACAAGCGGTTACAAGTAAAGGAATCCCAGTACCTTATACCAACCTACAATTGAACCCTTACTCCAATACTCAATTGGACTTGTTCAGTAGTGACAATCTCTCCTTTTTAATGCATGGCTCCGAGTACATGACTAACCAATTGCGCGGATCCCAGTATGCGACTTGATCACCAACTTGAGGAGGATATTAGTTGCAAAGTTCTTCAGTTCATCCAAACGATGAAGATCATGAAATTGCTTGGTCACAAAACCCTATGGTATACAAACACAGCAGCTTCTTGAAGAACTAGGGCAAACTAGGTTTCCGGTTACACTTTTCTTCACACTTGTGGAATTGTGCTCTTGTGCAACTTGTGTCACCTTTTTCAGGCCTTAAAATAATCCTTATATATGTTTAGGGTTGTGAGAAAAGAAAGCTCAAACATACACTCACAAATTGGGTGAAAATCAGCTTAAAAAACTGAACTTCCTAAATCTCGACAAATACCCTATTTATCGAGCTAGCTGTTGAGCCACGAGCTTCAGCAGCTTTTAAACCTTGATAGATGCTAGCTGTCGAGCTTTAAAATCCTGCACTTTCTGACTTGATTCTTGGACTGACTTGCATGGCATATGTTCCTAAAATAATGACATATGTTCCTATCACTGAATCACATATGTCCTAACAATCTCCTCGTTTGGCAATCTATGACAAAACCCCAACAAACAAATGAACATATGAGAGAAGTCATAAATCATTCAACTCATACTCACTTGTTGAATACAATAAAATATATCCTAACACAAACTCTTGAAAAACTTTGCAAGAAGAGAGTTTATGGCAAGTAGACTTTGATAACCTATATTTCTGAAACACTTTAAACAAAACTCATCAAGGCATCTTAGTGTGAAACAGAAATAATAGATTGCATACAATTAATAAGAAACATGTGTATAAAGATAGAAAAGAAACAACACATAGAGAGATAGGTGAAAGAACATACATCAAAAAATATATAAAGCAAATATAAATACAATATATGTCAAAATGGTCACAAGACCAATATACAAGATATAATGTATCTGAAATAGAAAGAAAAGAAAAGATACATAAATCCTCACTACATCCCTCAAAAATATGAACACTCCCCCTAACAAAAATCTCCTATGCTAACCCTCCCCCTATGAGTATGACTACTCTCATATGCCAGCCAAAACTACTCCCCCTTTTTGTCACGAGTGACAAAAGGTAAGTATCAAGTAGACATCTCGTCATCGCTGGGTGAGCTACCATCCTCATCGTTATCATCATCATCGAAGTCGGAGTCATCATCATCCTTGAATGCCTCGTCGACCTCGAATGCCTCATAAGGAGGAGAGGGAGACTCTACGAAGCTACCAAGGCGAGCCTGCTGTCTGGAAATACGGCCGACACGAGTGTTCACCTGACACAACTCATTAGTGAAAGTGTCAAGACGAGCATCCATGCAATGAAGTTGCGCCATGATCACATTAAGAGTTACACCACCCGCAGAAAAAGAGATAGCGGAGGTGGATGGAGCTAAAGGAGTGGGAGGAGTTGGCGTACTGGGCCACCTCGAACGTAGTTATGCCTCGCTCCATTTAACAGTAGCAGCGTCTATGGCACACATGACATGGAAGTGGTCGGAAATGGGAAAGGGAACAGAAAAATGGCGTAAAATCCTCGTGATAGCCGAAGGGAAGATGAGCTTATCACGGGTCGCCGTATCCCTATATACATCTATGAGAGAAAGAATAAAATGAAAGGGAAAATCTAAAGTAAGATGCTTTAAAAGAGAAAGCAAAAATTGAGCACAGGGCTCGGTAATAGAGTTATAGTGAGAAAGAGGATGCAAAACAAAAGTCATAACCATGTTAAGAAAACGAGGACCTTTAGCAAAGGCCGAACAATGAGTGAACTGACGCTCACCCCAATCAGAGGGACACTCACAAAAAGCGGACATAAGCTCATCTTTGGACACAGTCCTTAGACGCTCACAATCGGGGTAGTCAGGATGCTCTACCCTCGGGATACGGAGCACGTTGGATACAATATCCGGTGTGACCACAATGTGCGTACCTCGAACGTAAGTAACAAAAAGAGGTATTGAATAATCAAATCCATGCATGTTGGAGTAGAACTCCTGTATAAGCACGGATGGACAAGTGATCAAGACGTCACACAGTGACTCCTAACCCCTACTCTGAATGACAGTAGGTAGGTCAGTGTCGGAGAAGTCTGACAAAATGACTTGGCGTTCCAAATGAACGCCTCGTTTAGAAAAGTTCTCAAAGAAGTCCGATTTGGCCTTCTCATCACAGAACCGGATGTAAGAGGGAGTGGGGTCAGAAGAAGTGGATGCCCCGGAATGAAGAGGGTTCCAGGACGGAGTAGACTTTCGTTTAGGTGCCATGACACAACTAACATAAACAAGAAAGAGAGAGGGAGAAAGAGAAACACACAGAAAAGAACCAAATACAATCAATATATTAGAATATAGAAAATGTAAGGCATGTATGCATGAAAATGCATAAGAATGTGATATGCAATAGTAAAAATATCATGGGCTCAGCTCAATCCAATCCTAGCAGCACACAATGAGATAACATATAGAGCACACATCTAAAATGCATGACAATATAGTTAAAATGCTCATGAAATGCAATGTATGATTATTTGACATCATTTAAACACAAACCCATCCCAAAAATTTTACAAAAACCTCAAAAATTTCGAATAATCCAAAAAATTTTCAAAAACCCCCAAATTCTAGGTCAAAAGATGTGAAATGCATGATTAATGAGTGAGAAAGCATCATACCAGAGAAGAAAGAAGATCTTGAGACCGAAAACTATGTGGGAATAAGGTTTGGAGAGAATGAGAGAGGTTTTAGGAGGTGAAAAGCCAGATTCTGTTGAGAGAGATCGGGGAGAAATGAACCTGGTACCGTGAGGATCCTATTTATAGGAATGTCATAATTCTCAACAGATCGAGTGGTGTTAAGAAGTGTTGAGCTTTAAAGGCATGAAAAGATACGGCTATCGAGCAGCTGTCCAGAGGTGTCCATAGCAAAAACAAGCTCGATGGATCGAAGAGCTATTGAGCAGCTATCGAGGAGACATAAACTTCCTCAATGGATCGAGGAGCTATCGAGAAGCTGTCGAGATTGTGATAAAAAGAAGCTAAAGAGCTCGATAAATAAGCCAGGTATCAATAGGTGTCAAGGAGCTGTTAAGATTGCTTAAAAACAGTTTTTCAAGAAGAGAAAAACACAGACATGAATGCAATCAAATATGCAACTCATCCAAGGATCCAAACAACACTTTAATCTTTCAAAAACATATCTCAATCAAGAAAAATGTAATCACATAGATCCTAAAACACACACACACACACACACACTAAACAAGTCTAACCAATTTTATATTTCAAAAACAAGTTAAGACAGTTTAGTAAGCATACATAGACACATGTATTCCTTGTGATAGCCAAATCACATTGTACCTGCACATGTATCAAAAGTAGCAAAGAATATTGCGTGTTGTGTGTGAAAAACATCGCAAGATTGCATAAGTGTCTACACGTTATGATGATTTGAGATATGAGAAAATCACTTTAACTCACACACAATCATAACTATTTGATGGGGACTATCACCTTCGAGGTACATCCTATAACTCCCACATCTCATAGAATACACACTTGCAATCATAAATAAAGCATTTTGATCTTTTTGCTTTTATTTTTCTTTGCATATTTTTCTTTTAAGCAAACCATGCATGGGCATATAAGAGATAAAAAAGAAATACCCAATGATGTTAAGCATTTGATATTACACTTTTGCTATGCCGAAGCATACAGATGTCATTTCATGATTGGAGGGCAACAATGGTGAGATGGTTATTTATGTCTTTCTCTTAGGATTTTCTAGTCATTCCAGTCAAAAAGAGTGATACGAGTGTTAAGTACAAGAGATTACTTAACCTTACTCATCACAAACACGAGCTACAAAGCTCACTTGCTTAGTTGTGCATAAAGATGCTCATCTAAGCTACAAAAGATACAAAGTTTAGAAAATTTTGTTTCAATGGCCATCCAAGGTACACAAGTACCAATGTACACAAAACATATACTATTTTTGTATTTTTCTGATTTTTCAAAAAAAAAATTTATTTTTATGAAAAACAAAATAAAGAAAAACTGAAAAATAAACAAACAAAAACATGTTAAACAAAGCAAAGCATAAAACTAAACTGACTCAAAACAAGAAAGCAAAACACACAAGTAATGCAAAACAAAAACACGAAGGGGAGAGAGAGAGAGAGAAAAAATGACAGAATCACTTTGACCCATTTTCCTTCCACACCTTGGATGAACCTCTTCATTTAGAGAACCCTTGATCCGGTGGTGAGGGGGAAGAGTTAAAATCGTTCAAGTTCGAAAGGGACAAGAGGGCTTTAAGGAGATCTCCAAGAGGAGCAAAAGAGGATGGAAGTTGATTTTGATCTCCCGACACAATCATGCTATTGCTCATTTAAGTGGCTAACCACTTATAGCAATTAGGTCAAGGATGTCCAGCTGCGCCACAGTGATGACAAAAATGTTGCTTTTTCTGTTTTGGCTTTTGAGAGTTTCCCTTTTTAGCCCTAAGGTTCTTGATCTCTTTCTTATCAAGCTTAGGGGGTGCTCCTAAGATAGATACCCTTGTCTATGTTCTCACGAGCTAATTCATTTTTAACATCATTGTTCTCAATTTCAATATTATTAGCAGGAGGAACAAAAACAGTAGCACTAGTAGAAGTAATACTAGGAAAAGAGAAATCATACCCTAAACCGGTTCGATCGGAAGCAGATTTCTGAAGACTCAGCATCTCATCGAACTTAGTGCTTGAAGTCCTTTCCAGCTAAGCTCTAACTAGGAGAAGTTCTATCTTAAGCTTCTTGATCTTCTTAGCTAAGAAATTATTCTCAAATCCCAGTGCTCTAATAGTCTGATTGGCTTCATCAAACTTTGTAGAGATTTCTTCTCGCTCAAGCTCCACATTACTGGGCTTCTTGATAGCCAACCTATACAACTTCTCAGGCTTTTCTGAGACCTTGTATAACTTTGTATAGGCTGTGTGGATGTCATCTTGTTCATCCATCTTCTCAAACTTAGATTCCACTAACTCCTCTTCTTCATCCACATCTTCAACAATCCCCTCAGTAGGATTTACAGTGGCAATGAAGGCATTCAGGATTCCATCATCCTCATTATCAGAATCATCCCCAAGCTCAGTGTCACTTAACGTAGTAGCAAATGCCTTGCTCTTCCTAATGGTCTTGAGATATGTAGGGCACTCTTGTTTCATATGACCAAAACCTTGACACCCAAAGCATTTTGGTCTTGAGGGAACAGTGTACTGACCGCCATCCCTAGCATCCTTCTTCCCTTTGTCCTGGCTCTTAGACTGAGAAGAACTTAATTGTCTACGGTCCCTGTCGAAGCCCTTTGCATTGGCATTCTTCATGAACTTCTTGAATTGCCTGGTGATGTAGGACTTCATCTTAGAATCTTCATTATCAGAAGACTCATTAGTATCACTGCTTTTAGCCTTCAATGCCATGCTTTTGCTCCTGCTCAATTTCCCGATCCTTGTCAACCCCAACTCATAGGTCTGCAGATTGCCAACCAACTCTGTCATAGGAATTTTGTCAATGTCCTTTGATTCCTCAATGGTAATGATCTTGGCATGGAATCTCTCGGGTAGAGATCTGAGCACTTTTCTCACAAACTTGGGTTCAGGAGTGGTTTCCCCAAGATTAAATGCTGAGTTTACTATGTCCTTGATCTTGGCATAGAACTCATCAAGCGACTTATCCTCCTCTATCTTCATCTCTTCAAAGCTGGTAGTGAGCTTCTAAAGCTTTGAATCCTTGACAGTCTTGGTTCCTTCATAGGTTGTCTGGAGGATGGTCCATGCTTCCTTTGCAGTTTTAGCGGAGGATATCTTCTTAAACTCCTCATTCGTGACTGTACTGAATAAAACATTCAATGCCCTGCTGTTGAAGTTTGCTACCTTGATCTTTACATCATCCCAATCAGCTGGCACTTCTGTAGGCTTGGTCCAACCTATCTCCACAGCTTGCCACACTTTCTCATCTAAAAACTGCAAGAAAGCTCTCATGCGCATTTTTCAATATGCATAGTTAGTGTCATCAAATAAAGGAGGTATAATAAGAGACTGTCCTCTATCCATGACAAACAGGGGTCAATGGATCACACAGCAAAGAGTAACTCTAATCAGAGTGTGCCTACTCTGATTCCACTTGATAGGCCAAGAATGTATTAACCCTTTGTGATATATTAATTGATTAATTAGCCAAGTTTATTAATTAATCAAATTAACATGCAAAGCGCGTGGTAGCACAAACAAATCACCAATTAAACTAAGTATGCAGCAGAAAATAAATTGACACAATGATTTGTTTAAGAATGGGAAAAACCTACACGGCAAAAACTCCACCGGGTGATTTTAAGGTCACCACTCCCGAGAATCCACTAATATTAAAACAAGCAGTTACAAGTAAAAGAATCCCAGTACCTTATACCAACCTACAGTTGAACCCTTATCCCAATACTCAATTGTACTTGTTCTGTAGTGACAATCTCTCTTTTTTAATGCACGGCTCCCAGTACGTGACTAACCAATTACGCGGATCCTAGTACACGACTTGATCACCAACTTAAGGAGGATGTTAGTTGCAAAGTTCTTCAGTTCATCTAAACAATGAAGATCATGAAATTGCTTGGTCACAAAACCCTATGGTGTACAAACATAGTAGCTTCTTGAAGAACTAGGGCAAACTAGGTTTCCGGTTACACTTTTCTTCACACTTGTGGAATTGTGCTCTTATGCAACTTGTGTCACCTTTTTTAGGCCTTAAAATAATCCTTATATATGTTTAGGGTTGTGAGAAAAGAAAGCCCAAATATACATTCACGGATTGGGTGAAAATCAGCTTAAAAAATTGAACTTCATAAACCTCGACAAATACCCTATTTATCGAGCTATCTGTTAAGCCCCGGGCTTCAGCAGCTTTTAAACCTTGATAGATGCTAGCTGTCGAGTTTTAAAATCCTACACTTTCTGACTTGATTCTTGGACAGACCTACATGGCTTTAACACTTGAACTTGAAACCTTGTTTCTTGGAGCATTAAACACATCCTAGATCTATCCAATTACAAGTAAAGTGTGTTTTGTCAAAGGATTAGCCAATTACATAAAATAGTGACATATGTTCCTATCATTGAATCACATATGTCCTAACAATAACATACCACCCAAAAGAAGGAAGGATGAGTTGGAACCACTAGGTGCATGCCATAAGGGATAGTAAGAGAGAATACCCACATTGTGGTGGATAAGAATGCCACGGTGAGCAAGCAAACAAAATAGTCTTCTTTGTCTAGTAATGGGAAGTGGCACAGCCAGCACAGGTAAGTGGCGGTGGCTGGGCAATTGACAAACCAATGGGTGGTCGAGAAGAACACCCTAAACCAGATAAAAGTAGTTAAAGGCTAAAATGGTAAAAAATCAGTCACGACAGGCAGTATATAAAGGGTCCTCGCTATGCACAAGGGGGGAGGATCGCAACAGTAGCAATCACTAAGAGAGAATCATTGCACCACCTTCACCATAACACTATAAGAGTAAGCACTAAGAAAGAAACGATAGGAGTGGGGAAAGAATCAAAATAACAAAACGAAGAGAAAAGAGAAAGAAGAGAAACAAAGTGTAGAATGGCAGGCATGCATCAATAGGCTAATCCCTTCTCTCCCTCTAAAAGCCTACCCTCTATTGAGGATAAAGAATTTGTTTGGACATAAGGGATTCAGGTTTGTTCCCTTAAAGTGGATAATTTCCACGGCAGGATTCTCCTGCGAGGTTATCCACGTTGAGGAAGTGGTTCCTTCCTTGGTACTAGTCATGTAGTACAGCTGAACACAGCAGATTAACCTTTTCCTTTTTTGATCGAAATTATTTCCTTTCTCCCCTTTTGCAAATTTCACTTATAACGTGTTTCTTATATCGATCTTTCCCTATTTTACTTAAGGATTCTTTATCTATTTTGTCTAACAGGAAGCATATTGCCTTTATGGTCATACTATATGTGTCTGCCATTACTCTTTAGCAACAGCTTCGCCTGCCATGGGCATGTGACTAAAGTTTCAACAAACGAGACATAGCTTATGCACAAGCCGGACCAAGGTGAGTTGCAATTGGACTGGTCCCAGCTCTCTTATCCAGAACACTTATACAGTAGGAAGCAGTCCAGGCCAAAATCATAAAAAAGACCCACCACAATGGGTTATGTGAATCGTATCGTGCCAACTTGTTTAATAAACAGGTCATGTTAGGGTTGAGAGATCATGACTCGATTAATAAGCATGTTGTGTTTGTGTAGATTTATAAAGTTGAACACTTATGAGTTAACATGACATGAACACGACATGTGAACACAAATGATCACCCCTAGAATTGAATGTTGTTTTCTTTTGATTGTTTGAGGAGCTTGCAGACAAGTGGCTTCAATGCCTTGAGATTTTTTTTTTTTTTTTTTTTTGAGAAACAAACACACCCACAAAGGAGAGAGAAATTGGGTCTAAAATAAAGGCACATCACAAACTCCACTTAAAAGTCATGATAACTGGCTTCTATAATGCTCTCTTATAATATGGTTAAGGATTGGGCTTATAATATATGTATATTGTATAGTGTATTCTCATTGTGGTTTTCTTTTGTTTTGAATCTAAAGATTTTTAATAGAGGGAAGAGAGAAAAGCTCTCAAGTACCAGTGTTCTTAGTTAAAGTTTGTTAAGTGTGTAGAGCCATTCAGTCTTTTAGAGAGGGAGAAGAAAGTGACAAAAGGCATCCAATGTTAAAGAAACTGGATGGAAACAATAGAGAAGAAAACAATCTTAGTGTAATTTTTTGATGTAGGCATATTTCTTCAAAGTCATGCTCCATTGAAGTTGAACCCAAATGAAACCCATCATTTACATAAACTAAGACAAAACGCATATTTGGCCTTCCCAAGGCTAAGTCGGTACATTTGTTGTATCCATTGGAAGCATCACTTGTTTTTCTCCTCAAGAAAATAATAGAAGGAAATCTATAGGCAATGAACACTAAGGTCTAAGGGCTTCAGTCTATGATAATTACTAGTTCTAAAGCTATGCCACCATAGCCTAGTGAACAATGATAAAAAAATTTAATTGGCATTTACTGAACAGTCATTTATGCATAAATAAAAAAAGATAAATGTATTGTGTATGTATTATGAGCTATATATAGTTCATGGTTCTGTAAATTTAGTTGTAGCAAACTTGAAACCCCCCCCCCCCCCGCCCCCCCCCCACTTTGGTTGTAAGAATGAACTAGTTGGGGGGAAAAAATGTATTAGTCCCCTGTATGAGTAGAATTAATGTGATATGCTTCCATTTTTTCTTTGGAAAACCAAACAAGCAGCATGTTGAAACATTCAAACCCAGTACATCATTGTTCAACCGTTCAAACAAAAATAATGGGGCCTCTTCTATCCAAGTTACATAATCTTCAATATTATGTGCACATCTTGCCAAAATGAGTATCTAGTAAAACTAACTTCCCATTGCTGAACATGTTAACGTTGTAGATGAAATTTAGCTTCCTTCACAACGTTAGCCCACCAAAACTCGTAGTTTCCGTGTTCCTGAAGTTTTGCTATAATCCCCCACTAAAACTTGTCCCCTCTGTATGCCAACATCACGAGCAAACTGAGTGGTTTGGACTGCAGCCTCAAGTTCTGCCAAAAGCTCTCCATAACTAGTCTTCCTTTTCGACTCATTGCTGCAATGAGCAATCCTTGTTCATTCCGGATTATGATCTGTTTTATGTAAATTGTTAGGACATATGTGATTCACTTGTTAGGAACATATGTCACTGTTTTATGTAATTGGCTAATTCTTTGACAAAACGCATTTTACTTGTAATTGGGTAGATCTAGGATGTGTTTAATACTTCAAGAAACCTTGTTTCAAGTTCAAGTGTTGAAGGCATGCAAGTCTGTCCAAGATTCAAGTGCAAAAAGTGCTATTCATTAAAGCTCGACAGCTAACCATCTATCGAGTATTGAAGAGCTGTTGAAGCACGTGGCTCGACAGCAGCTCGACAAATAGGGCATCTGTCGAGGTTTATGAAACTCAAAATTTCTGATCTGTTTTTCATTGAATCCGTGATTGTATGTTTGGGCTTTCTTTTCTCACAACCCTAGACATAAAAAAGGATTATTTTAAGGGGCCGTCAAAGGTGACACAAGTTGCACAAGTGTTGAGCAAAGTTTGTTCAAGCAAATTGTGACTGGAGACAGAATTTGCCCTAGTTCATCTTTCTTGTGAAGAAGTTGCTGTGTTTGTGCACCGTAGAGTTTTGCAACCAAGGAGCTTCTCGATCTTCATCGTGTGATGAACTGAGAACTTTGCATCTAGCAACCTTCTCTAGTTGGTGATTGAAGTCGCGTACTGGGATCCGTGCAATTGGTTACTCACGTACTGGGAGCCGTGCATTACAAGGAGAGATTGTCACTACAGAACAAGTCCAATTGGGTATTGGGGTAAGGGTTCAACTGTAGGTTGGTATAAGGTACTAGGATTCTTTTACTTGTAACTGCTTGTTGTGATAATAGTGGATTCTCAGGAGTAGTGACTTTAAAATCACTCGGTGGGGTTTTTGCCGTGTAGGTTTTCCCCCATTCGTAAACAAATCACCGTATCAATTTATTTTTCACTGCATACTTAGTTTAATTGGTGATTTTTTTGTACTACCATGCGTTTGCATGTTAATTTGATTAATTAAGAAACTTGGCTAATTAATCAATTAATTCATCACAATGGGTCAATCCATTTTTGGCCTAACATAAATCCTTAAAACTGCACCATCAAAATATTCCTCGTACATAGGTTTACAAGGAGGATTCCAATGCAGTGTGAGATTAATACGTTGGCCTGTTATAGCTTGAGTTGTTGAACTACTTGAGTTGCAGATTGCTTGAAATTCCTGCCAAAATTCTATAGCCTCACCTGCTATGACACTTGGCTGTGTTGTAGACTGCTCCAAGACCCACTTATTCCTTGCCTTCCAAATCATCCAGGACAGTATCAGGAATTGCTCCACAGTGTTGTCACAGCCCTCCTCCAATATAGGCCAAAATATTCTAACAAAGTCTAGGAATTCATGCTTTAATTACCTCTTTTCTGCAGTACCAAATTCTTTGTGCCTCTTCACAATTCCATAATACATGCATCATGTCATCCTCATTTAATTTCTAGCTTGGACATCATGGCTGCGTTAGAACCCTTCTGTTCACTAGATTGGCACATGCAGGTAGAATGTTATGACACGCTCTCCATCCAAACATCTTAACTTTATTAGGGACCTTTGCCTTCCAAATTAAGCACCAAACCATCTCCACTACAATTTTACTGGAGCTTCCAATTCCTATTGAGCACATCCCATCTTGTACATTTTATTTATTTTTTCATACCAAACTAGAAATTTAGTAGTCAGCCCCGCCAAAAAAAAAAAGGAACAAGAAAGATTTGAGTGAGATGTCTAGGAGGAATAAATTTACAACAAATTATTACCCATTGAGAAATAACAGCATACTGATAGAGAGATTTCCAAGATAATTTTGAAAGAAATACCAATAGGCTATTAATCATAGAAAAAGGAAGAAAGATATAATGCCAATGAGGATGTTGCTTAAATTATTCAAATTCTGAGCCCATCAGGACTTGGTGAACAACAATATCCTAGATACAAACAAGTGAACAACAATATTCAAATTACAAACCCAACATATATGGCGTGTTGAACTATAAAAGACAATTAAGGGATTCCTAATCAGCTTAATTAAGGGGTTTTCAATCAGCTGTAATAATGGGATTTGGCAGCTATTAATTTGTTTTGGTCTAGATTCATTGTAACAGCATCTATATATTTAGACCAATGTAAAAGTTCTATACACAGAAAATCCAATCCAAATTGGTCCAACCTTGTCATATTCGATCCCGTGATCAAATTGCTGACATTTTTACCAAGCCTTTGGGTAAGGATTCTTTTCATTGACTTATCAGCAAGCTGGGCATTACTCATGTACACGCTCCACCCTGAGGGGGAGTATTAAGCTCAATTAAGGGATTCCCAATCAGCTCAATTAAGGGGTTTCCAATCAATTGTAATTATGGGATTTGGTAGCTGTTACTATTCTGTCTAGCTGCAATTATGGGATTAGGCTGTCAACATTTTTGTCTAGGTTCATTGTAACAGCATCTATATATTCAGACCAATGTAAAAGTTCTATACACAGAAAATATAATTCAGACAAATCATTGTCCTCCAATCTTATTTTACATGAACATAGTCATTTATTGTCCAACCTCATTGTGCAAAGATGAATCAAGTATGGCTCTGTTTTGCAACTCTACTCAACCTTGCCTCCTAGCACTGAATTATCTCTTGAATTTGATTCAAAAATTGTGAAAGATTAAGGAGACACACAAACACACTGAGAGAGAGAGAGAGAGAGAGAGAGAGAGAGAGAGAGAGAGAGAGAGAGAGAGAGAGAGAGAGAGAGAGAGAGAGGTGTATGTGTCACTTATAGAATGGAATCGGGACTGTAGAATTCTTAAGCTAATTAAGTGCCCTTGATGGACTGCATGAGTTCCCAATTAAACCAATAGAAGATTTTTCTAGCTTAAGAATGTCAATGGAAGATGAAATAAGAAATTGAGCTGATGTGGCATACTGTAGGTGCATCAATTACTGCATTTGAAAAAACTAGCTACTAAGAATAAACCCCAAAGA
Source organism: Quercus gilva (assembly GCA_023621385.1). Taxonomy (NCBI): domain Eukaryota; kingdom Viridiplantae; phylum Streptophyta; class Magnoliopsida; order Fagales; family Fagaceae; genus Quercus; species Quercus gilva. Next base: position 79,634,314 of record CM042476.1, on the reverse strand, counting down.
GAACTCATGGAAAGAGAACCCATTGAGTTGAATCTTCACAAGTTTTCTTGGGCTCAACATGTTGATTAGGAGCTTTCTCACATTTTTCTTGTTCATTGTTCTCAACTTTTCAATTAGATCTCTCCATCCTACATCTTTCCCCTACTTTCCTTTAAAAGAAAACTGGAGTAGCACTTGAGCTTTGTTGATAAACAACAGTATACGTAGAAAAGAAAGCATTCTATGAGACAAAGGGTCTGATTACAAAGCCTTAGCGATATGGAAATATCTTCACAAAGAGTGGAAAACAAATTTTGCTAAAGGATAGGAAATAGCAACCTCATATGTCACATAATCCATAAAGCTATCAATAAATTTGAGCAGGCTAAGACATAGCAGTGAAGATCTATGACATTGCAATTCCTTGCATGTTAAGGGCATGAACTCCTTTCAAAATTATATTGGAACTGAATTAAAAGAGCATGAGGCGTGTTATATGCAAGGAGGTGAGAACATGATAGGTATTTTTTTCATACTTTATGCACTTGTCACAATTGCACAGAGCTGATAGTCTGTGTTTAGAATGAAATGTAAAGTGAAAACAAATCAAATGTTACTTTGTCTTATCTATAGAAAATGGACATTGTACCTAATAATAAAAACTACATGTATCTATTTAACACAATTAAAAAATAAAATAAAATAAAAAGATAAAAAAAAAGAACCTAAAGGATGGAGCTTATTCTAATAAAGGACAAGAAGGATTCATCTTCTGAATCATAGAAAGAGAAAAAAAAAATCAGTTATTACAATAAGCCAAGAGTCATGGTTAATAGGAATTGAGTTCCCATTTACTACTAGTCGTTTAGCTTCTATGAGAACAAATAATCCCTTTTTTTTTTTTAATAAATAAAATTTTCATTAAAAATTAAGAAAATTTCTTCCCCAATATGCAGGCTTGACTCAAGTAAATTTTTTTTTTTTTTTCACTTCTTATTTAACATGAAATCTTGCTAGAAGGTAGTGTGAATCTGCACCCAAACTTTGCTTCAAGATGTGGTAGTAATATGTTTTTGATTTCCATGGGTTGGTAAGTAGTCAATCAAAATTACAATTGCAAGGTTCGATGAATGATATATATAAACATATATATATATATATATATATATACACACAAACAGGTTTTAAAAGCTTTTTTAAAACGAAGTGAATTTGGGCTAACAGTTTTTAAAAGCCTTTTTTGTCTTTTAATATGTAATGAAAAGTTTTTTATGAATGAATATGGGCTTTTGGAGTAAGTGAATGACCTGCGTAGTTTAAAACCAGAACTGGGGTGTACCTTGTGACATATTGTTTTCAAGGTTTTAAGAAGACCTTAATAACAAACGAATTTCTCTCAGACATGTTTAGTCAACTTTATTGTTTGTGAACTCCCTCGAACTAGTTTGAATTATGTTAAGAAATATTCTTAGTCCATAACTCCTCAACACCCCCCTGCCCCACAAACCCCAGTAAAAAAAAGAAAAAAGCTTTAAAGAATTAACTTTCACCTATTAAAATCAATTCTTAAAATACACCCATATCCAATTTATAAGGGAAAAAAATTATGATTAATCCTAATCTAAATACAATATCGAATGAGTCCTAAATCCAAATTGTTTATCTACATGATTGTGAAGCTTCCCCTTTCTCTAGTATGAGATCCAGGGAGAGTGGTTGTGGTACTGGGGTATTTATGCAAGAATACCACACATTATTTGAATCTTGAAAAAGAATTTATTGCCAAGACAATCAATCCTTTTTTTCCCATCACTGAATAAGCGTATTGGGACAGGTACTAGCAGTTTTCTTACAATCAATCTTTGTTTCTCTAAGTTTTGAAGAATGTTTATGTCCATGTATTTTTGGTGGCTTGAGAAGTTAAGCAACATTTAGTGCCAACCTGAATCATAGATAAAGTTCATTACAAAAACCTTGGCTATAGCCTACAGGTAAATTGGAACTTTTGCATTGGATTATAGAAGGTATAATTCTTTTCCTCATCAAATACGATTTGTAAGCAGATAGTTTAATTGAGGTGAGTACTTAATTGGACAAATGTCTATGGATATTATATACCTGAGCACATTCATTTAGAGAGCCCATCTTTAGTTCACAGTATGCTATGAAGTTTGAGATGCTTAGCTCATAACCTTTTGCAAAATTTAGAAGCGAGTCAAACTATTAAATGCTGATTTTCATTTTCCACCTATCCTTTTACATGCAAAAGATTGACTTGAAATTGGAGCTTTTCTGTTAATGCTTGTCTTGTATTCCATTGACAATAATGTGACTCAGAACTACTTTAGAAGTTTAGTTTGAGCTTTAGGAAATTGGCTAAAAAACATGGACAGAGGTCCTAAAGAATAGAAAGACCAATTCCAAAAACTTAAGGAATAAAGCAGTTATATCAGCAACTACAGTTGCTATCCCAACAATAATGAAGTTGTGGCCCAACCATCCTCACTATAATTCAAATATTCCTAAGTAACAGAAAAAGAACAAAAAATAATAAAGACCAGTGCTTTTAGATTATATTATTGAAAAATAGCTCTTCATCCAATCAATAAACTATATTGTTTCAGAGATCCTAACCAAAGGCATTAAAATGTCAAGCCATTTTAACTTTTGGACAGCATGTCCTACTTTTAAATGGTCAGTTAACCTAGTAAACTATCATAGACTAGTAAGGTGCAATGCTGCGGTGTGAATCATTCATGATTCTCGTCTCAAACAATCTTGTACACAGCCAAACAAATGTAGTGTAGCTTGTAAAAGCCAAAATGATACACATTTTTCTAAAAAATTCAAGATTCTATGTGTTTGGTACACATCAATTTCTAAAATAAGAAACCATTTGATTAAAAAAGAATGACTGGAACTAGGAAATTAACTGTTGTAGGATTATTCCTGACTACAGTGAGTACATATGCTTGATAAGGTAAGCAGAAAATATGCATCTTAAGTATACCAATCAGATCAATAAAATATACATACGAAAACCTACTGTCCAATAATGAAAACTAGACTAACCTCCCATCCAAGGTGGAGGAAATTTTGGGCCTCCAACACCAACTATCACAATTAACTACATTAGAAAATTAAAAATCAATTAACACAAAATAAATACTTGAGTAATTGAAAAGTCTATGTTAATAATCCAACTATGGGTGAGCCTCTTAATTTTGACAGAGAGAGAGAGAGAGAGAGAGGGAGAAGAGAGTGACAAAAGGCATCAAATGATAAAGAAACTGAATGGAAACAATAAAGGAGTAAACAATCTCAATGTAATTTTTTGATTGAGGCCTATTTCTTCAAAGTTCAATCAAAATGTCCTTTTTTTTCTTTGACAGTGGAAAGAAATTGAATTTGGAGTCATAATTTACAAAGTCATGTTCCATTGAAGTTGAACCCGAATGAAACAACATCATTTACAAAGGTTAAGACAAAACGCATATCTGGCCTGTCCAAGGCTAAGTCAGATCCATTGGAATCCTCACTTGTTTTTCTCCTCAAGAAAGTTGTTAGGACATATGTGTTTACATGTTAGGAACATATGTCACTTTTTATGTAAATTGGCTAATCCTTTGACAAAACGCACTCTACTTGTAATTGGGTAGTTCTAGGTGTATTTAATACTTCAAGAAACTATGTTTCAAAATCAAGTGTTGAAGTCATCAAGTCTGTCCAAGAAAAAGCAAGTTGAAGTGCAGAATTTTTAAAGCTCGACACCTGCTCGACACCTACCTCGACACCTGCTAGCTGTCGAGAATTACAAAAGTCAGAATTCTAATCTGATTTTCTTGGGATCCGTGAATGTGTTTTTGGGCCTTCTTTTCTTCTAACCCTAAACATATTTAAGGCGTGTTTTAAGAGCCGTCAACAGAGACACAAGTTGCAAAAGCATTGAGCAATCCTTGTTCAAGCAAATTGTGCTCTAAGACGAAGTTCTTAACCTAGGATCATCTTCTTCAAGAAGTTGCTGTGTATTGTGCACCTTAGGGTTTTGTGACCAAGCATCTTCCTGATCTTCATGCATAGGATGATCTGAAGAACTCTGCAGCCAACCTCTCATTCTAAAGTTGGTGATTGAAGTCGCGTACTGGGATCCGCGCATCTGGTTAGTCACGTACTTGGGAGCCGTGCATCAAAAGGGGGAACTGTCGCTACAGATCAAGTCCAATTGGGTATTGGGGTAAGGGTTCAACTGTAGGTTGGTAAGGTACTTGGGATTCCTTATTTGTAACCGCTTGATTTGATAATAGTGGAGTTTCGGGAGTGGTGACCTGAAAATCACCCGGTGGGGTTTTTGCCGTTAGGGTTTTTCCCCATTCGTGAACAAATCACCGTGTCTTTTATTTTCCGCTGCATATTTTGTTATTCGGTGATTTGTTTGTGCTTCCACGTATTTGCATGTTGAATTGATTAATTAATAACTTGGCTAAATTAATTAATTAGTTTAAATCACAAGGGGTCATTCAGTTTGTGGCCTATCAAAAGTAGATGGAAATCTCTAGGCAGGCGGGCACTAAGATCTAAGGGTATCAGTCTATAATTACCAGTGCTACAGGTATTCCACCATAGCCTAGTAAACATTGATAATTTTTTTTTTAATTGGCATTTATTGAATAGTCATTTATGCATAAATTAAAAAAGACATTCATACAAAGTAGTATAGTCTCACAAGCTAACATAGAATTGTCTAAAATTATCAATATAAATCAATGAGTATTATTGGCAAGGTTAAAATATTCACATGCAAAATTAACATTACACATGCTTGATATTTTAAACCAATCATTGGTTATGATATGAACAAATTTTTTTTTATGGATCAATCAATTTTATTAAATACAAACTAGAGTACACAGAGCCCTAAAGGGAACTGCACCAGATGGAGGAAACCTTTGTAAGCACAAAAAATACAAGCACAAAAGTGTCACCTCAACTCAGGCCAATAGACTAAGTCCGCCTATCCTTTAAAAAAATATAATAAACCTACACAGCAAATAGAAATACAACAAAGGGATGATCCTTGTGAACAAACCAACAGTTGTGACTACATCAAGACACCAAAATGCACTATTTTGCAGAAGACTAGAAACAACAACCATCATCATAACCATATTATGTCTTCTTAAATAGCATACAAGGATTCAAAACCATTTGCTGCATACTATCCATGGCATCTAAATTACACCCAAAGAAATTGAATAAGAAGGTAAATCCATAAGATATCCAAGATACATAACTATAATTCAAAGGGACAAAAAAAAAATCACAGTTGCTAATAATAATAGAAACTTTTATGTTTTCAAGTATAGAGATTCATTCTAAAGTCTCAAAAATAAGAACATCGCATACCATAGAAGCAGTTATCTTCTTCCACCACGTTTGTGAGCATTCTTCTTCAATCTTCTGAGCATGATATGCTGCTCTAATTTGACCATCCTCACAAGGCACTTTGGTTTTCCAATTTTGAACATAAGATATCCCATAAACATTCCGAATATTGTTCCACATGCGTAACCTATGGATACAGCTTGCCAACGAAACCCATTTTCATGCTCTAAATTTTCATGTTGTTGCAAGGTAGGTGGTGGTTGTTGCTTTGCCTTGTGGTTGTCGCATGTTTTTGACAATGGAAACCCACACAATCCCAAGTTTTCGGTGTACGAATCATTGTTGAATGTATTGAATTGATTTCCTGAAGGTATGTGTCCTGTGAGTTGGTTATGTGATAGCTTTAAGACTTCAAGTGATGTTAGATCTGCCAATTGACTAGGAATCTCCCCACTGAGCTTGTTGAAAGAGAGGTCTAACCATTCAAGATTGGTCAAATTTCCAATTGATGATGGAATATAACCTATAAGGTTATTGTAAGAAAAGTTGAGCCCCTTGAGTGATTTAAACCTTCCAATTATCTTTGGCATCTCTCCTCTGAAACTATTGTTTGAAAAATCAATGCTTGTTAAGATGGTTAGGACTCTCTCCATCTCAATATTCTGCCCTTTCATCACGATATTCAATGAATCTTGATAATAATTTTCTCCCATATATTTCAATGCAACTCCACTTTCATCCACATTCATCATGGCTTTCAAATATTCAAAATATGTTATTGGCAAAGGACCATTAAACTGATTATTAGAGATGTCTATGATTCGCAAATTTGGGAAAGGAAATTTGGTTTTAGGATTGCCTATATGACCTTGAAATCTGTTTGATCTTATGACAAGAACTCGCAATTTTTGAAGACTTCCCAACCAATAAGGGAATGCTCCATTTATCTTATTGTTCCCAAGATCTAGAATTTCCAAGTTTGTACAATTGACCAAAGATTGCGGCAATGGCCCTTCCAATTGATTGCCATTAAGGTTAATATTCCTAAAATTATTTCCTTTGGCAAATATTGTAGGGATATTACCATGAATGCTATTCATTCGCAAATCCAACACTGAGAGGGCAGTAGAGTCTACCAAACACTTAGGAATCATGCCACTTAAGTTGTTATGAGACAAGTCTAAAACTTGAAGGTTAATTGCATGGCAAATTAAAGAAGGGATTTCTCCTGTTAAATTGTTATTGGAGAAAAAGATAAAGTGCAAATTGGAAGAATTTAGAATGGGAAATGGTCCTTGTAGCAAGTTGTTACGAAGATCAACATAATATAATGAATTCTTCCCCACGTCCCGCAACCATCTTGGAACTCGACCATAAATTTGGTTATTGGAAAGGTCTAAGTATTCTAAATTTGTTGTCAGTCTTAAGAAAATTGGGAATTCATTGATATTGGAGTAAGCCAAGTTCAAATGGTGAAGATTGGGCAGGGCATAGGTAGCATTATTATTGATGCTAATTGAGTTATTTGAAAAATCAAGAGCCTCAAGATTTTTGAGCTTTGAAAACATTTCAGAACCCAACATAATACTCAAGTTATTTGATGAGAGAGATAAGATAGTAAGGTCCACAAGTCTAGATACTGACCTAGCTATAGAGCCATGTAGCTTATTATAACCCAAATGAAGATACTTCAATGACTTGTGCTTGAATTCACCAATCTCACCAACAAACTGATTACGATCAAGAGATAAATTCTCCAAAGATGGCATACTGAGCAACCAAGATGGCAGTGTTCCATTTAGGAAATTTGAACTTAAATCGAGATCAACTAGATTCAAACCACTTACGTGACTAGGAAGGGGACCAACAAGTTGATTGTACCTAAGGTATAAAGTTGAGAGATTCGGCAAGTTGAATAGTGATGACGGCAACAAACCTATTAAAAATATTCACCAATAATTAAAAAATTGTTAGTTTGATGCATCAGCCAAAAAGACCTAAAATTTAGAAGTGGTAATAGAATCTCACCGCTAAAATTATTAGATGACAGATCCAAATATGTAAGTTTTGCAAGGTTCCCAAGTGATGCTGGAATTACTCCAGTAAACTTGTTACTGAATAGATCCAAATACTTTAAGGACTTCAAATTGCCAATAGAGCTAGGTAATTCTCCTGAAAAGCTTGTCGAATACAGATCCAAATCCTCCAAGGACTTCAGATTGCCGATAGAACTAGGTAATTCTCCTGAAAAGTTTGTCCTAGAGAGATCCAAATGCTCCAAGGACTTCAAATTGCCAATAGAACTAGGTAATTCTCCTGAAAAGTTTGTCAAAGAGAGATCCAAATGCTCCAAGGACTTCAGATTGCCGATAGAACTAGGTAATTCTCCTGAAAAGTTTGTCAAAGAGAGATCCAAATGCTCCAAGGACTTCAGATTGCCGATAGAACTATGTAATTCTCCTGAAAAGCTTGTCCAAGAGAGATCCAAATGCTTCAAGGACTTCAAATTGCTGATAGAACTAGGTAATTCTCCTGAAATGCTTGTCCTAAGGAGATTCAAATGCTCCAAGGACTTCAGATTGCCGATAGAACTAGGTAATTCTCCTAAAAATTTTGTCCAAGAGAGATCCAAATGCTCCAAGGACTTCAGATTGCCGATAGAACTAGGTAATTCTCCTGAAAAGTCTGTCGAAGAGAGATCCAAATGCTTTAAGGACTTCAGATTGCTGATAGAACTAGGTAATTCTCCTGAAAAGCTTGTCAAAGAGAGATCCAAATGCTCCAAGGACTCCAAATTGCCGATAGAACTAGGTAATTCTCCTGAAAAGCTTCTCAAAGAGAGATCCAAATGCTCCAAGGACTTCAGATTGCCGATAGAACTAGGTAATTCTCCTGAAAAGCTTGTCGAAGAGAGATCCAAATGCTCCAAGGACTTCAGATTGCCGATAGAACTAGGTAATTCTCCTGAAAAGCTTGTCCAAGAGAGATCCAAATGCTCCAAGGACTTCAGATTGCCGATAGAACTAGGTAATTCTCCTGAAAAGCTTGTCTGAGAGAGATTCAAATGCTCCAAGGACTTCAGATTGCCGATAGAACTAGGTAATTCTCCTGAAAAGCTTGTCTGAAAGAGATCCAAATGCTCCAAGGACTTCAGATTGCCGATAGAACTAGGTAATTCTCCTGAAAAGCTTGTCCGAGAGAGATCCAAATGCTCCAAGGACTTCAGATTGCCGATAGAACTAGGTAATTCTCCTGAAAAGCTTGTCCGAGAGAGATTCAAATGCTCCAGGGACTTCAGATTGCCAATAGAACTAGGTAATTCTCCTGAAAAGCTTGTCCAAGAGAGATCCAAATGCTCCAAGGACTTCAGATTGCCAATAGAATTAGGTAATTCTCTTGAAAAGCTTGTCACAGAGAGATCTAAGAACTTTAGGGAACTACTACTCCAATTAGACTTTGGAAGAGAAACTTTAAGGTTTGAATTTTTCGCTAGATCAAGGGTTTGTATACTGGGAAGGTAGAGGATGTTAATTTTGAGTTTTCCTTGCAAGTCACAGCTATCGAGACTAAGAGTTGTCAAAGAGGAGGATAGATTCATCAAAGAATTAGGTCTAATTGAGAACATATTTGTGGAATCTAGAATAAGTTCCCTTAACTGAGTTAGGTTTCCAAGGACTCTTTTCCATACGGGAGCTTCAATTAATAGCCCATTCTTAGAAAGATCAAGTGAAACCAGTGAAGACAACTGAGAGATTTCAAATGGGACTTGGCCAAAAAATACGGAATTGGAAAGGTTAAGAAAAGTCAAACTCTTAAAGTTGCCAAACTCAGAAGGAATTAGGGAGCCATAGAAGTCATTGTCAGCGAGGTTCAACCTCCTGAGATTGGGAAGAAAAAACAGGGTACTATTGGAAAGAATGTTGCCATAAAGCCAGCTGGAACTAAGGTCCAAGCTAACCACATGGCTCGTGTTTTTGTCACACTCGACCCCATCCCAAGTGCAACAGTGCTTATCCTCCCGCCAACTGGCTGTTTTAGGATAAGAAGTTCGTGAGCCAGAAGCATATTGGTGAAGAGAAAAAGACTTATTAAAATGGAGTAGAGTAGAGCATGGTGGCATTGAAGACAAGGAAGAAGAGAGAGATGATGGAAAGGAAAGTTGAGAGTGCAAGATCAAGGAGAACAAAAAGAAGACTTGATATTTCCAAGTTGAACACCCCATTTGATACCCAATTCAACAAAAACAAGACTCAAGACTCTGAAAATGGTGTAGTATTTCTGTTGATGTTATTAGAAAGGTATGGGATGGAATGAATATTTTATATATATATATATATATATATGCTTGCAAGTCAACAAAAGTCTTCCACCTTTCTTTTATTTAAAAAAAAAAAAAAAAAGTTAATTTCAAGTCAAGTGTGACGTGACATGAAATTGTAAAACTTTTACAGGTTCTCATACTTTAAACTTTCTAGGAACCTCCATATTTCTCATCAAATTAGTTATAATATTTTAATAATGGCTAATTGAGTCCAGAAACTGGCAATTAATTTGAAATATTTGGACCACAAAATTGCATTAGATTGCTCTTCTTTTAAGAAAATAATTCTTTTAAAAATCGTTGGAGTGCTAATATTCCATTTGAAATTGAAGTGGTTTTATCTAGCTGAGTAAATATTATTATTGTGTACTAAAATTAAGAATTAAAATGGACAAGTCACTAGTAGAGTCAAAAATTTAGTTTTGGGAGGTTATATATAAATTTTTTTTTTTTTGGAAATTTAAAATAGTAATATACAATATTCTCATTTGTTAATAAATAAATGGTATTTTCAAGAATTATTCGTTAACCAAAGTCTGATAAAGATGTGGAGGTCACCATCAATTCTTGTTAGGAAATTGATAAAAATTAAAGTGGTCTAATAAGCGTGTAAATTGGTGGAAGGTAGGAAGTTTGTGTTCACACTTAAAAGTTTGATTTTATAGACTTGTACAGTTTTTTCTCTGCACCAAAGTCTTTTTTTTTTTTAGTTCGCTTTGAAATCTTTACCTTTTGAAAGTGCGCATCCTTTTTCTTTTTTGAAATCAAAGTGCGCAACCTTTTTAATTGTTTGATTTGTTAAATACATTTCTCAAATCATCTATTAAAGATTGTCCAAAAGCATTATAGATTCCACTAGTTTTTTTATTATTATTATCAAATAGATCTTTAACAATGACACTAAGAAATTAAGCTCTCTATAGCATGGAGGTGTAAAGCTAAATAGTAATGCTACTCACAATATATAGGCATTTTTATCCATAAATATCACTTAATTATTATTCACATTTTATTTTTTTATTCAAAAATTACGATTTCTTACTTAGATACACAGGTAATAAGAAAATAAGGAAACTTTGTGCCAAAAAAAGTAAAGTATGCCTAAACGAGTATTTGTGTTCAGACTTCATACTATAAAGTTTGATTTCACATACTAGCACCTTTTTTTTTTTTTTTTTTTTTGTCTCTAAATTTTTTTTGTTTTTGGTAGGTGCAAGTTTTTTTTTTAATTAAATGATACACGTTTCCTTTGTTGGTAGTAGAAGCCATTGCAATCTTTGAGCAAAAGGTTACAAACAATGCAGAAAACAAGAATTAAGATTGGTTCAAAATTTATAATTAAAAAAAAAGGAGCAACATGGTCTTGATAACTATAAAACCCAGAACGAGGAGTTGTAAGGGAAAAAAAAATAAAGAAATAAATAAATTGTGTAAAATTGAAAAAAGAAAAAGAGCAGGTCGAAAATTTGTGCCTAAACCTTAAGGAAATTTTCTAAAAAGTGAAGTGTGTAATTGGTGGAAGGCGTTTAAGGCATGAAGTTTGCATCAATTTTCTAAAAAGTAAAGGGTATAATTTTTTGTTTTTTTAGAAACAAACTAACTACTAAACACATACACATTTTATTACATTTTTTTACCAAGGTTAAACGCATTACTTAACCCAAAGTATCACCACAAAAGGACCTATAAAGTGTGTAATTGGTGGAAGGAAATTAAGGCATGAAGTTTGTGTTCAAATTTATCAAGTTTTTTTTTTTTTTTTGAGAAACCAAATTTATAAAGTTTGATTTTACAGACTTAAAAAAAAAAAAAAAAAAAAAAAAAAAAAAACCTTTTCTTATAGAAATAAAGTAGTCTGTACTCTTTACCTTTTGAAAGCGCATCCTTTTTCTTTTTTTGAAATCAAAGTGCATGTCCTTTTAATTGTTTGATTAAATAAATATATTGCTCAAATCATCTATTAAAATGATATTAAAGTGATATTAACTAATCACTTAAATAATATTTATTTTTTCCTATTTTATTTTTTATTCAAAATGTAAGATTTCTTACTTAGATACATAGATGCAAAGAAAAGAAAGGAAGGAAAAATTGTGCCTAAAATTTTAGGGTCATTGTCTAAAAAGTAAAGTTGGCTTAAACATGTAATTGCATTAAGACGTCATCCTATAAAGATTTCACAAACTCACACCCTTTTTTTTCTTTGTCTCTAAAGTCTTTAACTTTTGTAAGTGCTAGTTTTTTTAATTGTTTGATTAGTTAAATGATACTTGTCTCCTTTGTTGGCAGTGAAAGCCATTGCAATCTATGAGCAGAAGTTTGTGTTTATGAATTATGTGAATGAGAAGATGAGAAGGAAAGAAAAGATACTTGTCTCCTTTCTTTCAATTTCCTTTTCTTTTTTTCTTTTTTTCTTTTTTTTTTTTTTTAAAAGAGAGAAAGTCGACCAAAGTCCTATTGAGTCATGAAAGGTAGAAGTCTACATTGATATTGCCGCTTTTTATTCAACCATGAGTTGTACATGGTCTTCCTCAAATATTCTCATTTGTTAATAAATAAATGGTATTTTCAAGAATCATTCATTAGCCAAAGTTGGTGAAAAACTATTAATGACCCCCTATTTTGGAAAGATAGAAGTTTATTGCATTTTTAACAATACCGTGAGAGCAGTGTTATGTAACAATATTTTTACAATTAGAATAAATTAAAATTCATAAGTTGTTAATAGTTTTAAATTTTTTTTTCGAGGTATAATTATAACATGCTGCTAATTTCACAGTTTAAACCATTTTCCCCTTAAACCCTCAAACACTTTGTGTATGGAGTTCAACTGCAAGACCCTTGGCAATTCTAATTTGAATATGTCATTAAAATTAATTTTTTGACGTAACAACAAATAATAACCTACCGCTTAAGATTTGTCGTAAACATTATAAATTTTTCATAGAGTCTAAATTTGATTAAGATGTGGAGGTAAAGAGGGGTTTCATAGCACATCCTCATTGAATTTAAAATTGTAATGCTACAAAGAATAAAAACTATAATCAATAATATAACCTTGACAGCTCTAAGCTCACACAACACCATGCCAATAATTTATAATATCATGCCAAAAAACCAAATAACCTCTTATCTTCTAGCCACGTACACTATCAATTCTTGTTAGGCAATTGTATTTATACTACTATTTAAGGGTTTTCTCTGTTTGAATTCCTCTTTTTTTAGTTTAAAAATGCATTTATACTGTTATATTTAAGTAGAGACAAAACTAAAGGATAATCCAGTAAAAATGTAACTCTAACTTAACTCTAACTCCTACTAAAATATTGCCTAAAAAATAGGACCATTTCTCTATTAATTTTCAAATTACTTTATCCACTTATAAATTAGATTTTTAAAATAAAAATTATATATATAAAATAAAAACACAATTTTTTTTGTTAAAATTAAAAAAAAAAAAAAAAAAAAAAAAAAAAAGGTCATCGTACATGTGAAGCACGTTTGACGAAACTAGAAAATATTAAAGGGGTCTAAGCGTGTAAATTAGTGGAGGGCAGGAAGTTTGTACTCACACTTATAAGTTTGATTTTATAGACTTGCCCAGTTTTTTCTCCCCTCCAAAGTGTTTTTTTTTTTATTTTTTATTTTTTTTTATTTTTTACTTTTATAAAGTTCACTTTGAAATCTTTACCTTGAGAGTGCGCATCCTTTTTTCTTTTTTGAAATCAAAGTGCGCAACCTTTTGTTTTTACTTTCTAAGTTTCATATAAATTTGTCTTTAATTCTTGTTTGTTTTTTTCCTATGTTGTAAAGTTTTGGAATATCTATCCCACACGCATTTATGGCGCGTGAAAAATGACTTCCACGTGGGCTGTCTGATAGGAATATAAATCATGATACAAAGTACGTGGACTTAAAAGAGCGTGGTAGGGTTGTGAAATTTGTATGTAATTTCTCATTTATTTATGATATAATAAAATTTTGTTATTATTATTCAAAAGTTAAGAATTCCTACTTACATACACAGATAATAAGAAAAGGAAGGAAAAATTGTGGCAAAAAAGATAAAGTAGACCTAAACAAGTAATTGTGTTCAGACTTCCTTTTTTGCCTCTAAAGGTTTTTTTCTTGTAAGTGTGAGTCTTTTTTAATTATTTGATTAGTTAAATGATACTTTTTTTTTTTATGAACTAGTTAAATGATACATGTCTCCTATGTTGGTATTAAAAGTCATTGCAATCTTGGAGCAAAATGTTACAAATAATGCTAAAAAAAGAATTATGATTGGTTCAACTCAGAATGAGGAGTTGTAAGGGAAAAATAAATAAATAAATTGTGTAAAAAAATAAAAATAAAAATGAAATAAAATAAAAAAATAAAAAGAGAGAGAGAAGGTGGAAAATTTCTGCATAAAGCTTAAGGCAGTTTTCTGAAAAGTAAAGTGTGTAGTTGGTGTAATTGGTGGAAGGTAATTAAGGCGTGAAGTTTACGTCAATTCTCTAAAAAGTAAAGTTTGGTGGAAGGCAATTAAGGTGTGAAATTTACGTCAATTTTCTAAAAAAATAAAGTGTGTAATTGGTGGGACTAGCAATTAAGGAATGAAGTTTGCATTCAAATTTATAAAGTTTTTTTCTTTGGAAAATGCTAACAAGTGCCCTAAGGGCACTCGTTAAGAATCCAATTAAAAAAAGTTTTTATAGGAAAAGAAAATAAAATAATTAATGTTTTGACAACTTTTTTCATTTCCTATAAAAGTAATGTTAAAACTTTCCTAAAATGAATTCTTAACGAGTGCCCTAAGGGCACTCGTTAGCATGACTCTTTTTCTTTTTCTCGCCCAAAGTCTTTTTTTTTTTTTTTTTTTTTATAATTTAAAAACCTTTTCTTAAAGAAATAAAGGAGTCTTTACTCTTTACCTTTTGAAAGTGTGTCCTTTTTCTTTTTTTGAATTCAAAGTGCATGTCCTTTTAATTGTTTGATTAGTAAAATATATTACTGAAATCATCTATTAAAATTGAATGTTCAAAAAGTGTGTAAAACACCTTAAACGTTTAAACCCTTAAATTACAAATTACTAATTCAAGTTTATTATCAAACAGTGCATGTGCGGAATATAAAAATAAGCTAAAACAGAATTGATAAAACAATCTAAACCAAATAAAATCACAACCACAGCAAAAATTAAATGGCAAAGATTAAGGAAAGAGAGATGCAAACACAACGACAACACGGCGATGTGTTATCGAAGAGGAAACCGAAATCCTCGGCGTAAAACCTTTTTGCTGTCATCCAAGTGGTCAATAATCCACTAGAGAATGAAGTTGGGATACATGAACAACAGAAGACCCTCAAAGCCTAATCTACCTACTGTACCTAAGCCCTCCAAGCTTCTTGTTCCAATGAGATTACGCCGAACCTTTGTCTTCTCTAGCTTACCGGATCCCGCTATAGCCCATAGCATCAACCAATATTAATTGGTCCCTTCCTAACTGCTTCCCAAGCACCAAATAGCCTTCTCACAGATATGGGTATGGTAAGATAAGGATTTGGCTAATGTACCTCTCAAGGATGTATCAATGGAGAGGGTGAGAGTAGAGGAATTTTGGAGAATCAAAGGATGAAGATTATAGATGAGTCAATCTTGTTTTTCTCTAGGGTTTCTCTCTCAAAATTCTCTTTGGAAGCTCTCTACAATACGTGGGTATAAGGGGTATTTATACTAGTGTGTGTTTAGAATGCGAAAGGTCAGTTTTTCCCAAACAGAGTGGTCTAGCGACTTGACCTCACGACTTGACTGAGTTGCGAGTCTGAGTTGAGAGCTAACAGAATGGCCAGATTGGAAGTTTTGTCCTGTAGTGCTCCAGCTGACATGACTCTTCAGCTTTTCTGCATGCTTCACACATTTGCTTCCTTTGGCGACTTACCAATCGTGAGCCAATCACGAGGCCCTGCTTGAGTGCACACTCTTGAGCTTTTCTTCACACTCTCTTACACACTACCCTTACATGATTCCCACCTAAATACAGGGTTTCTAAACGCTGAATTACAAGCAAATTGGCACAAAATAAAGTCAACAAAATGGTTGATTAAATTCAACCTTACAATCTCTCCATTTGGCTATTCCGTGACAAAACCCTAAAACAAACTCTAGACTTAACATGTGAGTTGGGAACAGTTGAACAAAACTCACTCACACCTAACTCTAGAATCTGTGTAGCTCTTGAACCATAAGAACAAGTATCTCCTGAAAAACAACAGAATATGATCATTGTATGCAGAAAACTTGTAATGCAGATGAGTAAGCACAATGCGATCAAGCAATAAAGCATGGCTTGACCAAAAAAATGAACAATCACTATAAATAGTGACCACAATGCTCATTCACAAAAGGAATGAATATCGGAACATGCAAACTAATAAGCTCAATGCAAAGTATCATTTGCATGTCCAGCACTCAACTGATACAAAAACTCAAAGTATTAAGGATATAAAATCCAACAAGGGCATAAGAGTGATGTACTTAAAGAAAATGCATAACATCTAACAACAAGTACTAAGCTACATAAGCATGGGTACAAAACATACTGAATATCAACTTATATATATATATATATATATATACATAAACCAAAGTTCCAAAAGCTTTTAAATGAGTTTAAACCAAGTATTTAACCAATGTGTTTAGCATAGAACTGCGCAAACCCATAATAAACATTAACCACAACAAAACAACAAAAACCATAGACAACATAAACTAAAATGCTTAAAAGGAGATTTTGGCTTTGCTCCCCCTCAAAATGGTGCTCCCCCTCAAGAGCTACCCTTCTTCTTCTCCAAAATTCTCCCCCTTTTTGACCAAAATGGCCAAAGAGTTACTGTTGGGTGGTAAAACTGTCAAACTTTTTCTGAAAGTAGGTTCATCTGCTCTTGGATAGCAGCCAGCCTGTTAGATTGCTCATTCTGGACATCTCGAAGTCCATCAATCCTTTCAAGGATGATCTAGAATGCATTTGGAGGTACTGCAGAGGATGATGAAGCTTTACTCCTTTTGCCACGACCTCTTGAACTTGATGGTTGTCCTTCAACTTCTGTCTCAGTCTCCATTGGTTCTCCTACTTCTTGAGCACCCTCATCTTCCTCACCCAGAAGCCGAACTCTTATCTGTGTAATGGTTAGAGTATTAATGGCTGAGAGAGTAGGCATGAGACTGATGTCTTGAGGGATTTCCATACCCTTTGCTCTAAAATGCCTCATAAGTAGACTAGGGAAAATCATATTTGCCCGTGAAGTGGTTCTTGTCTCATCAGCAATAATGGAGAAGATATGAGCACTTATATCAATGTAAGTGTTCTCCTTAAGCTCCATAAGGAAAATGCCTCTAGCATTATTAATGGTGGTCATCTTCTTCACCGGGTACAAGTTAAACATCATGATCACTGTAAGACATCTCATGTCAGCTGGAAAAGCAGTAGTGTTGAGGCATCTCCCCTCTCTAACTCCTCCAATATGAGATTGGACAGTTTCAATGGCGAGCATTCTGTCCTTGTAGTGTGTGAAATCATGGTCCAACTCCTCAAAACCCAGCACCTCATCAATATCATCCAGATCTATGTTGAATTCATGTCCTCGTATCCAGCAGTTGATCTCATCCTTTCTTAAAACAGCATTAGCATAGAATTCTCTAACCAGGTGTTCACATACCTCAGGCAAATCACTCAGTAGCTTATCCCAACCTCTGTCCTGAAAACAACTAGGAATGAAGGTGTCTTTCAAATCAACCAAATCCATAAATCTTTCTTGGATGATGGGTGCCTTCAAGTAGAACTGAGTGTATCTTTCAAAATGTTTGGTAGACCTGAACTTTGTATTGTCCATTTTCATCCTTTTGTCACTATTCTTTGCAGTGGTCTTCTTCTTTGTAGGAGTCATCTGCAAAACCATACCAGTAAAGACCACAAAAACAGAGCACACATATGATAACACCACAAATTAGTATCAAGTTAGTAGCACTGAAAAGGACAAAGAGTTAAACCAAAGATTCAGTCAACAACACCTTTCAAAATCAACTAGACAAGAGAAAAACACATAACAACATAACACATTAGGGTGTAAGCTCAAAACATTCAAGGACAATCTAGGGCAAAATGCAAAAACACTTAAAAAGTGATGCAAATGCCAATCAGTGTATACCAGGGACATCTCACAAATAGTGTATATCACAAATTCCCTAAAATTCAAGAAAATGTCTACAAGACATTTTACAATGGGTATGATATGCACAACACAAGTCAGACAAGAAACACAACTCAACAACGAAAATCAACCATGAAAACATGTGAAACAAGCATCATATAGTCATAATCAACAAAAGCCATTCAATCAAACTAACAAAAATAAACCCAACCCATTTTCAAATCATGACATATCTCAAATCTCAATAATAACTCAAAAATCCAAGAAAACAGGGCTATAGACATGAAATATTATGAGAAAAGAAGAAAACCCATACCTTTTTCTTGAAGATTGAAGTAGAGATGATGAAGAACAATGGTGGTCTTTGAAAGAAACACGGTGAGTTTGAGAGAGAGAGAAATGGACAAGACAATAAACAGTCAAAAATGTTCGACGGAAAACTAAAAAGTTTTAAAAACTATCCTTAAAGCGCAAAACACTCGATTTTCACGACTAAGCTGAGTCACGAACAAGTCGCCAGGACAAGTCACCAAACACCTTAGAGACAAAATTCAAAAAATTTGTCTAAATGTTTTTTGCGACTGGAAGGTCCACCTGCGAGTAAGTCGCAAAGGAAGCCGCGAAACCATCTAAGTAACCTCACGACTGGAGCTTCCATTCGCAAACAAGTCGCCAAACTGAGTCGCGAGAAATCTAAAAATTTAGATTTTTGAAAAATTTCTAAGTCTTTTTCGCGATTGGGACTTTAACCCGCCAGTGAGTCGATAGAACCAACTGTGTAAGCTCGCGACTAGGGCATGCGACTGGCTTAACCAGCGAGGCAAGTCACTAGAATAAGGTTGCACAGTTTTTGAAAATTTTTATATTTTTCAAAATAAAAAACACTTTCCAAAAACAATTAAAATACTCAAAAATCTTTTTGTGTTTGATCAACACGTAATTGAGCATGTGCAACATATTTAATCAAGTACAATCACACAAATGAATAAGACATTCATTGAACATAGACATGTGTGATGTGTGTGGGTATCAAGGATGAGATAGTCCTTAGTCTAATGTGAAGCTTTAATGATCAACTCAACCAAGGCATACACAATTAGCACAAGGAAAAGTGACTTATCTCAATTATAGAAATATACATATATGACCTCCCACAAAACTTGATAACATTCTTATGAAGCTTTTCATTTGGCTCCATGTACATCATAACATTTGATCATTTTTGAATCATTACATCTCATTTTGAGATTGATGCTTGAAATTTTTGATATTTCAATTTGATGAACAAGCCTTTGGCTTTTTGGGCATCATACATTTTTCACAAAAGTCGCTTTCCCTTTTTCCTAGTCAAATACTAGTATGTGCGAAGGTTTTTGCAGCTCATTATCTCTTTTCATATTGAAGTTTACATTTGTTAAGCTCTTTAAACAAAAGAAAATAAATGGTGGGAAGATATATAGGCACAAGTCTATGCAAGTTTTATGATCAACAAAACCATTGACTAATCATTCATGACAAGTTTGAAGATCTATTTACAATAGTCACATAGATTTCAAGATTTTTCCCACAATGATAAGAGTGCATAAAGAACAAGCTATGCTCATAAATGCACAAAGCCATTAGCACAAAGGTACAAGGCAAAACATGCTTGTGACAAAACACAATAATGTTGATCAAACTTTTTGAATTTTCTACTTTTTATGTGTTTTTGGATTTTTGACATAAAGACAAGTAAAGATTGATCAAAGACAACAATGTGAAAGCATTTAAAACAAATGTAGACAAACAAACACAAATTTTCAAATCAAGCTAGCAACACAACAAAATGCACACAACCAAGCCAAGTCACAAAACATAGGAAATATTAATGCATGGACATGTTGTAATGCTTATGCATGAGTACTCTTCTTCACCCACACGTCACGTGTGTTTGGGGTGATATCCCTATAGGATTGGGTACGAGTGTTGTGGCTTTCAAACCTTCTGGAGAAGCTTGCCATACAGGTGGTGAAAGCATCAATCATCTTCATCACGTCCCTCATTCCGGGATCACCTTCTTGACCTTTCAATTTCTCAGCAGTCCAATTCCCTTTGCCATATCTTGGTCCTCTTGACCTTTAAGCACTTGAATTCTTCAATGCTTGAAGCTTATGACAACTGGGTCTGGTGTGTCCTGGAATTCCACAATGATGGCAGAAGTGTTGAGTTCTAGGACCTCTTTGTGACTTTGGGAGTGATTTCCCTTGAGCCTTAGGTTTGACCATTGATTGGTTAGGTGGCTTAGTTAAAAATCATTGGTCAATCACATTCCACTTCTTCTCCGGCTTCACTTTTTCAACAACTGAAGTTTCTACCACTGGTTCCTTAGCTTTTAGAAACTTCATTTCCTTGGACACTTTGACACTAAAACTGCTCTCTCTGGTGTATCCCAATCCACTTCTGTCAGTGAATGATTTTTGACGAGCAAGTACATCATCAAGCTTTTTAGAAGAAACCCACTCTACTTTAGCATTTGCTTGAATCACCTCAAGCTCAAGGAATTTGATTTTTGAATAAGCTTCGGTTAACTCTCCGTTCAGCGACTCCATTTCTCATTTGGTCTCCTTGTAACGCACTAGTAGACTTCTATAGTCTTCCTCTGCCCTCTTCATCTTTTTAATGGCTGCGTTAGCCACTTTTGCATATCCATCGGTCTGCTCAATGAGAGAATTGTAGGTCTCTTGCAGTTCCACTGTTCCTTCATCTTCCTCATCATCAGATTCCTCTACTATCCCTATTGACTCCAATTCAGAGTGCTCACCAAGCTCTTCTACTAGCGCACCCAAATCATCCGAAGACACTACTGGAGCAATGGTCATGAATGTAGAGAAGTTTCCCTCTCCATCACGCTTTCATCTGAGTCTGAATCAAAGGAGTCAGAATCAATAAGAGTGGTGGCATACACCTTGCCCTTCCCTCTCAAATAATTAGGACACTCTTTCTTGAGATGTCCATGTCCATTGCATTCGAAGCAAGTGATTCCTTGAAAAGATTGAGACTTCTTCCCATCTTTCCTCTTAAAGTCCTTTTTCTCCTTTCCAAAACTTGGGAATTTTCCTTTCTCAACAAATTTTCCATTCTTCTTGAACTTCAAGAACTTTCGAAAGTTCTTCACAAGATAAGCCACATCTTTATCGACAACATCCTCATCCGATGAGTCGTGAACTTTTACCCTCTCATTGATCGTCTTAAGAGTAAGGGATTTTCTCTTCCTTTGTGATGGCAATGACAGCTCAAAAGTTTGATGTGAGCCAATTAGTTGTTGAACTTTGATATCATCAAGGTCCTTACTCCCTTCAAAAGCTGTAACTTCTGCACAGAAATTCTTCGGCAACGATCGAAGGATTTTCCTCACTATCTTTGAGTCCTCCGTTTTCTCACCCAAGTTGAACCTGCCAATAATCACCTCATTCAACTTGCCATAGAATGAGTCGAATGACTAGTCTTCACTCATTTTCAGTTCCTCAAACCGAGTGGTTAGCATCTGCAACTTAGTATCTTTCACCTTCTTCATGTCTTCATACGTGCTCTCCAATACTTCCCACGCCTCCTTGGCAATTGTGACGTGAGATATCCTGTGAAACTCATCTAGAGATGCACCACAAAAAATAGCGTTTAGTGCTTTGCTATTTGCATTTGCTAATGCAAAAGCCGCCTTATCCCAAGTGGATTTAACGGCCTCCAACCTAGTCCATCCTACATCTACCGCATCCCAAACACTTTCATCTATTGAACACAAGAATGCCCTCATCCGGACTTTCCAAAAGGTATAATTGCTTCCATCAAAATATGATGGAGCATTTAAAGATTAAGACCGGTCCATCTCAAATGGGGTCAAGGATCGCACTAAGGTAATTAAACCACAGCTAGTGCACCCACTCTAATACTAATTGAATGTTCAAAAAGTGTGTAAAACACCTTGAATGTTTAGACCCCCAAATTACAAATTACCAATTCAAGCTTATTATCAAACAATGTATATGCGGAATATGAAAATAAGCTAAAACAGAATTGATAAAACAATCTAAACCAAATAAAATCACAACCACAGCAAAAATTAAATGGCAAAGATTAAGGGAATAGAGATGCAAACACAAAGACAACACAGCGATGTGTTATTGAAAAGGAAACCGAAGTCCTCAGCGTAAAACCTCTCCGCCGCCATCCAAGCAGTTAATAATCTACTAGAGAATGAAGTTGGGATACATGAACAACAGAAGACCCTCAAAGCCTAATCTACTCAGTGTACCTAAGCCCTCCAAACTTCTTACTCCAACGAGATTACGCCAAACCTTTGTCTTCTCTAGCTTACCGGATCCCGCTATAGCCCATAGCATCAACCAATATCAATTGGTCCCTTCCTAACTGCTTCCCAAGCACTAAATAGCCTTCTCACAAATATGGGTACAATGAGATAAGGATTTGGCTAATGTACCTCTCAAGGATGTATCAATGGAGAGGGTGAGAGTAAAGGAATTTTGGAGAATCAAAGGATGAAAATTGTGGATGAGTCAATCTTGTTTTTCTCTAGGGTTTCTCTCTCAAAATTCTCTTTGGAAGCTCTTTACAATACGTAAGTATAAGGGGTATTTATACTGTTGTGTGTTTGGAATGTGAAAGGTCAATTTTTCCCAAACAAAGTGGTCTGGCGACTTAACCTCGCGACTTGACTGAGTCGTGAGTCTGAGTTGTGAGCTAACAAAATGGCCAGACTGAAAGTTTTGTCCTGTAGTGCTCCAGCTGGCGTGACTTTTTAGCTTATCTGCATGCTTCACACGTGTGCCTTCTTTGGCAATTTGCCAGTTGCGAGCCAGTCGCAAGATCCAGTCGCGAGGCCCTGCTTGAGTGCACACTTTTAAGTTTTTCTTCACACTCTCTCACACACTATCCTTACATGATTCCCACATAAATACAGGGTTGCTAAATGCTGAATTACAAGCAAATTGGCACGGAATAAAGCCAACAAAATGGTTGATTAAATTCAAACTTACAAAAATGATATTAAAGTGATAATAACTAATTGCTTCAATAATATTTATTTTTCATATTTTATTTTTTATTCAACATGTAAGATTTCTAACTTAGATACATATTTACTAAGAAAAGAAAGGAATGAAAAATTGTGCCTAAAATTTTACGGCCCTTGTATAAAAAAGTAAAGTGGACTTAAGCATGTAATTGCATTAAGACTTTATACTATAAAGATTTCACAAACTCACACCCTTTTTTTTCCTTGTCACTGATGTCTTTATCGTTTATAAGTGCCATTTTTATTGAAAGCTCGATTATGTGTTAAAACACAAGAGCTGTTTAGACCCCCAAATTAAAAGTTACGGCTTGATTGATTTTACTCCAACAAGGCTTCTCAGAATCGTGTCTTGTCTAGCTTTCCGGATCTCGCAATATGCCCGATTGCATCCGCCAAAGCTTGGCTTCTTCCAATGCTTCCCAGCAGTGCCGAAACCTTACTTGACACTCAGAATAGGTGTGGCAAGTGTTTGGGCTATCAACCTCTCAAGGATTTGGAAATGGAGAGGTAGGAGTTGAGGAAAACCACAATGGATTGTGTAGAGAATTGTGGGTATAGCAATCTCTCACTCTCAAGAATAGTGGCTAGCGTTTTTTCTCTGAAAAGCACTCCTTTCAGTATGTGGGTAATGTGGGTATATATAGTGTATGCAGAGACCTGGTGTATCAAATATGACAAATTGGCAAAACAGAATGTTTCGCGGGTATCTCGTGGGAAGGCCTTACCCGCGGGACACTCATGAAAACTAGTTGTCACCATCTGTCATGACTCTTCATATTCTAGTCATGTGCTAAGCACATGCTTCACTTCGGGGAAAGGCTTCTCGCGAGCTACCCTCGAAAACTTCTTTGCTCTTCACTTTGACTTGAGTCTTCACACACTCTCTCACACACAACCCTTACAAAGAAATCTCACATAAAATACAAGGTACATAAGATTGAACAAAATTACAATCAAATTTGGCACGGAATAAAAGCCAACACAAAATAGTTGTAAATCACAACTTTACACTTTTTTTAATTTTTTGATTAGTTAAATGATACTTGTCTCCTTTGTTGGCAGTTAATCCATTGTAATCTATAAGTAGAAGTTTGTGATTATGAATTATGTGAATGAGGAGATGAGAATGAAAGAAAAGATGAGTTGAAATGGGAATGGTTGTTATGTGGTGTGCAGTTGACGGGAAAAGCGGAAAAGGTATATGGAAAGGACAAAATTTAGCTACAAACTCCCACTAAAAAATTAACATGGTTAGATATTTTGAAAATATAATCGTTAGATTGAATGCTTTTTTTCATTAAAATGCATGTCAAATTTCATTCAAATCGGATATTATTTACTATTCGATCCACAAACTTTTTTTTTGTACATAATTTAAGAGTACACAAATTTAAATATTAGATTGAAGACATAACTATTGATCTTTAATTTTCTTGAACTTTTTCAAGCATAGAGAATAATAAGGAAATACAATCTAATGTGGATTTTTAAAAATTAACATTCAATAATAAAATATAAAGGGAGTTTGGAGTCATTGCTTGCAAACTAGTTTGTAGTAGGCAATAGCTATAATTCCCAATAAAAAAAAATTAATACGACTATATATTTTAAAGGACAAAATTTTACTACAAACTTGGCTATAACCAATGGCTACTTTTCTCTTCAATATCATTTTATTGGATGTAAATTTTGACAAATCTACCATTGGATTACATTTTCTTTTTATATCCTCCATGCTTGAAAATTTTTCAAAAGATCAATAGCTATGTCATTAAACAAATGTTAAATTTCAATTTTTGTAGTCTAAAATTATGCATAAAAAAAAAAGTTTATTGATCAAATAGTAACATCCAATTGATACGAAATTTGACATGTGTTTTAAGAATATAAAGAACATGCAATCTAACAATTAGATTTTCAAAATATGTATCCATGTTAATTTTTCTTAATAAGAGTTGTAGCCACCAAACTTTTTTACTATTTTAAAAATATAAATACTGAATTTTATATATTTTTATGTTCTTAACACGCATGTCAATTTCCATGTCAATCAGATGTTATTATTAATTATTTGATTCATAAACTTATTTTTTATGCATAATTTTAGACTACAAAACCTTGAAATTTAAACATTTGATTAATTACATAAGTGTTAATTTTCAATATTCTAAAAATGTTGCAAGCATGGAGGATATAAGAAGAAAATGTAATCCAATGATAAATTTGTCAAAATTCACATTTAATAAAATGATATTAGGTGGAGTTGTAGCAATTGACTGCAATTTAGTTTGTAGCCAAATTTTGTCATTTCTTAAAAAGTTGCAAATTAATTACAATATATTTGTCTACATTATTATTATTATTATTATTATTGATGATGATGATGTACAGAAAATCAATAGGCTAAATGCTCTAGGCTTCAATGGGCTAGTGATCGCTTGAAAGGCCTAAAAAGAAAGAAAAAAAAAATCAAAGGTGACCGGGGTGAACTGGCCAAGAACCCTCTGATGCTTAAGTTAGTTTTCTCTTTGGAACTCAAGAATTCCAACTTTTGGGGCAGTGGAAACTTACCTTCATTTGATATGGATGAGTCCTTTTATAGTGAGCTTTGGAGTGGTTACTTGTTTAGTAACTTCCTCAATGTGTATGGAAGTTAGAAGGTTCAGACTTAACTTCCACAACTGTTATAGAAGTTAAAAGGTTCAATCTTATCTACTACAACTGCCATTAGAAGTTAAGAACTTAGTGGGAAGTTATAGCGATGAATAAGGATTTTGCTTATACTTCAAAATAGTAAAACATGGCTCGAATTATAAGCTTTTGAACATAAATCTATTCTGAAAATTTTCTAAGTGTTCAGAGGTCGTCTAAGTGCTTCCATGATGGACGACCTTCATACCCTTGGACGACCTCCTTATGGTGGACGACCTTCTTATATTGGGTTAACCTTTCTGGACTTAGACAACACTATGGACGAACTGGAGATAGTCCAATTTTTGACTCACCATCAGTTGCCCCATTTGTCCAAGGGTCGTCCAGAACACTGTAGTATAACTGTTTGCTTTTGACATATGTCAACATCTTAATGGTCAATTGTTGTGCCACGTGTCGTCCTTGTCCTGGTTGGATTTTGTTGTTCTAGATTACGCCACGTGTCGTAATCTTAGTGGTTGACTTGTCTTGTCGATTCATTTTTTGAGGAAAATGCCATGTGTCAGCTTCTGGTTGGTCCGTGTCGCTTCGTTTACCCTTCTCTAGGCCTTATAAATATGTGCATTCTCTCTTTTACCCTTCACTTTTCTGATAATTTACTTTCTGCCATCTCGTCTAAGAGCTTTGTCTAGTCATCCTTGTCTCTAGTTTCTTGTCAGGTACTTCCTTCCCTTCATCCTTAGGTTTTCATCTTGTTCATTCTTCTAATCATGTCTGCGTCTAGTGGTAGTATTGAGAGAGAAATAGACGAGTACTAGGACGAGTTCCCTGGAAGTAATGGTAGTTATGAGAGTAATACCAGTAGTAGTAGTGACAGTAGTTCCCAAGATGAGCATTATTCGTCTGGGGTTCCTAGTTTTCCCTTAAAGAAATTCCAAGAAATGCAACGTAGGATGGCTTCTAGGGCTGAGCCTAGCTCGTTAAAAGGAGTAGGTCACCTAGTCCTCTTCAAGACGAAGAGGATGAAGAAAATGTAATCTATAGTTGTGCCCCTGAGGTGGCGTCTACTCTGGACGCGAGTAAGTTGAATACTCTTGTTGGTAGATATCAAATTCCTAGTGAGTTTAGACCTCGTCTACCTGAAAGGGGGGAATGGTGTTGTTCTCCTCTTTCAGGTTTGGTGTATATACTTCTTACCTCTTAGCAGGCCTTAGGTTTGCGCTCAATTCTTTCTGTAGAGGTCTCTTCCATAGGTTGGGTATTGGACCAAACCAGCTCAACCCTAATGTATGGAGGACAATAGTAGCCATGCAAGTGTTATGGCATGAGGTGTTTGAGGGGAACCGTCCAATTACAGTGGATGAGTTCCTTTATTGTTATAAACCCTCAGAAATTAAACAGTTTGCTGGTTTTTACCAGTTCTCATCTAGGGGTCCCCAATTTAGTTTAATTAGGGGTCGTAGTTCTTCTGATAGGTTATGGAAGAAGGAATTCTTTTTTATTTCTAGAAATTGGGCTGAGGACCCAATTGATGTAAATAATGCCCCCTTCCCACCCTTTACCAGTGCCCAAGGTCATCTTTGTCCTGAGGGTATGTCTTTCTTCCTTTCTTTTGTTTATTTTGTTTAACTCTTTTCTCGTCTAACCTCTCTTATGTTGGTGCAGCTATTATTCGTCCACACTTGGAAAATTTTCATTTAGAGTGTATTGATAGAGCCTGTGCTTTCTCTGAGAGGTCCTTCCACAGCTTGGTAACCCTTGGTCGTCTAGCTATTTGGGGACTTGATCCTGAGCCTACTAAAAAAAATCTTGCACACGAGGAGACCACTCGTCGAAGTAAGTATCATCCATCATTTCTTTTTCTTTTTTTCTTTTTTTTAATATTATTAACTCTGTCTTCTTCATCACATGGTTAGCCACTATGAAGGAGAACAAAGGGAAAGTCGCTGCTAGTAGCACTGAGGGTGAAGAGGACGTCTAGGTCAAAGATGAGGCAACTTCTCTGGCTGTCCAGAAGCCTGTCGTCCAGGCTGGGAAGAGAAAGGGAATTTCTAGTTCTATTGACCTTGGTGACCTTCCAAGTCGTCGGGGTTCAAAAAAGCAAAAGCCTGGCAAGACTACTCCTCCCATGATGGTAGACCTGGACAACTCAGCAGTGAACTTGGTACCCGTCTAGACCACTCCATCCGTCCAGCCTGAGAACCTTCCTCCCCCTGCAACCAAAGCTTCTCACAGGACTCATCCTTCATACCAAACCAAGTGCCCTCCCAACTTGGTGTAGGACTAGGGCTATGCTTGGAAGATGTTCAAAGGACTCATCACGGACAATGAAGTGAGTGCATGCTATAACATGTCAGTGAGGGACTTTGAGCATTCTGCCATCCATGACCTTTTCAAGGTCTGTAGTTTTTATTATCCCCATTTTATTTTTAAGAAATTTAGGGAAAATTTTTAACTTTCCTTCGTCCATCAATTTTTCAAGCCATGTCGAAGTTCTATAATGCGTCCACCCAAGCCAAGGAGCTTTGTGATGAGGCTAAGGCTACTAAGGAATAGAGTAAAGAAATGAATAAAGAGGTCCTTTTAAAGAAGGGGAAAGTAATCAAGCTGACTGAGGAGCTCACTCGTCTTCAGGGGATTGAGAAGAAGTTAAAGAATGAGATGGAAGAACTCAAAGTAGACTCCATTGAGCAGGAGACCCGTATCACTCACCTTGAGGTGAAGGTTCAAGGGTTTACCTCATCTTTGGAGAATGCTCAGAAGGAAGCCA
Source organism: Quercus gilva (assembly GCA_023621385.1). NCBI lineage: Eukaryota > Viridiplantae > Streptophyta > Magnoliopsida > Fagales > Fagaceae > Quercus > Quercus gilva. Next base: position 79,605,949 of record CM042476.1, on the reverse strand, counting down.
TTGCAGCCTTCATGAAGTCAGACGATTTTACTACTTGTCTAGATCGTCACTACGCTACTGGCTTTAAGGACTTCCGTTCTGACGCCAAGGAGGCTTGCCCTGAAATAGACTTTGACTCCTTCAAGATCCCCACTATAGCAGAGAGTTCCCTGCTTCAGACGAGCTCTGAGGACATTAACATTGTGGACGATGCTTCAACGGAACCTACCCGGGACGCCATTGATGCCAGCAATAACGACCTAAAGTTTTGGGGCAATGCCCCCAGTGGTTTGTCTTAGTAAATTTATTTCTCTTTTTAGAAAATTTATTTATTTTATTTTGTTGGGAATGCCCGTTGTTTTGGGCTTTATTTTAAAATTTATTTAAGTACAATCTATTGCCCAAGTTTATGGACATGCAACAGATACAATGACCTTCATTGGCTTTGAACAACATAGGGGTTTTTGGACAATGGTCGTCTACCATTCTCTACATTTTTATGAATGAATGTTTATTACCATTTTCATTCTTTATTTGCTATTGAACATGTTATATGTTTTATGTATGAACGAATTTCCTTTGTTTACATCGTCCATGTTATTTCTTATGGTTTTAAGTGTGGTCCATCCACTCATGAAGGCATTTAGCTCGTCCATGTTAGAATAATTTTCTCATGTTCAACACTTTTACCATTCTTTAAATTCTACAAGTATAACTCGTCTATGAATGATATTTCCTTTGCTAGCTTTATTCATCCATAGATTTGACTTATAGCTTGTATTATCCCTCGCCCATAGGCTGGACGGTCCTTTATTCGTCTTTGGGCAAGACGTTTCCAGCATTTACTCGTCCAAAGATTGGACTGTTTGGCTGGTCAAATTCATCCATGGATTTTGAATATTCTTGTGTGCCCGTTTTACCTTGTCCAATGATTAAACGAATATACCTTAGGTTTATTTTTCTATGCTTTAACCTTATTTAAGGAAAGCTTATAGACGTTACATCCTGTTGTCCAAAGATTTTACTCGTCTTGGGCCTTTAGCTTTCTTGTGGATTAGTTTGAATGAAAACAACATGAAAATTAGAAATTCACACAACATTATATGCATTCAAACTGTATATACACAACATAAACATCGTCCACAAGCATGGCACATGCTTAAAAGCTAGTGCCTTGAAGGAATTGAAAATACTTATGTATAAATAGACTAGTTCACGACTTCATCCATCACAAATTCGTCCATAGATAGTGCACAAGTTAGGAACTAATGCACTTTTAGGGAATTAAAATACTAAAAACATGTAGTACTAGCAATAAACACAAATAAATATGAGGAAAGTAACACATGACTTCAACTTCGTCCATGATGACGCTCGTCCATGATGATGCTTGTCCAGGTTGACTTTATTGATAGTATCTTCTAAGATGCTCAACATTCCAGGGGTGCTCCAATCTTCGTCCATCTAAGGCTTCCAAATAGTATGATCCTTGTCATTTGCAATTGATAACCCTGTAGGGTCCTTTCCAATTAGGCCCCAGTTTTCCATGGGCCAGGTTTCTGGTTACCAAGGAGACCCTTTTTAGGACGAGGTCCCCAATGTTGAAGCGCCTGGGTTTCACCATTGCATTATATTGTCTAGCCATGAGGTTTTTATACCTTGTTTTCCTCTGCTCTGCATCCATCCTTACCTCATCTATTAAATTGAGGTAAGTTGAAGTTGTTCTTCATTCTTCTCGTCCTGATACTTCATCACCCTGTGGTTAGCCGTGTGCACTTTTGCAGGTATGACTGCTTCATTTCCATAGGCTAATTTGAAAGGAGTTTCCTCTTTGTGGGTCCTCATAATCATCCTGTAAGCCCATAGAATGCTTGGTAGCTCGTCTGGCCATACTCCATTTGCCCCCTTAAGCGGAGTCTTAATGATCTTCAACAATGATCAGTTTGCAACTTCTTCTTGTCCATTTGCTTATGGGTGGTAGGGCAAGGAATAATGATTCTTGATTCCAAGTTGCTCACAGAAATCTCTAAAGGGTGTGTTATCGAACTGCCGTCCATTATCTGACACTAATACCTTAGGTACCCCAAACTGACATACAATGCTCTTCCAAACGAAGTTTTTGACATTCTACTGTGTGATCTTTACTAAGGGTTCAGCTTCCACCCACTTAGTGAAGTAATCAATCCCTACCACCAAAAACTTCATCCGCCTGGTTCCAATTGGAAAGGGACCCAAAATATCCAATCCCTATTGTGCAAAGGGCCATGGGGCTATCATCGGTGTGGGTACTTCGATGGTTGTCTAGGGACGTTGCTGAAGCGATGACACTGATCACACACCTTTACATAAGCCTTAGCATCTGCTTGAATGGTCGGCCAGTAGTAACCTGCACGAACGACCTTGTGGACGAGCGCCCTTCCTCCTAAATGGTTTTCGCATGCTCCTTCATGAACTTCTCTCAATACGTAGTTTGCTTTGTCTGAAGCTAAACACCTTAGGTAAGGCTGAGAGAAGCCTTTTTTGTATAGCACCTCGTTTATAAGGACATATTTAGCTGATCTGATCCTTAGCTTTCTGGCTTCATCTCTTTCTTCTAGAAGTCTTCCATCCCTTAGGTAAGCTACTATTGGGGTCATCCAATTATCTTCACCTTTTATCTACTGCACCTCTGAAAGATCTATGCTAGGCATGTACTGAAATTCATCAAACTCGTCCACCGACCCTTTTGCTGACTCTGCTTTTACTAAGGCATCTGCTTCGATGTTTTCCTCCCTTGAGACTTGAAGAAAACTAGCTTCTTTAAATTTCTTAACAGGGCATCTCACCCTATTAAGATATTTCTTTATCCGTTCTTCTTTCGCTTCACATGTTCCATTCACTTAGCCTATGATCAACTGAGAGTCTCCTTAGATGACTACTGACTCTGTCCCTAAGGATTTAGCCAATTCCAACCCTTTAAGGAGAGCTTCATACTCAACTTTGTTGTTAGTTGTTTGGTACTGTAGACGAGCTGCATACTTCAACTTGTCCCCTTCTGAGGATTTCAGTATAGCTCCTATTCCTCCTGCATATAGTGTGGACGATCCATCTACATGGATGACCCATGCTTTAGCTTCATTTCCCTCATCTAAATCACTACAATTTGGAGTGAATTTTGCAATGAAATCTGCTAAAGCTTGAGCTTTTATTGCAGTCCTGGTTGATACCTGATGTCAAACTCACTAAGCTCTATAGCCCATTGGATTAGTCGTCCTGCGGCTTCCAACTTGTTTATTGCCTTTTTAAGTGGATGATCCATCATGACATTGATGACATGAGCCTGGAAGTAATGCTTTAGCTTCCTGGAAGCCATTACTAGTGCAAAGGCCAACTTTTCAATCATTGGATATTGTCTTTCTACCCCCTTTAATTCTCGGCTTGTATAATACACAGGCTCCTGCACTTTCCTTTCTTCCCTGATTAATGCTGAACTTACTGCATGTGGGGACACTACTAAGTATAAATACAACTCCTCGCCTGGTATGGATGGACTTAGCAGGGGAGCCATGGTAAGATAGACCTTAAGATCTTTGAAGGCCTTCTGGCACTCGTCCATCCATTCAAACGCTTTCTTGAGAACTTTAAAAAATGGCAAACATTTATCAGTGGATTTTAAAATAAACCTGTTTAGTGTTACAACTCGTCCAGTGAGAGACTGGACTTCTTTACAATTGTTGGTGGTTCCATGTTAAGTATTTCTTGGATCTTATCAGGATTCGTTTCAATTCCCCTCTATGAAACCATGAAGCCTAGGAACTTCCTTGATGAAACCCCAAAGGCACACTTACTTAGATTTAGCTTCATGTTGTATCGTCTAAGTGTGTCGAAGGTCTCCTGTAGTTCGTCCAAATGTTTCTTCTTGCCTAAGCTCTTCACCAGCATGTCATCCACTTAAATTTCAACATTTCGTCCTATCTTTGGACGAAACATATGATTGACCAACCTCTGATAAGTTGCCCCTGCATTTTTCAAACCAAAGAGCATCACTTTGTAACAAAATAAACCTTGACTGGTAATGAAGGATGTCTTCTCTTGATCTACCTCGTCCATCTTTATCTAGTTATAACCTGAGAAGGCGTCCATGAAGCTCAGCAATTGATGACCTGCAGTTGAGTCTACCAACTGGTCAATGCGTGGCAACAGATAACTATCCTTAGGGCAAGCCTTGTTTAAATCAATGAAATCTACACACATCCTCCATTTGTCGTTAGTCTTCTTGACCATCACCACATTAGCTAACCAATCCGAGTAATAGACTTCCCAAATAAATTTTGCTATGGTTAAATTCTAGACCTCTTCCTTGATAGCATTATCTCGCTCAGGAGCTCTTCTTCTGACTAACAGGCTTGAAAGATGGATACACATTCATATGATGAGTAATGACTCTTGGGTCAATTCCTAGCATGTCTTCATGACTCCACGCGAAAACATCAATACTTTTCCTTAAAAACTAGACAAGGTCTTGCTTCGTCTTCTCCTCCATACTTGTTCCAATTCTAGTAAACTTCTCAAGATTATCCTTTTCCAAAGGGATGTCTTCCAGTACTTCAATGGGCTCTATAACAACCCTTCTTTCCTCTATGTTCATCGTCTACATATGCTCATCCATAGCCAACATGGCTAAGTAGCATTATCTAGCGACTAACTAATCTCCTTGTACTTGTCCTATTCCATGGCTAGGTAGACGTTACTGCCTTCCAATTGTTTAAAGTTGGTCATCCAATGATGGTATTGTAGGAAGACGAACAATCCACGATGAGGAAATTCACTTCTTTAGCTTTTTGCTATGGATATGCCCCTACCACAATGGGTAGAGTAATAGCGCCCACTGGTTGTACTTTTATTCCTCCAAATCCAACTAAGGGTGAATTCATTGGACGAAGTTGATCTCAACTAAGCCTCATCTGCTGGAAGGCGGGGTAATATAGGATATCTCTGAACTCCCATTATCTATCAACACCTTTCTAGTCGTGTAGTCTGCAATGAGCAAAGTTATGATGATCGCATCGTCATGTGGTTGATGGACCCTTCCAGCGTCTTCTTTTATGAAAGTAATGGCCTGCTCGTCTACCCCTTTCATCCTCGATGGTCGTCTAGAGAGTTGGACATTCTGCACCACCTTCAGGTAGGTCTTCTTTGACTTGGAAGATTGTCCTGCTGAAGTTCCTCCTACAATAACTCTTATTTCTCCAAGTAGGGGCCATGATGGCTATTCTACCTTTCCTTTTAACTTCTTGTCCTTATGATCTCGTCCAAAAAAAATTCCTCACCTTTCCTTGCCTAATGAGATTCTCTATCTGCTGCTTTAAGTCATAGCACTTGTCCTTGTTATGCCCGTGATCTCTATGGAAGCGGCAATACTTATTCTTATTGCGCTTATTGTGATCTCCCTTCATCTTCTCTGGCCACTTCAAGGATAGGTCACCTTGATTTGCATAAGCACTTGATCAAGTGGAACGTTCAAGGGCGTGTAATGCTGACCTTTTCCTGAAGACGAACCTGCCTTCCTGTTGTCTCTATCCTTCTTTTCACCCATCCGGGCCTTCTTTGAATGAGGGCCTTATTCAGGATGGCGTGGGAGATCCGTTTCTATTCGCTCTGCTCTCTTCCTCTTCTTGGCAATTATCGCATCCTCTGCATTCATGAAGCTTTAGGCTGAATGGACGAGCTTAGCCATGGTTTGCAGTTTTTGATCATAGAGCTTGTGGATGAATAAATCTGAACTAACTCCATCATGGAAGGCTACTAATAGCAACTTGTCATCCATCTCATCTACCGTCAAGGCATCCCTATTAAAGCAAGTGATGAAGGACTGCAAGCTCTCATTATCTCCTTGCTTTATAGTCAGCAGGTTAGACGAGGAGTGTTTATGCCTTTATCCTCCGATAAAGTTGTTGACGAACAACTTACTTAACTCCTCGAAAGAACCAACAGTGTTTAGAGGTATTTTACTGAACCACGCTCGTGCTGGCCCCTTAAGGGTGGTTGGGAAGGCCCTACACATTATCTCATCTGGAACTCCTTGAAGGTGCATTATGGTCTTGAAAGTAGCAATGTGATCACATGGGTCACGCGTTCCGTTATACGAATCCAACACAGGCATCTTGAACTTGGAAGGTATGGGATGACTATTGATGGAAGCTATGAAAGGGGAATCGGTTCGATAAACTAAATCATCTACATGATTCATCCTTCTTATATTCTCCCTCATCTCGTCCATAGCCCTCCTCATTTGATCCATTTCCTTTTCCAAGTGTGGCACCCTACGCGATGCTGTCCCCGTTGAGTGGTTCTCGTGCTCAACATTTTCTCCTTCTCTAACTTCTTAACTTTGAGCCTACCCTTCCATGCACCTTTCATGACATTGCCTTCTTTGGTTTATCTCTTGAGTCAACTCCTGATTCTGACAGGTTAGCTCTACCATGGCAGCTGGCATGAACTGTATTTGTTGGACGGAAGGCAGTTGCATGACAGGTGCTGACTGGTGAGCGCGGTTGGGGTGGCTAGAAGCATTCCCACTCTCCTGGTGGCCTAGACTAATGGCCATTGACCTTGTTCGAACCATACAACCTTTTGTCTAAGAAAAATAAATCGCAAAATACAAATTTAACTCTTTCCCACAGATGACGCCAATTGATGATGCACAAAAAATCAGTATGCTGAATACTCTGGGCTTCAATGGGCTAGTGATCGCTTGGAAGGCCTGAAAAGAAAGAAAAACAAGATCAAATGTGACCGGGGTGAACCAGCCAAGAACCCTCCGATGCTTAAGTTAGTTTTCTCTCTGGAACTCAAGAATTTCAACTTTTAGGGTAGTGGAAACCTACCTTCATTTGATATGGATGAGTCCTTTTATAGTGAGCTTTAGAATGGTTACTTGTTTAGTAACTTCCTCAACATGTATGGAAGTTAAAAAGTTCAAACTTAACTTCCACAACTGCTATAGAAGTTAAAAGGTTCAAACTTATCTTTTACAACTGCCATTAGAAGTTAAGAACTTAGTGGAAAGTTATAGTGCTGAACAAGGATTTTGCACATACTTCAAAATAGTAGAACTTGGCCCGAATTATAAGCTTTTGAACATAAATCTATTCTGAAAATTTTCTAAGTGTTGAGAGGTCGTCCAGGTGCTTCCATGATGGACGACCTTCAAACCCTCAAATGACCTACTTATGGAGGACGACCTTATTATATTGGGTTAACCTTTTTGGACTTGGACGACACTATGGACGAACTGGAGATAGTCCAATTTTTTGTTCACCATCAATTATAATTATTATTATTATTATTATTATTATTATTATTATTATTATTATTATTATTATTATTTTGGTAAAAATGCGTAATCCATATTTTAAATTTTATCAAAATTTCTTTCATGTTTCTAATTTTACTTTTGTTCAATTGAATCCTTTAAATTTAAAGTTTATATTTAATTAAGGTCTTCTGTTAATATCCGTTAGAAAAGTGCTATTAATTCTGGCTTTCCTATAAATTTTATACTAAAAATATATGAATTATTAAAAAAAATACTTTTTGAAAGAGAGAGCATTTGGCTCTGGACGACGGTTCATGAAGATAGGCAAGGACATGGAATGATGTGGTATTTTGAATTCTAGGTGCTGGTTAAAATTTTCTCTCAACTGAAAATGATCGAACCCTTTGAAAATTTCGAACAATTCGATAGATGGAGGAGACAAATATCTATATGATAATCATGGTGGAGCTTCAACAACTTCTTATGAACAGTAAAATAAAGTATAAGGTAAGCTCACCTTTTTCATCTAACTGTTGTGGGGGGACTGCTACTGACATTATATTAGGTCACTTTTTCTTCAGTGCAATATAGACGATCTAGATTGGTGTATTTTTTTATACTTTTTTTTAATATAGAAATAACGTTGTCTTTACTCTTTTACCTTTGGAATGTGCTCCATTTTTCCATTTTTTGTATTCGAAGTGCATGTCCTTTTAATTATTTGATTAATCTAATAAAGATTGTCCAAAAGCATTAAATATATTGAAGAGGAAAAATTTATGCTGATAGATATGGGCCTGATGGTCGTCACACCTAGGTCAATAGTGGACAGGCCCAGCCTCTACCCAATTCATTGTGGATTGGATACTTGCGACGCATGCCATCGAATCTGGACCTAAATGGAGTTCTAGCACAAAAAGGATTCTGAGTTCCATAATAAATCTTCTCTACAAGGAAAAACCTGGTATACCACGTTTGGGATTCTATGAGTACTCTCCTATAAGGAAAAAACTTCTGTATTAAGGAAAAGAGGTCAACACCTTACTAGTATAAAAGCCTCAATACTCGCAAATCAAGGTACGCATAATCAACCCCTCTCTAGCACTCTAGAGTGTGAGAATAGTTCTAACTTAACCTTCGGAGGGTATTTGGCCAGCACCACACCAGTGCTCTCTGTTGGGTTCTTTTTCTGTGTTGCGCAGGTGCTAATTTGAGTGTGCAAGGATCGTGTAGCTCACTGGTGGTTTTTTCGACTTTATCAGTTGGCGCCGTCTGTGGGGAATTACGCAATTCGTAAGCCATATTATTGCTTCCCAGACAAAAGAGTTGCATGGTACTCACACGCTCAATGGCAACCACCAACGATGTTCAAGAAGAGGAACCATCCACAACTGCCCTCGAGAGACAAGTTCGAACTCTCGCTGCTGCCGTGGAACGTCTCACCAAACAAAACCACGACTTAGAAGAACAGCTGTGCCAGAAGAATGCAGCACCGAATGACCAACAAGAAGATCAAGAAGGGACTAGCGCTGCAAGAAAAAACAAGGAGAAACCTGAGGGCAGCCACGCCCCAAGCATACTGGAGAGGCAGAATTTAAACATGCCATCCTTCACAAATGCAACTCCGCCACATATTGTTGCAGAGAAACAGGCGATGAAGGAGCAGATGGAGGTTATGATGAACGCGCTCAAAGGATGAGTGTCTAGTGACCTTGACGACTTGGTCAACCGCACCGACTCGCCTTTCACCGCGGCTGTCAACTCCTTCCCCCTACCCCATAAGTTCTGCATGCCGCATATAGACAGTTACGACAGGGTGAAAGATCCACTGGATCATCTAGAGACCTTCAAGACCTTGATGCATCTTCAAGGAGTAGCGGACGAGACCATGTGTAGGGCCTTCCCTACAACGTTGAAGGGCCCGGCAAGAATTTGGTTCAGCAGGCTGACGCCCAATTCCATCAGCACTTTCAAAGAGCTGAGCGCCCAATTCACGTCGCACTTTATTGGAGGATACCGATACAAGAAGTCCACAACATGCTTGATGAGTATCAAGCAACGAGAAGATAAAACACTCAGATCTTACATAGCCCGCTTTAATAAGGAAGCACTCTCAATCGACGAGGTCGACGATAAAATACCCGTAGCAGCATTTACGAATGGGCTGAGGAAGGGTAAGTTCTTATTTTCACTATATAAAAATGACCCGAAAACTATGCCGGACGTGCTTTATAGGGCTACCAAATATATGAATGCCGAAGATGCTATACTAGCTCGCCAGGAAAAGCCCAAAAAGAGAGAAAGGCAGAAAGATGCCATAGAGGAAAGAGGGCAGAAGATGGCAAGACACAAGGAGCGAAGGGATGATAGGCGCTCCGAGCCCCCTACGGGGAGATTCGCAAGCTTCACTCCACTGACCGCCCCTATCGACCAAGTCCTCATCCAAATCAGGGACGAGGGGACACTGACTTTCCCTGGAAAGCTGAAGGGAGATCCCAACAAACGGTCCAGAGATAGGTACTGTCGCTTCCATTGCGATCACGGACATGACACAACTAACTGTTATGACCTGAAACAGCAGATTGAAGCCCTCATTAGAAAGGGAAAGTTGCAAAAGTTTGTCAGCAAGGAAAGGACGGATCATCAACATTAAGAGCAACCACCCCGCTGAGATAATGAGTGCCCCAGACCACCTATAGGGGATATAAGAATGATCACAGGGGGCACGACGACTATAGAGTCGTCCAAAAAGGCCAGAAAAACATACCTCAGGATGGTTCATAACGTCCAGCTAACGGGCTCCATACCAAAAATAGCACGGATGAAAAACCCGATCATAGGATTCTCAGAAGAGGATGCCCGACGTCTTTACCTCCCTCATGAGGATGCGCTTGTTATCACCTTACAAGTGGGAGACTTTAACATGCACCGAGTGCTAATCGACAATGGCAGCTCAGCAGACATCTTATACTACCCGGCGTTCCAGCAGATGAGGATTGATAGAGAACAGTTAATACTGACAAATGCTTCACTGATTGGCTTTGGAGGTACGAGGGTATCCCCATTAGGCGCAGTCACGCTTTCGGTAACAATAGGTGATTATCCTCAACGGATCACAAAGGAGATGACTTTCCTTGTGGTCGACTGCTCATTCGCTTGCAATGCTATCATCGGACGACCAACCCTTAACTCATGGAAGGCGGTAACGTCAACATACCACCTAATGATCAAATTTTCTACGGAGCATAGGGTGGGAGAGCTATGAGGAAATCAAATGGCCGCACGAGAGTGCTACATTGCTATGATGGAGATGGAATGGAACCTACCACTTCAAGACGCTGGATGAGCAAAAGCCGCAGCAACCATGGAACACGGAGCACCTACGGAGATACCACCAGTAGAGACGACATGAAGAGCATCGACGCCCCCCCAGTTTCTAGTTTATTACTAAGTTTTTATTACTTTTTACTACGAACAACTTTTTCTATTATTTAGTTTTGCTATCGCAAGTTTTTTCTTCAAACGATTCTTTCTACAAGTGCTTTTTTAAGCCCAAGGGGGCAAGTACCTTTTTTCTTCTACATGGTTTTCTTTCAATAAGAGAAATAGTCAGACACGCTTGTGTTCTTCCTACTTGATAAACTAAGTCCAAAAAATGGACGAATATAAACTAAGTCCACAAGCTGGACGGATCATCCCAAAAGGATAAAAAAAATCCAAAGTCCACAAGGTGGACGAATATAAAACTAAGTCCACAAGCTGGACGGATCATCCTAAGAGAATAAAAAAAAAAAATCCAAAGTCCACAAGGTGGACGAATATAAAACTAAGTCCACAAGCTAAACAGATCATCCCAAGAGGATGAAAAAATCAAAAGTCCACAAGGTGAACGGATATAAACTAAGTCCACAAGATGGACGGATCATCCCAAGTGGGCGACCATCAAGGTGACGAGGTAAAACTTAGTCACCTCAACAAGTCCACGACCCCAAGTGGACGACCATCAAGGTGGCGAGGTAAAACTTAGTCACCTCAACAAGTCCACTATCAAGGTGGCGAGGTAAAACTTAGTCACCTTAACAAGTCCACGATCCCAAGTGGACGACCATCAAGGTGACGAGGTAAAACTTAGTCACCTCAACTAGTCCACGACCCTAAGTGGACGACCATCAAGGTGACGAGGTAAAACTTAGTCACCTTGACAAGTCCACGACCTCAAGTGGACGACCATCAAGGTGACGAGGTAAAACTTAGTCACCTTGACAAGTCCACGACCCCAAGTGGACGACCAACAAGGTGATGAGGCAACACTTAGTCACCTCAAGAAGTCCACGACCCCAAGTGGACGACCAATAAGGTGACGAGGACCCCCAAGTGGACGACCAATAAGGTGACGAGGTAACACTTAGTCACCTCAATAAGTCCACGACCCGAAGTGGACGACCCACAAGGCGACAACCCACAAGGTGACGAAGTAACTCTTAGTCACCTTAATAAGTCCATGACCTCGAGTGGACGACCCACAAGGTGACGAGGTAACTCTTAGTCACCTCAAGAAGTCCACGACCTCAAAGTGGACGACCAACAAGGTGACAAGGTCACACTTGGTATCGACAGCAAGTCCATGACCAAAGTGGACGGACAAAAAATAAAATAATAATATGAAGTCCATGACCAAAGTGGACAGACAAAAAAATGGACGTCCACCAAAAAATGGACGGATGCATGGACAAAATGGACGGATGCATGTCCATGCATCCGTCCATAAAGAAAGTGGATGGACGTCCACAAAAAAAAAAAAAAAAAAAATGGACGTCCAATAAAAAAATGGACAGATGCATGGACATGCATCCGTCCGTAAAGAAAGTGGACAGACGTCCACAACAACAACAAAAAATGGACGGATGCATGTCCATGCATCCGTCCATAAAGAAAGTGGATGGAGGTCCACATTAAAAAAAAATAATAATAATAAAATAATAATAAAAAAGGTGGACGGGTGCATGGAGGGATGCATGTCCAAGGAATGGACGGACATCCCAAAAAATAAAATAAAATAAAATAAAAATTTATGACGAGATAACACTCAGTCACATCAACAAGTCCATGATCCAAAGTAAACGGATAAAATACCTTAAGAATGGGACGCTAATAAAGGAGTACAACGTGTCCCGAAGGTTGAAGGTTCCATCACGTGTCTCGGGGGCAGTGTATCAATTGCCTACCGTGCAGAAGGACGCCAAATCCTACGTATAAGCATGAGACAAATGACAATGCTTCAGCCCGACCTCAGAGGGCTAAACACTACAAAAAGAAAGCCGACGGACACCTAGTCCTCATCCCAATGGGATGGATCGACAACCAAGGATACCGACGATCAAGGATGCTGATGGCACCTGATTCTCATTCAACATTTAAGTCCTACAACCTAGGGGTGGAAGGACGGACCAAGCCACCAACAAGTGCCTTGGTACAAAATTTAAGTCCTATTACCTATGGGTGGAAGGACGGACCAAGTCACTTACAAGTGCCTTGGTACAAATTCTAATCCTTCCTACCTACAGGGTGGAAGTACGAACCAAGCCACCAATGAGTGTCTTACTACAAAATTTAAGTCTTACTACCTATGGGTAGAATGACGGACCAACTCACTCACAAGTGCCTTGGTACAAATCCTAAGTCTTACTACCAAGGGGTGGAAGGACGGACCAAGCCACCAATGAGTGTCTTGGTACAAAATTTAAGTCCTACTACCTACGGGTGGAAGGACGGACCAAGTCACTCACAAGTGCCTTGGTACAAATTCTAAGTCTTCCTACCTACGGGGTGGAAGGACGAACCAAGCCACCAATGAGTGTCTTGGTACAAAATTTAAGTCCTACTACCAAAGGGTGGAAGGACGGTCCAAGTCACTCACAAGTGCCTTGGTACAAATTCTAAGTCTTCCTACCTACAGGGTGGAACGACGAACCAAGCCACTAATGAGTGTCTTGGTACAACATTTAAGTCCTACTACCAAGGGGTGGAAGGACAGACCAAGCCACCAATGAGCGTCTTGGTACAAAATTTAAGTCCTGCTACCTACGGGTGAAAGGACGGACCAAGTCACTCACAAGTGCCTTGGTACAAATTCTAAGTCTTCCTACCTACAGGGTGGAAGGACGAACCAAGCCACCAATAGGTGTCTTGGTATAAAGTTTAAGTCCTACTACCTACGGGTGGAAGGACGGACCAAGTTACTCATAAGTGCCTTGGTACCAATTCTAAGTCTTCCAACCTACGGGGTGGAAGGACGAACCAAGCCACCAATGGGTGTCTTGGTACAAAATTTAAGTCCTACTACCTACGGGTGGAAGGACGGACCAAGTCACTTACAAGTGCCCTGGTACAAATTCTAAGTCTTCCTACCTACGAGGTGGAAGGACAAACCAAGCCACAAATGAGTGTCTCGGAACAAAATTTAAGTCCTACTACCTACGGGTGGAAGGACGGACCAAGTCACTCACAAGTGCCTTGGTAAAAATTCTAAGTCTTCCTACCTACAAGGTGGAATGACGAACCAAGCCACTAATGAGCGTCTTGGGACAACATTTAAGTCCTACTATCTAGGGGTGGAAGGATGGACCAAGCCACCAATGAGTGTCTTGCTACAAAATTTAAGTTCAGCTACCTACGGGTGGAAGGACGGACCAAGTCACTCACAAGTGCCTTGGTAAAAATTCTAATTCTTCCTACCTACAGGGTCGAAGGACGAAACCAAGCCACCAATGAGTGTCTTGGTACAACATTTAAGTCCTACTGCCTAGGCGTGGAAGGACGGACCAAGCCACCAACAAGTGCCTTGGTACAAAATTTAAGTCGTACTACCTACGGGTGGAAGGACGGACCAAGTCACTCACAAGTGCCTTGGTACAAATTCTAAGTCTTCCTACCAACGGGGTGGAAGGATGAACCAAGCCACCAATGAGTGTCTTGGAACAAAATTTAAGTCCAACTACCTACGGGTGGAAGGACAGACCAAGTCACTTACAAGTGCCTTACTACAAATTCTAAGTCTTCCTACCTACGGGGTGGAAGGACGAACTAAGCCACCAATGAGTGTCTTGGTATAAAATTTAAGTCCTACTACCTACGGGTGGAAGGACGGACCAAGTTACTCACAAGAGCCTTGGTGCAAATTCTAAGTCTTCCTACCTACAGGGTGGAATGACGAACCAAGCCACTAATGAGTGTGTTGGTACAACATTTAAGTCCTACAACCTAGGGGTGGAAGGACGGACCAAGTCACCAATGAGTGTCTTGGTACAAAATTTAAGTCCTGCTACCTATGTGTGGAAGGACGGACCAAGTCACTCACAAGTGCCTTGGTACAAATTCAAACTCTTCCTACCTACAGGGTGGAAGGACGAACCAAGCCACCAATGAGTGTCTTGGTACAAAATTGAAGTCCAACTACCAATAGGTGGAAGAACGAACCAAGTCACTCACAAGTGCCTTGGTACAAATTCTAAGTCTTCCTACCTACGGGGTGGAAGGACAAACCAGGCCACCAATGAGTGTCTTGGTACAAAATTTAAGTCCTACTACCCACGGGTGGAAGGACGGACCAAGTCACTCACAAGTGCCTTAGTACAAATTCTAAGTCTTCCTACCTACGCGCTGGAAGGACGAACCAAGCCACTAATAAGTGTCTTGGTACAATATTTAAGTCCTACTTCCTAAGGGTGGAAGGACGAACCAAGCCACCAAAAAGTGCCTTGGTACAAAATTTATGTCCTACTACCTACGAGCGGAAGGACGGACCGAGTCACTCACAAGTGCCTTGGTACAAATTCTAAGCCTTCCTACCTACGGGGTGGAAGGACGAACCAAGCCACCAATGAGTGCCTTGGTACAAAATTTAAGTCATACTACCTACGGGTGGAAGGACGAACCAAGTCACTCACTAGAGCCTTGGTACAAATTCTAGGTCTTCCAACCTACAGGGTGGAAGGACGAACCAAGCCACCAATGAGTGTCTTGGTACAAAATCTAAGTCCTACTACCTACGGGTGAAAGGATGGACCAAGTCACTCACAAGTGCCTTGGTAAAAATTCTAAGTCTTCCTACCTACCGGGTGGAAGGACGAACCAAGCCACCAATGAGTATCTTGGTACAAAATTTAAGTCCTACTACCTACAGGTGGAAGGACGGACCAAGTCACTCACAAGTGGCTTGGTATAAATTCTAAGTCTTCCTACCTACAGGATGGAAGGACGTACCAAGCCACCAATGAGTGTCTTCGTACAAAATTTCAGTCCTACTACCTAAGGGTGGAAGGACGGACCAAGTCACTCACAAGTACCATGTTACAAATTCTAAGACTTCCTACCTACGGGGTGCAAGGACGAACCAAGCCACCAATGAGTGTTTTGGTAAAAAATTTAAGTCCTACTGCCCACGGGTGGAAGGACGGACCAAGTCACTCACAAGTGCATTGGTACAAATTCTAAGTCTTCCAACCTACGGGGTGGAAGGACGAACCAGACCACCAATGAGTGCCTTGGTATAAAATTTAAGTCCTACTACCTGCGGGTGGAAGGACGGACCAAGTCACTCACAAATGCCTTCATACAAATTCTAAGTCTTCCTACCTACGGGGTGGAAGGAAAAACCAAGCCACCAATAAGTATCATGGTAGAAAATTTAAGTCCTACTACCTACGGGCGGAAGGACGGACCAAGTCACTCACAAGTGCCTTGGTACAAATCCTAAGTCTCACTACCTAGGGGTGGAAGGACGGACCATACCACCAATGAGTGTCTTGGTACAAAATTTAAGTCCTACAACCTACGGGAGGAAGGACAGACCAAGTCACTCACAAGTGCCTTGGTACAAATTCTAAGTCTTCATACCTACAGGGTGGAAGGATGAACCAAGCCACCAATGAGTGTCTTGGCACAAAATTTAAGTCCTACTACCTAAGGGTGGAAGGACGGTCCAAGTCACTCACAAGTGCCTTGGTACAAATTCAAAGACTTCCTACCTACGGGGTGGAAGGACGAACCGAGCCACCAATGAGTGTCTTGGTAAAAAATTTAAGTCCTACTGCCCACGGGTCGAAAGACGAACCAAGTCACTCACATGTGCATTGGTACAAATTCTAAGTCTTCCAAGCTACAAGGTAGAAGGACGAACCAAGCCTCCAATAGATATCATGGTAGAAAATTTAAGTCCAACTACCTACGAGTGGAAGGACGGACCAAGTCACTCACAAGTGCCTTGGTACAAATCCTAAGTCTTACTACCAAGGGGTGGAAGGACGGACCATACCACCAATGAGTGTCTTGGTACAAAATTTAAGTCCTACTACCTATGGGTGGAAGGACGGACCAAGTCACTCACAAGTGCCTCGGTACAAATTCTAAGTCTTCCTACATACAGGGTGGACGGACGAACCAAGCCACCAATGAGTGTCTTGGTACAAAATTTAAGTCCTACTTCCTAGGGGTGGAAGGACGAACCAAGCCACCAATGAGTGTATTGGTACAAAATTTAAGTCCTACTACCTACGGGTGGAAGGATGGACCAAGTCACTCACAAGTGCCTTGGTACAAATTCTAAGTCTTCCTACATACGGGGTGGAAGGACGAACCAAGCCACCAAAGAGTGTCTTGGTACAAAATTTAAGTCCTACTACCTACAGATGGATTGATGGACCAAGTCACTCACAAGTGCCTTGGTACAAATTCTAAGTCGTCCAACCTACAGGGTGGAGGGACGAACCAAGCCACCAACGAGTGTCTTGGTACAAAATCTAAGTCCTGCTACCTACGGGTGGAAGGACAGACCAAGTCACTCACAAGTGCCTTGGTACAAATTATAAGTCTTCATACCTACAGGGTGGAAGGATGAACCAAGCCACCAATGAGTGTCTTGGTACAAAATTTAAGTCCATCTACCAATGGGTGGAAGGACGGACCTAGTCACTCACATGTGCATTGGTACAAATTCTAAGTCTACCTACACACGGGGTGGAAGGATGAACCAAGCCATCAATGAGTGTCTTGGTACAAAATTTAAGTCCAACTACCCACAGGTGGTAGGACGGACCAAGTCACTCACAAGTGCCTTGGTACAAATTCTAAGTCTTCCAACCAACAGCGTGTAAGGACGAACCAAGCCACCAACGAGTGTCTTAGTACAAAATTTAAGTCCTACTACCTACGGGTGGAAGGACGGACAAAGTCACTCACAAGTGCCGTGGTACAAATTCTAAGTCTTCCTACATACGGGGTGGAAGGACGAACTAAGCCCACAATGAGTGTCTTGGTACAAAATTTAAGTTCTACTACCTACAGGTGGAAGGACGGACCAAGTCACTCACAAGTGCCTTGGTACAAATTCTAAGTCTTCCAAGCTACAGGGTGGAAGGACGAACCAAGCCACCAACGAGTGTCTTGGTACAAAATTTAAGTCCTACGACCTACGGGTGGAAGGACGGACCAAGTCATTTACGAGTGCCTTGGTACAAATTCTAAGTCTTCCTACCTGCGGGGTGGAAGGACAAACCAATCCAAAAATGAGTGTCTTGGTACAACGTTTAAGTCCTACTACCTACAGGTTGTAGGACGGACCAAGTCACTCACAAGTGCCTTGGTGCAAATTCTAAGTCTTCCTACCTACATGGTGGAATGACGAACCAAGCCACTAATGAGTGTCTTGGTACAACATTTAAGTCCTACAACCTGGGGGTGGAAGGACGGACCAAGCTACCAATGAGTGTCTTGGTACAAAATTTAAGTCCTACTACCAACGGGTGAAAGGACGGACCAAGTCACTCACAAGTGCCTTGGTACAAATTCTAAGTCTTCCTACCTACGGGGTGGAAGGACGAACCAAGGCACCAATAATTGTCTTGGTGCAAAATTTAAGTCCTGCTACCAACGTGTGGAGGGACGGACAAAGTCAATCACAAGTGCCTTGGTACAAATTCTAATTCTTCCTACATACAGGGTGGAAGGACGAACCAAGCCACCAACGAGTGTCTTGGTTCAAAATTTAAGTCCTACAGCCTACGGGTGGAAGGACGAACCAAGTCACTCACAAGTGCCCTGGTACAAATTCTATATTTTCCTACGTACGGGGTGCAGGGACGAACCAAGCCACCAATGAGTGTCTTAGTACAAAATTTAAGTCCTACTACCTACAGGTGGAAGGACGGACCAAGACACTCACAAGGGCCTTGGTACAAATTCTAAGTCTTCCTACCTACAGCGTGGACGGACAAACCAAGCCACCAACGACTGTCTTGGTAGAAAATTTAAGTCCTAGTACCTACGGGTGGAAGGACGGACCAAGTCACTCACAAGTGCCTTGGTACAAATTCTAAGTCTTCCTACCTGCGGGGTGGAAGGACGAACCAAGCCACCAATGAGTGTCTTGGTACAAAATTTAAGTCCTAGTACCTACGAGTGGAAGGACGGACCAAGTCACTCACAAGTGCCTTGGTACAAATTCTAAGTCTTCCTACATACGGGGTGGAAGGACGAACCAAGCCACCAAAGAGTGTCTTGGTACAAAATTTAAGTTCTACTACCTACAGATGGAATGATGGACCAAGTCACTCACAAGTGCCATGGTACAAATTCTATGTCGTACAACCTACGGGGTGGAGGGACGATCCAAGCCACCAACGACTGTCTTGGTACAAAATTTAAGTCCTGCTACCTACGGGCGGAAGGACAGACCAAGTCACTCACAAGTGCCTTGTTACAAATTATAAGTCTTCATACCTACAGGGTGGAAGGATGAACCAAGCCACCAATGAGTGTCTTGGTACAAAATTTAAGTCCTTCTACCAAGGGGTGGAAGGACGGACCTAGTCACTCAAATGTGCATTGGTACAAATTCTAAGTCTTCCTACACACGGGATAGAAGGACGAAGCAAGCCATCAATGAGTGTCATGGTACAAAATTTAACTCCAACTACCCACAGGTGGTAGGACGGACCAAGTTACTCACAAGTGCCTTGGTACAAATTCTAAGTCTTCCAGCCAACAGGGTGTAAGGACGAACCAAGCCACCAACGAGTGTCTTAGTACAAAATTTAAGTCCTACTACCTACGGGTGGAAGGACGGACAACGTCACTCACAAGTGCCGTGGTACAAATTCTAAGTCTTCCTACATACGGGGTGGAAGGACGAACTAAGACCCCAATGAGTGTCTTGGTACAAAATTTAAGTCCTACTACCTATAGGTGGAAGGACGGACCAAGTCACTCACAAGTGCCTTGGTACAAATTCGAAGTCTTCCAAGCTACAGGGTGGAAGGACGAACCAAGCCACCAACGGGTGTCTTGGTACAAAATTTAAGTCCTGCGACCTACGGGTGGAAGGACGGACCAAGTCATTTACAAGTGCCTTGGTACAAATTCTAAGTCTTCCTACCTACCGGGTGGAAGGACGAACGAAGCCAAAAATGAGTGCCTTGGTACAACGTTTAAGTCCTACTACCTACAGGTTGTAGGACGGACCAAGTCACTCACAAGTGCCTTGGTGCAAATTCTAAGTCTTCCTACCTACACGGTGGAATGACGAACCAAGCCACTAATGAGTGTCTTGGTACAACATTTAAGTCCTACAACCTGGGGGTGGAAGGACGGACCAAGCTACCAATGAGTGTCTTGGTACAAAATTTAAGTCCTACTACCAACGGGTGAAAGGACGGACCAAGTCACTCACAAGTGCCTTGGTACAAATTCTAAGTCTTCCTACCTACGGGGTGGAAGGACGAACCAAGGCACCAATAAGTGTCTTGGTGCAAAATTTAAGTCCTGCTATCAACGTGTGGAGGGACGGACAAAGTCAATCACAAGTGCCTTGGTACAAATTCTAAGTCTTCCTACATACAGGGTGGAAGGACGAACCAAGCCACCAATGAGTGTCTTGGTTCAAAATTTAAGTCCTACTGCCTACGGGTGGAAGGACGAACCAAGTCACTCACAAGTGCCCTGGTACAAATTCTAAGTTTTCCTACGTACGGGGTGCAGGGATGAACCAAGCCACCAATGAGTGTCGTGGTACAAAATTTAAGTCCTACTACCTACAGGTGGAAGGACGGACCAAGACACTCACAAGGGCCTTGGTACAAATTCTAAGTCTTCCTACCTACAGCGTGGACGGACAAACCAAGCCACCAACGACTGTCTTGGTAGAAAATTTAAGTCCAAGTACCTACGGGTGGAAGGACGGCCCAAGTCACTCACAAGTGCCTTGGTACAAATTCTAAGTCTTCCTACCTGCGGGGTGGAAGGACGAACTAAGCCACCAATGAGTGTCTTGGTACAAAATTTAAGTCCTAGTACCTACGAGTGGAAGGACGGACCAAGTCACTCACAAGTGCCTTCCTACAAATTCTAAGTCTTCCTACATACGGGGTGGAAGGACGAACCAAGCCACCAATGAGTGCCTTGGTACAAAATTTAAGACCTACTACCTATAGGTGGAAGGATAGACCAAGTCACTCAAAAGTGCCTTTGTACAAATTCTAAGTCTTCCTACCTACAGCGTGGACGGACAAACCAAGCCACCAACGAGTGTCTTGGTACAAAATTTAAGTCCAACTACCTACGGGTGGAAGGACGGACCAAGTCACTTACAAGTGCCCTTGTACAAATTCTAAGTCTTCCTACCTACGGGGTGGAAGGACAAACCAAGCCACCAACGAGTGTGTTGGTACAAAATTTAAGTCCTACTACCTACGGGTGGAAGGAGGGACCAATTCACTCATAAGTGCCTTGGTACAAATTCTAAGTCCTCCTACCTACACGATGCAATGATGAACCAAGCCACAAATGAGTGTCTTGGTACAACATTTATGCCCTACTACCTAGGCGTGCAAAGACGGACCAAGCGACCAATGAGTGTCTTGCTACAAAATTTAAGTCCTGCTACCTACGGGTGGTAGGACGGACCAAGTCACTAACATGTGCCTTGGTACAAATTCTAAGTCTTCCTACATACAGGGTGGACGGACGAACCAAGCCGCCAATGAGTGTCTAGGTACAAAATTTAAGTCCTACTTCCTAGGGGTCGAAGGACGAACCAAGCCTCCAATGAGTGTCTTGGTACAAAATTTAAGTCCTACTACTTACGGGTGGAAGGACGGACCAAGTCACTCACAAGTGCCTTGGTACAAATTCTAAGTCTTCCTACATACGGGGTGGAAGGACGAACCAAGCCACCAAACAGTGTCTTGGTACAAAATTTATGTCCTACTACCTACAAATGGAAGGATGGACCAAGTCACTCAAAAGGGCCTTGGTACAAATTCTAAGTCTTCCTACCTACAGCGTGGATGGACAAACCAAGCCATCAACGACTGTCTTTGTAGAAAATTTAAGTCCTAGTACCTACGGGTGGAAGGACGGACCAAGTCACTCACAAGTGCCTTGGTACAAATTCTAAGTCTTCCTACCTGCGGGGTGGAAGAACGAACCAAGCCACCAATGAGTGTCTTGGTACAAAATTAAAGTCCTAGTACCTACGAGTGGGAGGACGGACCGAGTCACTTACAAGTGCCTTCCTACAAATTCTAAGTCTTCCTACATACGGGGTGGAAGGATGAACCAAGCCACCAATGAGTGCCTTGGTACAAAATTTAAGTCCTACTACCTACAGGTGGAAAGATGGACCAAGTCACTCACTAGTGCCTTGGTACAAATTCTAAGTCTTCCTACCTACAGCGTGGACGGACGAACCAAGCCACCAACGAGTGTCTCGGTACAAAATTTAAGTCCTACTACCTACGGGTGGAAGGAGGGACCAATTCACTCATAAGTGCCTTGGTACAAAATCTAAGTCCTCCTACCTACACGGTGCAATGATGAACCAAGCCACAAATGAGTGTCTTGGTACAACATTTATGCCCTACTACCTAGGGGTGGAAAGACAGACAAAGCGACCAATGAGTGTCTTGGTACAAAATTTAAGTCCTGCTACCTACGCGTGGAAGGATGGACCAAGTCACTCACAGGTGCCTTGGTACAAATTCTAGGTCTTCGTACATACAGGGTGGACGGACGAACCAAGCCACCAATGAGTGTCTTGGTACAAAATTTAAGTCCTACATCCTTGGTGTGGAAGGACGAACCAAGCCACCAATGAGTGTCTTGATACAAAATTTAAGTCCAACTACCTACGGGTGGAAGGACGGACCAAGTCACTCACAAGTGCCTTGGTACAAATTCTAAGTCTTCCTACATACGGGGTGGAAGGACGAACCAAGCCACCAAAGAGTGTCTTGGTGCAAAATTTAAGTCCTACTACCTACAGATGGTATGATGGACCAAGTCACTCACAAATGCCTTGGTACAAATTCTAAGTCGTCCAACCTACAGGGTGGAAGGACGAACCAAGCCACCAACGAGTGTCTTGGTACAAAATTTAAGTCCTGCTACCAACGGGTGGAAGGACAGAGCAAGTCACTCACAAGTGCCTTGCTACAAATTCTAAGTCTTCCTACCTGCGGGGTGGAAGGACGAACCAAGCCACCAATGAGTGTCTTGGTACAAAATTTAAGTCCTAATACCTACGAGTGGAAGGACGGACCAAGTCACTCACAAGTGCCTTCCTACAAATTCTAAGTCTTCCCACGTACGGGGTGGAAGGACGAACCAAGCCACCAATGAGTGCCTTGGTACAAAATTTATGTCCTACTACCTACAGGTGGAAGGATGGACCAAGTCACTCAAAAGTGCCTTGGTACAAATTCTAAGTCTTCCTACCTATAGCGTCGACGGACGAACCAGGCCACCAACGAGTGTCTTGGTACAAAATTTAAGTCCAACTACCTACGGGTGGAAGGACGGACCAAGTCACTTACAAGTGCCCTTGTACAAATTCTATGTCTTCCTACCTACGGGGTGGAAGGACAAACCTAGCCACCAACGAGTGTGTTGGTATAAAATTTAAGTCCTACTACCTACGGGTGGAAGGAGGGACCAATTTACTCATATGTGCCTTGGTACAAATTCTAAGTCCTCCTACCTACACGGCGCAATGATGAACCAAGCCACAAATGAGTGTCTTGGTACAACATTTATGCCCTACTACCTAGGGGTGGAAAGACAGACCAAGCGACCAATGAGTGTCTTGGTACAAAATTTAAGTCCTGCTACCTACGCGTGGAAGGACGAACCAAGTCACTCACAGGTGCCTTGGTACAAATTCTAAGTCTTCCTACATACAGGGTGGACGGACGAACCAAGCCACCAATGAGTGTCTTGGTACAAAATTTAAGTCCTACTTCCTAGGGGTGGAAGGACGAACCAAGCCACCAATGAGTGCCTTGGTACAAAATTTATGTCCAACTAC
This sequence comes from Quercus gilva, assembly GCA_023621385.1. Taxonomy (NCBI): domain Eukaryota; kingdom Viridiplantae; phylum Streptophyta; class Magnoliopsida; order Fagales; family Fagaceae; genus Quercus; species Quercus gilva. Next base: position 79,582,316 of record CM042476.1, on the reverse strand, counting down.
CTACGGGTGGAAGGACGGACCAAGTCACTCACAAGTGCCTTGGTTCAAATTCTAAGTCTTCCTACATACTGGGTGGAAGGACGAACCAAGCCACCAAAGAGTGTCTTTGCACAAAATTTAAGTCCTACTACCTACAGATGGAATGATGGACCAAGTCACTCACAAATGCCTTGGTACAAATTCTAAGTCGTCCAACCTACAGGGTGGAAGGACGAACCAAGCCACCAACGAGTGTCTTGGTACAAAATTTAAGTCCTGCTACCTACGGGTGGAAGGACAGACCAAGTCACACACAACTGCCTCGGTACAAATTCTATGTCTTCATACCTACAGGGTGGAAGGATGAACCAAGCCACCAATGAGTGTCTTGGTACAAAATTTAAGTCCTTTTACCAACGGGTGGAAGGACGGACCTAGTTACTCACATATGCATTGGTACAAATTCTAAGTCTTCCTACACACGGGATGGAAGGACGAACCAAGCCACCAATGAGTGTCTTGGTACAAAATTTAAGTCCTACTACCCACAGGTGGAAGCACGGACCAAGTCACTCACAAGTGCCTTGGTACAAATTCTAAGTCTTCCAACCAACAGGGTGGAAGGACGAACCAAGCCACCAACGAGTGTCTTAATACAAAATTTAAGTCCTACTACCTACGGGTGGAAGGACGAACAAAGTCACTCACAAGTGCATTAGTACAAATTCTAAGTCTTCCTACATACGGGGTGGAAGGACGAACCAAGCCACCAATGAGTGTCTTGGTACAAAATTTAAGTCCTACTACCTACAGGTGGAAGGACGGACCAAGTCACTCACAAGTACCTCGGTGCAAATTCTAAGTCTTCCAACCTACAGCGTGGAAGGACAAACCAAGCCACCAACAAGTGTCTTGGTACAAAATTTAAGTCCTGCATCCTACGGGTGGAAGGACGGAACAAGTCATTTACAAGTGCCTTGGTACAAATTCTAAGTCTTCCTACCTGCGGGGTGGAAGGACGAACCAAGCCGAAAATGAGTGTCTTGGTACAACATTTAAGTCCTACTACCTGGGGGTGGAAGGACGGACCAAGCTACCAATGAGTGTCTTGGTACAAAATTTAAGTCCTACTACCAACGGGTAAAAGACGGACCAAGTCACTCACAAGTGCCTTGGTACAAATTCTAAGTCTTCCTACCTTCGGGGTGGAAGGACGAACCGAGCCACCAATAAGTGTCTTGGTGCAAAATTTAAGTCCTGCTACCTACGTGTGGAAGGACGGACAAAGTCAATCACAAGTGCCTTAGTACAAATTCTAAGTCTTCCTACCTACAGGGTGGAAGGACGAACCAAGCCACCAATGAGTGTCTTGTTACAAAATTTAAGTCCTACTACCTACGGGTGGAAGGACGAACCAAGTCACTCACAAGTGCCCCGGTACAAATTCTAAGTCTTCCTACATACGGGGTGCAAGGACGAACCAAGCCACCAATGAGTGTCTTGGTACAAAATTTAAGTCCTGCTACCTACAGGTGGAAGGACGGACCGAGTCACTCAAAAGGGCCTTGGTACAAATTCTAAGTCTTCCTACCTACAGCGTGGACGGACAAACCAAGCCATCAACGACTGCCTTGGTAGAAAATTTAAGTCCTAGTACCTACGGGTGGAAGGACGGACCAAGTCACTCACAAGTGCCTTGGTACAAATTCTAAGTCTTCCTACCTGCGGGGTGGAAGGACGAACCAAGCCACCAATGAAGTCTTGGTACAAAATTAAAGTCCTAGAACCTACGAGTGGAAGGACGGACCGAGTCACTCACAAGTGCCTTCCTACAAATTCTAAGTCTTCCTACATACGGGGTGGAAGGATGAACCAAGCCACCAATGAGTGCCTTGGTACAAAATTTAAGTCCTACTACCTACAGGTGGAAAGATGAACCAAGTCACTCACTAGTGCCTTGGTACAAATTCTAAGTCTTCCTACCTACAGCGTGGACGGACGAACCAAGCCACCAACGAGTGTTTCGGTACAAAATTTAAGTCCTACTACCTACGGGTGGAAGGAGGAACCAATTCACTCATAAGTGCCTTGGTGCAAATTCTAAGTCCTCCTACCTACACGGTGCAATAATGAACCAAGCCACAAATGAGTGTCTTGGTACAACGTTTATGCCCTACTACCTAGGGGTGGAAAGACGGACCAAGCGACCAATGAGTGTCTTGGTACAAAATTTAAGTCCTGCTACCTACGGGTGGAAGGACGGACCAAGTCACTCACTGGTGCCTTGGTGCAAATTCTAAGTCTTCGTACCTACAGGGTGGAAGGATTAACCAAGCCACTAATGAGTGTCTTTGTACAAAATTTAAGTCCTACTACATACAGGTGGAAGGACGGATCTAGTCACTCGTAAGTGCCTTGGTCCAAATTCTAAGTCTTCCTACCTACAGGGTGGAAGGACGAACCAAGCCAACAATGGGTGCCTTGGTACAAATCCTTGGACTTACTACCTAGGGTTGGAAGGACGGACCAGACCATTAATGAGTGTGCTGGTACAAAATTTCAGTCCTACTACCTACGGGTGGAATGACGGACCAAGTCACTCACAAGTGCCTTGGTGAAAATTCTAAATTTTCCTACCTACAGGGTAGATGGACTAACCAAGCCACCAATGAGTGTGTTGGTACGACATTTAAGCCCAACTACCTAGGGGTGGAAGGACGTACCAAGCCACCAACAAGTGCCTTGGTGCAAAATTTAAGTCCTAATACCAACGGTTGGAAGGACGTTCCAAGTCACTCACAAGTGCCTTCATAAAAATTCTAAGTCTTCCTACCTACGGGGTGGAAGGACGAACCAAGTCACCAATGAGTGCCTTGGTACAAAATTTAAGTCCGACTACCTACGTGTGGAAGGACAGAACAAGTCACTCACAAGTGCATTGGTACAAATTCTAAGTCTTCCTTCCAACGGGGTGGAAGGACGAACCAAGCCACCAATAAGTGTCTTGGTACAAAATTTAAATCCTACTTCCTACGGGTGGAAGGACGGACCAATCCACTCATAAGTGCCTTGGTACAAATTCTAAGTCTTCCTACCTACACGGCGGAATGATGACCAAGCCACTAATGAGTGTCTTGGTACAACATTTAAGCCCTACTACCTAGGGGTGGAAGGACGGACCAAGCTACTAATGAGTGTCTTGGTACAAAATTTAAGACCTGCTATCTACGGGTGGAAGGACGGACCAAGTCACTCATAAGTGCCTTGGTACAAATTCTAAGACTTCCTACATACGGGGTGGAAGGACGAACCAAGCCACCAATGAGTGTCTTCGTACAAAATTTAGGTCCTACTATCTACAGGTAGAAGGGTAGACCAAGTCACTTACAAGTGCCTTCGTAGAAATTCTAAGTTTTCCTTCCTACAGGGCGGAATGACGAACCAAGCCACCAATGGGTGTCTCGGTACAAATTTTAAGTCCAACTACCTACGGGTGGAAGGACGGCCCAAGTCACTCACAAGTGCCTTGGTACAAATCCTAAGTCTTACTACCTAGGTTTCGAAGGACGGACCATTCCACCAATGAGTGTCTTGGTACAAAATTTAAGTCCTACTAGCTACAGGTGGAAGGACGAACCAAGTCACTCAAAAGTGCCTAGGTTCAAATTCTAAGTCTTCCTACCTACAGGGTAGAAGGACGAACCAAGCCACCAATGAGTGTCTTGGTATAATATTTAAGCCCTACTACCTAGGGGTGGAAGGACGGACCAAGCCACTAACAAGTGCCTTGGTACAAAATTTAGGTCCCACTACCTACGGGTGGAGGGACGGACCAAGCCACTCACAAGTGCCTTCGTACAAATTCTAAGTCTTCCTACCTACGGGGTAGAGGGACGAACCAAGCCACCAATGAGTGTCTTGGTACAAAATTTAAGTCCAACTACCTACGGGTGGAAGGAGAGACCAAGTCACTCACAAGTGCATTGGTACAAATACTAAGTCTTCCTTCCTATGGGATGGAAGGACGAACCAAGCCACCAATGAGTGTCTTGGTCTAAAATTTAAGTCCTACTACCTACGGGTGGAAGGACGGACCAAGTCACTCATAAGTGTCTTGGTACAAATTCTAAGTCTTCAGACCTACGGGGCGGAAGGACGAACCAAGCCACCAATGAGTGTCTTGGTACAAAATTTAAGTCCTACTACCTACAGGTGGAAGGACGGACCAAGTCACTCACAAGTGCCTCGGTGCAAATTCTAAGTCTTCCAACCTACAGCGTGGAAGGACGAACCAAGCCATCAATGAGTGTCTTGGTACAATATTTAAGTCCTACTACCTACGGGTGGAAGGACGGACCAAGCCACCAACAAGTGCCTTGGTACAAAATTTAAGTCCCAGTACCTACGGGTGGAAGGACGGACCAAGCCACTCACAAGTGCCTTCGTACAAATTCTAAGTCTTCCTACCTACGGGGTGGAAGGACGAACCAAGTCACCAATGAGTGTCTTGGCACAAAATTTAAGTCCAACTACCTACGGGTGGAAGGACAGACCAAGTCAATCACAAGTGCCTTGGTTCAAATTCTAAGTCTTCCTACCTGCGGGGTGGAAAGAAGAACCAAGCCACCAATGAGTGTCTTGGAACAAAATTTAAGTCCTTGTACCTACGAGTGGAAGGACGGACCAAGTCACTCACAAGTGCCTTCCTACAAATACTAAGTCTTCCTTCCTACGGGGTGGAAGGACGAACCAAGCCACAAACGAGTGTCTTGGTACAAAATTTAAGTCCTACTACCCACGGGTGGAAGGACGGACCAAGTAACTCACAAGTGACTTGGTACAAATTCTAAGTCTTCCTACATACGGGGTGGAAGGACGAACCAAGCCAACAATGAGTGTCGTTGTACAAAATTTTAGTCCTACTACCTACAAGTGGAAGGACGGACCAAGTCACTCAAAAGTGCCTTGGTACAAATTCTAAGTCTTCCTTCCTACAGGGCAGAAGGACGAACCAAGCCACCAATGAGTGCCTTGTTATAAATTTTAAGTCCTACTACCTGCGGGTTGAAGGATGGACCAAGTCACTTCCAAGTGCCTTGGTACAAATTCTAAGTCTTCCTACCTACAGAGTGGACGAATAAACCAAGCCACCAATGATTGTCTTGGTACAAAAGTTAAGTCCGCCTCGGTACAAATTCTAAGTCTTCCTACCTACGGGGCGGAAGGACGAACCAAGCCACCAATAAGTGTCTTGATACAAAATTTAAGTCCTACTACCTACAGGTGGAAGGACGGACCAAGTCACTCACAAGTGCCTCGGTGCAAATTCTAAGTCTTCCTATCTACTGGTTGGAAGGACGAACCAGGCCACCAATGGGCGTCTTGGTACAAAATTTAAGTCCTACTACCTATGGGTGAAAGGACGGACCAAGTCACTCACAAGTGCCTTGGTACAAATCCTAAGTCTTACTACCTAGGGTTGGAAGGACGGACCATTCCACCAATGAGTGTCATGGTACAAAATTTAAGTCCTACTACCTACAGGGTGGAAGGACGAACCAAGCCACCATTGAGTGTCTTGGTACAATATTTAAGTCCTACCACCTAGGGGTGGAAGGACGGACCAAGCCACCAACAAGTGCCTTAGTACAAAATTTAAGTCCCCCTACCTACGGGTGGAAGGACGGACCAAGCCACTTACAAGTGCCTTCGTACAAATTCCAAGTCTTCCTAACTACGAGGTGGAAGGACGAACCAAGTCACCAATGAGTGTCTTTGTACAAAATTTAAGTCCTACTACCTACGGGTGGAAGGACAGACCAAGTCACTCACAAGTGCCTTGGTACAAATTCTAAGTCTTCCTACATACGGGGTGGAAGGATGAACCAGGCCACGAATGAGTGTCTTTGTACAAAATTTAAGTCCTACTACCTACAGGTGCAAGGACGGACCAAGTCACTCACAAGTGCCTTGGTGCAAATTCTAAGTCTTCCTTCCTACAATGCGGAAGGACGAACCAAGCCACCAATGAGTGTCTTGGTACAAAATTTAATTCCGACCACCTGTGGTTGGAAGGACGGACCAAGTCACTCACAAGTGTCTTGGTACAAATTCTAAGTTTTCCTACCTAAGGGGTGGAAGGACGAACCAAGCCACAAACGAGTGTCTTGGTACACAATTTAGGGTCCTACTACCTATGGGTGGAAGGACAGACCAAGTCACTCACAAGTACCTTGGTACAAATTCTAATTCTTCCTACCTACGGGGTGGAAGGACGAACCAACCCACCAATGAGTGTCTTGGTGCAAAATTTAAGTCCTACTACCTCCAGGTGGAAGAGCGGGCCAAGTCACCCACAAGTGCCTTGGTACAAATTCTAAGTCTTCCTACGTACGGGGTGGAAAGACGAACCAAGCCACCAATGAGTGTCTTGGTGCAAAATTTAAGTCCTACTACCTAGTGGAGGAAGGACGGACGAAGCCACCAATGAGTGTCTTGGTACAAAATTTAAGTCCTTCTACCTACGGGTTGAAGGACGGACCAAGTCAATCACAAGTACCTTGGTACAAATTCTATGTTTTCCTACCTAAACGATGGAATGACGAACCAAGCCACCAATAAGTGTCTTGGAACAAAATTTAAGTCCTAGTACCTACGAGGGGAAGGAGGGACCAAGTCACTCACAAGTGCATTCCTACAAATAATAAGTCTTTCTACCTACGGGGTGGAAGGACGAACCAAATCACCAATGAGTGTCTTTGTACAAAATTTAAGTCCTACTACCTACGGGTAGAAGGACAGACCAAGTCACTCACAAGTGCCTTGGTTCAAATTCTAAGTCTTCCTTCCTACAGGGCGGAAGGACGAACCAAGCCACCAATGAGTGTCTTGGTACAAAATTTAAGTCCGACTACATGTGGGTGGAAGGACGGACCAAGTCACTCACAAGTGCCTTGGTACAAATTCTAAGTCATCCTACCTAAAGGGTGGAAGGACGAACCAAGCCACAAACGAGTGTCTTGGTACAAAATTTAGGGTCCTACTACCTATGGGTGAAAGGACAGACCAATTCACTCATAACAACCTTGGTACAAATTCTAATTCTTCCTACCTACGGTGTGGAAGGACGAACCAAGCCACCAATGAGTGTCTTGGTGCAAAATTTAAGTCCTACTACCTACAGGTGAAAGGATGGACCAAGTCACCCACAAGTGCCTTGGTGCAAATTCTAAGTCTTCCCACGTACGGGGTGGAAGGACGAACCAAGCCACCAATGAGTGTCTTGGTACAAAATTTAAGTATTTCTACCTACGGGTGGAAGGACGGACCAAGTCACTCACAAGTGCCTTGGTACAAATTCTATGTCTTCCTACCTACACGGTGGAAGGACGAATCAAGCCACCAATGAGTGTCTTGGAACAAAATTTAAGTCCTAGTACCTACGAGTGGAAGGAGGGATCAAGTCACTCACAAGTGCATTCCTACAAATACTAAGTCTTCCTACCTACAAGGTGGAAGGACGAACCAATCCACCAACGAGTGTCTTGGTACAAAATTTAAGTCCTACTGCCTACGGGTGGAAGGACGGACCAAGTCACTCACAAGTGCCCTGGTACAAATTCTAACTCTTCCTACATACGGGGTGGAAGGATGAACCAATCCACCAATGAGTGTCTTTGTACAAAATTTAAGTTCGACTACCTACAGGTGAAAGGACGGGCCAAGTCACTCACAAACGCATTGGTACAAATTCTAAGTCTTCCTTCCTACAGGGCAGAAGGATGAACCAAGCCACCAATGAGGGTCTTGGTACAAAACTTAAGTACTACTACCTGCGGGTGGAAGGACGGACCAAGTCACTCACAAGTGCCTTGGTACAAATTCTAAGTCTTCCTACCTACGGGGTGGAAGGACGAACCAAGCCACCAACGACTGTCTTCGTAAAAAATTTAAGGTCCTACTAACCATGGGTAGAAGGACAGACCAAGTCACTCACAAGTACCTTGGTACAAATTCTAATTCTTCCAACCTACGGGGTGGAAGGACGAACAAAGCCACCAACGAGTGTCTTAGTACCAAATTTAAGTCCTACTACCTACGGGTGGAAGGACGGACCAAGTCATCCACAAGTGCCTTGGTACAAATTCAATGTCTTCCTACGTACGGGGTGGAAGGACGAACCAAGCCACCAATTAGTGCCTTGGTGCAAATTCTAAGTCTTCCTACCTACAGGGTGGAAGGACAGACCAAGCCACCGATGAGTGTCTTGGTACAAAATTAGGTCCTTCTACCTACGGGTGGGAGGACGAACCAAGTCACCCACAAGTGCCTTGGTACAAATTCTAACTCTTCCTACCTTCAGGGTGGAAGGACGAACCAAGCCAACAATGAGTGTCTTGGTCCAATATTTAAGTCCTACTACCTAGGGGTGGAAGGTCAGACCTAGCCACCAACAAGTGCCTTAGTACAAAATTTAAGTACCACTACCTACGGGTGGAAGGACGGACCAAGCCACTCACAAGTGCCTTCGTACAAATTCTAAGTCTTCCTACCTACGGGGTGGAAGGACGAACCAAATCACCAATGAGTGTCTATGTACAAAATTTAAGTCCTACTTCCTACGGGTAGAAGGACAGACCAAGTCACTCACAAGTGCCTTGGTACAAAATCTAAGTCTTCCTACATACGGGGTGGAAGGATGAACCAAGCCACCAATGAGTGTCTTTGTACAAAATTTAAGTCCTACTACCTACAGGTGGAAGGACGGACCAAGTCACTCACAAGTGCCTTGGCACAAATTCTAAGTGTTCCTTCCTACAGGGCAGAAGGATGAACCAACCCACCAATGAATGTCTTGGTACAAAATTTAAGTCCTACTACCTGCGGGTGGAAGGACAGACCAAGTCACTCACAAGTGCCTTGGTACAAATTCTATGTCTTCCTACCTACACTGTGGAAGGACGAACCAAGCCACCAATGAGTGTCTTGGAATAAAATTTAATTCCTAGTACCTACGAGTGGAAGGAGGGACCAAGTCACTCACAAGTGCATTCCTACAAATACTAAGTCTTCCTACCTACGAGGTGGAAGGACGAACAAAACCACCAACGAGTGTCTTGGTACAATATTTAAGTCCTACTACCTACGGGTGGAAGGACGGACCAAGCCACCAACAAGTGCCTTAGTACAAAATTTAAGTCCCAGTACCTACGGGTGGAAGGACGGACCAAGCCACTCACAAGTGCCTTCGTACAAATTCTAAGTCTTCCTACCTACGGGGTGGAAGGACGAACCAAGTCACCAATGAGTGTCTTGGCACAAAATTTAAGTCCAACTACCTACGGGTGGAAGGACAGACCAAGTCAATCACAAGTGCCTTGGTTCAAATTCTAAGTCTTCCTACCTGCGGGGTGGAAAGAAGAACCAAGCCACCAATGAGTGTCTTGGAACAAAATTTAAGTCCTTGTACCTACGAGTGGAAGGACGGACCAAGTCACTCACAAGTGCCTTCCTACAAATACTAAGTCTTCCTTCCTACGGGGTGGAAGGACGAACCAAGCCACAAACGAGTGTCTTGGTACAAAATTTAAGTCCTACTACCCACGGGTGGAAGGACGGACCAAGTAACTCACAAGTGACTTGGTACAAATTCTAAGTCTTCCTACATACGGGGTGGAAGGACGAACCAAGCCAACAATGAGTGTCGTTGTACAAAATTTTAGTCCTACTACCTACAAGTGGAAGGACGGACCAAGTCACTCAAAAGTGCCTTGGTACAAATTCTAAGTCTTCCTTCCTACAGGGCAGAAGGACGAACCAAGCCACCAATGAGTGCCTTGTTATAAATTTTAAGTCCTACTACCTGCGGGTTGAAGGATGGACCAAGTCACTTCCAAGTGCCTTGGTACAAATTCTAAGTCTTCCTACCTACAGAGTGGACGGATAAACCAAGCCACCAATGATTGTCTTGGTACAAAAGTTAAGTCCGCCTCGGTACAAATTCTAAGTCTTCCTACCTACGGGGCGGAAGGACGAACCAAGCCACCAATAAGTGTCTTGATACAAAATTTAAGTCCTACTACCTACAGGTGGAAGGACGGACCAAGTCACTCACAAGTGCCTCGGTGCAAATTCTAAGTCTTCCTACCTACTGGTTGGAAGGACGAACCAGGCCACCAATGGGCGTCTTGGTACAAAATTTAAGTCCTACTACCTATGGGTGAAAGGACGGACCAAGTCACTCACAAGTGCCTTGGTACAAATCCTAAGTCTTACTACCTAGGGTTGGAAGGACGGACCATTCCACCAATGAGTGTCATGGTACAAAATTTAAGTCCTACTACCTACAGGGTGGAAGGACGAACCAAGCCACCATTGAGTGTCTTGGTACAATATTTAAGTCCTACCACCTAGGGGTGGAAGGACGGACCAAGCCATCAACAAGTGCCTTAGTACAAAATTTAAGTCCCCCTACCTACGGGTGGAAGGACGGACCAAGCCACTTACAAGTGCCTTCGTACAAATTCCAAGTCTTCCTAACTACGAGGTGGAAGGACGAACCAAGTCACCAATGAGTGTCTTTGTACAAAATTTAAGTCCTACTACCTACGGGTGGAAGGACAGACCAAGTCACTCACAAGTGCCTTGGTACAAATTCTAAGTCTTCCTACATACGGGGTGGAAGGATGAACCAGGCCACGAATGAGTGTCTTTGTACAAAATTTAAGTCCTACTACCTACAGGTGCAAGGACGGACCAAGTCACTCACAAGTGCCTTGGTGCAAATTCTAAGTCTTCCTTCCTACAATGCGGAAGGACGAACCAAGCCACCAATGAGTGTCTTGGTACAAAATTTAATTCCGACCACCTGTGGTTGGAAGGACGGACCAAGTCACTCACAAGTGTCTTGGTACAAATTCTAAGTCTTCCTACCTAAGGGGTGGAAGGACGAACCAAGCCACAAACGAGTGTCTTGGTACACAATTTAGGGTCCTACTACCTATGGGTGGAAGGACAGACCAAGTCACTCACAAGTACCTTGGTACAAATTCTAATTCTTCCTACCTACGGGGTGGAAGGACGAACCAACCCACCAATGAGTGTCTTGGTGCAAAATTTAAGTCCTACTACCTCCAGGTGGAAGAGCGGGCCAAGTCACCCACAAGTGCCTTGGTACAAATTCTAAGTCTTCCTACGTACGGGGTGGAAAGACGAACCAAGCCACCAATGAGTGTCTTGGTGCAAAATTTAAGTCCTACTACCTAGTGGAGGAAGGACGGACGAAGCCACCAATGAGTGTCTTGGTACAAAATTTAAGTCCTTCTACCTACGGGTTGAAGGACGGACCAAGTCAATCACAAGTACCTTGGTACAAATTCTATGTTTTCCTACCTACACGATGGAATGACGAACCAAGCCACCAATAAGTGTCTTGGAACAAAATTTAAGTCCTAGTACCTACGAGGGGAAGGAGGGACCAAGTCACTCACAAGCGCATTCCTACAAATAATAAGTCTTTCTACCTACGGGGTGGAAGGACGAACCAAATCACCAATGAGTGTCTTTGTACAAAATTTAAGTCCTACTACCTACGGGTAGAAGGACAGACCAAGTCACTCACAAGTGCCTTGGTTCAAATTCTAAGTCTTCCTTCCTACAGGGCGGAAGGACGAACCAAGCCACCAATGAGTGTCTTGGTACAAAATTTAAGTCCGACTACATGTGGGTGGAAGGACGGACCAAGTCACTCACAAGTGCCTTGGTACAAATTCTAAGTCATCCTACCTAAAGGGTGGAAGGACGAACCAAGCCACAAACGAGTGTCTTGGTACAAAATTTAGGGTCCTACTACCTATGGGTGAAAGGACAGACCAATTCACTCATAACAACCTTGGTACAAATTCTAATTCTTCCTACCTACGGTGTGGAAGGACGAACCAAGCCACCAATGAGTGTCTTGGTGCAAAATTTAAGTCCTACTACCTACAGGTGAAAGGATGGACCAAGTCACCCACAAGTGCCTTGGTGCAAATTCTAAGTCTTCCCACGTACGGGGTGGAAGGACGAACCAAGCCACCAATGAGTGTCTTGGTACAAAATTTAAGTATTTCTACCTACGGGTGGAAGGACGGACCAAGTCACTCACAAGTGCCTTGGTACAAATTCTATGTCTTCCTACCTACACGGTGGAAGGACGAATCAAGCCACCAATGAGTGTCTTGGAACAAAATTTAAGTCCTAGTACCTACGAGTGGAAGGAGGGATCAAGTCACTCACAAGTGCATTCCTACAAATACTAAGTCTTCCTACCTACAAGGTGGAAGGACGAACCAATCCACCAACGAGTGTCTTGGTACAAAATTTAAGTCCTACTGCCTACGGGTGGAAGGACGGACCAAGTCACTCACAAGTGCCCTGGTACAAATTCTAACTCTTCCTACATACGGGGTGGAAGGATGAACCAATCCACCAATGAGTGTCTTTGTACAAAATTTAAGTTCGACTACCTACAGGTGAAAGGACGGGCCAAGTCACTCACAAACGCATTGGTACAAATTCTAAGTCTTCCTTCCTACAGGGCAGAAGGATGAACCAAGCCACCAATGAGGGTCTTGGTACAAATTCTATGTCTTCCTACCTACACTGTGGAAGGACGAACCAAGCCACCAATGAGTGTCTTGGAATAAAATTTAATTCCTAGTACCTACGAGTGGAAGGAGGGACCAAGTCACTCACAAGTGCATTCCTACAAATACTAAGTCTTCCTACCTACGAGGTGGAAGGACGAACAAAACCACCAACGAGTGTCTTGGTACAAAATTTAAGTCCTACTGCCTACGGGTGGAAGGACGGACCAAGTCACTCACAAGTGCCTTGGTACAAATTCTAACTCTTCCTACATACGGGATGGAAGGTTGAACCAAGCTACCAAAGAGTGTCTTTGTACAAAATTTAAGTTCTACTACCTGCAGGTGGAAGGACGGACCAAGTCACTCACAAGTGCCTTGGTACAAATTCTAAGTCTTCCTTCCTACAGGGTAGAAGGACGAACCAAGCCACCAATGAGTGTCTTGGTACAAAATTTAAGTCCTACTACCTGCGGGTGGAAGGACGGACCAAGTCACTCACAAGTGCCTTGGTACAAATTCTAAGTCTTCCTACCTACGAGGTGGAATGACGAACCAAGCCACCAACGAGTGTCTTGGTACAAAATTTAAGGTCCTACTACCCATGGGTGGAAGGACAGACCAAGCCACCAACAAATGCCTTAGTACAAAATTTAAGTCCCACTACCTACGGGTGGAAGGACGGACCAAGCCACTCACAAGTGCCTTCGTACAAATTCTAAGTCTTCCTACCTACGGGGTGGAAGGACGAACCAAATCACCAATGAGTGTCTTTGTACAAAATTTAAGTCCTACTTCCTACGGGTATAAGGACCGACCAAGTCACTCACAAGTGCCTTGGTACAAAATCTAAGTCTTCCTACATACGGGGTGGAAGGATGAACAAAGCCACCAATGAGTGTCTTTGTACAAAATTTAAGTCCTACTACCTACAGGTGGAAGGACGGACCAAGTCACTCACAAGTGCCTTGGTACAAATTCTAAGTGTTCCTTCCTACAGGGCAGAAGGACGAACCAACCCACCAATGAGTGTCTTGGAACAAAATTTAAGTCCTACTACCTGCGAGTGGAAGGACGGACCAAGTCACTCACAAGTGCCTTGGTACAAATTCTATGTCTTCCTACCTACACGGTGGAAGGACGAACCAAGCCACCAATGAGTGTCTTGGAATAAAATTTAAGTCCTAGTACCTACGAGTGGAAGGAGGGACCAAGTCACTCACAAGTGCATTCCTACAAATACTAAGTCTTCCTACCTACGAGTTGGAAGGACGAACCAAACCACCAACGAGTGTCTTGGTACAAAATTTAAGTCCTAGTGCCTACGGGTGGAATGACGGACCAAGTCACTCACAAGTGCCTTGGTACAAATTCTAACTCTTCCTACCTACGGGGTGAAAGGACGAACCAAATCACTAATGAGTGTCTTTGTACAAAATTTAAGTCCTACTTCCTACGGGTAGAAGGACAGACCAAGTCACTCACAAGTGCCTTGGTACAAAATCCAAGTCTTCCTACATACGGGGTGGAAGGATGAACCAAGCCACCAATGAGTGTCTTTGTACAAAATTTAAGTCCTACTACCTACAGGTGGAAGGACGGACCAAGTCACTCACATGTGCCTTGGTACAAATTCTAAGTCTTCCTTCCTACAGGGCGGAAGGACGAACTAAGCCACCAATGAGTGTCTTGGTACAAAATTTAAGTCCGACTACTGGTGGGTGGAAGGACGGACCAAGTCACTCATAAGTGCCTTGGTACAAATTCAAAGTCTTCCTACCTAAGGGGTGGAAGGACGAACCAAGCCACAAACGAGTGTCTTGGTACAAAATTTAGGGTCCTACTACCTATGGGTGGAAGGACAGACCAAGTCACTCACAAGTACCTTGGTACAAATTCTAATTCTTCCTACCTACGGGGTGGAAGGACAAACCAAGCCACCAATGAGTGTCTTGGTGCAAAATTTAAGTCCTAGTACCTACAGGTGGAAGGACGGACCAAGTTACCCACAAGTGCCCTGGTGCAAATTCTAAGTCATCCTACGTAAGGGGTGGAAGGACGAACCAAGCCACCAATGAGTGTCTTTTGGCAAAATTTAAGTCCTACTACCTAGTGGTGGAAGGACAGACCAAGCCACCAATGAATGTCTTGCAACAAAATTTAAGTCCTTCTACCTACTGGTGGAAGGACGGACCAAGTCACTCACAAGTGCCTTGGTACAAATTCTATGTCTTCCTACCTACACGGTGGAAGGACGAACCAAGCCACCAATGAGTGTCTTGGACCAAAATTTAAGTCCTAGTACCTACGAGTGGAAGGAGGGACCAAGTCACTCACAAGTGCATTCCTACAAATACTAAGTCTTCCTACCTATGAGGTGGAAGGACGAACCAAGCCACCAACGAGTGTCTTCGTACAAAATTTAAGTCCTACTGCCTACGTGTGGAAGGACGGACCCAGTCACTCACAAGTGCCTTAGTACAAATTCTAACTCTTCCTACATACGGGGTGGAAGGATGAACCAAGCCACCAATGAGTGTCTTTGTACAAAATTTAAGTTCTACTACCTACCGGTGGAAGGACGGACCAAGTCACTCACAAGTGCCTTGGTGCAAATTCAAAGTCTTCCTTCCTACAGGGCAGAAGGACGAACCAAGCCACCAATGAGTATCTTGGTACAAAATTTAAGTCCAACTACCTGCGGGTCGAGGGACGGACCAAGTCACTCACAAGTGCCTTGGTACAAATTCGATGTCTTCCTACCTACACGGTGGAAGGACGAACCAAGCCACCAATGAGTGTCTTGGAACAAAATTTAAGTCCTAGTACCTACGAGTGGAAGGAGGGACCAAGTCAGTCACAAATGCATTCCTACAAATACTAAGTCTTCCTACCTACGAGGTGGAAGGACGAACCAAGCCACCAACGAGTGTCTTCGTACAAAATTTAAGTCCTACTGCCTAGGGGTGGAAGGACGGACCAAGTCACTCACATGTGCCTTGGTACAAATTCTAACTCTTCCTACATACGGGGTGGAAGCATGAACCAAGCCACCAATGAGTGTCTTTGTACAAAATTTAAGTTCTACTACCTACAGGTGGAAGGACGGACCAAGTCACTCACAAGTGCCATGGTACAAATTCTAAGTCTTCCTTCCTACAGGGCAGAAGGACGAACCAAGCCACCAATGAGTGTCTTGGTACAAAATTTAGGTCCAACTACCTGCGGTTGGAAGGACGGACCAAGTCACTCACAAGTGCCTTGGTACAAATTCTATGTCTTCCTACCTACACGGTGGAAGGACGAACCAAGCCACCAATGAGTGTCTTGGAACAAAATTTAAGTCCTAGTACCTACGAGTGGAAGGAGGGACCAAGTCACTCACAAATGCATTCCTACAAATACTAAGTCTTCCTACCTACGAGGTGGAAGGACGAACAAAGCCACCAACGAGTGTCTTCGTACAAAATTTAAGTCCTACTGCCTACGGGTGGAAGGACGGACCAAGTCAGTCACAAGTGCCTTGATACAAATTCTAACTCTTCCTACATACGGGGTGGAAGGATGAACCAAGCCAACAATGAGTGTCTTTGTACAAAATTTAAGTTCTACTACCTACAGGTGGAAGGACGGACCAAGTCACTCACAAGTGCCTTGGTACAAATTCTAAGTCTTCCTTCCTACAAGGCAGAAGGACGAACCAAGCCACCAATGAGTGTCTTGGTACAAAATTTAAGTCCTACTACCTGCGGGTGGAAGGACGGACCAAGTCACTCACAAGTGCCTCGGTACAAATTCTAAGTCTTCCTACCTACACAGTAGAAGGACGAACCAAGCCACCAATGAGTGTCTTGGTAGAAAATTTAAGTCCTACTACCTAGGGTGGAAGGACGGACCAAATCACCCACAAGTGCCTTGGTACAAATTCTAAGTCTCCCTACCTACGAGGTGGAGGGACGAACAAGCCACCAATGAGTGTCTTGGAACAAAATTTAAGTCCTACTGCCTACAGGTGGAAGGACGGACCAAGTCACTCACAAGTGCCTTGGTACAAATTCTAACTCTTCCTACATACGGGGTGGAAGGATGAACCAATCCACCAATGAGTGTCTTTGTACAAAATTTAAGTTCTACTACTTACAGGTGAAAGGACGGACCAAGTCACTCACAAATGCTTTGGTACAAATTCTAAGTCTTCCTTCCTACAGGACAGAGGACGAACCAAGCCACCAATGAGAGTCTTGGTACAAAATTTAAGTACTACTACCTGCGGGTGGAAGGACGGACCAAGTCACTCACAAGTGCCTTGGTACAAATTCTAAGTCTTCCTACCTACGGGGTGGAAGGACGAACCAAGCCACCAACGAGTGTTTTGGTAAAAAATTTAAGGTCCTACTACCCATGGGTAGAAGGACAGACCAAGTCACTCACAAGTACCTTGGTACAAATTCTAATTCTTCCAACCTGTGGGGTGGAAGGACGAACAAAGCCACCAACGAGTGACTTAGTACAAAATTTAAGTCCTACTACCTACGGGTGGAAGGACGGACCAAGTCATCCACAAGTGCCTTGGCACAAATTCAATGTCTTCCTACGTACGGGGTGGAAGGACGAACCAAGCCACCAATTAGTGTCTTGGTGCCAATTCTAAGTCTTCCTGCCTACAGGGTGGAAGGACGGACCAAGTCACCAATGAGTGTCTTGGTAAAAAATTTAGGTCCTTCTACCTACGGGTGGGAGGACGAACCAAGTCACCCACAAGTGCCTTTGTACAAATTCTAAGTCTTCCTACCTACAGGGTGGAAGGACGAACCAAGCAACCAATAAGTGTCTTGGTACAATATTTAAGTCCTACTACCTAGGGGTGGAAGGACGGACCAAGCCACCAACAAGTGCCTTAGTACAAAATTTAAGTCCCACTACCTACGGGTGGAAGGACGGACCAAGCCACTCACAAGTGCCTTCGTACAAATTCTAAGTCTTCCTACCTACGGGGTGAAAGGACGAACCAAATCACTAATGAGTGTCTTTGTACAAAATTTAAGTCCTACTTCCTACGGGTAGAAGGATAGACCAAGTCACTCACAAGTGCCTTGGCACAAAATCTAAGTCTTCCTACATACGGGGTGGAGGGATGAACCAAGCCACCAATGAGTGTCTTTGTACAAAATTTAAGTCCTACTACCTACAGGTGGAAGGACGGACCAAGTCACTCACATGTGCCTTGGTAAAAATTCTAAGTCTTCCTTCCTACAGGGCGGAAGGACGAACCAAGCCACCAATGAGTGTCTTGGTACAAATTTTAAGTCCGACTACTAGTGGGTGGAAGGACGGACCAAGTCACTCATCAGTGCCTTGGTACAAATTCAAAGTCTTCCTACCTAAGGGGTGGAAGGACGAACCAAGCCACAAACGAGTGTCTTGGTACAAAATTTAGGGTCCTACTACCTATGGGTGGAAGGACAGACCAAGTCACTCACAAGTACCTTGGTACAAATTCTAATTCTTCCTACCTACGGGGTGGAAGGACAAACCAAGCCACCAATGAGTGTCTTGGTGCAAAATTTAAGTCCTAGTACCTACTGGTGGGAGGACGAACCAAGTTACCCACAAGTGCCCTGGTGCAAATTCTAAGTCATCCTACGTACGGGGTGGAAGGACGAACCAAGCCACCAATGAGTGTCTTTTGGCAAAATTTTAGTCCTACTACCTAGTGGTGGAAGGACAGACCAAGCCACCAATGAATGTCTTGCAACAAAATTTAAGTCCTTCTACCTACTGGTGGAAGGACGGACCAAGTCACTCACAAGTGCCTTGGTACAAATTCTATGTCTTCCTACCTACACGGTGGAAGGACGAACCAAGCCACCAATGAGTGTCTTGGAACAAAATTTAAGTCCTAGTACCTACGAGTGGAAGGAGGGACCAAGTCACTCACAAGTGCATTCCTTCAAATACTAAGTCTTCCTACCTATGAGGTGGAAGGACGAACCAAGCCACCAACGAGTGTCTTCGTACAAAATTTAAGTCCTACTGCCCACGTGTGGAAGGACGGACCCAGTCACTCACAAGTGCCTTGGTACAAATTCTAACTCTTCCTACATACGGGGTGGAAGGATGAACCAAGCCACCAATGAGTGTCTTTGTACAAAATTTAAGTTCTACTACCTACAGGTGGAAGGACGGACCAAGTCACTCACAAGTGCCTTGGTACAAATTCAAAGTCTTCCTTCCTACAGGGCAGAAGGACGAACCAAGCCACCAATGAGTGTCTTGGTACAAAATTTAAGTCCAACTACCTGCGGGTCGAAGGACGGACCAAGTCACTCACAAGTGCCTTGGTACAAATTCTATGTCTTCCTACCTACACGGTGGAAGGACGAACCAGGCCACCAACAAGTGTCTTGATACAAAATTTAAGGTCCTACTACCCATGGGTGGAAGGACAGACCTAGTCACTCACAAGTACCTTGGTACAAATTCTCATTCTTCCTACCTACAGGGTGGAAGGACGAACAAAGCCACCAACGAGTGTCTTAGTACAAAATTTAAGTCCTACTACCTACGGGTGGAAGGACGGACCAAGTCACCCACAAGTGCCTTGGTACAAATTCTATGTCTTCCTACGTATGGGGTGGAAGGACGAACTAGGCCACCAATTAGTGTCTTGGTGCAAATTCTAAATCTTCCTACCCACAGGGTGGAAGGACGGACCCTGCCACCAATGAGTGTCTTGGTACAAAATTTAAGTCCTTCTACCTACGGGTGGAAGGACGGACCAAGTCACTCACAAGTGCCTTGGTACAAATTCAAAGTCTTCCTTCCTACAGGGCAGAAGGACGAACCAAGCCACCAATGAGTGTCTTGGTACAAAATTTAAGTCCAACTACCTGCGGGTCGAAGGACGGACCAAGTCACTCACAAGTGCCTTGGTACAAATTCTATGTCTTCCTACCTACACGGTGGAAGGACGAACCAGGCCACCAACAAGTGTCTTGATACAAAATTTAAGGTCCTACTACCCATGGGTGGAAGGACAGACCTAGTCACTCACAAGTACCTTGGTACAAATTCTCATTCTTCCTACCTACAGGGTGGAAGGACGAACAAAGCCACCAACGAGTGTCTTAGTACAAAATTTAAGTCCTACTACCTACGGGTGGAAGGACGGACCAAGTCACCCACAAGTGCCTTGGTACAAATTCTATGTCTTCCTACGTATGGGGTGGAAGGACGAACCAGGCCACCAATTAGTGTCTTGGTGCAAATTCTAAATCTTCCTACCCACAGGGTGGAAGGACGGACCCTGCCACCAATGAGTGTCTTGGAACAAAATTTAAGTCCTACTACCTGCGGGTAGAAGGACGGACCAAGTCACTCACAAGTGCCTCGTTACAAATTCTAAGACTTCCTACATACAGGTTCGAAGGACGAACCAAGCCACCAATGAGTTTCTTGGTACAAAATTTAACTCCTACTACCTACGGGTGGAAGGATGGACCAAGTCACCCACAAGTGCCTTGGTACAAATTCTAAGTCTCCCTACCTACGGGGTGGAAGGACGAACCAAGCCACCAATGTCTGTCTTGGAACAAAATTTAAGTCCTACTACCTGCGGGTGGAAGGACGGACCAAGTCACTCACAAGTACCTTGGTACAAATTCTAAGTCTTCCTACCTACGGGGTGGAAGGACGAACCAAGCCACCAACGAGTGTCTTGGTACAAAATTTAAGTCCAACTACCTAGAGGTGGAAGGACGGACTAAGTCACTTGCAAGTGCCCTTTACAAATTCTAAGTCTTCCTACCTACGGGGTGGAAGGACGAACAAAGCCACCAATGCGTGTCTTGGTAAAAAATTTAAGTCCCACTACCTACGGGTGGAAGGACGGACCAAATCACTCACAAGTGCCTTGGTACAAATCCTAAGTCTTACTGCCTAGGGTTGGAAGGACGGATTGTCCCACAATGAGTATCTTGGTACAAAATTTAAGTCCTACTACCTACAGGTGGATGGACGGACTAAGTCACTCACAAGTGCCTCGGTACAAATTCTAAGTCTTCCTACCTACAGGGTGGAGGGCCAACCAAGCCACCAATGAGTGTGTTGGTACAAAATTTAAGTCCTACTACATACGGGTGGAAGGACGGACCAATTCACTCATAAGTGCCTTGGTACAAATTCCAAGTCTTCCTACCTACACTGTGAAATGATGAACCAAGCCACTAATGTGTGTCTTGGTACAACATTTAAGCCCTACTACGTAGGAGTGGAAGGAGGGACCAAGCCACCAATGAGTGTCTTAGTACAAAATTTAAGACCTGCTATCTACGGACGGAAGGACGGACCAAGTCACTCACAAGTGCCTTGGTACAAATTCGAAGTCTTTCTACCTACAGGGTGGAGGGATGAACCAAGCCACCAATGGGTGTCTTGGTACAAAATTTAAGTCCTACTACCTACGGGTGGAAGGACGGACCAAGTCACTCACAAGTGCCTCGGTACAAATCCTAAGTCTTACTACCTAGGGTTGGAAGGACGGACCGTAAAACTAACGAGTGTCCCGGTACAAAATTTAAGTCCTACTACCTACGGGTGGAAGGACGGACCAAGTCACTCACGAGTGCCTTGGTACAAATTCTAAGTCTTCCTACCTACAGGGTGGATGGACGAACCAAGCCACCAATGAGTGTCTTGGTATCACATTTAAGTCCTACTACCTTGGGGTGGAGGGACGGACCAAACCACCAACAATTGCCTTCGTACAAATTCTAATTCTTCCAACCAATATGGTGGAAGGACGTACCAAGCCACCAATGAGTGTCTTGGTACAAAAGTTAAGCCCTACTACCTACTGGTGGAAGGACGGACCAAGTCACTCACAAGTGCCTTGGTACAAATTCTAAGTTTTCCTACCTACGGGGCGGAATGACAAACCAAGCCACCAATAAGTGTCTTGGTGCAAAATTTAAGTCCTATTTCCTACGGGTGGAAGGACGGACCAATTCACTCACAAGTGCCTTGGTACAAATTCTACGTTTTCCTACCTACGGGGCGGAAGGACGAACCAGGCCACCAATGGGTGTCTTGGTACAAAATTTAAGTCCTACTACCAACGGGTGGAAGGACGAACCAAGTCACTCACAGGTTCCTTGGTACAAATCCTAAGTCTTACTACCTAGGGTTGAAAGGACGGACCATTCCAGCAATGAGTGTCTTGGTACAAAATTTAAGTCCTACTACCTACAGGTGGAAGGACAGACTAAGTCACTCACAAGTGCCTTGGTACAAATTCTAATTCTTCCTACCTACAGGGTGGAAGGACGAACCAAGCCACCAATCAGTGTCTTGGTACAACATTTAGGTCCTACTACCTAGGGGTAGAAGGACGAACCAAGCCACCAACAAGTGCCTTGGTACAAAATTTAAGTTCCACTACCTACGGGTTGAAGGACGGACCAAGTCACTCACAGTTGCCTTCGTACAAATTCGAAGTCTTCCTACCTACGGCGTGGAAGGACTAAACCAAGTCACCAATGAGTGTCTTGGTACAAAATGTAAGTCCTACTACCTACGGGTGGAAGGACAGACCAAGTCACTCACAAGTGCCTTGGCACAAATTCTAAGTCTTCCTACGTGCGGGGTGGAAGGACGAACCAAGCCACCAATGAGTGTCTTGGTACAAAAGTCAAGTCCTACTACCTACTAGTGGAAGGACGGACCAAGTCACTCACAAGTGCCTTGGTACAAATTCTAAGTCTTCCTACGTGCGGGTGGAAGGACGAACCAAGCCACCAATGGGTGTCTTGGTACAAAAGTTAAGTCCTACTACCTACTGGTGGAAGGACGGACCAAGTCACTCAAGAGTGCCTTGGAACAAATTCTAAGTCTTCCTACCTACGGGGAGGAAGGACGAACCAAGCCACCAATGCGTGTCTTGGTACAAAATATAAGTCCTACTACCTACAGGTGGAAGGACGGACCACGTCACTCACAAGTGCCTCGGTGCAAATTCTAAGTCTTCCTACCTACAGGGTGGAAGGACGAACCAAGCCACCAATGAGTGTCTTGGTACAATATTTAAGTCCTACTACCTACGGGTGGAAGGACGGACCACGCCACCAACAAGTGCCTTGGTACAAAATTTAAGTCCCACTACCTACGGATGGAAGGACGGACCAAGCCACTCACAAGTGCCTTCGTACAAATTCTAAGTCTTCCTACCTACGGAGTGGAAGGACGAACCAAGTCACCAATGAGTGTCTTGGCACAAAATTTAAGTCCTACTACCTACGGGTGGAAGGACGGACCAAGCCACTCATTAGTGACTTCGTACAAATTCTAAGTCTTCCTACCAACGGTGTGGAAGGACTAAACCAAGTCACCAATGAGTGTCTTCGTACAAAATGTAAGTCCTACAACCTACGGGTGGAAGGACAGACGAAGTCACTCACAAGGGCCTTGGTACAAACTCTAAGTCTTCCTACGTGCTTGGGGGAAGGACGAACCAAGCCACCAATGAATGTCTTGGTACAAAAGTTAAGTCCTACTACCTACGGGTGGAAGGACGGACCATGTCACTCACAAGTGCCTTGAAACAAATTCTAAGTCTTCCTACCTACGGGGCGGGAGGACGAACCAAGTCACCAATGAGTGTCTTGGTACAAAATTTCAGTCCTACTACCTACGGAAGGAAGGACGGACCAAGTCACTCACAAGTGCCTCGGTGCAAACTCTAAGTCTTCCTACCTACAGGGTGGAAGGACGAACCAAGCCACCAATGTGTGTCTTGGTACAAAATTTAAGTCCTACTACTTGCGGGTGGAAGGACGGACCAAGCCACCAACAAGTGCCTTGGTACAAAATTTAAGTCCCTCTACCTACGGGTAGAAGGACGGACCAAGTCACTCACAAGTGCCATCGTACAAATTCTAAGTCTTCCTACCTACAGGGTGGAAGGACGAACCAAGTCACCAATGACTGTCTTGGTACAAAATTTAATCCCTACTACCTACGGGTGAAAGAACAGACCAAGTCACTCACAAGTGCATTGGTACAAATTCTATGTCTTCCTTCCTACGGGGTGGAAGGATGAACCAAGCCACCAATGAGTGTCTTGGTACAAAATTTAAGTCCTACTACATACGGGCGGAAGGACAGTCCAATTCACTCATAAGTGCCTTGGTACAAATTCTAAGTCTTTCTACCTACTGGGTGGAATGATAAACCAAGCAACTAATGAGTGTCTTGGTACAACATTTAAGCCCTACTACCTAGGGGTGGAAGGACGGACCAAGCCATCAATGAGTGTCTTAGTACAAAATTTAAGACCTGCTATCTACGGGTGGAAGGACGGACCAAGTCAGTCACAAGTGCCTTGGTACAAATTCTAAGTCTTCCAACCTACAGGGTGGAGGGACGAACCAAGCCACCAACGGGTGTCTTGGTTCAAAATTTAAGTCCTACTACTTACGGGTGGAAGGAAGAACCAAGTCACTCACAAGTGCCATGGTACAAATCCTAGGTCTTACTACCTAGGATTGGAAGGACGGACCATACCACTAATGAGTGTCCTGGTACAAAATTTAAGTCCTACTACCTACGGGTGGAAGGACGGACCATGTCACTCACAAGTGCCTCGGTGCAAATTCTAAGTCTTCCTACCTACCGGGTGGAAGGACGAACCAAGCCACCAATGGGTGTCCTGGTACAAAATTTAAGTCCTGCAACCCACGGGTGGAAGGACGGACCAAGTCACGCACAAGTGCCTTGGTAGAAATCCTAAGTCTTACTACCAAGGGTTGGAAGGACGGACCATTCCACAATTAGTATCTTGGTACAAGATTTAAGTCCTACTACCTACCGATGGAAGGACGGACTAAGTCACTCACAAGTGCCTTGGTACAAATTCTAAGTCTTCCTACCTACAGGGTGGAAGGACAAACCAAGCCACCAATGAGTGTCTTGGTACAACATTTAGGTCCTACTACCTAGGAGTGGAAGGACGGACCATGCCACCAACTTGTGCCGTGGTACAAAATTGAAGTCCCACTTCCTACGGGTGGAAGGACGGACCAAGTCACTCACAAGTGCCTTCGTGCAAATTCTAAGTCTTCCTACCTACAGGGTGGAAGGACGAACCAAGTCACCAATGAGTGTCTTCGTACAAAATGTAAGTCCTACTACCTACGGGTGGAAGAACAGACCAAGTTACTCATAAGTGCCTTGGTACAAATTCTATGTCTTCCTACGTGCGGGGTGGAAGGACGAACCACTCCACCAATGAGTGTCTTGGAACAAAAGTTAAGTCCTAGTACCTACGGGTGTAAGGGCGGACCAAGTCACTCACAAGTGCCTTGGTAATAATTCTAATTCTTCCTACCTACGGGGCGGAAAGACGAACCAAGCTACCAATGAGTGTCTTGGTACAAAATTTAAGTCCTACTACCTACGGGTAAAAGGACGGACCAAGTCACTCACAAGTGCCTCGGTGCAAATTCTGTGTCTTCCTACCTACAAGGTGGAAGGATGAACCAAGCCACCAATGGGTGTCTTCGTACAAAATTTAAGTCATACTACCTACGGGTGGAAGGACGAACCAAGTCACCCACAAGTGCCTTCGTACAAATCCTCAGTCTTACTACCTAGGGTTGGAAGGAAGGACCATTCCACCAATGAGTGTCTTGGTACAAAATTTAAGTCCTACTACCTACAGGTGGAAGGACGGACTAAGTCACTCACTAGTGCCTTGGTACAAATTCAAAGTCTTCGTACCTACAGGGTGAAAGGACGAACCAAGCCACCAATGAGTGTCTTGGTACAACATTTATGTCCTACTACCTTGGGGTGGAAGGACGGACCAAGCCACCAACAAGTGCCTTAGTACAAAATTTAAATCCTACTACCTACGGGTGGAAGGACGGACCAAGTCACTCACAAGTGCCTTCGTAAAAATTCTAAGTCTTCCTAACTACGGGATGGACGGACGAACCAAGTCACCAATGAGTGTCTCGGTACAAAATTTAAGTCCTACAACCTACGGGTGGAAGGACAGACCAAGTCACTCACAAGTGCATTGGTACAAATACTAAGTCTTCCTTCCTACGAGGTGGAAGGACGAACCAAGCCACCAATGAGTGTCTTGTTACAAAATTTAAGCCCCACTACATACGGGTGGAAGGATGGACCAATTCACTCATAAGTGCCTTGGTATAAATTCTACGTCTTCCTACCTACACGGTAGAATGATGAACCAAGCCACTAATGAGTGTCTTCGTACAACATTTAAGCCATACTACCTTGGGGTTGAAGGACGGACCAAGCCACCAATGAGTGTCTTAGTACAAAATTTAAGACCTGCTATCTACGGGTGGAAGGACGGACCAAGTCACTCGCGAGTGCCTTGGTACAAATTCTAAGGCTTCCTACCTACAGGGTGGAGGGACGAAGCAAGCCACCAATGGGTGTCTTGGTACAAAATTTAAGTCCTACTACCTACTGGTAGAAGGACGGACCAAGTCACTCACAAGTGCCTTGGTACAAATCCTAATTCTTACTACCTAGGGTTGGAAGGACGGACCGTACCACTAACGAGTGTCCTGGTACAAAATTTAAGTCCAACTACCTACGGGTGGAAGGACGGACCAAGTCACTCACAAGTGCCTCGGTACAAATTCTAAGTCTTCTTACCTACAGGGAGGATGGACGAACCATGCCACCAATGAGTTTCTTGGTACAACATTTAAGTCCTACTACCTAGGTGTGGAAGGTCGGACCAGGCCACCAACAGGTGCCTTGGTACAAAATTTAAGTCCCACTACCTATGGGTGTAAGGACAGACCAAGTCACTCACAAGTGCCTTCGTACAAATTCTTAATCTTCCTACCTACGGGGTGGAAGGACGAACCAAGTCACCAATGAGTGTCTTGGTACAAAATTTGTGTCCTACTACCTACGGGTGAAGGGACAGACCAAGTCACTCACAAGTGCATTGGTACAAATTCTAAGTCTTCCTTCCTACGGGGTGTAAGGACGAACCAAGCCACCAATGAGTGTCTTGGTACAAAATTGAAGTCCTACTACCTACAGGTGGAAGGACGGACCAATTCACTCATAAGTACCTTGGTACAAATTCTAAGTCTTCCTACCTACACGGTGGAATGATGAACCAAGCCACTAATGAGAGTCTTGGTACAACATTTAAGCCCTACTACATAGGGGTGGACGGACGGACCAAGCCTCCAATGAGTGTCTTGGTACAAAATTTAAGACCTGCTATCTACGGGTGGAAGGACGGACCAAGTCACTCACAAGTGCCTTGGTACAAATTCTATGTCTTCCTACCTATATGGTGGAAGGACGAACCAAGCCACCAATAAGTGTCTTGGTACAAAAGTTAAGTCCTACTACCTACGGGTGGAAGGACGGACCAAGTCACTCACAAGTGCCTTGGTACAAATTCTATGTCTTCCTACCTATAGGGTGGAAGGACGAACCAAGCCACCAATGAGTGTCCTGGTACAAAATTTAAGTCCTACTACCTACAGGTAGAAGGATGGGCCAAGTCACTCACAAGTGCCTTGGTGCAAATTCTAAGTCTTCCTACCTACAGGGTGGAAGGACGAACCAAGCCACCAATGGGTGTCTTGGTACAAAATTTAAGTCCTACAACCTACAGGTGGAAGGACGAACCAAGTCAAACACAAGTGCCTTCGTACATATCCTAAGTCTTACTACCTAGGTTTGGAAGGATGGACCATTCCACCAGTGAGTGTCTTGGTACAAAATTTAAGTCCTACTACCTTCGGGTGACAGGACGAACCAAGTCACTCACAAGTCTTCCTACCTACAGGGTGGAAGGACGAACCAAGCCACCAATGAGTGTCTTGGTACAACATTTAAGTCCTACTACCAAGGGGTGGAAGGACGGACCAAGCCACCAACAAGTGCCTTTATACAAAATTTACGTCCTATTGCCTACGGGTGGAAGGACGGACCAAGTCAGTCACAAGTGCCTTGATACAAATTCTAAGTCTTCCTACCTACGAGGTGGAAGGACGAACCAAGCCACCAATGAGTGTATTGTTACGAAATTTAAGTCCTACTACCTACGTGTGGAAGGACGGACCAAGTCACTCACAAGTGCCTTGGTACAAATTCTAAGTCTTCCTACCTATGGGGTGGAAGGACGAACCAAGCCACCAATGAGTGTCTTGGTACAAAATTTAAGTCCTACTACCTACAGGTGGAAGGACGGTCCAGGTCACTCACAAGTGCCTTCGCACAAATTCTGAGGCCTCCTAGCTACGGGGTGGAAGGACGAACCAGGCTACCAATGAGTGTCTTGGTACAAAATTTAAGTCTCACTACCTACGGGTGGAAGTACGGACCAAGTCACTCACAAGTGCCTTGGTACAAATTCTAAGTCTTCCTACCTACGAGGTGGAAGGACAAACCAAGCCACCAATGAGTGTCTTCGTACAAAATTTAAGTCCTGCTTCCTACGGGTGGAAGGATGGACCAAGTCACTAACAAGTGCCTTGGTACAAATTCTAAGTGTTCCTGCCTACAGGGTCGAATGACGAACCAAGCCACTAATGAGTGTCTTGGTACAACATTTAAGTCCTACTACCTGGCGTGGAAGGATGGACCAAGCCACCAATTAGTGTCTTGGTACAAAATTTATGTCCTACTACCTACGGGTGGAAGGACGGACCAAGTCATTCACAAGTGCCTTGATTCAAATTCTAAGTCTACCTACCTACAGGGTGGAAGGACGAACCAAGCCACAAATGAATGTCTTGGTACAACATTTAAGTCCTACTACCTAGGGCTGGAAGGACGGACCAATCCACCAACAAGTGCCTTGGTACAAAATTTAAGTCCTGCTACCTACGGGTGGAAGGACGGACCAAGTCACTCACAAGTGCCTTGGTACAAATTCTAAGTCTTCCTACCTACGGGGTGGAAGGACGAACCAAGCCACCAATGAGTGTCTTGATACAAAATTTAAGTCCTACTACCTACTGGTGAAAGGACGGACCAAGTCACTCACAAGTTCCTTGGTACAAATTCTAAGTCTTCCTACCTACGGGGTGGAAGGACGAACCAAGCCACCAATGAGTGTCTTGGTACAAAATTTAAGTCCTACTTCCTACAGGTGGAAGGACGGACCAAGTCACTCACAAGTGCCTTGGTACAAATTCTAAGTCTTCCTACCCACAGTGTGGAAGGAAGGACCAAGCCACGAATGAGTGTCTTGGTACAAAATTTAATCCTACTACCTACCGGTGGAAGGATGGACCAAGTCACTCATAAGTGCCTTGGTACAAATTCTAAGTCTTCCTACGTACGGGGTGGAAGGACGAACCAAGCCGCCAATGAGTGTCTTGGTACAAAATTTAATTCCTACTACCTACGGGTGGAAGGATGGACCATGTCACTCATAAGTACCTTGGTACAAATTCTAAGTCTTCCTACCTACAGGGTGGAAGGAGGAACCAAGCCACCAATGAGTGTCTTGATACAAAATTTAAGTCCTACTACCTACAGGTGGAAGGACGGACCAACTCACTCACTAGTGCCTTGGTACAAATTCTAAGTCTTCCTACCTACAGCGTGGAAGGACGAACCAAGCCATCAATTAGTGTCTTGGTACAAAATTTAAGTCCTACTACCTACAGGTGGAAGGACGGACCAAGTCACTCACAAGTGCCTTGGTACAAATTCTAAGTCTTCCTACCTACGGGGTGGAAGTACGAACCAAGCCACCAATGAGTGTCTTGGAACAAAATTTAAGTCCTACTACCTACGGGTGGACTGGCGGACCAAGTCACTTACAAGTGCCTTGGTACAAATTCTAAGTCTTCCTACCTACAGTGTGGAATGACGAACCAAGCCACTAATGAGTGTCTTGGTACAACATTTAAGTCCTACTACCTAGGGGTGGAAGGGCGGTCCAAGCCACCAATGAGTGTCTTGGTACAAAATTTAAGTCCTGCTACCTACAGGTGGACGGACGGACCAAGTCAGTCACAAGTGCCTTGGTACAAATTCTATGTTTTCCTACCTACAGGGTGGAAGGACGAACCAAGCCACCAATGAGTGTCTTGGTACAACATTTAAGTCCTACTACCTAGGGGTGGAAGGACGGACCGAGCCACCAATGATTGTCTTGGTACAAAATTTAAGTCCTACTACCTACGGGTGGAAGGACGGACCAAGTCACTCACAAGTGCCTTAGTACAAATTCTTAATCTTCCTACCTACGGGGTGGAAGGACGAACCAAGCCACCAGTGAGTGTCTTGGTACAAAATTTAAGTCCTACTACCTACGGGTGGAAGGACGAACCAAGTCACTCACTTGTGCCTTGGTACCAATTCTAAGTCTTCCTACCTACAGGGTGGAAGGACGAACTAAGCCACCAACGAGGGTTTTGGTGCAAAATTTAAGTCCTATTACCTACGGGTGGAAGGATGGACCAAGTCACTCCTGAGTGTCTCGGTACAACATTTAAGTCCTACCACCTGGGGGTGGAAGGACAGACCAAGTCACCCATGAGTGTCTTGGTACAAAATTTAAGTCCTATTACCTACGAGCGGAAGGGCGAATCAAGTCGGTCACATGTGCCTTGGTACAAAATTTAAGTCTTCCTACCTACGGGGTGGAAGGACGATCCTAGCCACCAACGAGTGTCTTAGTACAGGATTTAAGTCCTACTACCTTCGGGTGGGAGGACAAACCAAGTCATTCAAAGGTGCCTTGACCAAGATTTCGGTCTTCTGTGCCATAAATAATTTTGGGCCAACCTGTCAAAGACTGACAAATCTCTCAAGATCCAAATCAAACCGTCACCCCATGGGTCCTTTCACTCTGAGATCACGAACCCATAGGGTGAAGGGGGCAACTGAAAAGGAAGAAATTATGCTGATAGATATGGGCCTGACGGTCGTCACGCCTGGGTCGATAGTGGACAGGCCCAGCCTCTACCCAATCCATTGTGGATTGGATTCTTGCGACGCACGCCATCGAATCCGAACCTAAATGGAGTTCTAGCACAAAAAGGATTCTGAGTTCCATAATAAATCTTCTCTACAGGGAAAAACCTTATATACCACGTTTGGGATTCTATAAGTACTCTCCTATAAGGAAAAAACTTCTGTATTAAGGGAAAGAGGTCAACACCTTACTAGTATAAAAGCCTCAATACTCTCAAATCAAGGTACGCATAATCAACCCCTTTCTAGCACTCTAGAGTTGTGAAAATAGTTCTAACTTAACCTTCGGAGGGTATTTGGCTGGCACCACACCAGTGCTCTCTGTTGGGTTCTCTTTCTATGTTGCGCAGGTGCTAATTTGAGTGTGCAATGATCGTGTAGCTCACTAGTGGTTTTTTCGGCTTCATCATATATTATTCAAAAAAAAAAAAAAAAATACATTATCCAATAGATCACTAACAATGACACTGAGAAAATAAGCTCACTTTAGCTTGGAGGAGTAAAGTCAAGACAAAACAAATAAACTTTTTTATACAGGAATATCACTTAAATAATTTTTTATTTTTTATTCAAAAGGTAAGATTTCTCACTTAGATACACGAAAACTAAGAAAATGAAGGAAGAAAAAATTGTGCATAAAATTTAGGGCAATTGTCTAAAATGTCAAGTGGGCTTAAACATGTAATTACGTTCAGACTTCAGACTATAAAGTTTTCTACAAGCTTATATTTTTTTTCCCTTGTTCATAAAGTCTTTACCATTTGTAAGTGCGAGTCTTTTTTCAATTGTTAGATTAGTTAATGATACTTGTCTCCTTTATTGGCAGTGAAGGCCATTGCAATCTATGAGTAGTTGGTTGTGATTTTTAATTATTTGTTTGAGGAGATGAGAAAGAAAGAAAAGATGAGTTGAAATGTGAATGCTTGTTATATGGTGTGTACTTGAAGGGTGAAGGTATGTGAAAATGACAAACTTCACTTACAAACTCCTTCTAAAAAATTAACATGGTTATATATTTTGAAATTAAATTTAACCGTTGGATTGTATGTTCTTTTTGTTTTTAACATGCATGTCAAATTTGTTCAAATCAGATATTATTTACCATTCAATTCATAAACTTATTTTTTTTACATAATTTAAGACTATACAAACTTAAAATTTAAATATTTGATTGATGACATAGCTATTAATATTTTATTTTAATTCTTGAAATTTTATAAGTATAGAAGAAATAATAAGAAAATATAATCTAATGTTGAATTTGTCGAAATTCACATTTAAAAAAAGAGTAAAATAATATTTTGGTCCTTAAACTTTACCAAAAGTTTGTTCTTTATTCTTAACTTTACTAAAAGTTTGTTTTTCATCCCTAAACTTTACTAAAAAAGTTTTTTTTTTTAATTTTTAATTTTTAATTTTATCCCTATACTTTAAAAAGTTTTTTTTTTTTTTTTAATCTCTAAACTATTGAAAATGTTTTACATTTTGTCCTTAAATTTTACCAAAAACTTGTTTTTTTTCCCTAAATTATATATATATATATATATATATATATATATATATATATATATATATAAAGATTTCATCCTTGTTTTTGTCTCTAAACTATTAAAAAAACTCTTTACAAAATTTTAGGATGAAAAAAGTAAATTTAAAGTTTAGGGATGAAAAACTAACTTTTGGTAGAATTTAGGGACTAAAATAATATTTTACCCTAAAAGGATATAGAGGGAGTTTGTAACCATTGTTTGCAAACTAGTTTGTAGGCAAATTTGGTTGTTATTTTAAAGGATAAAGTTTGATTACAAATTTGGTTGTAACAATAACTACAATTCTCTTTAATATTATTTTATTGGATGTGAATTTTGACAAATCTACTATTGGATTACATTTTCTTCTTATATCTTCCATGCTTGCAAAATTTTTAGAAGATTGAAGATCAATAATTATGTCATCAATTAAATGGTTAATTTTTTTAGTAGGAGTTGTGGTCATTGGCTATAATAAGTTTGTAACCAAACTTTATCATTTTAAAAAAAATAAAATTAAAAATATATAAATTAATAAAAAAAAACTGTTTGAAAAAAAAAAATTTTGAATAGAGAATAGAAATTATTATTATTATTATTTGAGTTAAAAAAAAAAGTTTAAACGAAAAAGAACAGAGAGAAGTTTTCTCACCAAACCAAAAAAAAAAAATAATAATAATGAAAAGAACAACCCAATCAATCCAAACCATGCCAAAATATATTCTACCGAATCCATCCAAACCAAAACCTAATGTTAGTGGCAAATCATCAAGTAACCCATTTAAATTTGGCTTCAAACGCATATTCAGTTATTCATACAAACCCAGGCATTTGGCAACGATCTTCAGTGGCAAGAGGACAAAGGAACCTGTGTGAGCTCCTCGGAGATCAAAATTTTCAAAGAATTTAAATGAAATAATTAAAAACCATGTTAATTAAGAGTTTGGACATAAAGGTGGCGTAATTATCTTTTCAAATTAGCTATAGATTTTTCGCATAAGAATTAGGATTGCTCAAACAAATTTATGTGCACCTAAACCCAAGTATGGTCTTTATTTACCAATTGTTTGGAACGGGTATTTTTTTTTTAAAATTATATTTTTTATGTTCTTTGTTTATGAGGAAACCGAATGCACACAGGTTTTGTAGACTTCTCAAAGACCCACTTATTCCTTGCCTTCCAAATCATCCAGTAGTATCAGGAATCGCTCCACAGTGTTGTCACTGCCCTCCTCCAATACACGCCAAAATATTCTAACAAAGTCTAGGAATTCATGCTCTAACTTTGTACCTCTTCACAATTCCATAATACATGAATCATGTCATCCTCATTTAATTTGCAGCATGGACATCATGGCTGCGTTAGAACCCTTCTGTTCACCAGATTGGCACATGCAGGGTAGAACGTTATGACATGCTCTCCATGCAAACATCTTAATATTATTAGGGACCTTTGCTTTCCAAATTATGCACGAAACCATCTCCACTGCAATTTTATTGGATCTTCCAATTCCTATTGAGCACATCCCATCTTGTACATTTTTTTTTTTTTTTTTAAGTTTTTCATACCAAACTAGAAATTCAGTAGTGATGCACACCTTCTGTAGATGGCGTTGCAATGGCCCCTAGGATTTTGCTCTTTGTTTGAGATTGCTTGCCCACCACCACCACCACCACCACAACCCCCCCTCCTCCCCCTCCCACCCCCCCCCCCCCCCCCCTAAAATAAAATAAAAAAGGAACAAGAAAGATTTGAGTGAGATGTCTTGGAGGAATAAATTTACAACAAATTAGTATGCATTGAGAAATAACAACATACTGAAAATAGAGAAATTTTCAAGATAATTTTGAAAGAAATACCGGTAGATAGTTTCAATTTAGGCTATTAATCATAGAAAAAGGAAGAAAGATATAATGCCAATGAGGGTGTTGCTTAAATTATTCAAATTCTGAGCCCATCAGGATGTTGCCTTTTTAGTATTCAAAATTAGGGGTGTCATTTCAACACGGCACCTATAAGATTTAAAATTGATCCACCTAAATGAGATAGGGGTATTAAAGCAACAAAATAAGAAGTGAAAATAGTACTCTCTTTACATTTTTAGAGAGGTGCTATGTTTACAACATTTTTACAATACTTTCACAATAAATCATAAGTGCTAAGTTATCATTAGTTCTAATTTGAATCTTACAACTTAAATTACTTTTTTGTCCACCCATAACAACTAATAACAACTTACCACTTAAAATTTATTCTGAAAATGTTATTGATATATCATTTTCCTATTATATAAGACAGTCTTGTAGCTGAGTAGGAGTGATCACCCCAAACAATTTGGATAATCATCAACCTATATTTTGATCACATGACTTACTAGTCATCTGAAACTAAAATAGCCACATAATTATTATGTTATCTAAAAAATTTAAATAATTATTAAACAAAGTATTGATTATAATTCATTTTAAAGTATGTTATTAAAAGTATATTATAGTAAGCTCATAAAGTTTACATAGTGGATTGAAAAAAATTTCTCCAAATTAATATGATGGAAAATCTCTTACCTTATAACATTTGATAAAGAAGATATAAAGCTCCAAAACAATTGAAGCATACCAAAAAAGACAGTTTCATCTTACCAAAGCTAGTTTCCTCTCCAATATTCCTCATCTTAATTTTTTTTTTCTATTTTTTAAAATTTTAGTTTTATTGTCATTTAAGTTAATAGGTTTTATTTCTCTGAAAAAAAAAAAAAAGTAATAATAATGATAGTCATTCTAAGAGGGTTTGATAAAGAAAAAAAAGAGGGTTTGATGTGCTAAGAGGTTTTCTTTATCCTGAGAAACTTTTTTTTTTTAGGCTATTAATCATAGAAAAAGGAAGAAAGATATAATGCCAATGAGGATGTTGCTTAAATTATTCAAATTCTGAGCCCATTAGGATGTTGCCTTTTTAGTATTCAGAATTAGGGGTGTCATTTCAACACGGTGCCTAATAGATTTAAAATTGATCTACCTAAATGAGATAGGGGTATTAAAGCAACAAAATAAGCAGTGAAAATAGCACTTTCCTTACATGTTTAGAGAGGGCATATTATATAGAGGTGCTATGTCTACTACATTTTTACAATACTTTCACAACAAATTATAGGTGTTAAGTTGTCATTGGTTCTAATTTGAATCTTACAACTTAAATTATTTTTTTGCCTACCCATAACAACTTATAACAACTTAAAACTTAAGATTTGTTTTGAAATTATTGTAAAAATGTTATGAATATATCATTTCCCTATTATATAAGACAGTCTTGTAGCTGTGTGGAGTGATCACCCCAAACGGTTTGGATAATCATCAACCTATAGACAATCTTACCTTTTTCATCTAACTATTGTGGGGGGACTGCCACTGACATTTTTCTAGGTCACTTTTTCTTCAGTGCATTATAGACAATCTAGATTGCATAAATTCAATTATGATTTTTTTTTTTTTTTAAACAAAATTGAGAACCAAGACATTAGGATTTTAGCCAAAAGTATCTTTAAGGCATACTGTAATATCAACATCATAAAAAAGTGTACAAATGTACTATAAAATTTATGAGTTTAATTTGTATACCACCTGCCGTGATGTTGAAGGTTTGTGTTTAATGGTTACCAATAATACTAAAAACAAGAATTAAAATTGGATCAAAATTTATAAAAAAAGAGAAAGGAAAAAGAGCAACGTGGTCTTGATAACTATAAAGCCCATAAAAAAAAAAAAAAAAAAAAAAAAAAAAAAGTGGAAAACTTTTGCGTAAAGCTTAGGGCAATTTTCTAAAAAGTAATGTGGACCTAAGCGTGTAATTGGTGGAAGGAAATCAAGGCATGAAGTTTGTGTTCAAACTTATAAAGTCTGATTTTACAGACTTTGCACAGTTTTTTTAGGTCCAAAGTATTTTTTTTTTTTTTACTAGTTTGAACAATTCAACATTCCTTTGATGAAATACGTGATACTGGAATTCGCTATGTATACAATGAGTTTGTTTGATGTTGTGAAATTGCTTTAGCTAGCTATTGAAAAGTCTATTGTGATTAGTTCCAAAAGTCATGTGCTTTACGAGTGAAGAAGTGAAATGATTATTAATATAAAATGTGATTATTAACAATCACTCCAGATGTCAAACACTTAACAAGTAATTCCTCTCGCAATGGCTGTTTGTCATCAAATTTGCATATTTTATGATCCATACCAAAAGATATTAGTAACATGTTTTCTAATCCGTTCCTTTTTGCGGCTCTGCCAACAATAATAAGATAAGTAAAAATGGAACAAGTGACTTTATAATGCAAAGAAAATAAGCATAGAATTTTTTTTTTCTTTAAAAAGAAAAAGAAAAAAAGGCTATTGCTATTGTGTTCATCCTTATAAGAATTGAAGCATAGATTAAATTTTCTTTATTTTTTATAAGTCTTTATTTAAAAAAAAAAAGTTTAAATCCTTTATAATTTCTTATTTTGTGTTGGTTTAAATGGATAATTTTCTCAAGCTTTCAAAGCAAAGGCTTTAGATAAGATATTCAACTCTTATACGCTAAGCATTGACTCTAAGTCTTGTACATGGAATAAGTCAATATAAGAATATAGTCCATTTTGGTCAACCATAGCTTCATTCGCTAGACACCAAATTTTTTCTTGCCAAAAGTCCAACTTATTTTAGACGTAAATTTCATTGATTATTACTTGTATACAAATTTCAAGGATCATTAATGTATTACTATATTAGGATGAAATTTCTTCCCATGCACACTAACGTTGTGTACACTCCAAATTTTTTCTGCATTTCGTAATGATATGTTGTGAAAAGTGTCATCCAAGTCCAACATGCTTGATAGTTGTAGTTGAGACCATGGCCCAGAAGCTTTACTATTCAATACTTTTGTGTGAAAAATTAAACATTCACTTGATGTGATAGGAGATAATGGAATTTGACACTGTATACGTTGGGGTTTGTTCTTGATGTCGTGAAATTGCTATTGGTATTAAGAACTCTAGTATGATTAGTTGGCAAGTCATGTTTTTTAAGCGTGAAAAGTCTAGAATGAAAAAATTTTAAGTTCCTACAAAGTTTTAGAGAGAAAATTGCTAGCCCTTCATCCAATTGGGACCCCCCCCTATTTATACAAAAGAAAAAGGGTCCGCTTTCCTAAGTGTGACTTTCTATCCCAAGTATGAACAAAACATATGACAAATGGTAGTCCTTTCCAGGTGAAGGTATATGAAAATGACAAAAAGCCCATTTATGACATTAGGATTTTATGACAATATGATATATATATATATATACACACACTATTGAGAACCATGACATTAGGATTTTACCCAGCTAGTTCGAAAGCATCCTTAAGGCATACTGCAATATCAACATCTTAAGAATTTGTAGAAATGTCCTAGAGGATGCCGTTCCTTGAAATTTATGAGTTTAATTTTTTTACCACCTACTGTGATGTTGGAGGTTTGTGTACATTGGTTACAAAATAATACAAATAATGCTAAAAACAAGAATTAAGATTGTTTCAAAATTTTAAAAAATAAAATAAAGGGAAAAAGAGCAACGTGGTCTTGATAACAGTAAAGCCCATAACGAGAAGTTTTGAGGGGAAAATAAATATATAAAATAAAGAAGAAGAGAAAGGTGGAAAAATTTTGCGTAAACCTTACGGCAATTTTCTAAAAAGTAAAGCAGTCCTAACATGTAATTGGTGGAAGGCAATGAAGGCACGAAGCTTGCGTTCAAACTTATAAAGTCTGATTTTACAGTCTTTGCACAGTTTTTTTTGGGTCCAAAGTTTTTTTTTTTTTTTTTTTTACTTTTTTTTTTAATATAAATACCGTAGTCTTTGCTCTTTACCTTTACCATGCACTTTGAATTCAAAAAAGGAAAAATGGAGCACTTTCAAAATCAAAAGGTAAAGAGTAAACACAACGTTATTTATAAAAAAAAAAAATTAAAAAATAAAAAATAACGTGGTCTTTACTCTTTATCTTTTGAAAGTGCTTCATTTTTCCTTTTTTGAATTCAAAGTGTATGGTATAAGTGTTTGTAGAGTGTGAGAGGTAAAGGTTGGAGTTCAAGTCTTTAGGAGAGAGTTTCATACATACATACACTTAAATTAGGTTAGAGTAGAATTTTTATTTTGTAAAAAAAAAAAAAAAAATCAAGTGCATGTCCTTTTAATTATTTGATTAATCTATTAAAAATTGTCCAAAAGCATTGTATATATTATTCAAAAAAAAAAAAAAACATTATCAAATAAATCACTAGCAACGACGCTCGGAAAATAAGCTCACTTTAGCTTGGAACAGTAAAGTCAAGACACAACAAATAAACCTTTTTATATAGGAATATCACTTAAATAATATTTATTTTTTCATATTTTATTTTATATTCAAAAGGTAAGATTTCTTACTTAGATATACAGATACTAAGGGTGAGTTTGGTTCAGCTTTTTGTAAAAGTGCATAATGAAAAAGTGCATTTTCAAAAAACTGGATGTTTGGTAAAAACTGTTAAAAAATGTTTTTTGAAAAAACTGAGTGTTTGGCTAGCACTTATAAAAGTGGCAGTTTGAGAGATAAATTATCAAAAAGGACAATGTATATATAAGGGAGTTTATATATATATATATATATATATATATATATATATATATATATATTTATGTGAGTTTATTTCATACTTAAATCAACTACTTCATATACTTAAATCAATTTTTTTCTTTCTAAAAAAATTATTTTTTCCTCATCAATATTAGCTAATAATAACCTACCACTTAAGATTTATTGTGAAATTATTGTGATAATTGATACTGGTTTTAATTTGAACGTACTATTACAATTATTTTTTCTCTTTCTAAAAAAAAATTTTTTTCTCACCAATATTAGCTAATAATAACCTACCACTTAAGATTTATTGTGAAAATATTATGAAAATATTGTGATAAAAATTGATACAGATTTTAATTTTAACGTACTATTAAAATTAATTTTTTCTCTTTCTAAAAAAATTATTTTTTTCTCACCAATATTAGCTAATAATAACCTACCCCTTAAAATTTATTGTGAAAATATTGTACAAATATTGTGATAACATTTCCACCTTCTTCTTTTTTTTCCTTTTTTTTTTCCACTCTTTTTTTGTCCTCCACCCACGTACCCTTCTCTTTTTTCTTTCTTTTTTTTTTTTTTTCCTCCTTTTCCATTTTTCCCTACCACTTCCTCTCAAGAACATTCCACTTTTCACTTTTTTCTTCATTCTTTCCCCTTTTTCCCTTTCACTTCCTCCAGAACGTTCCACCGCTAAGCCCTTTTTTTTTTTTTTTTTTGACAATTGGAAAGCCGCTCTTTCACTTCCTCCAGAGAAGATGATGATGATGATGATGAAGATGAAGATGATTGAAACATTGGGTTTGTATTTGTATTTGATTTTGATTTTGGGTTTAGGTTATGGGTTTTCAGTTAATGGTTTAATTTTGGGTTGATTTTTTGTGGATTTTGGGTTGGATTTTGAGTTGATTTTGTTTTGGGTTGATTTTGAGTTGGGTTTGGGATGGGTTTTTGAAAAAAAACAGAGAGACTAAATAGAATGGAGAGTATTTCATTGATTGAGTGTGAATTACAATGAATGAATTGAATGAATAAACATCTATACATTGCTCTGTTTATATACAGGAAAAATAACTAACTCTACTATTGGCGCCAAAACCGTTATTTGAACTTTCTGAAATCTGTACACGTGGCACGGTTAAGTAACAAACTCCTAGATTTGCGGAACTGACTTCCTCAATGATCCTGAATGAAGAACTCATGATGTGGCATGGATTCAACCATTTCCAAGACTGTTGAGTCAATCATGTTCTTTGATGCAAGCCTGGTGGTCTGATCAGTGCACATCTCATCAGCAAATGCTGCATTGACTGCTGCTCCTGTGGCTGAACTAATGCACCCTTCATCAGCACGTACTGCACCACTGGCTAGCTATGTGGCTTTAGGCGTGCAACATTTCTTGCCATTCCTAATACTCCCCCTCAAGAGGACATCTCTTGCCTTTTGATCTTCCATACCTTTATGAGAATATTCCACCTTAGAAGCAAAGATATTAATGACACCTAACCTTCTAATCAACCTTAGAAAACTGTCCACTCCTAAGGCTTTGGTAAATACATCTGCCAACTGATTCTTGGTTGAAACATAGAAGGTTTTAAGTGAACCATCAAGGATCTTATTCCTCACAGTATGGCAGTCAGCTTCAATGTGCTTTGAGCTCTCATGAAACACTGGATTTGCTACTATATGGATTGCTGCCTGGTTGTCACAGTACATTAGCACAGGCCTATCATGCTTGACATGTAAGTCTTGTAGCAAATGCAAAATCCAAGTCAATTCACAGGTGGTGGTAACCATAGATCTATACTTAGCCTCTACACTGGACCTAGACACTATGCTTTGTTTCTTAGAACTCCAAGACACCAAAGCATCACCAAGAAATACACAATAGCCTATTAGAGACTTTCTTGTGTCAGGGCACCTTGCCCAATCTGCATCATAATAAGCCTTTTGGCGTAGATTAGATTCCGTTGGGAAGAAAACACCTTGACCAGGTGTTCCTTTTATGTATTGAAGTATTCTAGAGGCTGCTTTCATATGTGGTGCTCTAGGTTGTGCCAAGAACTGGCTAAGTCTGTGGACTGCATATGTGATGTCAGGTCTACTTAGAGTTAGGTACATAAGCTTCCCAACAAGTCTTCTATACTGTCCTGGATTGGTAAGTAAGTCTCCACTGCCCTTAGACAACTTCAGCTGCTGCTCCATTGGGGTTTGGACTGGTTTACATCCAGTCATTCCAGTTTCTTCAAAGGCTTCCAAGGCATACTTCCTCTGGGTTAAGCTGATCCCACTCTTGTTTCTTGCAATTTCCAAACCCAAGAAATACTTGAGTGATCCCAAATCCTTAATGCCAAACTTTTGGTCTAAAACAGTCTTGAGAGAGGCAACACAAGCATGATCATTGCCAGTGATTACCATGTCATCAACATAGACAAGTAGTGCAGTGAATAAGGACCCTTTGCTGTGCACAAATAAGGAGTGATCAGCCAGAGATTGAACAAAACCAAGCTCCTT
Organism: Quercus gilva; assembly: GCA_023621385.1. Lineage (NCBI taxonomy): Eukaryota > Viridiplantae > Streptophyta > Magnoliopsida > Fagales > Fagaceae > Quercus > Quercus gilva. The sequence goes on along the minus strand of CM042476.1, from coordinate 79,541,027 downwards.
TATTGTTGCTGACAGCTTAGTGTACCATTGCCTTGAAGCTTGTCTCAGACCATAAAGGGACTTAACCAATTTGCACACCCTAGGAGCAGTAGAAGAGGCTGAAACACTCTCCCCTTACTGAGAAAACCAGGTGGCAATGTCATATAGACCTCTTCATCTAAATCTCCATGTAAAAAGGCATTGTTGATGTCTAATTGGTGCAAAGGCCACTACTTGGCAGCAGCAAGAGCAAGCAATACCCTCACTGAAACTATTTTAGCAACAGGAGAGAAAGTTTCAAGGAAATCAAGACCTTCCCTTTGAGTATACCCCTTAGCAACTAGCCTAGTTTTGAACCTTTCAACACTACCATCAGGATTAAGCTTGACTTTGTAAACCCATTTGCAGCCAATGGGTAGCTTACCAGCAGGCAAGGAAGTCACATCCCAAGTATGATTCTGTTCAAGGGCTTGGATTTCTTTGTCCATGGCAGCCCTCCAAAGTGGATCTTGAACAACTTGGGAAAAGGAGGTAGGCTCTTTGGGACCAAAACTAACAGCCAGCAGGTAAGAATGGTAGCATGGTTCCAAATGAGAATAGGTAAGACATTGATCAAGATCATAAGGAGCACCAGGTGCAATAGCAATACAAGCATAATCCTGCAAATAAGTAGGAGGTCTGACATCTCTAATGGACTTCCTTAGGGGCACTGGAGGTGCTGAAGCAACTGGTGGTGATGAAGAAGGCTCTGAATCAGAATGAGGCAGTTGTATAGGACTAGGAAAAAGAGGATCAGAAGGTAAAATAATTGGAAAATGCTGATGAGAAGGTGGATTAGGAATATCCAAGGAAGATGAATCAGAAATGCTGACAGGAGTAACAAAGTCAGTAGCACCAGCTGAGCAAGAAATCTCCACATCAGAAGGTAGAAAAGGATCTGCAGTCTGACGTGAAACAGAAACAAAGGGAAAAGAATTTTCATGGAAAACCACATCCCTAGAGAGGAACACCCTGTTATTAGATAAATCAAGAACTTTATATCCCTTGACCCCAAACGGATATCCCAGGAAAGCACACTTGACAGTTCTAGGTGCAAATTTAGACCTATGATTTAAAAGAATGGAAGCAAAGCATAAGCAACCAAACACTTTTAAATGTGCATAGCTAGGTGGATAACCAAACAAAACTTCATAAGGAATCTGATTTGACAAAGCAGCTAAGGGGATTCCGTTAATTAAGTACACAGCAGCTAGTATAGCATGACCCCACAAGTGCAAAGGCAAGTGGGATTGAAACATGAGAGCTCTTGCAACATTCAAGATGTGTTGATGCTTCCTCTCAACAATGGCATTCTGTTGGGGGGTTTCAACACAACTTAAATGATGCAAGATGACTCTTTTGGCAAAGAAATCTTTCATGATGAATTCAGTCCCATTGTCAGACCTTAAGGTTTTAATTTTCTTGCAAAATTGGGTTTCCACCATAGTGCAAAATTGTTCTAAAACAGATTGTGTTTGAGACTTATGCTTTAACAGATAAACCCAAGTGCACCTAGAATAATCATCAACAATGGTTAAAAAATACTTGCAATGATCAATGGTAGAAATAGAGAAAGGTCCCCACAAATCACAATGAATCAATTCAAAGCAAGATTTAGACAAATGAGAACTTTTATTAAAGGGTAAACGTTTTTGCTTTGCAATTGGGCAAATATCACAAACAAAGTTCTCAATAGGAAAGAAACTAGGTACATCACTTGGTTTTATTGAAGCCAATTTGGCATTAGACAAGTGATCCAATCTGGAGTGCTAAATGTGAATCTGAGAGTTATGAATGGAAGTAGCAATGACAGGTGTAGAAGTGCAGCTCTTGTCCAGCAAGTAAAGCCCATTGATTTCTCTACCCAGACCAAGTGTGCTCCAATGAGCAAGGTCCTCGATAAAGCATAGGTTTCCAAAGAAAATAAGGAAACAAGTAGTGGACTTAACTAACTGACTGACAGAAATGAGATTGAAACTAAAGGAAGGAACACAAAGGACATTGTGAAGGACAAGGTATTCTGATATTTTCACAGTGCCAACATGGGTAACAGAAGCTACTTTCCCATTCGATAAATTGACAAAAGTGTTTAGAGTAGCAGTGATAGTGGTGAAACATGTGATGGAATGGACCATATGATCCGTAGCCCCTGTGTCTATGACCCAATCAGTGGCATGAAAGACTTCTCTATCAATTACTTTAGCAGAAAAAATTGAATGTTTCAAGGAAGAAGTCAAATGAAGCAAAGAATTGATACCTGACATGGTGTCAACAAAACCAGTGTGAGCATTTTCTGAAGATGACATAGATGTGGAAGGCACACCAGTTGCAGCAGACACACCAGTAGCTCCAAAAATCATACTAGAGACAGCAGCACTTGTACTAACATTTGCAACATGGTGATTAGAACTTTGATCAGTCCCAGAATTGAAAAGAGCAAGCAGTTGCTCACACTGTGCCTTAGAAATAGGACACTGAGCAGAGGCATTAGAAAGAACCTCAACAGCTTGACCTTGAGGATATGAAACCTAATTAGCATTGGAATTAGGCTTCCCTTTGTGTTTGTAACCTGGTGGATACCCGTGAAGCTTGTAACACTTGTCCACAGTGTGTCCAAGCATGTTACAATGGGTACACATAGGCCTTTCCTTCTTAAAACCACCTTTAGCACCTGAATATCCCCTGGTATTGGCATACATTGCCACTGAATCAAGTCTAGCTGTGAAAGTAGAGCCATGACCAATACCTTTGTGAGATTCTTCTTGGAGAACCAGAGCATACACCTTGCTCATTGAAGGAAATGGCTCAAGCATGAGAATATGACTCCTCACCATCTTAAAACTCTCATTGAGCCCCATCAAGAACCTCATCACATAAGATTTCTCATGTGCAATGCTTAGAATTTTCATTGCTCCACAAGTACAAGCTAGTAAAGGTTCATAGTGAATCAAATGATCCTAAAGCTTCTTGAATTTTAAGTAGTATTCAGTCACTGATAATTGCCCCTGAGTTATCTGTGAAATTTCTTGCTAAAGGTTATAAACCTTTGGTCCATTTCCCTGTGAAAACACACGCTGTAATTCAAGCCACATCTCCCTCGCAGTCTCACAGTACATGATACTACTTGAAACGTCAACATGGAAAGAGTTGATCAACCAAGAAAGCACCATTGTGTTGCAACTCTCCCAATCTTCATACAGAGGAGAATCATCTTCAAGCCTTGTAATCTTGCCATTCATGAATCCTATATTCTTCTTGGCAGTTAATGCTAGAACCATAGCCCTAGACCAAGATTGATAGTTTCTCATTCCTAAGAGTGGTTGAGTGACTAAGATATTCCCAAGATTCTCACTTGCACTAAGGAAAAATTGATTTGGAGAATTGGTCTCTGTGTTGGACTGAGGAGCTTGTTGTGCGGATTAATTGTGCATAGGATCAGAACCACTTCCTTCAGCAGAAGCCATTGATGATATTCATGAAGCTTGAATGAAAAGCGAAAAGGAAAAAAAAAAAAAAAAAACAAGAAATCCTGCAAGATTCAATATCGCTGAAGATGAATTGAGATCTTGCAAATCGGAACTCAAGGAGTTTCTTGAAGTAATCTCTGTTTGGCAAGCAAGAAAATTTTATAAAGGAAAACGAAGCTAGCACATGCTAGTGCTCTGATACCATGAAAAAAAAATAGAGAGACTAAATAGAATGGAGAGTATTTCATTGATTGAGTGTGAATTACAATGAATGAATTGAATGAATAAACATCTATACATTGCTCTGTTTATATACAGGAAAAATAACTATCTGTTTATATATAGGAAAAATAACTAACTCTACTATTGGCGCCAAAACCGTTATTTGAACTTTCTGGAATCTGTACACATGGCACGGTTAAGTAACAAACTCCTAGATTTGCGGAACTGACTTCCTCAATGATCCTGAATGAAGAACTCATGATGTGGCATGGAAGTTTTCCAATGGGGTTTGAGTTGATTTTAAGTTGTTTTGTGTTGATTTTGAGTTATTTTTGGTTTGGTTTTGTTGATTTTGTGTTTGGATTATCAAATGTTGAAATGAGTTTTGTTGATTTTGTTGATTGTGGTGGTAGACCGGGTGGACCGGTGGTGCTGTGTTTGTAGCAGCATAGTGAGGGAGCTGGTTTGCGCAGAGTAGAGAGATGAGATGAGAGGAATGAGGCTGTGCGTGAGACTCTGAAGAAGACACCTTGCCCTTTATTGAAGGGCAATTTGGTAAATGAACTCACCCCCAACGGATATATATCAAACGCCCACACCAACTTTTACAAAATGGACCGAAGCTCTCCCATAACTCAAACGCGCGTTTCTTCAGAAATATAAAATGCAACTTTTTCCAAAAAGTTGCGTTTTATACTTACCAAACGCACGTTTTGGGCTGGCTTTTTTGAAAAGCCAACTTTTCGGCTTCAAACACCCAATAAGACAAGGAAGGAAGGAAAAATTGTCCCTAAAATTTAGGCTAATTGTCTAAAATGTCAAGTGAGCTTAAATGTGTAATTGCGTCCAGACTTTAGACTATAAAGTTTTCACAGGCTCACACCTTTTTTTTTTTTCCATGTGTCTAAATGTGTAGTAGGCAATTGCTATAAATTCCAATAAATAAAAAAATTTATACAGCACCTACATATTTTAAAGGACAAAGTTTGGCTACAAACATTTTTTTTAGAAGAATTTGGCTGTAAACTTGGTTGTAGCCCATGACTACTACTCTCTTCAATATCATTTTATTGAATGTGAATTTTGACAAATTTGCATTAGATTACATTTTTATTTTATATCCTCCATGCTTGAAAATTTTTCAAAAGATCAAAAATCAATAGGTATGTCATCAATCAAATGTTTAAATTTCAAGTTTTTGTAGTCTAAAATTATGTATAAAAACATAAGTTTATAGTCGAATAGTAACATCCAGCTGATATGAATTTTGACATATATGTTAAGAACATAAAGAACATACAATCTAACGATTAGATTTTCAAAATATGTATCCTTTTTATTTTTTATTTTTTAATGAGAGTTGTAGCTATTAAGGTCTTCCGTTGGTATCCGTTAGAAAATTGCTATTAATTCTGGCTTTCCTAAATATTTTAAATTAAAAATATATAAATTATTAAAAAAATACTTTTTGAAAGAGAGCGCATTTGGCCCTGGACGACGGTTCATGATGATGGGCAAGCACATGGAATGATGTGGTATTTAGAATTCTAGGTGCTGGTTAAAATTTTCTCTCACCTGAAAATGATCGAACCCTTTGAAAATTTCCAATAATTCGATAGATGGAGGAGACAAAGATCTATATGATAATCATGGTGGATCTTCCACAACTTCTTATAAACTGTAAAATAAAGTATGACGTAACTTCAGGTAAGCGAACCATGACATTAGGATTGTAGCGAACTAGTTCGAATTTACTTCGAAATCCTTAAGGCATACTTTATTATCAACATCATAAGAAAGTGTACAAAAGTACTATAAAATTTATGAGTTTAATTTGTTTAGCACATGCCGTGATGTTGAAGGTTTGTGTTTGATGGTTACACATAATGCTAAAAACAAGAATTGAGGTTGGATTAAAATTTCTTAAAAAGAAAAAGAAAGAGGAAAAAGAGCAACTTGGTCTTTATAACTATAAAGACCATAACGAGGAGTTTTGAGGAAAAAAAAAAGGGTGGAAAAATTTTGCGTAAGGCATTTTTCTAAAAAGTAAAATGGACTTAAGCGTGTATTTGGTGGAAGGAAATCAAGGCATGAAGCATGAATTCAAACTTATAAAGTTTGATTTTACAGACTTTGCATAGTTTTTTTAAAGTCCAAAGTTTTTTTTCTTTAATTTTTTTTTTTTTTTTTTTTTAGAAATAACGTAGTTTTTACTCTTTACCTTTTGTAAGTGCGTCATTCTTCCTTTTTTGAATTCAAAGTGCATGTCCCTTCAAAAAAAAGAATTCAAAGTGCATGTCTTTTTAGTTATTTGATTAATTTATTAAATATTGTCCAAGAGCATTGTATATATTATTTATAAAAAAAAATTATCAAATAGATCACTAGAAATGACGCTGAGAAAATAAGTTCACTTTAGCTTGGAGGAGTAAAGTCAAGACACAACAAATAAACCTTTTTATACAAGAATATCACCTAAATAATATTTATTTTTTCATATTTTATTTTTTATTCAAAAGATTAGATTTCTTACTTTTTTTTTTTTTTGAAAGCAATTAGATTTCTTACTTAGATACATAGATATTAGGAAAAAGAAGGAAGAAAAAATTGTGCCTAAAATTTAGGACAATTGTCTAAAATGTCAAGTGGGCTTAAACATGTAATTGCATTCAGACTTCAAACTATAAAGTTTTCATAGGCTCGCATCTTTCTTTTCGTTGTCTCTAAAGTCGTTACCTTTTGTAAGTGCGAGTCTTTTTTTTAATTGTTTGATTAGTTAATGATACTTGTCTCCTTAGTTGGCAGTGAAGGCCATTGCAATCTATGAGCAGATGGTTGTGATTTTTAATTATTTGATTGAGGAGATGAGAAAGAAAGAAAAGATGAGTTGAAATGGAATGGTTGTTATATGGTGTGTACTTGACGGGTGAAGGTATATGAAAAGACAAAATTCAGTTACAAACTCCAACTAAAAAATTAAAATGGTTATATATTTTGAAATTAAATTTAACTATTGGATTGTATGTTCTTTTTGTTATTGACATGCATGTCAAATTTCATTCAAATCGGATATTATTTATCATTCGATCCATAAACTTATTTTTTATACATATTTTAATACTATAGAAACTTGAAATTTAAATATTTGATTGATGACATAGCTATTAATCCTTGATTTTAATTCTTGAAATTTTATAAGGATAGAAGAAATAATAAGAAAATACAATCTAATTTTGAATCTGTCAAAATTCACATTAAAAAAAGGGTAAAATAATATTTTGGTTCTTAAACTTTACCAAAAGTTTGTTCTTTATTCTTAAACTCTAATAAAAGTTTGTTTTTCATCCTAAACTTTACTATTTTTTTTTTATACCTATACTTTATAAAGTTTGTGTTTTTTTTTTTTTTTTTTAAATCTTTAAACTATTGAAAATGTTTTACACTTTGTCCTTAAACTTTACTAAAAATTTGTTCTTTGTCCTTAAATTAATTTTTTTTTTTAAATCATCCTTAATTATTTTTGTCTCTTAACTATTAAAAAAACTCTTTACAATAATTATATTTTAAAGTTTTGAGATGAAAAACAAACTTTTGGTAAAATTTATCGACTAAAATAATATTTTACCCTAAAATGATATAGGGAAAGTTTGTAACCATTGTTTGTAAACTAGTTTGTAGGAAAATTTGGACAAAGTTTGGCTATTTTTGGCTGTTATTTTAAATGACAAAATTTGACTACAAACGTGATAGATGGTTGTAACAAATAACTACATTAATTATTCTTAATATCATTTTATTGAATGTGAATTTTGACAAATCTACCGTTGGATTATATTTTCTTCTTATATCCTTCATGTTTGCAAAATTTTCAGAAGATCAAAGATCAATAATTATGTCATCAATCAAATAATTAATTTCTTTAGTACGAGTTGTTATCATTGGCTATAATAAGTTTGTATCCAAACTTTATCATTTAAATATATATATATATATATATAAATTAATAAAAAAAACTTATTAAAAAAAATTGAATAGAGAATAGAAATTATTATTATTTGAGTTTAAAAAAAAAAAGCTTTAACGAAAAAGAACAGAGAGAAGTTTTCTCACCAAAAAAAAAAAAAAAAGAACAACCCAGTCAATCCAAACCATGCCAAAATATATTCAACCAAATCCATCCAAACCAAAATGTTAGTAGCAAATCATCAAGTAACCCATTTACATTTGGCTTCAAACACATATTCACACAAACACGGGCATTTGGCAACTATCTTCAGTGGCAAGAGGCCGACGAACCTGTGTGAGCTCCTTAAATTATAATGCCAATGAGGATTTTGCTTAAATCATTCAAATTCTGAGCCCATCAGGAGTTGGTGAATAATAATAGCTTACCAGCTCGCCACTAACTCATCAGACAATCTAAAGTGGTAAAGCCCATTTTATGATTTGGAAAAAGAAAGAGCAAGTTGACAAGAAGGAAATGTTCAGATACATCTAACAAATGGTTTGTTATCGTGAAAGTTTTGGTGAATTAGCAAATTGATGATGAAAATTAGTCAGTTAATTGAAGTGCAAAACAGATTGAGAAAGACATATTTGAGGTGCCAAAATCCTACAAGCCCCCAAAATCCTAAAGTCACATCTCTAACAATAATCAATCTTAATGAGAGTATTGAAGACTAGGCCTTGAACACCAGGGCCGGCCCAAAACATTTCGGAGGCCTAAAGTAGAATTTTCAAATGACGCATTTATGTCATCACTTAAATAATATTTAACTAGCATTTTATATATATATATATATATATTTTAAATCCATTCTTTTTACTTTTCAATATGATTTTTTTTTTTTTTTTTTTTTGTGGAGAAAATGCTAAAATTATAACAAATTTTACAACAAATTGATGTTGTAATGGATGTGATCAGTGACATGAGGCTTACAAAAATACTAGAGATATTATAAAATTTTCAACATGAGAATTATAAAGATATATCACAAATCACAAAAATTCATTCAAAAATGCATTTAATAGTTTGTTGAAACACACCTATCATATTCATTGTTACATTAAATTATAAAAGTTATGTACTAAAATTTATAGTATTTTTAACATTTTTCTATTTGAATTACTTGTGATTAGTAATACATCTATTTGTAAGACCAATTTATTTAAAATTGTCCTATCTCTATCTCTAGCATTACTTAATTCTTTGAGCCTTCTTAATAGTGGAAAAAAACAAGAAGTAAATTTGAGGCCTTTCTCTAGTAAGGGGGCCCTCGGCAATGGCCTAAGTGGCCTAGGCCTAGAGCTGGCCCTATTGAACACGGCCTTACTCTAACAGGATTTCTCTTATAAGTTTGAACCTTTATATCTTTATACTTAAAGTAAACAATAATCTAAGCTTGGTATATGGTCAAGAAACTTGTAAGTTGTAATTCAACTAACACATTTTGGTGGGAAAATTTTGCTAAATAGCATAATTTTAGGAAACATTTGCTAAACAGCACATGACCAAACTTATTTAGTTATGTAACAGTTTTTTGAAATTCGAGTTTGTCAAACTCGAGTTCCAAGTGAAACTCAAGGTCCAAGTGAAACTTGAATTCCAAGAATTATGTTTGATCCAATTGCCATAATACTTGGAACTCATTAAATAAGTTTGACAAGGTGCTTTTTTCCTAAATATTTCCTAAAATATGCTATTTGAAAAAAAAAAAAAAACCATTTTGGTACAAGTCCGATGAGATTGAAACATTGGCAGCAACAACAGCTCTCTCATTTGCGCATGAATTGGGGTTCAGACGTGCTATATTGGAAGGTGGTGCACTTGTGTTGATTAATGCTTTGAAGATAGAGGTGCACTCCTTAGCTTCGCTGGGTCTGTTGATAGAGGATGTTAAGGTGCTTTCCCAAAACTTTGATAAGTTGCTTTATTCTCACATTAAGAGAAACGGCAATTTTGTAGCTCATAGTCTGGCTAAATATGCTAAATACATACCAAATTTTCTAGTGTAAATGGAAGATGTCCTACCACACCTAATTTCTGTTTTACAATCTGATTTGGTTGATTTACATTAATAAAATTTCAAAGGTTCACACTCATTAAAAAAAAAACACTTAATTATAGCCAATAGCTATAACTCCACTCAATATCTTTTTATTGAATGTGAATTTTTAAAAATTCATCATTGGATTACATTTTCTTCTTATATCCCTATTAAAACACAGTTTGTTTAACCCAATAAATTATCCAAGTTGTTATTTAGGTTAATTATGCAAACAGAGGACCTTGAAGCTACAAGTACCGGCAAAGTCATCTCCATCTCAACCTCCTGCTCTATGAAAGTGAGGATGGCATAAGCATAAGTTCATGTCCACTGAAGTCTGAATTTTTAGAATTGGCAAAATCCTAACACACATATTATGCGAAAATTATCTGAGTTTTCCTTTTGAAAATTATGATTATTTTCCATAAGTAATAATGCTTCATTAAAAATTATATATATTTTTTCAATGATAAATACTCCTACATTCACACACATTTGAAATTGTGACCTCATTTCTAGCAGTGGACTGAGGTTCAATTTGGTCTAGAAACCATTGATTTCTTTTTTGACAGTACACTAGGCTCAGATCATCTAGTAATACTAATTCAACTACAATCTACAAGTATTCTTGAGTATGACTAATTATAAGTTTGATCTTCATGTGTCTATAAAGTTATGTGCCGCTTAGGATATGAAGTATAGAAAAGACTTATATTATGTGCAACACAGATAGCGAACCACAAAATCTCTGTCCAGTACTAGCTACTTATGTTTTACACGTCCACTGACTTGATTTGTACAACTTAACGCTTTTTTCTAGAATAACTTTGTAAACATTTTTTTTTTTTACCATGAAAAGACCGATTTCGGCAACAAATCAAATGACTAATTTCTTCCATCAATTATGCTTGTTCTTTGTATTAATTCCTATTCAAATTAGGTTGGTACCCAATCCTCAAACCCTATGAATCAGCTTCCAAAGATGCAGATGAAACAATGCAACTAAAGAAAGTAATTTAATTTTAGGTCTCTAACTTTACTTTTATTCAATTTGATTAGTGTTCGTTAAAAAACTTCCATAAAGTGTTCGTTTGGCATAATTAATTTTGTCAGATTATTTTACTATTCAACTTATTTTTTTTAGTATTCATATACCCCACTACACTTTTTAACATAGTTTTCAGACCCGGATTGGACCGAAAGGTCGGACCGAAAAAACCGCGAACCGAGATAAAAACCGGTTTTTTAAGCATAAAGAACTGAATTTTTTGTTAATTCCATGAACCCCTAAAACCGGGATTGGACCGTACAAACCGGTGGCAAGAACCGTGCGGTCCAAACCCTTAGCAATTTTTTTTTTTTTTTTTTAAACAACTTATTATAATTTTGCTAAAAATCTCCGGCTTTCATCTCGTTTGTCAACTACATCACTAGATTTCACCGTTTAATGAGAGACCAAGAGTGGGGAGGGAAAGAGAAAAAGGCGAGAGTAATAGAGATTAGAAAGAATGAAGAAATAAAGTAATGGAAAATGGAGAGCAAACTTACGCTGGCATTAGATTTTCTAGAATAGAAGTTGAATCATGCATTTTCGAAGAGATGTTTTGTAGGCATTCTTGGAGCAAACTCGAAGGAAGAAAGAAAAGAAAAAGGAACACAGTATCAGACTATTAGGAAGGCGGCTAGAACTAGAAGAGAGAAGATAGAAAGCTAAAGAAGTAAAGATATCATTTTGAATTGATGGTGAGGATGAAGTTTTGAATGTGAGAATATTGGGATTTGTTAATTGATAAGACTAGAGAGTACAATTTATATAAAAATAATAATAATAAAAACCAAGAGAGAATAAGGCAAGAAGGGGAACACGTGAATGAGACAAGAATGAGAAGAAAAAGTATTGGGGAGTGGGGTCGGGTTGATAAAATGAAAGAAAGTTAAGATATTTTAAATAATATAAGACATATTTTATCATTTTTGTAATAAATTGCAAAAAATGTCATCTTTTCTTTAATTAAAATATTTTTTAACCTCTCTATATATATTATTTTAATTAAAATTGTTAAATTTTGTATATGTATTTTATTATTTTTATATTAATAAATTATTAAAATAATTATGACGTTATCACGGTTCGACCTCGGTTCGACTTCGATCTGACCTTAAAAACCTTGAACCTCTTCCTTTTACGCTTCATTGAACAGTTTGGGTCTGAAAACCTTGCTTTTTAATACTATTCATGGGCCTTACTATACTATTTTAACTAACTTTTATCTTTATCTACAGTAGTTTAAGCAAAATAAGTAAATTCCAAACAGAACCTAAGTGTCTCAAAATGATGTGGTTTTGCTTTTCTATATATTTTTATAGTAAAAAATATATATAAATTAATTAAAAAAACTTTTTGATAAAAAAATTATAAAATAGAAATTATTTTCTGAGTTGAAAAAGGATTAAATGAAAAAGAATAGAGAGAAGTTATCTCAGAAATTATTTTATCAGTAACCAAAAATAAAAATGAAAAGAACAACTCAGTCAATCCAAACCATGCCAAAATCTATTCAACTGAATAAATCTAAACCAAAACCAAAATGTTACTTGCAAATCTTCAAGTAACCCAATTCATAGTAAAAATAGCATCCCCTAGCTATAAATTATTGTTGCCACCAGGTAGAGATCCCACTAATTAATGTGTTAAGCGCAAAATTTATAGATAGATCAATTTGGAAGGTAATATAATCTCCCAGTCCATGATCTCTTTTCATTAAGATGTATCATCCTTCAATTCCAACCATAGCAGAGAGATCATCCATAACAATAAGCTCATACATGTCAGGGGAACAAACTAATTACTGAAATCCACATATAATTCCAACTATATTTACTAGATAATGAAGAGTCATGTGTTCCCCCAAATCCCCCTTTCCCTCCCCTCCTCTCCCCTCCCCTCCCCTCCTCCCAACCCCCCAAATAAGAACCTGAGTTGTGAACAATACAACGTCGGGTGGTATTGACTATGAGAACAAGATATTATGGCTGTAATATGCAGTGATGGAGGACAGTAACTTAAAAATGTTTTTTTACTCTATATTGAACCAACCTACAGTTTACTTTTCCCAGTTAAGAACATGAATATCTATGAGATAATAATTCCTACAGCTTGCAGAAGCTATTAAGTCATTGACTCACTTTTGAAAATTATAGTCAAACAAAACTAGAGAATATCGTCCTACAATTAAAGAAAAAAAAAAGATAATGTGAATAGGAAGGACTTGAAGTGCAAAAATTCACGTGCGTTTGTTTAACAACATAATATTTTACCTGAATTGATCAGGAACCGAAACATTGTTTATATCAAATGTGAGCCTCACTTAACTTTTTTGCCATGTTTGAAAGAATGCCTGAACAAAGTTTCTTCAACTATAACCAGTTGACCCTAGTCTTTCAGTCACATGCACTATACAATTAATACCCACATCCAAAAAATTAATACACAGATTTGGTAGATACATATCATATGCGTCACCGGAAAAAATTACCTCTTAATATTTTTTTTGGTTACAATTCTGAAGTGGCCAATTGAGGGTAGCTACCTATGGCTTTTACATAAACTCATTATTTGTTCTTCAAATAATCGTAATCTACCACATTAGATTAGTAACAAAAAAAATTGTGATCCTAAATTTTCTTTGCAAGCAATTACTTCATTGTCTTAGTTGGATTTTGAACTACTAGAACTCTTTTAAGTTCAATCACGTATGGGCCCTCCTGACTTTGAACGACTAGAACTCCTTTCAGTTCAATCGCATATGGGCCCTCACAGGAGGAAGAACTCCTTTAAGTTTAAAGTTTATTCAATTAAAGATCTTCCTTTAGAAGATTGCCATTAAGTCTTGCTTTTCTATAGATTTTCACTTAACAGCAATTACATGACGGACCCTAAAGGAATACCTTAAATTGAATAAATTTAAAACTTCGAGGACTTACAAAAGTAAATTTAGAGATCTGAAATAAATTTTAGTCAAACTTATGTGATGAATTTTTCTTTTGTTCCTTTTATTTATTTATTTATAATAAGAAATGGAAAAGGAAAGGAAAAAAATTTCACAGAAACACAATTTCAAAGGTGTGGCCAACAAAACTGAAATATCAACTTGAAAAAGAGCCTTTAAAGTAAAAAAAAAACAGGCTAAAGTAGGAGAGTAGTGTTTATTACAGACACTATTACACCCATTTTTTGAATTGAAATCGTGAGTTGAAAACATGATTTTAGTTTTGAGGTAACATCATCCTCCTCTCCATGAACTCTTTAGATTAAAAATATCATCCATCAATTCAACTGTAGTGAAGTGGAGATAATCCATAACAGACAAGCTAATAACTGAAATTCACACATAATTCCCAACATTTTTACACACAATTATCCTTACAAGTGTTCAATATGAATCTGAAATTGGAAGCCTAATTTTACGCCACTTGTCTAATTCAAGTTCTTAATTTTACTTCCACTATTTAACAATTATTACAAATATTGAAGAGTCATATACATACATACATACATATATATATATATATATATATAAACTTAATTAATTAAAGCCAAAACTTAGTTAAAGTAACCTATGCAGACTTATTAAAAGCAATGCTATATATTCACTATTCACGGTGTTCTAAATGGCGGGGACCAGTATTAGTAAGGTCCAAAAATCAGAATGCATAAATAATCACTAAGTTCAGGAAAAGCAACTTGCATGTATATATATAATTACAATTAGATAAACAAAGGATAAAGCAAAATCTAAACAATATGATAATTAAATTATTTTGGAACATGATAATAAGTGCCGGATATGAAGCATTGACAAAAAAATATATTAAGTAAAAAGTTCAATTACACAAGGAAGACTAAGAATAGAAGCACTCACAAGAATTCGTACTACTACCTCAAATCCTAAGGGATTATAAACTAAAACTATAACAACCTACAGAGAAGATGAGAATGTACAAGACATTAGATCGAGTTCTAATATTTAATTCATGGGAAAGAAGACAGTTCAAATTAAAATAAAATGATACTCTTTTTTTGAATGAAAATATAGAAAATAGAATGATACTCCTACCAAGCTTTTCCCATCCAACAATACAGCTTGTGATGGAGAACAGTAACTTATAAATGCTTTTCTTTACTCTAAGAATTAACCTTCAATTTACTCTTCCCACTTATTGAGTATAAGGAATGTGATGTGAATATCTAAATAATAATTCCTTCAGCTAAACATTTTTTTTTTTTTTGGAAAGAATCAGTCATCTCAATAACAAAGAATAGGATACAAACACCGATACAACACTTAACAGCTAATTGCACTAAACAAAGTACAACACCTGCAAAAAATGTAGAGCTGTAGTACACCAAAGCCTAAAACACCAAATTCTACATGTAGCTAAACAAAACACATCCTTAACCTAAAGTCAGACTATCCATCTAATTTACAAAACACAACTCTAAATCCCCACCTTGCAACACACTATGAAACAAGATCAAACACCCTTACAAACCAGTGTGACATTCATCCTCCATTTACAGTACGGCACAGCACACGATTCAAAATTGAAATATTGAAAATCCTTAACATCTTTCATTATGACTAATAATAAACCGGTCTTCAGTATATAGTTTCTTAAGCTAATTCACAAAGTACAGCTCTTAAGCTCTTCCCCTTTAGGAGAATTACACTCCAATAAACTAAATCCAGCCAGTTGAATTTGGGGTCAGAGATTATCCATATCTTTTAATTAAGTAAAAGAGCACAGAAAAAAGAGATGATTTCTGTCCTCAATACAGGACCTTCCACAAATCCAACTTCAGCTTAACATTGATTACAGAGGCTACAAAGTTATTGAGTCTCTCTTGAACATTATAGCGAAACAAAACAGGAGAACGTAATATAATATCATCCTTTAATAAATAAAAAAAATATCATGTGAATAGGACTTCAACTAGCAGGTCTCCCTTCAAATATCATTTGTATATAAAGTTCTTACTCGTTTTTCTAGTGGCCCCTGCTACTTCTTTTTAGTTTGCAGTTGCACCCAGTGTTATGTTACACACTTTGAGCAAAGCTCCACCATTATTAAGACATCTACCCTAAGACTAAGCAAGACCCAATACGCCAATTTCATGAATTAACCAACCAACATCCCAAACAGAATCGTAAACCCTCGCCTTATCATTAATAAGCCACTACCCACCCTCAAATTAATGACTCACCATACCATTCAAGATTGACCAAGACCCCACTGCCAATTGTATGACCCAACCAAATTGTAAACCCCCAATCACAAAAAAAAAAAAAAAAAACTTCACACCACGCTGATTGCTGAACCTAAACTAGATGTAGTTCAACATCAATCTCCTATGTATATACCCTCATCAATAACAACCTTAATTTTTCCTACCCAACTTTAATTCACACACAACCAAAACCTACCCACATCATTCATAAATTATTGAAGCTAGATTCTGAAACCAGATTTTTTCACCCCAAATTAACTTGAACATTCATTAACACGGAGATGGGCTCAGGCCCTCAGCCTGATGTACCTTTCTTTTTTGTGGAATAACTTCACAATTATTCACCTGAAGTTAACAAAGGTGCGTTTGTTTCACAACAAATTTTTTTACCTGAATTGAATAGGAGGCCAAACATCGTTTACCGTCTCAAATGTGAAACCATATATTGTTTAACATTTCATTTTATCCTCCCTTAACTCTGATGCTTACACCATGTTTGAGAAAATGCCTGAACAAAGTTTCTTCAACCACCCATCCACTTTACCGAGTCCCTCAGTCACATACATAAAAATAACAAATACCCAAAAAAGGATGGTTGATATGTATATATCAGAAAGTGAAAATCATCATTGTCTTCAACTTCCACTCCATTGGTCTCTTCAACTCTCAACTCAAACACAAACTGAAAACGATAGAAAAAGTTACAGAAGAGAAATAAAAATTTTATGCATCTCTTTATATATATATATATAAAAAATAAAAATAAAAATAAAAATAAAAGCGCTAGCATCAGTTGTGCTAAATGCTAAAAATTTAGCATTTAATATACCAAACACAAAAGAACTACCTACGTTAGATGTGCCAAATGCCCCAATCTCAAAAAATTTAGCATGGGATACAAATGATGTTCTACAAATGGCTCGGTACAAACAAATGTGCTATAATTTTTTGGCATTATTTTATTCAACTTTTTCCCTCTTTCTATAATAAAATAGCTTCTTCTCTTTCATTCAATCTTCTTTTTGTCTTCTCTCTGTATCTCTTTTTTTTTATAGGTAATAAAACTTTTATTGAAAATAATTGAATCTTGACCGAAAGATTTCACTCTCTCAACCAATTTTCTCTCACAAATTCTCTCGACAAAACACCTTTGCTAACCACGGGCTCCAAAAATTGACAGCACTTTCTCTTCTCCCTCTTCTCTAGTTTTCTCGGCCAAATTCTCTCTCTATCTTGCAACTCACAGGGTCTGGGTAATTTTTCAATAGGTTTATTTGTTTAGGCATTTCAGTTTTGGGTTATGGTGGTTGTTGTGGGTTGCAATCGGTGGTTGTTGGTTTTTGCATCATCGGTTGGGTCGATTGAAGAGAGAGTGATGGTGCTGGGTTGTGGGCGGCAGTGTTAGGTCTGTTTAGGTTTGATTGTTGGGTTATGATTGGCTTTTCTGGGTTGCGGGTAGTAGTGGCTGGATTTGTTCAGGTTTGATCGGTTTGGGTTTGATGCTGGATTTGGGTTGATGCAGAGATGGAGAAATAAGAAGAAGAAAAATGGTTTGATTTGGGTTTTGAGAAGAAGAAAAAGTTGAGAGAGAGAGAGAGAGAGAGAGAGGGGGGGGGTGAAATGAATGAATGAAAAAGGGTTTTTTATATTATTTTATGAGTTGGTCATATTATTTTAATGTATTGAATCTTAAAATAGAAGATGTGATGTAGCCATGTAGGGTGTAAAGTTAAATGCTATGGTAAGATAAATAAAGTATGTTGTGATGTGTTAAAATGACATTTAGCATAACACAACTGATGCTAATGTAGATGGAGATCCTTTCCTTAAAAATAAATAAAAATAAAAAGAAAGAAAGAAATACAGGTGTCTCAATTAGATAAGTTATGAGCATAAAATGGCTTCCCTTACAACATGACTCTTTTCTATCATCTTTCTTCCAACGTCAATATCATGGTGCACATGTACATCATTATAATAAACCATTGGAGGCGAAAGGAGTGGTGATCATTATAAGTTTTCATATTTCATATTATGGGATGTAAAGTACAAAAATAATCCCATAGTTTATGGGTTTTTTTTTTTTTTTTTTGGCACAAAAAAGAAAGAACCATAAGCTTTTTTCTTTTTTCTTTTTTAGAGTTTTTAAAAATTATCTCTAAAAGAAATAAAGAACCATAATTTGAGTGCATTATGATGCTACCAATACTTATGTTTACAATAAAATCCAAAGCCAAAATTTTTCACAAATAAGTTGTTAAGATAGATGATAAAGTAATGTTAGTGATGTGCAGATGTGCCTAAGTAAGAATCAATAACCTATGCAGACTTATTAAAAGCAATGCTATTCGCTATTCAAGGTGCTCTAAATGGCAGGGACCAGGATTAGTAAGGTCTAGAAATCAAAATGAATAAACAATCACTAAGTTCAAAGAAAAGCGACTTGCATTTATATAATTACAATTAGATAAACAAAGGATAAGGCAAAATCTAAACAATATGATAATAAAATTGATAAGTGCTGGGTATGAAGCATTGACAAAAAATATATTAAGTAAAAAATAAATCAATTACACAAGGAAGACTAAGAATAGAAACACTCACAAGAATTCGTACCACTTCCTCAAATCCTAAGGGATTATAAACCAAAACAACTACTTGCAGAGAAGATGAGAGTGTACAGGACATTAGATCGAGTTCTAATATTTAATGCATGGGAAAGACAGTCCAAATTAAAATAAAATAATACTCTTTTTTTAAGTGAAAATATAGAAAATAAAATGATACTCTTACCAAGCTTCTCCCATCCAACAATACATTTTGTGATGGAGAACAGTAACTTATAAATGCTTTTTTTTTTTTTTTTAAACTACAAAGTCATCCTTTCGCTCTTGAACATTATAGTGAAACAGAATAGGAGAACGTAATATAATCTCATCCTTCAATAAATAAAAAATATATAGCATGCCAATTTCATGAATTAACCAACCTGATCCAAAATAGATTTGTAAACCCTGGCCTTATCATTAATAAGCCACTACCCTAAAGATCCATCTAATCCAAACCTATGACCCACCCTCAAATTAATAACTCACCCTACCATTCAAGATTGACCAAGACCCACCGCCAATTGTATGACTCAACCAAATTGTAAACCCCCAACCAAAAAAAAAAAAAAAAAAACACTTCACACCATGCTGAACCTAAAATATAAACTCAACATCAATCTCCTATATATATCCCCTCATCAAAAACAACCTTAAGTTTTCCTACCCAACTTTAATTCACACACAACCAAAACCTACCCATATCATTCATAAACCACTTATTGAAGCCAGATTCTGAAACCAAATTTTTTTCACCCCAAATTAACTTGAACATACATTAACAAAACAGAGATGGGCTCAGACCCTCAGCCTGATGTACCTTTCTTTTTAGTGGAAGAACTTCAGAATTATTCAGCAAAAACAGATGTATAGGACAGCAAGTACAAAGCTGCGTTTGTTTCACAACAAATTTTATTCCTACTTCCATGTAATTTTACTTGAGAAAGTGCTTCTCCAATTTAGTTTTGGATTTATGTGGGTTCTTATTTTCTTGCAGGATGATAGAACTAATGCAAGGATTCTAAGGGGGCTGCTGTTTAGGCTTAGAATTGATTAAGGGAAATGAGAGTTGCTTAGAACAGTGAACAAGGTGCAACAAAACCTTCTTTACAGAAATCCATCTCTTGAAAATAGCACTATGCTAATCTTTGTAATTGCATTCAAAACTAATCACAAAGAAACTACAATGTGGTACGTGTTTGGCATTGGAGCCTTCTAGGTGCTTGACAAGTGCCTAAATCCTATTGGCTACTGCTTAAGCAGTCATCTAACTAACTAACTAACTAACTGACTAACTATTTACAAGAGGATTAGGACACAACAAATTGAAATGCCCTGCATCAAGAACCATCTTGAATCACTGAACTTATCTTACAATTTAATGTCATTAGAAACTTGGGGGTTGCAGCACAAGTGCCCTATTGTTTTTTACCTTTTTTCAATACTCCTGTCTTCCTATAAGGTGCCTATATATTGTCCTGTTGACTATGGCAAATTGAAGTTAACAAAAAGAAAGGGGGGGGACACTTACCTAGAGGTCACTCATCATACAATTAGGTAGTGCATTCTTCATTTTCCTGCAATTTCATACTAAAGTCAAAACAAATTTAGAGACGTTCTTTTTTCTATTAATTTTGTGTTTAACTATAATTAGACAAAAAGTGAGGCTACGATATTTTAATGAGATAACTTGATAACCATACCCAGAATCAATCCTTTTACTACCTTCATTGTTGCAATAAATTCAATAAAGCTTTAGGAATGTAGTAGTATGGATTCTAGAATCGACATTTTCCACTATTTGTTCTATGTATAAACATGACCACACTTTTTTCTTTTCGATCTTTCTTATAGGCATTCAACAAACATATGTAAACACAGACTTGTTGATAAAGAATCTTCTATGAACTACAGACATCAGTAGAAGATAAAATCAGTGAAAACTTGTTACCAGCATCAGTGAAAACTTGTTAACAGCAAGAGTTTATTACAATATTCTTACAGTCTACAAGCTATGAATTACCTGCATCAGTTGTGAACCATTGTCATGGAGTCCCTAGCTTGACACTCTTCTTTCAAGCATATCTTGGGTTCAGTTATTTGCCCTGACAAAACTCACTACTCAACAACTACTAAATACATTCATTTCAACAAAAACAATTACTATGACACAAATTAAACCAATAATCATCACAACACCCCAAACGAAATTACTTCTATTTATAACAACAGGATCTAGGTATTAACCTCAACATCTAATCAAAACACAACCCAAATCAGTACAAATATCCCAAAAGCCAAATATGAGTTTAAAAAATTGTATAAGAAGCAAAAGGAGAAACTAACCAGATGGGTTAAGATTTCTCACTGAAGTGGAGCTCTTGAGATTGAAAATCCGAGTTTGAATGTGCTTTTCAAACAAGGGGTTAATTCGTCCCACCATGTTCATCAAAACAATGTCAAAAATCGCCAGCACTTCAAGTGGGTACCTAACCATCTTGATGTACAAGTCAGGATCATAATCAAACACGTCGCTTATGTTCGTGCCCCAAACAAACGTCGGCCGAGCATCATCGGCGTCGTAGCCCTCACTGCCTTCGGAAGAGGCCGGCGCATCGTCGGTGGTAGACATCGTTTACCATCTCAAATCTGAAACATTGTTTAACATTGAGAATGCTAGCCTCCCTTAACATTGATGCCTCCACCATGTTTGAGAAAACGCCTGAACAAAGTTTCTTCAACCATAACCACTTAACCCCGAGACCCTCAACTTCCACTCCGTTGGTTGGGTTATTTTAGAAAATAACCATCAAACCCAAACTATTTCGTTAGATAGGCAAACTTTCAAATTAATTGCATTTCTAACCATTCGAGTATGCTGGAGTCGATTTTACCGTAGTTAAATGTCCTCTTTTGTTAGCAGCTGATGACGTAGGCCAGAAACCGAGTCCTCTCTGGACTCGGTTTCTTCTTTTTCTTGTCCAGTCTCTTCCCACAGTATCCAGTCTCATCCCAGCAGAGAATCTTATGGCAGACACGTGAACTGAGCTGGACGCTGGGACACTGGTTCTTCCCATGCCTCCACGTGTTGCCATGGAAAACGCTGGGACCTATTTACTTACCCGGTCCACTTCAGTTCTTTTTTTTCTCCTCATAAAACACCTTCAGCACTTTTTTTTCTATAAAACAACAACAGCTACTCATAACAAGAGCTCCTCTTCATAAAACAAACAACTCCTCTTCATAAACATTCTTCCTACACTTTCTTACTTGCACTCTTCTCAAGTAATGTGTTTACAATATTATAATTATTTACTAGTATTTTTTTGAAGAAAAATTTAAAACATATTAGGAAAAGTTTTGTTTTTGTTATTTGTTAGTGTAAAATATTGTGATTAATTTATTTGTTAATATATTATGATTATTTGCTAGTTTTTTTTGGACACATTATATATACACATTTATATGATCATGAATCTACTTAAGAAAAAATATCTATAATAACTAGATATTATGATTAAATATTGGGGCATATTTAGTACTAAAATATTGTGATTAAATTACAACATATTGGGAATTTTTTTTGTTAGTGTAAATATTTTGATTAAATTATTTGCTATGTTTTTTTTTTAAATTAATATTGTGATTATTAGGGAATATTTAGTACTAAATATTGTGTGATTAATTATGTTATTACAACATATGGGAATATTTGTTTTGTTTGTTAGTGTAAATATTGTGATAATATGCTAAATTTTTTTAAAAAATTACTATTGTGATTAATTATTGGGAATATTTAGTACTAAATATTGTGATCAATTGTTAGGAATATTTAGTACTTTTTGATAGGGTTTAGACCCCTTTAAACCACAAATAGATTGCGTAGCCTAGATTAATTAGCCAAGTTTTTACTTAGTCAAATTAAGCAATTCTAGGTTAAAACAATCACAAAATCATATCAGCATGTAAAACATATAAAGCAGCGGAAAATAAATAACACAGAGATATAATCACCCAGGAAACCACACGAAAAAACCTGGGGAGGATTTTACCCACCTATCCTCAAGGCAAAACGGAATCCACTAAGAAAGAATTGAAGTTGTTACAAAAGGACTTACAAGCTCCCCGCTTGACTTCCTAATGCTACCCACCAGTAGTAACTTCCTGACACGACCACGCGCAGGCTCCGAATCCACGGACTACTTCTTTCTTTGTCTTCTTTCAATCAGCTACAAGCTCCTCGCTTGTTTATCTTTAAGTTCCAATGGTTGCAACCTTGTTGATCATCAATATGTAGATAATATCTCTACCTTGAAAACCCTAAGTTTATGTGAAGGAAAGCTCCTCAATGATCTCACAAGAGATTCACATAAACAGCAAATATGAGCAACAAAGACTTAGAGAGGTTTGAGTACAAAACCCTAAAAATAAAAGGAGGCACAAGAGGCACTCTAATCTCTCTCTCTAAAAGTCTCAAAAATGTTCTAGGGTTTTCCTTATATATAGGAGTGTTTTACTTTGACCCCAAGACGTTTAAATAGAGTTTGGGCTGAGCTGGAACTCTGTAGAAAACGCATCTGACCCGAGATTCGATCGATCGGGTCTATCCTTCGATCGATCGAGCCAGGCAGAAATGCTCCAATACATCTGCAGCCACTCGATTCCAACTTTACAATATTTAATCAACTTTGAGCAAGCCTAAATAAGACTAAATACATTGTTTTGATCATGGTTTGCCAACATTACAAATTAGAGTTCTAAATACATAAAATCCTAAATCTTTAGAACCTAACAAACTCCCTCTTTGGCAATCCGTGACAAAACACAAACTAAAAACTCAAAGTTTACAAAGTAAAAGCCCATTACAAAAATAATGCTCATAAACTAAAATTCAATCCTAACTACTATCCATCAGTTGCAAGTGTAGACAGCAGCTAAATCGAATGCACCTGTATATTCCTGAAACACTCAACAAACGCATAAACGCATGTGTGACAGAAAAACAGTAAATCAATAAGAAGTGAAACAAGAAACAGAAATAAAAACATAAGTAAACTAACTCTCCCCCTAAGTTAGATACAACAAAAAGTTTTTATTTTCTTCCCTTTCAAAAATAATTTCAACTCCCCCTAAACAAGACAAACAAGATTCCCATAAGTCAATAATTTCTCCCCCTTTTTGTCACGTATTGACAAAGACAACTCATACAAAGAGTAAACAGTCAACATACGCAATAAAGGAAAAGAGAAAACAGAGAATCAAGGGGAACACAAAACAATTCACCTCTATAGAAAATAGAGACAGCTCCCCCTATGAACAACACAGGTTAAAAAAAACTTTTCTCCCCCTATAAAAATAGGAAAAACAAAACCAGTTGGGGGAAAAACAGTTTTAGGGAAAAATAAAGGGGGTGGGGAACAGCGACAGCAGCAGCACCAGCAAGATCAGGAACATCCTCACCAACAAGACCAAAGTTAAAAAACACACAAACCAAAGTTAAAAACTAAGGTGAGGATACACACGAAGAAAAAATATTCTCTCTTTCAATAAAATGCAAACATGGCATTATGTGACCCATAAACAGTTGCATGAGTAGAGAAAATATTTGCACATTGATTATCCATCATATCTCTTAAGAAAAATATTTTCTACAGTTCACACGAAAAAAAAGGCATATACTAGAAAGTACATCGCTCAAAAATTAATCAATCAATTTTTTGATTAAGTTGAGTACCCAATGTGGCAAAGTGTATGCATGCTATGTGTGAAAATAATGAGAAATATGACCGCAAAACTACAAGATGGATATAGAAATCAATGCAATGCATGTGAATCTTAAGCATAAAAGATGCAAGACAAAATATGTCATGATGCATGCTCTAATGCAGTAAAACTAAGTTCAATTGAGATCAAATTGACAAAATTGGCTCGAGCAGGGAATTTCTACCAAAAACCCCAAAAATTGAAAACCACTTGTTGAAATTTTTAAACAAATTGATGAATTGAGCATTACTAAACACAACACATAAAGTATAATGCCTAATTTCATCAAATCAACAAGCCAATTTCATCAAATTCAACTCAATTTCACAAAAGCCCCAATTCGGATCAAGAACAAGCCCTTTTTAAAAACCTGATTCACGACTTTCGATTGATCGAAAAATACATTCGATTGATCGAATGAAACAGTCATTTTTTAAACAAATTAAAGCACTTTTTCGATCGATCGAAAATCAGAATGGATCAATCGAACTGGGCAGAGGCTCACAAAATTTTTGAGAAAAAAACACAGTTTTGAAAAACACAAACCTAATTTTGAAAATAACTCCTCAAAGCATTAAACAACGAAAACAAAATGCATGAGTATGAGATGGAATGCTTTTTCAAAAACCCAAATTTTAAACCCAATTTTCTCAAAAAAAAAAAACAAGTTTCAATCAATTTGTCCTCAAAGCGCAAACATTATACACATTTTGCATTAAAATCAAGGAACTTTTAATCTTGAATGGCCACAACAAAATCACACACAATATAATGTATCAAGTTTAGCAAAGAGTAACTTGTGTAGTGTGTGCAACTAGCAAAAGCTTGAGATACATGTAAGGTGATATGTGAATAGCAATCAAACACAAAGTCTACACAATTCATTACATAGAATCTAAAAGAGACTATCACCTAAAGAGTTACATCATATAACTCTCACATCTCCTAGAACAAAAACTTGCAATCATGTAAGTTTCTTGCATTATTGCCTCTTATTTATATATGAATTGGCATTCAGCCTAATAGTACACACCGGTTTGAATTAAGTGAATTGGCATCAAGCCTAATAGTACACACCAGTTTTAATTTAATTGAGGCTACACCTTATGTTCTTTTTGTGCATGTGCTACACTTTCTCGAGCACAAAATCTTATGATATGCACTAAGGTGTTCATGATTGGCTAGTGAACAGTGGTGAGATGGTTATTTATGCCTTTCTCAAAAGGATCAAGTCCGACAGTCAAATAACATATGACTTCAAGATCAAGACAGAGTGATTAATAACCACAAACATCTTTCCCACATAACATGCACTACAAAGTTTCAACTAGTAAAGTGCAATAAATAAGCTCATCCAAGCTAAATAAGGTACATAAACATGTTATGTAAAGATAATATGGCCAATCCTCGATTATAAATCCAAGATCTATAATACAAAACACAAAAATCTTTTTGGTTTTAACAAACGTTATAACCATTTGTTGAGATTTTGAAAAAATTTATGACCAAAAACTAAAAACACACATTGTGCTAAATGATCAATGCAAATGCAATGCATGACAATGCTTAACGAAGCTATAGAGGGTACACAAACAAGAAATATCAATTTCTTAATTAACCCATCAGTACATGTACAAACTAGTACATCCTCACACAAAATCAAAAATAGCTTAGCATAAACTTTTTAAGTTTCTCCACAATGTCAAGCATGTTCTAAATCAAGAGAGATATCAAAACTCATGTAATCCTCAAGAAAAATAGAACAAGACACAAAATAAAATATTTTTGTCTTTTTGAAAATTTTTCAATGTTTTTGGATTTTTTTTTTAATAAAAAAAACAACCTAGAAAAAAAACAACCAAAAACAGAAACAAGACATGTCCACAAACAATAGAAAGAATTAAAACATGGACAAGTCAGTAACACTCACCTTGGAGAATCTTTTCTCACCCATCTTGCACGAGTCTTCGGCTTTGTAGGTGAAAAACCATGAGAAACAGAGTGTATTTGAGGAATTACACCAATCTTCTGAGACAGACTAAAATCCTGCAAATTCCTTTCACAAGCCAACAAGCTCAAATTTTTCAAAAGCATATGAAACAATTTATATGGACTTATGGTAGGAGAAATATCATCACATATCCTAGATTGACATACAGAATGCTTAAATTTCAATTTATGACAATTAGGATGAATGTGACCGAAGACACCACAAAAGTGACAAACAGGAACAAATTTAGGAACATCAGTATTCCTAACAGCAAATCTAGTCTCAGATTTTTGTTTTTGCCTCAACAAAGAACAATTTGGTCTAATATGACCAACAACACCACAATGATGACAAGTAGGCACAAAAACAGATTTATTATGCTCTCTAACAGTAGGTTTAGACTTAGGTTTAGAAACTTCAGCGTCTATATCAGAACTTTTACCTTTGTCTAACCTAGCACAATAAGCCTTTTCTTTATTATTCCTCTTAAAATGAGGGATATAAACTTTCTTAGTTTTAGGCTTAAGAGAAACAGAAACACTTCTGTTATCATCAACAGGCTTGGTACTAATCAAATTTTCAAGTTTAGCTTTAGACTCAGCTAACTCTTGTTCCAAGCTTTTCATCTTCTCATCTTGAGAGGAAATTTGATTTCTCAAAAATTCATTCTTTTTATTAGATTCATCTAATCTAACAAGCAATTCCTCTTTTTCAAGATCAGCCAATTTTAACTCTTCTTTAAATTTCTTAGAAATTTTCAAAGATTTAGATAATTCCTTACGAAGAGTTTCAAAAGCATCAAAAAAATCAGCAGAAACAATAGTGTCCTTTTTATTCAAAACATCACAAGCATCAACAAAATCAGTAGAAGCATGAACAGAAACATGATCAAAAAGACACTTCAAATTATCCATGACAACAGGGGTCAAGGATCAGCTCTTAGATCAAAAGATCTAAAACAGAAGAGCAACCCACTCTGATACCACTTGATAGGGTTTAGACCCCTTTAAACCACAAATAGATTGCGTAGCCTAGATTAATTAGCCAAGTTTTTACTTAGTCAAATTAAGCAATTCTAGATTAAAACAATCACAAAATCATATCAGCATGTAAAACATATAAAGCAGCGGAAAATAAATAACACAGAGATATGATCACCCAAGAAACCACACGGAAAAACCTGGGGAGGATTTTACCCACCGATCCTCAAGGCAAAACGGAATCCACTAAGAAAGAATTGAAATTGTTACAAAAGGACTTACAAGCTCCCCGCTTGACTTCCTAATGCTACCCACCAGTAGTAACTTCCTGACATGACCACGCGCAGGCTCTGAATCCACGGACTACTTCTTTCTTTGTCTTCCTTCAATCAGCTACAAGCTCCTCGCTTGTTTATCTTTAAGTTCCAATGGTTGCAACCTTGTTGATCATCAATATGTAGATAATATCTCTACCTTGAAAACCCTAAGTTTATGTGAAGGAAAGCTCCTCAATGATCTCACAAGAGATTCACATAAACAGCAAATATGAGCAACAAAAACTTAGAGAGGTTTGGGTACAAAACCCTAAAAATAAAAGGAGGCACAAGAGGCACTCTAATCTCTCTCTCTAAAAGTCTCAAAAACGTTCTAGGGTTTTCCTTATATATAGGAGTGTTTTACTTGGACCCCAAGACGTTTAAATAGAGTTTGGGTTGAGCTGGAACTCTGCAGAAAACGCATCTGACTCGAGATTCGATCGATCGAGTCTATCCTTCGATCGATCGAGCCAGGCAGAAATGCTCCAATACATCTGCAGCCACTCGATTCCAACTTTACAATATTTAATCAACTTTGAGCAAGCCTAAATAAGACTAAATACATTGTTTTGATCATGGTTTGCCAACATTACAAATTAGAGTTCTAAATACATAAAATCCTAAATCTTTAGAACCTAACACTTTTAGGTCTTTATCATGAATATGAAATGAATTATGAGTTTGATACCTAAGATAGTATTTGTAGTCTTTTTACCATAAATTATTTCAAGATATACCTCTTAGGATTTGTAACAGAGATTTCAATGGATATGAATTTGGTAATGACTATTTTTGTAAGATTACTAAAGGTGAGTATATGCAAATTTGGTTGAGGTTAGTATTGTTGGCATTTCATACGCAAAGTTTTGTGATTGATGTTGATTGAGCATTATAAATTTGTGACTAACACAATTGCACTTGATGATCTATATAGGTTGACAATGATCCTTATAAATATATATTACGGTGGACCCCTTACCAATACCAACCCTTATGACGGAGCCTCATTTCAAGGTTCAGGTATCCAATGCTATTATATGATGATACGCTATAAACTAAAGACCCTGACTGAGCTGAAAGTAAAAATCATGGAAGAATTGCAACTGAACCCTACTTTGCATGACATACATATTACTTTCCGTTCTCCATATGAAGTCCTCAATCAATGCATTAATTACAGATATATGGAGATAACAGAGGACAAACTTGTGAAATTCATGTTTAGTAAGATGCAAAAATGGGAAAAAGCAGCAGATTTTGAGTTGTACGTCACTTTGGAGCCGCGTGCGGAAGTTGGCGTAGAGGAAGAAATGGTACAAACAACTACATCTCTATAGTTTGCAGTCCTAGATGATCGATGCACCACATTGGGAGGCTATACACCCCCTTTTCAAGAGACACCAGCAACAATTGAGAGCGAACTTGGAAATAGATATGAAAATCAATTTTCTACACATCGAGGTGAATCGTCTACAGTTCCAATAGTTGAAGATGAAGACGAAGACTGTTTTGGGGAAGATTCTGACGATAGAGATGAGTATGAAGAGAGGATTGACAATGACGACTTTGACAGGGGTGTTAATGATCATGAAATTTCTCCAATTCCTGGTGTTGATGATATGGCTGAATGTGATGAAGATAATGTGGACACTAATGTCAGAGTTCAGCATGTTACAAATACGACCCCCATTTATGAACCTCCTGCCTCATCATTTTATGAAAATACTTGGGACAATATGGTTGATCCTGAAGTTGTTCAGCAAGCATTTGGATCTTCTTGGAATCCAGACATGAATTTTGCGAAAAAGTTGATTTTTGTGAATAAAGAGGCGGTGAAACGTGCATTAACAATTTATACCGCAAAGCATAACAGAAACATTATCACTATTAGATCAACCAGAAGTAGACTGTCTGTGAAGTGCGTCGATGAGTCATGCATATGGTACGTTGGGGCAATTGAGAAGCCTCAATATGGTCTATGGATGGTCATATCTTATAGGGGTCCTCACAGTTGTATACCCCTTGGCACGGCCCTTGATGGTAGAATGATGGATTGTAATTTTCTTGTAGCAGAATTTGTTCCATTGTTACAAGAAACACACACGGCAACAATTTATCATCTCAGAGATTTCATTAAAGGGAAGTATTATGGGCATAAGCTTTCTTACTATAAGATATGGGATGCGAAACAACGAGCAATTGCAAAGATATTTGGGGGTTGGGAAGAGTCTTACCAAAGGTTGAGAAAGGTATTGTTGGCATACTTGGATCAAGAACCTGGCACCTGGTTCTGGTGTCACACCATACCTAGGGACGAGTTCGGTGATACAATATTGTGCTATATATTTTGGGCTTTTGCTCCATGCATTGAAGGATTCAGACATTGTAAGCCAGTGATCAGTATTGATGGGACTCATTTGTATGGTAAATATCGAGGGGTGTTGTTGATTGCAATGGCCACCGATGCCAACAACAAGGTTTTGCCTCTTGCATTTGCTATTGTGGACAAAGAGTCAAGGCCTAATTGGAGGTGGTTTTTAGAACGCCTCAGGAATGCACTGGGGGATGTGATAGTAGATAAGGACATCTGCATAATTTTTAACCGACATTTGGGTATTCAAAATGCAATTGCAAACTGGCCTAGAGATGATGATGGACGAGTACAAGTAGTTCACAGATATTGTTTTCGACATGTTGCTAGAAACTTCAACACGCATTTTCAGGACGACACTTTAAAGTCATTGGCCTTGCAAGCGGGGTATGCTACTTAGGAAGTTAAATTTGAGTTGCACATGCAACCTATCAAGGAAGCCGAGAATGAGGCCCTTAGGAAGAAATGGAGAACCGAGTGGCAGGAAAGTGAACCCGACTCATCCATCATGCCATACTCATATCTAATGAACATTGATTTACAAATGTGGACCCAGCTATATGATGGTGGATACCGTTATGGGGCTATGACAACCAATGTCTCAGAGTGCTTCAATGGAGTACTCAAAGGTGCCCGTGGCCTATCCATTGCTGCAATGGTTAAATTCACTTGGAACAAACTTGTTGCATATTTCCATGATCGACACAAAGAAATTACTCATGATCTCTCAAATGGCAAGGTATGGAGTACATATGCCTTAAGAATCTATGAAAAAAACCTGCAAAAATCTTGTTCACACCAAATTTCAGTGTTTAATAATCTGAATGGTATATATCAAGTAATTACTGCATACAACATCTATCGCTTTGGAGGGGGACACCATAGTCAAGAAGTAAACCTAATAGCCAGAACATGTCGTTGTGGAAAGTGGCAAAATCGAAAGATCCCTTATTCACACGCAATTAAAGCTATTCAGCACGTGGGGCAAGATGCAACTACATATATTGACCCATGTTATAGTTTGGAGAACGCCATTTGCACCTACTCACATGCATTTCTGGTGCTACTATCAGAGACATTGTGGAGGGATGTGGACGGTCCAAAGTGGGTGCCTGACCCAAACTTGTTGTGGGGCAAAGGTCGACCTGTGGCATCTAGGATACGGAATGAGATGGATGGGGTTCAGCAAGAACGAGGAAGCGGGAGGCCAAATTTTGGCTTGAGAGAGATTCAACAGAAGTAGAGTTGTGGACTGTGTCATCAACCTGTGCATAACGGTAGAAGATGTCTGCTTTCTCGTGGGGCTTCGACAAGCAGTAATGATCCAAACTAGGTAAGTAATGCTTTTTATATAAAATACCATTATTGTATCAATTAGCAAAGTTGCCAAAAGTGCCATAAATTTATATTGTTCAGAGTAGAAGGCATTGCAATGTAGTACATTGATTGCTGAGCATATTTATACCACAAAAATTAGGAAACAGGTATCAATAGAGCAAGAAACTCACTGACTATTAAAAATGAAGACAAAACATAACAGGTAATCTAGGGATGCTTTTATATAAAATGCCATGATTGTATCAATTAGCCAAGTTTTTTTTTTTTTTTAATAATCTATCAATTAGCCAAGTTGCATAGATTAGTGCGTATGTTTTGGCTTTTGGTATCTAACGACAATATTTGAATTTTTTCAGGCATGTAGAAACTTGATTTTGGAATGACATTGTAGATGTAAATTGGGGTAGGGTTTATTATGTATTTGAACTTACTACTAGGTTGAATGCGGACAATTATTACTACTATGTTGTATGCGGACAATTATTATTTTGTTTATCATTGAATGAACTTGTAATCGAAGTATTCTATATCCAATGAATTATCATTGGATAATTTAATGAACTTGTTTTTCCTATTTTGTGTGAAAGAGACTACAAATTATGTTGAGGAACGGAATTTGTCATTTTGTCTCAACGATTTGATTGTGGGCAATGTTTTTGCCACTGGAATAAGGGGCTTTGGTGAATATAGTGATACACTCAACTATGGAAGGAGATTTTAGCGAGCGGGTGTTACTTTATTCATGCTGTTAGAAATTGAAAATCCTTCCTTTGGGTGGATGTATTTTTTCCTGAGCTAAAAAGATTTAGGATTGCAGGATCATATGTTAAAAATTGTGTTTATTATAGCAACACCTGATACCCTTTAATTGCCCAAAGTTAGCTTCTAAAGCAATCTATATTTTTGGCTAATGTTGGGAGATATAGGCTTTTTCTTTAAGAGGTCTCTAGGTATGTTGACTTGATATAACACTACCATTTTCATTAGTTCTTAGTTGTGTCAAATTGTTGGAGACATAAGTCTTTGTCTTTGCTTCCAGAACTTGACTTAATATAATTAATGTCCAAAGTCTGGAATTCCAAAATTCCATGACAAAGTATTCAAAGTTTTTAAAATGTTTTTGATCATTCATATTAACAATGATTTTAGAAATACAATTTTAGAAATACAATTTTTAAAAATGTTGTTAGAGGACTTGTTCAAGCAACACAATTTTAGAAATAAAACAACAATAAACCCATAAAGGCTACTTTGTAAGGCAACATAAACAAGAGCTTTTTCTACATAATCAACCACGCTTAAATAGTAATAGGTGCATTTCATGCAACTTACTCTTTTTCAAATTACATCAAACATGACTTGATTAACAACGATGCCAACAATTGTAAAATTGAACAGATTTATGCAATTAACCTCTTACTTGCATTCATGAAACATAATAAATGGCCAAGATGCCAGAGTGTCCAAAAAGATGGGAGCTTCATATATTTACATTCAGGACATGCACACAGGTTCAGTTGGGCATTTCTCACAATTCTGAGCCATGTATACAAGCAACAAATTAGTAATTAGGCAACTTACAAATCCACCCCTAAATTAATAAAAAAAAAAAAAAAAAAAAAACTTTTATAAATGGAGTTTGGCAATTCTAGAGACATAAATTACCAACCATTAGACAACGTGAATCACTTGCTCTAAGCCGAAATATTGAAATTTAAAAAGAAAAACAAGTTGGCATCACAGTATGATGATTAGGCTCAAGCAGGTATATATTAAACCAAATTTCACCCAGTAGCAATATTAGTCAAGTTCTTTTTCAAGTTTCTGTAAAATCTGGAGATGGTCCAGACTGCCTACATTTACTGAATCTCCCGTGTAATTAGGACTAATAAAAAAAAAAGGTTAATAAACATATATAATAATAAGAAAACCAAATTATCAGGAATATTTTCCGTGATGAAAGTTCAATAGACCAAAGGAGATATTATTTTACTACACAGTAACTTTGATGAGATATTATTTTTACTACAAAGTAACTACAATTCGAATATGTGATTTTTTTACATGGAGATCAAATTTTTTTGTTTACAATAAAAAAAAAACAAAAAAAAAAAAAAAACAAAAAGATTGCCCAACATGAATATCTAAGGAAGTAAAATTCTGTTGCGCAGTATTGTATCCTTCTGTTTCTGCTAGCCAATAAGATTGCCTGCAAAACATAATGCTATAGCCAATTAATATCTCAAACTGCTAAAACCATTTGCAAGGGAACATAAACAACAAAGAAATCCATATCATAAAATCAAAACGGAAGAACTTAAATAATATGATGTTGTATGGCCATTCTCCTAACACACGTCTATGCGTGTTCTACAAAACTCTACAATCTC
The DNA here is from genome assembly GCA_023621385.1 of Quercus gilva. Classification (NCBI taxonomy): domain Eukaryota; kingdom Viridiplantae; phylum Streptophyta; class Magnoliopsida; order Fagales; family Fagaceae; genus Quercus; species Quercus gilva. The sequence continues at coordinate 79,507,229 of CM042476.1, read as the reverse complement.
AAACTGATACCAGTAATTTTATAAGTAGCACAAGATTGGGCTAACTATGGGCCATTGGAAACCAATGAAACTTAAAGATTTAAATTTAGTAGGCATACAAATTAAACAAAACAAGATGTCAAGAAGTTGATTGAGAAAAATGACTTCCAAGTTCCAACAAAATCACTAGACTGAAAACAGCAAAATAAAAAAGAGGAACTCAGGCATTAACTGATGACCAGATACACAATAGCTACCCAAGAGAAAATAAAGACCGATATGCCATGGAAAACAAATTTTTTGTGAAAACAAAAACAAGAATAAAAAGAAAGCAAATGGTTTAACACATTTTCCCTACCAATGCTGAAAAAACATTACCTGGACCAACTTGAATGGTTTCATACTCAATGCCATCAGGCACAAGGGTGGTGTTGTATCTATAAGGCCCCTTTCCATTGATGAGAACTCCATCAGGCATCGCAAGGCCTTTTCCAGCATCAAGAGCTGATCGCAGCGCCTAAAATTTGAAAAAAGTTAAATCTACAATCCCACTACAAATGTCCACAAGCAAACACCAACGTAAAAACAAATACTGACCGTATGGTTCTGGATATACCAGTGAAAGTCGTGCCATCACCACTGTTGTCATCATGGGCAACAGCTGTCCTTGCAATCATAGCAGCTGTTGGGTTTTGAATTTGCTGCAACCATTAATGAAATACCAAGCAATGAAACACCATTTAGAAAGATACACCCATTAGCTAGCATCTGAATGTTCCTGAGGAAGTAACAAATGACAATCACACGAAGTCATTAAAATACTTCTTAGTCTATAATAGTTTATTGTCCTCGAAATGAACCAACTCAACTAAGTAAAATTGGGGTGGATTCTATGGATCCTCATCAACCAATCTAAGTCAGCCACAAACATTGTTTTCTGCTATTCTATCTGACCTAACATCATTCCCTCTATCATCAATAAATTTTTCTTTTTTTTAAAAAAATTATTGGTAAGTTTCATGTACCTCTATTATGGGAGAAGGAACACACAGAAATTTGCAAATATATATCCACTGAAAGCCAACACTGGGAACACACACTTTTGAAAGCCCAAGCTGCTATAGTAAATGAAATCACCACAAAAACAAACTGGTGCATTTCGGTTTCTACGAGACAGCCATAAAGAAGAGCATTACATACCTACAGTGCTGATATTCCCGTCTGAGGCTCTCAAGTTCTGAAACAAGAGCAGGAATCTGCTGAGTATCTGAGTGAGGCCTCTACTAGTAACCTGACCAATTTATTTGGGAAAAAAAGAAGAAGCAAACAACTCTTATTATCAAAGAAAGGAGAACTTCATACATGATCAAATAGCTGACTGCTCTTTTTTTTAAAAGTAGTACTCGCAAAAGATTTAGTAAAAGCGCCACAAATTCATACCGAGCATTTGGTCCCTTTGGGTATACCTGGCGCATTTCTTGTTCTTCCAAGGTTGGAAGCACATCATCGGTCTAGACAAAACATTGGAAAAATTATCATGGGAAAATAGAATAATAATAGAAGCCTAATAATTCAATCATAAAATAAGCTCAATGATTTCATCAAATCCAAGCTTTGGACTTAAGACCTACAAACTCAAGATATTGAAACTGATATTCCCCGTTTAATTAATAGCAGGAAATCCTCTTCACTTTCTATTTTTACTTGTGAAAAAACAGGGAATACATTCTTCAAATTGTTAAATACAAACAATAGTTCAACACAATTAACTTTCTCATAAAAACTCTATGACTAAACATTACAAGGAAAAAAGGCAGGACCGATAATTTGAAACTAGGCTATTCAGATGTATTTTGCAAGAAAGAATAATAAAAAATAAATAAACTCTCTTTCTCACAGTGTAGTTGCTTCCACAACAAACATAAGTCCCTTCAGTAGGAGGGTGAGGCTCAGGAGCTGACTTTGGGTTTTGTAAGTAATCTTTGTATAGTCTGTAATACGGTGGTGGTGGTGGGTACGTAGCTGTTGCCCTTAGCAGCTCTTCCTAACCAAACCTTGAACATCAAACAAGTTCATGACAAATATAAATTCAATTGTCAAAGATTAAAATAAATAAATAAATAAATAAAAGAATACTCCCAAATACATACCCACAAATCTGAAGTAGATGCCGCAGACGTGGGTGATGTCCATGCTTGTTAACACCTCTTATTATATATATATATATATATATCAGAGTACACATTCTGGTTCAGCTAGAATAGCTGAGGATCATTCTAAGCCAATGATGCACTTGGATGCTAAAATGCTCGCACCATGTTTCCCTTATTCAGTGGTGGCATCAGAGCGAACTCTCTCATACAAGCGATATATCAGAGAAGACCTAGACATCTGGGGTTCCATTTCCAGGACTGCAATCACATCTTTAATGGAGATGCTACGAGCAACCCTAGTTTGAGCCAGAGTAATTTGATTCCTTCCAGATCTTCTAACAGTCCCAGCTGAAAGAAAAAGAATTTTGGGGAGGGGGCCAGGGATGCAAATTCAGTGAAACACATTACAGAGAGAAGGTATATAGGACATTTATTCAACAAATAATTAACTAAACTAATAATAAAATAAAATAAGTAAACATTGCTTGCCAGATCTGTTGGACGAGGCTGGTGGTAATAAACTCTAATATTAACTTCAGCATATTGCCAGCTACGTACCTTTCAAAATTGAAATCAAATTAAAGCACGCTTACCAGAAGCAGCAACAGGAGCTGCATTGCCCCTTTTCTCTGTTTCTTGGTTGTCCTTTCTTCCAGATGTTGCTAAAGGCTTGCGACTCACATCTTTACTTGGTTGAGAACCAGATGTATCCATCCCTCCTTCACGTTTCTGCCGGGCTTGCTCAGCCATTAATTGCCATTTTGAAAGCATGTCATCTCCTCCAACAGCAGCACGGGCTGCAACGTTTACCGCTGTTGGATGTATTTTGTCATCTTCCTCTTTGTTTGCCTGTACCGAAGCAGATAGCAAAGTCAAGAATTTTGATATTTGGTTGAATGGTGAAGATATAAATGAATTATCCTGTATACCTTAAGTGATTTACCACGACCATCATCTTTCTCCTTGTCACCATGAACTCCATTATTACCCTCAGGCTGCATTTGGAGGGATATATCATACAATATCAAATATATAGAACTTTAATCAGACCCAAAGTAAACATTTTGTGTGTATTTTACCACATTCAAAAGAAGTATATTGCAATATGCTCATTTAAAGAAGGGATACTTTAAGAATTCAGTTCGTCGTCTCATAAAGTGCAGGGGCACTCACATCATTAAGTCTCCGCAGCTTCTCTGCTTCAGCCTGTTTTTTTTCCCATTCCTCCCTAGCTTTCCTATTCATTGTCATGATTTGTTGTTGAACATCTTAGGTGACAACAGTTCGGTGTCTTGGTTTCTCAATATCAACCCGCTACAATGATCCACTAAAATTCAGAACCATTTAATCACAAATAATTGAAGTGAGAATAAAAAAAGCGGAAAAAACCTGACCTGTTTTGACAGTGTGATTAGATTACTTATTAGTCCGCGCATTCTTTCTTCCACGCACTGAAGGTTTAGTTGCATTGCATAAGAAAACATGTAACTTGTAAGCTATGTTGCAGAGGAAAGAAGCAAGTTAGCCATCATCAACTATGAACAAATGATTACATGACACGTACATTTACTTTGCATAATTATATTTTTGCAGCACAAAGTAAACCAGAGAGAAAGTAAGTCCATTTTAAAATTATTCATCCACACAAGGTTTTTACAGTAGAAGTTAAAAGGAAAAATGTAGCATTTAAAAAATGCTCAGACACATCTACCATTATTAAAAGTAAAGTGCAAAGAGACTTCAATGCTAAAGAAATGCTTGAAGAGAAATCCTATGAACAGAAATCCTGGGGGATCAATCTTTGCCTTCTCAATTACAGAAATGGTCAGTACAAACATCGGGGTGGGGGGAAGAATGCTCACCTCTACTCTCATATATAATTTCTTTGGGTGACACCTAAAATCAAATCCAAATAAAAGCACTAAATTTTAATATTCAAATTTTATAGACTTTGCTTGAAAAAATATTACACAAAGGGAACAGTACGTTAACCATACTTGCATTAGTAAAGCCCCCAGAGCAGCAGAGGACACATCATCATTGATGGAACCAACCCAAATTCTTAAAGCAGCACAATCAACAAAAGCAAAGCCATAAACAATTGAACCATTATCCAGGCCACAATTTTCCTAAAGAGAAAATTTAACAAAACATAGTGTTAATATATTGGAACAAATTTTCAAGTAGATAGCAGCAACAAGATAAACTCATAAAACCATTACTAATTCAAGTAGTGCCAACTGTAAGAGGAAAAGGTGCAGGAGCATGCTATAAAGTGAACTGGTGCATTACATACGATTAAAAGAGAAAGACACTAGACACTAGACACTAGACACATAATCATTAGATAAATATAAAATTCTCTAAAAGACATAAAAATAAAAAAATAAAATAGCAAATTTAATTTTGTTTTTGTCTCCTAGAGAACTACTAATAAAATTTAGCATGATTAACTAGTTGACAATTCTAGGTTTTTCAATGAAAACATCCGGGATTCAAATCCCATCTTCCCCAACGTAACTATCGAATTATAAAAAAAATGGAAATACAAAATCCTCTCTATATCAAATTTTGATATGTACTTGAAGAAATATTAGGTCTTGAATCTTGATAATGTTATGAAATCCCTGGCTATTAGAGGGACAATATACCATATAATAATGCTATAATATATGAACTTACAAATTACAATATCCTGTAGGATTGCAGTATAACATATGAAATTATAAAGATTTAAAAGATATATTTGACCTTAAAAACGTCGGTGATGCTGATGTTGGTCTAGCTACAAGTTTTCAAACTTGTATAAAACCCCACAAGTAATTCCTGCTCGGGCCACTTCTGACAAAAGGAACCGAATATGTTTTTATTGTTTTATGCTTTATGAAAATCCATGCCATTCTCACTCACTTCAAAATGCTTTGCAAAAAGTTCTACTCTTTATGGTCTATTACTGTAAGGGCCAGTTTAGTAACTCTCACATTTTATTAAAGTGTTTTTCTTTAAACCATTTCTTTGTGCTATACGCAAATTCAACCTACAAGCCCTCAAAAGTCATTACGTGCCATTCTAGAAATTGTATACTCGTATAACTAAATTTCATATAGTTGATGACAGATTCAATAGTGAAACCTTCAAAAATTCTCTTAAATTTTTGAATTTTTTTGCTAAGTAAAAGTTCTCTTCAACTTATCATTCAATAGTGAAACCTTCAAAAGTAGTTTTGGGTTTACCTTATTATTAGCAACATCTGTTGGTAGATCTATGTTCAAAAAACATTTTTGAGGATAAGCCTGATTCCTGATCTCAGCCAGAATTGCACTTATGATTGGTAAACACGCCTCAGTGGCCAGCGTATAGTCATCTACACTACTCTTACCTCCAACCCTGAAAATCAAGAACGCAAATCACTTGTAGGAGAAAAGGAACCTTATTATGATGGCAAGATAAATTTAAGGATGAAATGTAAAATAGCTGAAACAGTTCTTGGCCGAAACATAACATGACATTGTTGTCACATTCATTATATTCTGCCTCAACCATGGTAATATGCTATAACAAATTGTATAAAAATTTGACTTTGAACAAAATCTTTATTATATGTTAGACTATTGCCATACATATATGTTAACATACCAATCATATGATATAGAGACAGAAGGTAAATCATTGAAAAAGGCCTCTCGAGTACCTGCTACTGTGCCAGAGTAAATGCTGCAATTCCAAACCAATCAAAAAAGAAATGAACATTAGCTGAACAAAGAAGAAAATTACAATGTATTAAAACTTAAAAGAACTCCAGCGGGGATACTAACAATCTATGAAGCACAGGTGCGTTTCGGGACTCGGGTGCGGGTGCGGGTGCGGGACTTGGCAATTTTTGAAAAAGGTGGGTGCGGGTGCGGCGGGACTCGGCGATTAAAAAATTATTAAAAATATATTTATTTATATTTTTAATATATTGCTAAACACACTTTTTCACATTATATAAACATATACCAAATTTAAGAGCAATGGTAGATAATAATTAAAACAAGATGTTCATAAATTAAATACAACCCACAAGATTAAAACTAAAACATTCCATAATGTTTAGAAATTAGACTACAACTCACAAGTTCGAAACTAAAACAAAATAAAGATAATCAACAAGACAATCAACAAGACAATCAAAGACCAACATCCTCATCCTCAATATCAATTGCTTCACTTCTAGCTTCACTTCGAACTTCACTTTCACTAGTAGTAGCACTAGTGTTAGCATTCCCAATAACTATGGCCTCCAACTCTGGCTCATCAAGTGTAAGGGCTGCATTCTCAAGAATTCCAGCTCCTCCATGTATGTCGCTCGCATTCCAAGAGTCTTCTGCGATATCCCACATCTTTGTTGCTGTATGTACGTACTCCTCATTGCGCCTTGACAAGAGTCGAAGATTAGAATGCACATATACCAAATCCTCAGCACGTGCAGGAGTCATTTTGTTTCTTTTTAAGGAATGAATGAATTTGTATGTGCTCCAATTTCTCTCAGCGCATGAGGATGAACAAGGTTGTCCAAGAAGTTTAAGGGCAAGGGTTTGAAGAGTTGGAAATGCGGAGCCATGATATTGCTACCAAGCCAAAGGTTGTAAGGCCCACCTATCTGTCAAGGCATCTGGTGAAGGAAACCTCCCTCCTGAAAATGTAGCAAACTCAGACTTCACCACCAACTTTAATTCACTCTCATCTTGAAAGTATCGATCCAAACATTTGCTCCTTTCTATAGAAATTTCATGATCCCGATGTGGAGGGAGGCGTTTTGGATTCCCCGAAAGCCATTCAATGGAGTAATACCTAGTTAAAGATTAAAAAACAAATATAGATGAAACATGTGTTTTACTAAAAGGGTGAACTAAGGAAAATAGAAAATATATATACTTACTTAGGATTTAAGGAATGAGCCAAGCAATGTATTGGTGTACAATTTTTAGTCCATCGATCAATGAGTATATCATACACCACAGCCCAAAATAAGCTATACTGATCATCTTCCAAGCCTTCGTGCCGATATATTATTGCCTTCACCTTCTCTATCATTGAATCCCACATCTCATACACAAGATGAAGACAAGGCTTATCTGTGTCGGCTATTCGTAGCATATCATAAATGGGCCCTGTGAATTCAAGAATATAATCAACCTTATCCCACCAAAGATCACTTAGAATCATATCTTTCACCTTTTGAGCTTTTCCAACATCATCCTCTTTATAAGAAGCCCATTGGTCACTAATAGCCATAGCTTGAAGGCATCTTTTTATCAACTTCAATCTTTTCAGCATTACAACAACCAAAGCAAATCTAGTGTCAGCAACTTGGAGCAATTTTAATGGACAAAATTCATTAAATATTGCCAACCTCATTGAATGGTTCATGATAAAAACACGTATGAAGGATGCATCATCACCAATACGTGTAATCCAATTACATTCCTCATATGTAACTTCATTCTTTTCAGTGTTTTTTGCTGCACAAATATTCTTCAAGGCTAAATTAAGAGTATGGACAACACAAGGTGTCCAAAATATTTTAGGATACTCACTTTCAATAAGAGCTCTAGCAGATTTCATCACACTAGCATTATCAGTGATGACTTGGACAACTTTTTCATGTCCAATCTCTTTTATAGCATCCTTCAACACCCCAGCAATATAATGCTTGTCTTTGAACTCACTTGACCCATCAACTGCCTTTATAAACACTGGACCCCCATCTGATACAGCCATAATATTAACAAGAGGCCTCCTTTGTGGATCTGACCATCCATCAGAAACTATACTTACACCATTTTCAAGCCAAGCGTCCTTAATTGGTCTTAAAAGTCTTTCAACATTAGCTCTTTCTTTTTGCAAAAGTGTTGTTCTCAAGGCATTGTATACAGGAGGAAGATAACTCGGAATGTTATGGGTAGCAGCATATGCATAGGAACTATGATAATATGGGTTCCTTGCAAAGTTAAACGGAAGCCCACCGGTGTAAAACATCCTAGCAATTCTGCTATCCAAATCATGTCTAGCATTATTCTGGAATGCTCTCTCCAAAGAAGAATCCACCTTCCTCCTCTTACTACTATCAACCGGATTTGTACTATCACTCCCTTCTTGTCTTCGAAATGGGGAAATAGGAGCAAGCCCACGGCCTGGGGGAGGTGGCGGTAAGGGAATTTCACTTCTCCGTTTCCTCTCTCTCTTATCATTCTCAACTTTATTATGCATTTGCTGCATTTCCTGCCTATGGCCCTTCGTCTTAGAGCATGCTCTAATACCTTTGCCAGAAATTCCTAATAAATGAGCCTTAACCCTAGAGTAGGATCCCATATAAACGTTATCACAATAGTTGCACTTAAAGTATGTGTTTCCACCTGATTTAACAGAAGCACCAGGTGGTTTTTCTACTTTAGTCACATACTGCCAAAGAGGAGATTCATCATTTACTTCTTGATTAGATGAAGGTGAAGTTTCTGTGCTAGTAACTTCGTCCATTGCAAATTCAATAGATTCAATTTAACCTACAAATAATAACTATTAACTAAATAAATTAATAATAAATCAAACCCAAGTTCACAAATTCACAAATCACAATAACAAATTCACAGGTTCACAAATCACTTCTAAATCCTATCTTATCCTAACTAATTTACAAATTTTATCAATTAGGATAATATAAGATTCTTATCCTAACTGATAAAATTTGTAAACCACAGGTCCACAGCAGCCATATTAATAACTATAATAACAAAAATTCAAGTCCTCACCCAGTCAGTCACCCTACAAGCCTAAAATAAAAGTTACAGAAAAATTAAGAAAATGCACTTGTTTTTTACATAATTTATAAGTAGAATAACAAATTAACAATACACACAAATCCCACCCTCATTTCCGAAATACACACAAAATGAGTATCTAAACAATCATCAGCACACCTATCATTATTTACTAACAAGTGCAACAAATCACTGCTAAAATTTCATAATAAGTAGAATAACAAACTAAGATTCACAAATACACACACAAACAAGCACACAAAAGAGGGACGAAATCGGGTTAAAACTTAAAAAACAAACACAACAAACACAGCACAGAGAAGAGAGAAATAGAGACTAAAAGGGAAGCAAAGACAAAGAAAAGAAAGAGCAAACCTGAAGGAGAGAAGAACACGGCAGAGAGGGAAACGCCGGAGCCAGCGCTGCGGAGAGCAGTGAGCACAGAGAGTGAGAGAGCACAGAGAGAAAGAGAGATGAGGGTCTGAGTGAGAGTGTGTGTTTTGGTGCGTGGGTGTCTGAGTTGTATTTAGGTTTAGTTCAAACGGTGCGTTTCGCACCTTTTTTTTTTTTTTTTTTTTTTTAATTTCGGCATGAACCGGAAATTTCGAATTCGGCCAATACATCCGAATCGGCCGATACGGCCGAGTCGACCCGAGTCGGCCCGATTCACGCCGCGTCGACGCGAGTCGGCGCTGCCACGTGGCAGGACGCGGCACGAACTCGCGGTCAGCGGCGTCCTTGCCGCGTCCCCGCGTCTGGCCGAGTCCGACTCCGGTGCGGCTCCTCTGGAGCCGCGTCGGTGCTTCACAGCTAACAATATAAACAAGAAAGTGTCCCATAATGGGTGTACTAGTGATCTCATATTCTCATGAGACTAAAATCACTAAATTTTCTTAAATCAATTTAGAGGGACATGTTTCCTTGTGATTTTTTTTATTCCCAAGGGGATTGATGGCATAGACACAGTGTGTTTGAAAGAACTTTTTTTTTTAACGTTTAGAAGTCATTGTTTGTAGGAACCTTGAAATAACTGTATGTGGTTCTAACAATTTTTTTTTAATAAGTAAGTATGTGGTTCTAACAATATATACCAACTTTTGTCACAAATCCTTTAAAAGTCCAAAGCAGAAAATATTAAGAAAAAGAAAGGGCTGATTTTATTTTTAGATCCTTTTTGTTTCACTTTTTGGCACTTTAAAGTAAGTGGAAGCTTCTTGTCCCCTCCTTTTCTTTCAATTTCTCTTCTTGACAAGGTATCCATTTTAAACAATAGAAAGGGGCATTAACACAGTCAGAATTTTGAAGAGAAGGCACAAAGGAAGACTAACATGTGATAACCACAGTTGCTACCCATGTTGATGCCACTAACTACCTGCATGCAGAAATGGGAAAAACATTAGCAAAAATAGCAAAGATCAAACAACTTTAATAACTACAACTTCTAGTCAAATGCAAGAAATACAAGTCCCACAAGTGAGAACACTGTGTACTAGATATCAAAAGCAATACTTAAGCGGGAAAAGGGTGCTTTCCCCAACATATGCTACAGCTGCAAAATGCATAACAGCATCAAACGCATTATCTGAGAATATTTGATTAACCTGAAAAATCTGTTAAGGTAAACTCCAGGTGTGACTATTTATATTAAAGTAACAAAGTCTTACATGAAGTTTTTTCTATAAAGGGCACCTTCAGCGTAAATATATATATATATATATATATATATATATAAATAAAGGGCATAATAAGGATACAGCTTTTGCATCACCCAAGTCAGCGTAAATAAACTGAAGTCTTCCAGGTTCTGGAAACAATTCTTGGAGAACCCTTACAGCACCCAGGTTTCCCCGCGGGAGGTTGTCCTGTCAAAAGGGAAAATCTCAAAGGTATGTAATTAACTTTGAAATTGCAAAATAATTTGAAAATACAATTTAGAGGTCCTGTCGAAAGAGAGAATCACACAGATATGGAATTAAAATTGAAAATGCAGAAAATAAAATTACATTTATAAGGAAAAAGGCATACCATTATAGTTACACGGTATTTGTCCTTCAGAAGTTGTAAGGTAGCATGTGAACCAATGTAGCCAGCACCTCCTGTTACTAGGAAATGCGTTACCCCGTCTTCCATGTCTTCTAATTCGCATTTTTCCTTCTCGCTTAGCTTCCTTTTCAGCCCTACAAAAGCAGATTTAGTCAGGAAAAAAATCATTTAAAAAGAATATTTTTTTTTACAACATTTAAAAAATAATAGTGATGCACCAGATCTCATAGATCCAGTGTAGATACGTACATGTCTGCCCCATTTATCTGTAACAGCTTATCCATATATGAACGAATATCTGCTTCCTTAAGCACTTTACCAAGCTTTTCGACCGCCTTTGCCAGGTCGTGTTTGTAACTCTTATTGCTTTCCGACTTTTGTAATGCTGTCATCATTGCTGAAATATGCCACAGACTAGATTAGAGCACCAAACAAACTTAGGTGTGCATAAAAAAATACTGGAAAACCTTAAAAGAATACCTTTTGTTGTGCGTTTACATCTGCACATATCAGTAAAAATTATTGCCCTAATCCACTATATAGGCCCCTCTCTTATAAATCAAGCCATCAAAACATACATCTAAGGAATCATATTACCAAAAACAGCAGTAATCCTCTCATGGATCTTTTTTCGACAAGTGCGGCGAAGATTCAATTCTGCACGTATTGCTTTTGGAATCAACTTCATATCTGTCTATGCAATAATTTATAATATTAAAAAAAAAAAAATCAGTACAGAAAACATAGATTCATATTAAATAAATAAATAAAGCAAACAATGTACCACATCCAACACATAACCATCAATAAAAAATAAATAGATTCATATTCAATTGCAAAAAATATATACTAGTGCTACTATATGATTTAGATGTCCTCTCTTCTGTTTGCCCGCCAAAAGTTACAACTTTTTAAAATTAAGTGACGAAAGAAATCTAGCTTACACCAAATTTCGGAGACAACAATATATTACATTTAGCCTAAAATAAATGAATTGAAAACCCACATACACCTACACATTCAGATGGGGTGCTGATCCTAATGCATTTTACGTTTATGCTGTCTCCTATAATGTTTGGTATGTGGGGGAGGGGGTACTGCATCTCCTTGGTGAGGCTCCTCGCGTTGCTGCAAAGATGGAGTTACAACCAAACAATGGATTACATGAATTATAATAGCATTAACAACAATTACTCAATATTCATTACATTAAATGAGTTGTCATACCGTGGCGCCAGTCTTGTGTCCTGCTTTGTGACCACCTGTCCCACAAGGAGGTGCTTTTGTTGTGCGTTTAGGTCGACCTTGTGGGGGTGACTATAACCCAACAACTACCTGCTCATTCTCAACATGCACATCTGGCTGTTTTGCTTGACTCCCAACAACTGAAGATCCTACAACTGCGGGGGAGGATGGTGTAGCAGATGAAATGTGAGTGAGGCCCATAGTCATGGGATCTATATGCAGTCCAGGAGCGAGCATGAATGACATGGAGTGACTATGGGGTGGTACATGGTGTATATGACCAATGTTATATAAGGGGGATTGAGTGTGCATGACAAGAGGGGTCTGATTGAAATCATAGCCGAGATCAAAGGATGGCGGAGTAAATGAAAGATGAGAGGGGTCGAAAAATGTACGTGGGGTGTGTGAAGGGATCTCGGGGTGAGAAGATGCATGAGCAGTGGGTAGAGGGATCTCTAGGTCAAGAACTACATGAGCAGTACGTGGAGGGATCTCTGGGGAAGGAGATGCATGCGGAGGTGGAGGGAACTCTGGGGCAGGAGATGCATGTGGGGGTGAAAGAGGATCCGTCCTACTGACAACCTGATGGGGTGCAACACACTGACCATGGCTATGGTTGGCACGATTTAAGCTCGTGCTTGGTCGTCCAGTATCTTCTGCCGCATCTGGATTTGCCCCATCGGTCTCTTCCAAAGGAAGTTGGGCAGTTATACGATAAAGGCGTTCCACATATTTAAGTACAGCTGAGATATGCTTGTAAATGGGACTGCCTACTATATATTGCGTCAACATCTGCTTGTGACTGGCAACCTGCAAGTACAAAAATACAATTAGTACATCTAACAAAAAAATGGTGATATGCAACAAAAATTGAAAAGAAAGGTCGAAGCGATTACCATAATAAGAAGTGAAGCGGAAGTGTGGTCGACGAACCTCCAAGTCACCCTATCATACCAACCAAAGTATGAATGAGTAGGCGACATAGCACCTTGTAGTCGTGCTCCATGACATAGAGATCGTGCTCGACTATTCCATACTTGAATATGGCCATAATGTTTATCCCCCCAATTCACCTCCATCTTCCCCTTCAAGTCTATGTCATGAAGGGCCTTGTCAGTATCAACATATAGGGGGATTTCTTGTACCATCCCAAACTGACGAAGAACACGGTCCGATGTATGTTTCTCTACCAGCTAGAAGCATACAAGCGGCACCCTCGCCGTCCATACGTCCCTTCCTGCGACACAAAATGGAGGCAAGTGGGCTAAGTCATCTTGATATGGTTCCCACACCACCTGAAATAGCCAAATAAAAGGGCAGCACATTATGCAATGTTCCATTATTTTCAACTATGAACTATTTTACAAGCAGTAAATACAATAGTCATAAACAATAGAAGGAACACAATTTGGGTACCTGGTAGGGACGCATACAATCTAATAGCTGACGGTACCGAACTAGACAAATTTCTTGGGGGCTATTTTTTGTGGTCATGACCCACACAGTCCTACAATTAAGAAAGAGAGAGTCAATACTTAGAATTGAGAATTTGAGGTAATCAACAACAATAAATGATGGGCAATCGTAAATTTCACATTACATACTACTAAGTTTACACCAAACAATGATTATCTAAACATATGATTAGTGGTGGAGCTAGAAATTAATAACACTTGTATTATACATCAATAATAACATATGACCTCAGTGGTTGTAAAACAATATATAAAAATAAATAAAAATCCTATTAATTTTCAAGATTTGAGGAATATCAAGGTTAAAATTTTATTTTCTATGTCTAACAATGTGTCATGTCGTTTAAAATTATGGATCTATTTCCAATTTTCAGAATCGGTCAAAGAAGAGACTTACTTAATGGACAGTGGAGAAGGTGCAAATGGTGGGCCATATGCATCATCTGGTGGGAGGTCCTTCCTTGGGCACAAAAAAGGGAGTCTGAACCATGCCCAATACTGAACCAGTAGCAAGGCCCCACCAATCTGACTGGCACCACTGTCGGTTGCCCTGCATAAAACTCTGTACAACCATGCAAGGCAAGCGCTCCCCCAACTGTATTGAGGTGGATTGTGAAGGTCCGTCAACATCTGCAACCACATCATATGCACCCTATCGCCAGACTTGTCCGCGAAAATTGTGTTTGCTAGCAGTGCTAGAATATAACACCGTGCATATTGATGCACAACCACCTCTGCTGCATCATTAGGCAACCCGCTGTCAATTTTTTCTAGTAGCTTCTTAACTAGGATCCTTTGTCCGTTAAGCACATTTCCATTAGGAGAAATTCCAAGCGTACTCTGACATTCATCTTTCCATTTCAAGTCAGTTAATCCAACAATTGCCTCACCATCGACTGGAATCCCGAAAATAACTTCCACATCTTGCAATGTGATTGTTGTCTCACCACATGGCAGGTGGAAGGTGTGGGTTTCAGGGCGCCATTGCTCAACCAAGGCCGTTATCAAGTTATTGTCGATCTCTCTACATGGGGTCCTATGCAGCCCAATTAACCCAACTCTCTTGACAATGTCGATGACGCGATCATCCACCACTATGGGGTGTCTTTTTCGCATCTCATCATTACGACCACGGCATTTCAGTGGCCCTGGATCCTGCACATGATAGAACCATAGTGATGAGATGCAATATGCCATAACCTTTGTATACGTGATTGTAGCTATTGATAGTGGAGTTGCACTCCCCCTAAGACTACACCTGAGTTTAGGTCAATCTCTTCAACTACAGTTAATAAGTATTGCTTGCGTAGCTACATAATAGCATTTATAAAACTCAACTAGCTACCAATAAAGCAATAACAACTGTATCTCCCAAATCTCAAATCTTTACAAATTTTACTACAAAAAGCTTACACATTGTTGTGGAAACAAAATTAAGAAACTAAAAAAAAAATGTAACTTGGTGGCATTTCAACAACTACAATATAACAAATGAATATTTGAATTAGTTATTGTGATAGGTGACACAACAATTTTTAAGACTTAAAAATAAAATTTGTAAAATATCTAACATCACTTTTTCTTTTCTTTTTTTATACTTCTTAAAAGTTGAGATAAAAATATACGACCCACATGTTTTATTTTAAAATAAAAAATCAAGTTAAGCTTTGGGGGCTATAATATGTTAGGGACCCTACATGGGAATGTTTCTAAAGCTAAACCAAAATAACTTGGAGCTCATAGATAGGTTTCTTTCAGGCCACAAAATTAATATCTTGTCTTTAAACAATATTCAGAGAATAAACAATATTCTTAGTTTCTCACTGTATCTACTTACAAAGACTAGGGATGAGGGATGTTAATTATTATATATGAGCCGTCAACTTATGCATCCAACTCCAAGTAACAAAGAATTATATCCTGTATCGAGTATATATATCATCTCTCTCATCGCAAATAGGTCCCACTTTTATATATATCATCTCTCTCATAGCAATAGTCAACCAATCTAATTTAACCCAACTAATGGGCATGACTATGCATTCAAACCTAGTAATACCATTGACAAACTTAGAATTTTAGAAATGGAAAAAAAAACATCAACATAATGTAAAAAGGACTCAGCACGTGGTCGGTTTTAATTTTACCTTGCCTTCCCAAACAGCGCACGATCGATGAGTTGTTAGAAACCTTAACACTGAATTCTCAATGGGACTAGGTCCGAACTCATCATGACTCTGAGTAGGAACAGCAGCCATACTGCATGAAATTTAGGGAGTTAAGAGTAAATATAAGCACATGTTGAACATAAATTGGCAAGGATCAACAAGTCATGATCAATTAAAATGTGACTCAACAGGTCATGATCAATACCAACTAAAAGAGCTGAATTCTCCTTGTTTTTCAGTAGGAAGATAGGCATTTGAGGCAATGGAAGAATTAAAATGTACAAGCAAAATCTTTAGCTTACACATATTACATTTGACAGAATGAGAAACTTTTTGAATAAATAATACAAGTAAAGAACATTTAGTATATAAGTGTAAAAAAAAAGCTCGAGCACATTTTATTGAAGGCCAGCTAGATGACCATAATCAAAATCCTACATTTTCCTTGAATTGAACAAATCATTGGTTTTACCCTCACAATACTCCCACCCATTCACACTTAAGCCGAAAAACAACCACAATCCAACTTTTTGCCACAACCAACCAATCACATTCAAAACCTCCAAACCCAATTGCCCATAAACAACAGAGTCATTCAAATTCACTAAACCTTTTACCCTCAGGTTTGGTACTCTGTATGGCATAGAATTTGATCCAACTTTTTGCCACAACCAACCAATCACATTCAAAACCTCCAAACCCAATTGCCCATAAACAACAGAGTCATTCAAATTCACTAAACCTTTTACCCTCAGTTTGGTACTCTGTATGGCATAGAATTTGATCCAAATTCAACATATATATATGTGGAATTGCAACAAAAAGCAAAAATACAAGGGGACCAAAAAAAAAAAAAAAAAACATCTACAATCAACAATTGGCTTTGAAGTTAAAGAATTCAATAGACACCCACCACTCACCTCTGTTTGGTAGCATGGAAACTTCAAGAAAGTGAAAGAAAATGAAGCATTGAGAGGCAATAAGTATACCGCATTTTTGATATCTCGAAAACTGTTAAAAAACTCACACTCAACTCAATAAAACTATATACTCTTAGAAACCCAAGTTCCTATTTTTTTTTTCCTACACTTTCTCGGCAACCAAACAGATACAAGCAAAATTACACAGATTACATTTGACTGAATGAGAAACTTTTTGAATAAATAATACAAGTAAAAAGAGAGAGTCCTTACTTTTGTGAGGTAGTCGGAGCGACGGAGTGAGAGGCAGCGACGGCGACGGAGCGAGAGGGAATGAGAGTGAGACTGAGAAGGAATGAGAGTGAGAGTGTGAGAGAGGGACCTGTGAGAGTGAGAGTGAGAGTGAGAGTGAGAGAGAAACTGTGTGTGAGAGACTGAGAGAGTGAGGCGGAGAAGGACGTGAGAGTGTGAGAGAGGGACCTGTGAGAGTGAGAGTGAGAGAGATACTGTGTGTGAGAGACTGAGAGAGCGAGGCGAAGAAGGACGATGGGAGCGAGAGGCCGACGGCGATGGAGCAACGGAGCGAGAGGAGAGTTATAGCGACGGCGACAACTGAGAGTGTGAGAGAGAGAGAGAGAGACTGAGAGTGAGAGTGGGAATGAGAGAACTGTTTGATGAGAGTGTGAGAGTGGGAACGAGAGAGGTGTTTTTTGAACTTAGATGTTTTTTTTTTTTTTTTATCTGGATGATGGATGCGTGGAAAGGAAAATCGAGTCCAATGGACTCGTTTTCCTTTAAATTAAACCGAGTTCATTGAACTCGGTTTGCAAACCCAAAAACTAAATCCAATGAACTCGATTTCTGGGCTTGCAAAACGAGTTCAATAAACTCGATTTCTGGCCTACGTGGACACTCCAGCCATATCAGTTACTGGCGAAACAAAGCAAATCGAGTACAATATACTCGATTTTATAACCCAGAACTCAATCCCTCTGAACTCGAATTGTTAGAAATACAATTAGTTTGAAACGTTACGTAACTAATGATATTGTTTGCGTTTTATAATTATTTAAAAAAAAATCCCCGTTGGTCCCACCTTACTAACCAAACTAAAACCCTCATCACTCCTACATCACTGACCTGGTGTGTAATAAATAAAATTTCTGCCACTCTCCATAGGACACGTGAAAATGCCGCCGCCATTAGGAAAGAAATTAATTAAACCCAATTCGAAAAAAGACAAAACAAATTGAAATTACATAGATAAACTTTCCACAACTGTTCTGACCGTTGGAGGGTTATTATATCTAATGACCATTTTACCCCACATCTCCGACCTCTCTCTCTTTTTGTATAAATATAACATTCCTTAACACAATGCAAAAATTTCAATATGGTTTAAAGTTTGAACGTCTCCCTAAATGTTTTTATTGTTGTTGTTATTGCGGGATAATTATGGCATCTGCTGCATTTCAAAGAAGGAGAATATCTAGAAGACCAACATCTAAGACCTCATTGGGCAAGAGATGGAGCATCTCCAATCGATCTATATTAACTTCTTTTTTAATAGAAAGTAAAAAACACTAATTTCACAGAATTTCATTTTTATTATTTCTTAAATAGTGATATATCATTTTTTTTGGGTCATTTTCTGAATGAGTTACAGCATTTTTTAATGATTTTTTTCAAATTTATTAGATTAATCATGTTAATATCTTATTCTAATGTATTTGTTCCTAATTTGACCTTTGCTTTATCTTGAGCATGTATATGACGTTACTAATTAACACTAATTTCACAGTAATTCATTTTTATTATTTCTTAATCAGTACTTTTTTATTTTTTATCATTTTCTGAATGTGAGTTTCGTACATAATTTTTTTTAATGGTTTTTTCAAATTTATTAGATTAATCATGTTAATATCTTATTATTCTGATGTATTAGTCCTTAAATTTGACCTCTGCTTTATCTTAGACCATGCCATGCCATGCCATGCCATTTCGAAACAAAAATAAAAGAGAGGAGGAAAGAATGAAAGAGATATAAATGTAATACAAGATAAATGACTTAACTATATCTTAGGATGTTTACGAATCTTATTTAGACTCTAGAGTGATACCAGTAAGCTTGTTCAAAAGTTATATTAGCTAGACTTAAGTGTATTAGACTATTAGTTGCAAAATCATCCAATTTTCCTTATTTCCTTTTGCTTTTTTTTTTTTTTTTTTAAATAATAATTTCCTGTTGGTATTAGCGGATAGGTAAGAAAATAAAATAAAAGAAATTAGTAGACGGCTTTTCACACACTAGATTACGTCCTGAAACCAAGATGCTGGTACATGCAAACACTAAAAATGCATGCAAGTCAATAATTGGTTGTCTTAGTTGGACTTTGAACTCAGTACGTCCTTTACAAAGAAATATTATTCAGCAATAATCAACACTCTAATCCGGGGCCTATAAGTATTCCTAGATCACATCATATATTGAAAGAAAGTAAAAATCAAATTACAACAACAAATAAAGAAGTAAAATCAAAAGTTAAAAGTAGCTTAAATCAATTAGGTCCAACAAGTAATAGGCCTCCATCATCCTAACCCAAAGACAACGGATGGGCTATCCTTCTCTGTTTAGGTCCAAAAACACTAGCGTTTTTAGGACCTAATGTGTTTACTTACAAGTACTTGTGGTCAAAGGCTTGTAAATAATCACATTGTTTAGCTAGTATAGACCATTAGCAAGAGTAAGACCGTTTTATGTTGAAGCTTAGAAAATTCAATTAGATTTTCAATTTTGTGTTACGTGCTTCATCTAATTTTTAATTTTGTGTAAAGTGAATTATTGAGTGTAAAAATTGAAAAGTCCAAATCTAATTAGATTCTAAGTTAGATTTCACTTCGAGTCCAATTTTGATCCACGTGTCCATCTAATTTTTTAATTTTTATGACAAGTAAATTATTGGATGTAAAAACCAAAGAGTCTAAATCCAATTAAATTCTAAATCATAAGCCCTTAAGCTATCATTTTGAAGGGAATTTTATTATCTTTATGATGGACAAAAATTTATTTAAATTGGAACATTAGATCAAAAATTCAAACTTAGCAAAAAAATGGCAGGCTTGGGATTTTGAACTCTTGGATCATTAGAATGATTAATCCAAGGCCCGTGGAAATTTATAAAATAAAAAAAAAAAAAAAAAAGCTTTTTCCATTTAATTCCTCATTTTCTTACGTTTTAAAAGCGTGCTTTTCATTTTTTTAGGATTTAAACCCAATATTTTGGCATACTAACTGAGATCTGACAAAAAAGGGTATCAATAAATAAAAGGTTCCCAAAACAAAACAAAACAAAATTCTCATTAAGATTGGCCCCACACCTTGCAAGGGCATTAGCACATTTGTTCGCTTACCTATAATGGTATTGATTTTGTACTAAAGGGATTCACTTCAGACCTTCCTTGCAGTGCTAAAATTGAATCATTTGCATTGGAAGGCTCATTTGCTTTGCTGAGCAGATCAAAAACCAACTTGGCATCTAGCTCAATTTCTACAGCAAGAAGATTTAAGGAGATGCAGAGGTTAATCCCATCTCTTAAAGCTCAAAGCTCAGCTGTTAATGACATACTGAAATTGTTGTCTATATATGGTATCTATACTATAGATAGCCTTAAACTCCCTATTATATTTAGCATGGTTAGTTATTGAAAATTATTAATATATTAAAGGAAACTTACACTCCCACTCAATGTACTGATCCCATCTCCATCATTCATTGAATTTTGGCAAAAATTGGCTTCCCTTAAAACATGCCTCTTTTTCATCATCTTTCCCTCTTCCCAATGTAAAAAGGGTAAAATCAATTACATTCAATGTGTTTCAAAACTGAAAACATGAGTTAACTCTCGTTTTCATGTATGATTACACAACCACCGCTCATGTCAAAATATTGGAGCACACATATGCGTTATTGTGTAAATATATTTCATAACTGCGAGGTGAAAAGTTGTTATTAGTAGAAGATAAAGTAATATTAGTGAGGAACACTCTTGCCTAGTTGCCATAACTTTTTCATCAATGTGGTTTCTCATGCCACCCTATTATTGTTATAATAAAAGTTGATGTTTTTAGCTAACAATGTTGGATCTAAAGGCTCCAACCCTTGGCTCATATTATTAGCTATTCAAATCAATACATAACATGTTGCAGCATATAGTACAAAGTATGATTCTACTGCTTGTTGGATAAAAAAGCTTTGTATGTTTTCAACATAATTTTAACTCACTAACTTGAGCTTTGAATATTAAGAGATGATATCCTAAGTGGCCACTGTCCACTAAATCATAGACCAAATAATTTGTGCTAACAGAGTAATCGAAAATAGGCAAAGAGACGAACACTTGTTTCGTTGGTAGGATATTCCAAGCTATCTCTAGATAAAACCCTTAAGTCACATATAAATAAACTATCAATTATTTAAATGTGAGAATAACAGTTTTTAATTTAAGCATAAGTGGTTTTCAGGAATTTTTGCTTGAAAAAAAATATAGAGACTATGAAATAAATAATAAAAATGGTATACTAGTCACTAACCCGTACTATGTATGGGAACCTACCTAGTTGTGAGGTAGACTAAAATAATTTTATAAAAAATTTAAGCAACTACACCATTACATTATTTGCTCTTGTATGACTTCAATTTGTGTTACAATTTAATGAAAAAGTCATTGTTTGAACGTGCAATAGCTTACAAAAAATTTGTCAGATAGTTTTAGATACTGCAAAAAAAAAAAAAAAACTCAAAAATTCAGATATTAAAACTTCTGAAAGACCAAAAAATATTTTAAAAAATCAGATGATTCACTGCTTAGAAATTATTGAAACAAAACAAAATATATATGACTAAACAATAGAAAAATATAAGAGAAAGATGGGTTACATTCGAAAGAATAATTTCAGTTATTGCAAGCTTTTTTATCTTGTAAAAAAGGGTTAAAAAGTGTTTGGTGGTTCATGTATGAAAATTACTTTTTAAAAAATACATGAAAAACCATAATATATATATATATATATATTAACAAAGTAGAGGAGAAGAAAATAACATAAGAAGAGCTCATACCTCTACTCGGCTTTTAAAAAAAAAATATTGGGGTTTGCTTTGCTTTTATAGTGTTTATGATTAACCTCGCAAATTTGGAGATAAATTATCAATGTTTGAGTTTGAGATAAATTATCAATGTTTGAGTTTGAGTTTAAGTTGGATTTGTTAGAGAGAGAGAGAGAGAGAGAGTTTCACTCCTTGAAAAAATGATAATGATGAGTTTGAGTTTAAGTTTGACTTATTCGAGAGATAGAGTTTCACTCCTTGTTAAGTTTGGACTAAAAAAAAAATAATTTTATTTAAATAAAATGATAATTTTATTTAAATATTTTCACTCCTTGTTAAGTTTGGACTAAAAAAAAATAATTTTATTTAAATAAAATGATAATTTTATTTAAATATTGTTCTAACGTAGAAAATTGTGAGAGTTTTAGAGGTTTCAGTTATATATATATATATATATATATAGACTAAACAAAAATAATTTTATTTAAAGATTGTGTTGACATAAAAAATTGTGAGAGTTTCAGATGTTTCGGTTTTATATATATATATATATATATATATAGAGAGAGAGAGAGAGAGAGAGAGAGAGAGAGAGAGAGAGAGAGAGAGAGATTATATTTTGGCTCTTTTAATTTTGGGGTTATTACCCATCTGGTCTTTAATTAAAGTTTCATTTTCTAATGCTTTAGTACCTGAAGTTGTCTTTATTATAAATGTAGACTTTCCAAATAAGTCTAACTGCAATCCCTTAAATATTACATGCAAGCTTAAAAACAACATTAAGTTCCAAAAAACTTCTATCTCAAAAAACAAAAACAAAATAAAATTCCTTAAAACTTCATCCATATTTGCAAGATAGCAACTTTGAAAAATGTTTTTATTTTATTTTTTTATTTTTTATTTTTTTGCTTTGTTTAAAAACATATTCAATATTCCAAGGGGTTAAAATGAACCCCTTGAGTTGGTATATATATATATATATATATAATATGAGGCACAAATCACATTTTTCGCTCTTTGCTTTGCACATGCTGGTTTGAAATACACTTCTTTCACTATCTTCTTTGTACTTGTTTGGAATCTTTCTCTTGGTATGAGCTAGGTTTGAAACTCCACTTTTTGGTCTACCTTCTGAGTAATGCACAAGACACAGAAAAATGCACATCTTTGTACCACAACTCGCCATATGGCAAGTTGTGATTGGTGTAAGTGTGATGGTGTGCCACGTAGGGACACACTTGCACCAATCACAATTCGCCATGTGGCTAGTTGTGGTACAAAGTTGTGCATTTTTCTATGTCCTGAGCATTACTCCTACCTCCTTACCAAACCTTTTCCCAATCGATCATTCGTTACACTCTCATTTCCTAACTTTGACTCCAGTGTGTGGTTAAATCATCTCATGAGGAAAGACAATCTAGCAATATTGAGAGAAATGGAAGCAACAACCTAGGGTAGGTCCTTTCTTGGCTTAGGTGTGAAGATACTTGTGACATTGGTAGAGTGGGTCTCTTGGGAAGAAGAGACATCGGACCTTGATCTCTTGCTAAGGTAGAATTGGTTTTTTTTTTTTTTTTTTTTTTTTTTTTTTTTTTTTTTTACTTTTGACTCCTTACAATAGAAATTTGAACACCTTGACCCTAATTTTTTTTTTTTTAAACCTAGCTGAAATAAGTTTGAATAAGATCCTTTTAACATCTTATCCTTTTTAAACACACACATACAAAAAAGCCCAACAACAATGCAACAGTGCAAATCATTCATGATTCTCATCTCAAACAATCTTGTACACAGCCAAACAAATGTGATGTAGCTTTTAAAAGTCAAAATGATACACATTTTTCTAAAAATGACAAGATTCTATGTGTTTGGTACACATCAATTTTTAAAATAAGAAACTATTTGATTAAAAAAGAGTGAATGGAAGTACGAAATTAACTGTTGTAGGATTATTCTTGACTACAGTGAGTACACATGCCTGATAAGGTAAGCATAAAATATGCATCTTAAGTAGACCAATCAAATCAATAATATATACATATGAAAACCTACTGTCCAATAATGAAAACTAGACTAACCTCCCATCCAAGGTGGAGGAAATTTTGGGCCTAATACTAACTCCAACACCAACTATCATAATTAACTACATTAAAAAAAAAAAAAAAAAAAAAAAACAAAAATCAATTAACACAAAATAAATTCTTGATTAATTGAAAAGTCTATAGTAGTAATCCAACTACGGATGAGCCTCTTAATTTAGAGAGAGAGAGAGAGAGAGAGAGAGAGAGAGAGAGAAGAGAGTGACAAAAGGCATCAAATGATAAAGAAACTAGATGGAAACAATAGAGGAGAAAACAATCTCAATGTAATTCTTTGATGGAGGCATATTTCTTCAAAGTTCAATCAAAATGTCCTTTTTTCTTTGATGGTGGAAAGAAATTGAATTTGGAGTCATCATTTACACAGTCATGTTCCATTGAAGTTGAACTCAAATGAAATCCATCTTTACAAAGGTTAAGACAAAACGCATATCTGGCCTACACAAGGCTAAGTCGGATCCATTTGTTGTATCCAATGGAATCCACACTTGTTTTTCTCCTCAAGAAAGTGGAAGGAAATCTCTAGGCAGGCAGGCACTAAGGTCTAAGGGCCTTAGTCTATGATAATTACTAGTGCTAAAGCTATTCCACCATAGCATAGCCTAGTAAACATTTATAAATATAATTTTAACTGGCATTTATTGAACAATCATTTATGCATAAATAAAAAAGACATTCACAAAAAATAGTATAGTCCCACAAGCTAACATAGATTTGTCTAAAATTATCAACAACAAAAAAATGGAATTGTCTAATTTGGTTAAGTAAATTATTGAGTATTATTGGCAGGGTCAATATTCACATGCAAAATTAACATTATACATGCTTGATATTTTAAACCAATCATTGATATGATTAAATTTTTTTGATGAATCAATCAATTTTATTAAATATAAACCAGAGTACACAGAGCCCTAAAGGGAACTACACTAGACAGAGGAATCCTTTGTAAGCACAGAAAATACAAGCATAACAGTGTCACCTCAACACAAGTTAACAGACTAAGTCAACCTATCCTTTAAAAACAAAATAACAAACCTACATAGCAAATAGAAATACAACCAAGGGATGATCCATGTGAACAAACCAACAGTTGTGACTACATCAAGACACCAGAATGCACCATTTTGTAGAAGACTAGAAACAACAACCATCATCATAGCCATATTATGTCTTCTTAAATAGCATACAAGGATTCAAGCCCCATTTTTAATATCCTGTTCAAATTGAGTCATTGGCTTTGCAATTACAAGAATACATGTTATTCATGCAGGATATAAAATCATTACTATTTTACTCATAAACATTTTTACCTTCTTTTGTACTGGGTGATGGGATAGCAAAGATTACATCTCCAGCTCGTCCAGATGGGTCGTCCATGACGAATGGTTAGCCAGACATCCAAGATGATCTCCTATTCGTCCAGA
The DNA here is from genome assembly GCA_023621385.1 of Quercus gilva. Classification (NCBI taxonomy): domain Eukaryota; kingdom Viridiplantae; phylum Streptophyta; class Magnoliopsida; order Fagales; family Fagaceae; genus Quercus; species Quercus gilva. The sequence goes on along the minus strand of CM042476.1, from coordinate 79,481,815 downwards.
GCCTTCGTCCTTGAGATGTTAACCAATTGAATAAACTCAATTGAGGCGAAAGAGTCGTCCATATGCGAAGCAGATGGACGACCAAACAACGACATGACATAAGGTCGTCCATAGGGTCGTCCATAGACATTGCACATGGACGACCATGCAACACTTAACAGATTCTGGAGCAAGTAACCAACTTGTGTTTATCACCAGCAATTTCTTCTAAGTATATAACTTCCATCAGCGGTTATCGCTTTTATAGCCGTTGGGGAAGTTATCTCCATAACACCAGTTATTCCATAAATCTTGGAGAGGTTACTAAGCCAAGTAACCGTCCCGAGATCCCCTATATAAAGGACCGGTCTGAAACAGGCAAAGGTATGAGAAAAATTCCCGAGAAATCACTCCTGAAAAGTTGGAAATACGTTCTTCTTTCTTAAGAAAACTAACTTTATCATCGGAGGATATTTGGCCGGTCCACCCCGGTCACCCTCACTGTTTCTTCTTTTCAGGCCTTCGCTACCGTCGTAGCCCACCGAAGCCGAAGTGTTCAACCATCTGATTTAGTACATCATCAGTTGGCGCCGTCTGTGGGAAGCGTAAGTTGTTTTACGATTTGGCTTTCTGCAACAAAAAAGGTTGAATGGTTCGGACTAGGTCGAGGGCTACAAGCCCAGGCCATCAGGGAAGCAGAGACGCTTCAAGCAACCCCCTTCGCGATCGCCAATCAGCGCCTGTCATGCAATCGCCTTCCATCCAACATATACAATCCATGGCGGCCGCAATGGCGGAGTTGACTCGCCAAAATCAAGAATTGACTAGGGAGATGGAGAGGCAGCGCCGTGAAGGACATGCTGAGAGACAGTCCCAAAGTCAAGAAGACAGAGGAGGAAATGCTGAACCAGAGCCTCAGTCAAGAGGCACCAGTTCGCGAAGGGTGCCACATTTGGAGAAGGAAATGAATCAGATGAGGAAGGTCATGGACGAGATGAAGGAGAACATGAGAAGGGCAAATCCCGTCGAGGATTTGGTTCACCGAACAGATTCCCCTTTCACGGCTTCCATCAATGGGCATCCCTTGCCTACGAAGTTCAAAATGCCTTCCCTGGATTCATATGATGGAGCGCGTGATCCTTTTGATCATATTGCTACTTTCAAGACTACAATGCATCTCCAAGGAGTTCCAGACGAGATTATGTGCAGAGCCTTCCCTACCACTCTCAAGGGACCAGCGCGAGTATGGTTCAGCAAAATACCCCCGAATTCTGTAAGTTCTTTCGAGGAGTTAAGCAAATTATTTGTCAATAACTTCATTGGAGGACAAAGACACAAACGTTCTTCGTCCAGTTTGCTGACCATAGAGCAAGGAGAAAATGAAAGCCTGCGTTCCTTCATCACACGCTTCAACAGGGAAGCCCTGACAGTAGATGAGGTGGACGACAAACTTCTATTAGCAGCCTTCCACAATGGGGTTAACTCGGACTTATTCATTCACAAGTTGTATGAGAAAGAGCCCCAATCCATGGCTGAACTCGTCCATTCAGCCCAAAACTTTATGAACGCAGAAGATGCCATCATAGCTAAGAAGAGGAAGAGAGCTGAAAGACTGGAAGTCAACCCCCCACGTCACTCTGATCAAGGGCCTCGTCCAAAGAAAGGACGAACGGAAGATAAGAAGGATCGAGACAGGGATAACAGGAAGGCAGGTCCATCAGCAAGGAGTCAGAATTATACACCCTTGAATGCCCCACTCGATCAAGTACTCATGCAGATCAAGGATGATCCTTCCTTGAAGTGGCCAGAGAAGATGAAGGGAGATCCTAACAAGCGCAATAAGAATAAATATTGTCGCTTCCATAGGGATCATGGGCATGACACGGACGAGTGCTATGACTTGAAGCAGCAGATAGAGAATCTCATAAGACAAGGAAAGTTGAGGCATTTCGTTGGAAGGGATCATAAAGATGAAAAATCGAAAGCAAAGATGGAAGAGTCATCACGACCCCCACTCGGAGAAATAAGGGTTATCATTGGTGGGACATCGGCAGGACAATCTTCCAAGGCTAAGAAGACGTATCTCAAAGTAGTGCAAAATGTTCAACTCTCTGGACGATCCTCAAGGACGAAGGGGACGGACGAGCCAACCATCTCTTTCACAGACGAAGAAGCTGAGAGGATCCATCATCCGCATGACGATGCAATTGTCATTACCCTACTCATTGCAGATTATACGACCAGGAGGGTGTTGGTGGATAATGGAAGTTCGGCGGATATATTGTATTATCCTGCCTTCCAGCAAATGAGGCTTGGACGAGATCAGCTTCGTCCAGCATGCTCGCCACTGATAGGATTCGGAGGAATGAAAGTGCAGCCCGTAGGTACCATTACCTTGCCTGTAGTGGTAGGGTCATACCCGCAGCAGATAACTAAGGAAGTAAATTTCCTTGTGGTGGATTGTTCATCCTCGTACAATGCCATCATTGGAAGACCAACATTGAATAGCTGGAAGGCGGTAACATCCACCTACCATCTATCAGTTAAATTCCCTACGGAGTGTGGGGTTGGGCAAGCACAAGGAGACCAATTGGCAGCCAGAGAGTGTTATCTAGCCATGTTGGCTATGGACGAACAGATGCAGACAATGAGCATAGAAGAAAGAAAAATCGTTGCAGAACCGACTGAAGTATTGGAAGATGTTTTATTACAAGAAAATGATCCAGAGAAATTCACTAGAATTGGAACAAGTATGAAGGAGAAGGCGAAAGAAGACCTCGTCCAGTTTCTAAAAAAGAATGCCGATGTTTTTGCATGGAGTCATGACGACATGTCGGGCATTGATCCAAGTGTAATCACTCACCGACTGAACGTGTCCTCCTCTTCTAAGCCTGTCCGTCAAAAGAAGAGGGTATTCACCCCAGAACGAGAGAAGGCAATCAAGGAAGAGGTTCAAAAACTAACCACAGCACAGTTCATCCGAGAAGTCTATTACCCGGATTGGTTAGCAAATGTAGTGATGGTGAAAAAAGCAAATGGCAAGTGGAGGATGTGCGTTGACTTCACCGACTTGAACAAAGCTTGCCCTAAGGATAGTTATCCTTTGCCTCGTATTGACCAACTGGTTGATTCTACGGCTGGCCATCAACTGTTGAGCTTCATGGACGCCTTCTCTGGATATAATCAGATAAAGATGGACGAGGCAGATCAGGAAAAGACATCTTTTATTACAAGTCAAGGTTTGTTTTGCTACAAGGTGATGCCCTTCGGTCTGAAGAATGCAGGGGCAACTTACCAAAGGTTGGTGAATCATATGTTTCGTCCACAGATAGGACGGAATGTAGAGGTATATGTGGATGACATGCTTGTGAAGAGCTTAGATGAGGGAAGCCACTTAGATGATCTTCAAGAAACTTTTGAAACACTTAGGCGGTACAAGATGAAGCTAAACCCAAGTAAATGCGCATTCGGAGTATCGTCAGGAAAGTTTCTAGGATTCATGGTATCAGAGAGAGGAATTGAGGCAAATCCGGACAAGATCCAAGCCATACTGAACATGGAACCACCGAAGAACATCAAGGAAGTCCAATCCCTAACTGGACGAGTTGCAGCTCTGAACAGGTTTGTCTCAAAAGCCACTGATAAGTGTTTACCCTTTTTTAAGATTCTCAGGAAGGCATTTGAGTGGACGGACGAATGTCAAAGGGCCTTCCAAGGCCTAAAGCACTACCTTACTACGGCTCCGTTGCTAAGTCCGTCCGTGCAAGGAGAAGAATTATATCTGTACTTAGCAGTGTCTCCTCATGCCGTAAGCTCAGCATTGATCAGAGAAAAAGAAAAGGTGCAAAAGCCTGTGTATTATACCAGCCGCGCATTGAGAGGAGCGGAAGGAAGGTACCCATTGATAGAGAAGTTAGCCTTCGCGCTAATAACAGCTTCCAGGAAGTTAAGACACTACTTCCAAGGTCATGTCATCATAGTCATGACTGATCATCCACTCAAGAAGGCAATGAACAAACTTGAAGCTGCAGGACGATTGATCCAATGGGCAGTTGAGCTCAGTGAATTTGATATTCGGTACCAACCGAGGAATGCAATAAAAGCTCAAGCCCTGGCAGATTTCATTGCAGAATTCACTCCAAGCTATGAGGACTTGAATGAAAAGGAAGACAGTAAAAAATGGGTCGTCCATGTAGACGGATCATCTACACTGTATACAGGAGGTATAGGAGTTGTTCTGCAGTCACCAGAAGGAGATAAACTGAAGTACAAAGCTCGCTTGCAGTACCAGACAACTAACAATGAGGTGGAATACGAAACCCTTCTTAAAGGGTTGGAGTTGGCTAGATCTGTAGAAGCAAGCTCAGTACTCGTCCTGGGAGATTCACAGTTGGTCATAGGCCAAGTAAATGGAACATGTGAAGCCAAGGAAGACAGAATGAAGAAATATTTGAGAAAGGTGTTACGCCTTGTGAAGAAATTCAAGGAAGCTAATTTCGTTCAAATCCCGAGGGAAGAGAACACGGAAGCAGACACTCTAGCGAAGGAAGCCTCCGCCAATGAAGCCATGAACGAGTTAGATGAAATACAATACATGCCCAGCATAGACCTTCCAGAAATTTTGCAGATAGAAGGGGAGGAGAATTGGATGACTCCGATAGTCTCATACCTGAAAGACGGAAGGCTTCCAGAAGGGAAGGACGAAGCCAGGAAGCTCAGAGTTAAATCAGCCAGATACATCCTTATGGACGAAGTGTTGTATAAAAGAGGTTTTTCACAGCCATACCTGAGGTGTTTAGCTCCAGACGAGGCGAATTACATGCTGAGAGAAGTTCATGAAGGAGCATGTGGAAACCACTCAGGAGCTAGATCACTCGTCCACAAGGTCATTCGTGCAGGGTACTACTGGCCAACCGTCCAAGCTGATGCCAAGGCATATGTTAAGGTATGTGACCAATGTCAGCGTTTCAGTAATATTCCTAGACAGCCTTCAGAATACCTCACCCCAATGATGGCCCCTTGGCCTTTTGCACAGTGGGGTTTGGATATTTTGGGCCCCTTTCCGACTGGAACCAGACAGATGAAATTCTTGGTAGTTGGCATCGACTATTTCACTAAATGGGTGGAAGCTGAGCCCTTGGTAAAAATTACACAACAAAATGTCAAAAACTTCGTCTAGAAGGACGTTATATGCAGATTTGGGGTACCAAGAGTACTAGTATCTGACAATGGACGGCAGTTTGATAACACCCCCTTCCGAGAATTTTGTGATCAGCTTGGTATCAAGAATCACTATTCCTCACCCTCCCACCCACAAGCTAACGGACAAGCAGAAGTAGCAAACCGATCCTTGTTGAAAATCATCAAGACTCGGCTTGAAGGGGCAAAGGGAGTATGGCCAGATGAATTACCAGGTGTTTTGTGGGCTTACAGAACAACAGCAAGGACTCCCACAGGAAAGACTCCTTTCAAACTAGCTTATGCGAGTGAAGCGGTCATACCGGCAGAGATACATTTGGCTAGCCATAGGGTGATGAAGTACCAAGAAGAGGAAAACAACGAGCAGCTTCGTCTTAACCTTGATCTTGTAGACGAGGTAAGGATGGACGCGGAGCAAAGAACTGCAAGGTACAAAAATCTCATGGCAAGACAACACGATGCCATGGTGAAACCCAGGCGCTTTAGCATTGGAGATCTCGTCCTTAAAAGGGTCTCTTTGGCAACCAAAAACCCAGCCCATGGGAAGCTGGGACCAAACTGGGAAGGACCTTACCGAGTTATCAACTCCAAAAGACAAGGATCCTACTATTTGGAAGCCCTGGATGGACGAAAGTTAGAGCACCCGTGGAATGTTGAACATCTAAGGAGATACTATCAATGAAGGGTGGTCGTGGACGAGCCCTGACATGGACGAGAACCTTGGACGTTTGAAGTAATGCTTAATATTATCTTCCAGTATTTGCTTATTACTATTGTGTTTTAAGTGTGTATGTTATGCTACTCATGGACGAAGTTATGTTTTATGTATTTGTAATTCCTTAAAAGCACAAGCTCTTAAGCATGTGCCATGATTGTGGACAAATGATTACATAGTATGGATTTCTAAATATACATATGGTGTGTTTTAAATATGTATGATTGCATGGGAATCCTTCATTTTCTATGATTTAAAATGATCCACGGAAGGCGAAAAAGCCAAGGACGAGTAAAATCCTTGGACGAAAGGAGGTATCGTCCAAAAGCTTTCCTTTAAATAAGGATAAAGCAAGAAAAATAAAAGCCAAAGACGAGTAAAATCCTTGGACGCAAGGAAGTATCGTCTAAAAGCTTTCCTTTAGATAAGGATAAAGCAAGAAAAATAAACAAGGTATGTCCGTCTAAGATCAAGACGAGACAAACCTGAAGTGCAATCGTCCAGCCCATGGACGAGCAATGTACGTGTAAGAACACCACAGCCCCATAGACAAATTTAACCAACTTAACAATCCAGCCCATGGACGAGCATTTGTTGGGAAATTTTTATTAAGGACGAGTAAAAAGTCGTCCAAGATTTGAGCCACAATTAAATCTGGTGAAAAGACGTCCTTCATGGACGAGCTCTACAACGATAATAAACGTCTCATGATGTTATACACGAAGGGACTCGTCCATATGTTCAAGATGAGGCAAAACCTTAATAAAAAGGAAAATCCTGCAACCACAAAAATGGTATGGACGATATGAATGAAGCTTGTTCATAAAGTTAAAGAATATTCAAACACAATGAACAGTGAAAAAGAAAAATCGTTCATACATTCATAAAATCTAAAGGGTAGACGACCACCGTCCAAAAACCCTTGAGTATATTGCTCGTTCATAAAACTCGTCCATAAACTTGGACGAGGAAATTGTACTCGAATAAATCTTAAAAAAAAAAAGAGAGAAGGATAAAAGCCCAAAACATTAGGGCACTAATAAAAGAAAAATTATAAAAACTTTCTAAAAAGTTAGTCATTTTGGTGGGTTGGTCTTGGGATCGTCCTGCGTGACCTCATTGCTGGCATCATCCACAACGTTGACGTCTTCAGAACTCGTCTGCAACAAGGAGCTTTCTCCACCAAGGGGAAGCTGGAAGGAATCAAAATTTAGCTCAGGGAAGGCCTCCTTAGCGTCAGCACGGAAGTCCTCATAGCCAGCAGCGTAATGGCTGTCTAGACGATTCTTGTATTCGTCAGACTTCTTGAAGGCTGCTATGGCTTCTTCACGTGCTTTCCCCAAAGACGAGGCAAACCCTGAAGCTTGTCCTTCCAGATAAGCAATGCGAGAATCTTTTTCAATGGCATCTGCTTTAAGTTCTTCCACCTCGTTCTTCAACTTCGTCTCACTTGCTAGCAAACGGTTGAAGTCGTCTGTCAGCCTGATCACTTCCCCCTTCTTCAACAGGACTTCCTTGCTCAGCTCTTCAGCCTTCTCCTTCGCCGTCTTAGCCTCCCCAGCAAGTTCCTTCGCTTGGCACGTCGCTGTGTAAAACTTTGACATAGCCTGTATATGGACGAAAGAAAGTTAGAAAATTCTATTTTCTTGAAAAACTCTTAAAGACACTCAAAGACGAATGAAACTCATACCTTGAAGAGATCATGGATACCAGAACGTTTAAACTCCTTCACTGACATGTTGTAGCATTCATTCACTTCGTTGTCAGTGACGATTCCTTTGAATGTCCTCCATGCATAACTCTCGTCCAGTACCAAGTTGGAAGGACGATCGGATGGCTCTGACGAATGAGGCTTGCGAGGAGTCTTAGTTGGAGGGGGAGTGGGATCAGTAGTAACAGGATGAATTACTTGGACGGGCTCCACAATGACAGGAGGATCGTCCAGATTCACCGTCGTTGGTACGAATTTGGGAACTTTGGGAAGAGAAGAAGCCTGAGTGGTTTTTGGCTTTTTTGAGCCTCGACGACTTGGAAGGTCGTCCAAGTCCACAGCACTAGAAATCTTTTTGGACTTTCTCTTCCCAACCTGGACGGGAGCTTTCTGGACGACTGGAGGCACAGAAGCTTCCTCGTCCCCACTAGCTATTGTTTTCTCCTTGTTTTCCCTCATCGTAATTATTCCTATGACGAAAGAAATCAGTTAAAAAAAAAAAAAAAAAAAAGAAGAAGAGAAGAAGGCAAAAAGGAAATAATGTGGAGATGGACGACACTTACTCTTGCGAATTGTTTCCTCGTGACTTAAATTTTCAGCAGAAGGTTCTGGACCAAGTCCCCAGGTAGCCAAACTGCTGAAGGTCACTAGTTCGTGAAAAGACCTTCTAGGGAAGGCACGAACTTTATCTATTTGATCCAAGTAAAACCTGTCCAAGCGTGGACGAGTAACAGCTGCACCAATAAAAGAAAGGTGGTTAGACGACTGAAAGATAGAAAAAGTGCGAGGAATAAAAGAAATGACATAGAAAGAAAACATACCCTCAGGACGAAGGCGACCTATGGGGCTGGTAAAAGGAGGGAAGGGGGCATTACTAACTTCCGTTGGGTCCCCAGCCCAGTTTCCAGAAATAATAAAAAACTCTTGTTTCCAGAGCCTATCAGACGAGCTACGGCCCGTTATTAAACTGTAATGAGAGCCTCTGGACGAGAACTGGTAAAAACCAGCAGATTTTTTAATCTCTGAGGCCTTATAACAGTAAAGGAACTCGTCCACCGTTAAAGGACAGTTCCCTTCTAATGCCTCACGCCATAACACTTGCATGGCAACTATCGTCCTCCAACCATTGGGATTAAGTTGGTTAGGACCAATACCTAACCTATGAAGAAGACCTCTACAAAATGAATTTAGGGGAAACCTAAGACCAGCTAAGAGATAAGATGAATATACTCCTAAACCAGAGGAAGGCGAACAACACCACTCTCCTTCCCTGGGTTGACGAGGTTCAAGTTCAGCAGGAATTTGGTATCTATCTACTAAAGTTTTTAACTTAGGAGCGTCTAAGGTGGATGCAACCTCAGGCGCACAGCTATATACGATGTTTTCTTCTTCCTCCTCCTTGTCCTGAGAAGGGCTGGGTGGCGCTCTAGACGAGCTAGCCCCAGTTCCAGAGGCCATCCTGCGTTGCATTTCTTGAAATTCTTCTAAAGAAATGCCAGGGACTCCGGACGAGTACTGCTCGTCCGAGGAACTGCTACTACTACTAGTATTTTCTTCACCACTCTCATAACTATCCCCACTTCCAGAGGAAACGTCCTGATACTCGTCTATCTCCCTATCTACGCTATCACTAGACCCAGACATGATTGAAAAAGGATTAAGATGAAAAACCTAAGGAAGAGGGAAGGAGAATACCTGACGAGACTAGATGACGAAGCCTAGACGAGAGTCTTGGACGAGATGGCAGAGGAGAGATTATGAGAAAGGTGAAGGGCAAGAAAGAGAATGTGCCTATTTATAGGGCCCAGGAGTAGGGTCAGCGAAACGACATCATCCACTAAGAAAGTGACACGTGGCAGTCGCATGGGGAAATGTGATTGATTTAACTGCTCAACATATTAAACCGAGACACGTAGCCGTGTGAAGGGGATAAAATCTCTATAATCTCCCTGGACGACACCCTGGACAAGGGGGCAACTGATGGGTCGTCCATGACGAATGGTTAGCCAGACATCCAAGATAATCTCCTATTCGTCCAGAGCCTTCGTCCTTGAGATGTTAACCAATTGAATAAACTCAATTGAGGCGAAAGAGTCGTCCATATGCGAAGCAGATGGACGACCAAACAACGACATGACATAAGGTCGTCCATAGGGTCGTCCATAGACATTGCACATGGACGACCATGCAACACTTAACAGATTCTGGAGCAAGTAACCAACTTGTGTTTATCACCAGCAATTTCTTCTAAGTATATAACTTCCATCAGCGGTTATCGCTTTTATAGCCGTTGGGGAAGTTATCTCCATAACACCAGTTATTCCATAAATCTTGGAGAGGTTACTAAGCCAAGTAACCGTCCCGAGATCCCCTATATAAAGGACCGGTCTGAAACAGGCAAAGGTATGAGAAAAATTCCCGAGAAATCACTCCTGAAAAGTTGGAAATACGTTCTTCTTTCTTAAGAAAACTAACTTTATCATCGGAGGATATTTGGCCGGTCCACCCCGGTCACCCTCACTGTTTCTTCTTTTCAGGCCTTCGCTACCGTCGTAGCCCACCGAAGCCGAAGTGTTCAACCATCTGATTTAGTACATCATCACTGGGTATTCCAATAACTAGTTCATTTGATATTTACTATAAAAAAAAAAAAAAAAAGGTGAATTTTCAAGTTAATACAATTAAGTAACCACACCTTTTTTTTTCAAAGTTTTGTACTGATCAATAATTCAACAACAAATTACTATAATCAAACTCAAAACAATAATTCAACAACAACAACAAGCCTTAGTCCCAAACATTTGGGGTCGGCTATAGATCTTCAACAAATTAGTCAGGATCAGACACATATATTCTTTTCCTCTAATAATTGAACTCAACATAGTAATTGAATCAACTATGATCTAATAGAGCTTTAAACAAACTATTTGGGATATTGGAAGTAATACAATTAATTTATTTTGAGAGATATGCAAGTAGGCAAGAGATAAAAAAAAAGGATGTCCATGGCATCTAAATTACACTCAAAGAAATTGAATAAGTAGGTAATTCATAAAATATCCCAGATACATAACTATAATCTTCAAAGGGACATGAAAAAAAAAGTTCACAGTTGCTAATAATAATAAAAACCTTATGGTTTCAGGCATAAAGATTCATTCTAAAGTCTCAAAAATAAGAACGTCACATATCTTAGAAACAGTTATCTTCTTCCACCACGTTTGTGGGCATTCTTCTTTAATCTTCTAAGCATGATATGTTGCTCTAATTTGACCTTTATCAAAAGCCACTTTGGTTTTCCAATTTCAAACATAAGACATCCCATAAAAATTCCAAATATTGTTCCACATGCATAACCTATGAAAACAGCTTGCCAATTAAACCCATTTTCATGATCTAAATTTTCATCTTGTTGCAAGGTCGGTGGTGGTGGTTGCTTTGCCTCTTGGTTGTCGCATGTTCTTGACAGTGGAAACTCACACAATCCCAAGATTCTGGTGTACAAATCATTGTTGAATGTATTGAATTGATTTCCTAAAGGCATGTGTCCTATGAGTTGGTTATGTGATAGCTTTAAGATTTCAAGTGACGTTAGATCTGCCAATTGACTAGGAATCCCCCCACCGAGCTTGTTGAAAGAGAGGTCTAACCATTCAAGATTGGTCAAATTTCCAAATAATGATGGAATATAACCTGATGGTGTACCAAAAGAATACCAACTGTGCTTCGTCCAAGGGAGTCGTCCAGGATCTCCAGTCAACTAAATAACCAGGAAATCTCTGGTTCGTCCAGTATGATCGTCCGTGACTTTTAGCCAATTGAATGAACCCTGGGCGTTCAGCACGGAAGGGTCGTCCATATGCAGAGCTTATGGACGATCAGTCAACATCAATTTGTATGCAAAGAGTCGTCCATGGGCAAGTCACATGGACGACCATGCAACACTTAGCAAAATCTGGAGCAGTTAATCAACCCGTGTTCATCGCCAGTGATTTCTCCTAAGTGTGTAACTTCCATCAACGGTTACTACTTCTATAGCCGTTGGGGAAGTTACCCCTATAGTTCCGGATTTCCGCAAGTCTTGGGGAAGTTATTAAAACAAGTAACTGCCCCAAGGTTCCCTATATAAGGACCGGTCTGAATTAGACAAAGGTATGAAATTCTGAGATTTTACTCCCAAAAAGTTGGAACTTCATTTCCTTGTTGAGAAGACTAACTTTATCATCGGAGTGTATTTGACCGGTCCACCCCGGTCACTTCCTTCAGTGTTTCTTCTTTTCAGGCCTTCGCTACCGCCGTAGCCGACCGAAGCCGAAGTGTTCAACCAACTGATTTCACCCATCATCAGTTGGCGCCGTCTGTGGGAAGCGTAAGTTGTTCTACAGTTTGGCTTTCTGCAACAAAAAAGGTTGAATGGTTCGGACTAGGTCGAGGGCTACAAGCCCAGGCCATCAGGGAAGCAGAGACGCTTCAAGCAACCCCCTTCGCGATCGCCAATCAGCGCCTGTCATGCCGTCGCCTTCCATCCAACACATGCAATCCATGGCGGCCGCAATGGCGGAGTTAACTAGCCAGAATCAAGAATTGACTAGGGAGATGGAGAGGCAACGCCATGAAGGACATGCTGAGAGACAGTCCCAAAGTCAAGAAGATAGAGGAGGCAATGCTGAGCCCGAGGCTCAGTCAAGAGGCACCACTTCGCGAAGGGTGCCCCATTTGGAGAAGGAAATGGACCAGATGAAGAAGGTTATGGACGAGATGAAGGAAAACATGAGAAGGGCAAATCCCGTCGAGGATTTGGTTCACCGAACAGATTCCCCTTTCACGGCTTCCATCAATGGGCATCCCTTGCCTCCGAAGTTCAAAATGCCTTCCCTGGATTCATATGACGGAGCACGTGATCCTTTCGATCATATTGCTACTTTCAAGACAACAATGCATCTCCAAGGAGTCCCAGACGAGATTATGTGCAGAGCCTTCCTTACAACCCTCAAGGGACCAGCGCGAGTATGGTTCAGCAAAATACCCCCGAATTCTGTACGTTCTTTCGAGGAGTTAAGCAAATTATTTGTCAATAATTTCATTGGAGGACAGAGACACAAACGTTCTTCGTCCAGTTTGCTGACCATAGAGCAAGGAGAGAATGAAAGCTTGCGTTCCTTCATCACACGCTTCAACAGGGAAGCCCTGACAATAGACGAGGTGGACGACAAGCTACTATTGGCTGCCTTCCACAATGGGGTTAACTCGGACTTATTCATTCACAAGTTGTATGAGAAAGAGCCCCAATCCATGGCTGAGCTCGTCCATTCAGCCCAAAACTTTATGAACGCAGAAGACGCCATCATAGCTAAGAAGAGGAAGAGAGCTGAAAGAATGGAAGTCAACCCCCCGCGTCATTCTGATCAAGGTCCTCGTCCAAAGAAGGGACGAACGGAAGACAAGAAAGACCGAGACAGAGATAGCAGGAAGGCAGGCCCCTCAGCAAGAAATCAGAATTACACACCCTTGAATGCCCCACTCGATCAAGTGCTCATGCAAATCAAGGATGATCCTTCCTTGAAGTGGCCAGAGAAGATGAAGGGAGATCCTAACAAGCGCAATAAAAATAAATATTGTCGCTTCCATAGGGATCATGGGCATGACACGGACGAGTGTTACGACTTGAAGCAGCAGATTGAGAATCTCATAAGACAAGGAAAGTTGAGGCATTTCGTTGGAAGGGATCATAAAGATGAAAAGTTGAAAGCAAAGATGGAAGAGTCGTCACGACCCCCACTTGGAGAAATAAGGGTTATCATTGGTGGGACATCGACAGGACAATCTTCCAAGGCCAAGAAGACGTATCTCAAAGCAGTGCAAAATGTCCAACTCTCTGGACGATCCCCAAGGACGAGGGGGACGGACGAGCCAACCATTTCTTTCACGGACGAGGAAGCTGAGAGGATCCATCATCCACACGACGATGCAATCGTCATTACCCTACTCATAGCAGATTACAGAACCAGGAGGGTGTTGGTGGACAATGGAAGCTCAGCAGATATATTGTATTATCCTGCCTTCCAGCAGATGAGGCTTGGACGAGAGCAGCTTCGTCCAGTTTGTTCGCCATTGATCGGATTCGGAGGAATGAAAGTGCAGCCTGTTGGTACCATTACCCTGCCTGTAGTGGTAGGGTCATACCCACAGCAGATAACTAAGGAAGTAAATTTCCTCGTGGTGGATTGTTCATCCTCATACAATGCCATCATTGGAAGACCAACATTGAATAGCTGGAAGGCGGTAACATCCACCTACCATTTATCAGTTAAATTCCCTACGGAGTGTGGGATTGGGCAAGCACAAGGAGACCAATTGGCAGCCAGAGAGTGTTATCTAGCCATGTTGGCTATGGACGAGCAGATGCAGACAATGAGCATAGAAGAAAGAAAAATCGTTGCAGAACCGACTGAAGTATTGGAAGATGTTTTATTACAAGAAAATGATCCAGAGAAATTCACTAGAATTGGAACAAGTATGAAGGAGAAGGCGAAAGAAGACCTCGTCAAGTTTCTAAAAAAGAATGCCGATGTTTTTGCATGGAGTCATGACGACATGCCGGGCATTGATCCAAGTGTAATCACTCACCGACTGAATGTGTCCTCTTCTAAGCCTGTCCGTCAAAAGAAGAGGGTATTCGCCCCAGAGCGAGAGAAGGCAATCAAGGAAGAGGTTCAAAAACTAACCACAGCACAGTTCATCCGGGAAGTCTATTACCCGGATTGGTTGGCAAATGTAGTGATGGTGAAAAAAACAAATGGCAAGTGGAGGATGTGCGTTGACTTCACCGACTTGAACAAAGCTTGCCCTAAGGATAGTTATCATTTGCCTCGTATTGACCAACTGGTTGATTCTACGGCTGGCCATCAACTGCTGAGCTTCATGGACGCCTTCTCTGGATACAATCAGATAAAGATGGACGAGGCAGATCAGGAAAAGACATCTTTTATTACAAGTCAAGGTTTGTTTTGCTACAAGGTGATGCCCTTCGGTCTGAAGAATGCAGGGGCAACTTACCAAAGGTTGGTGAATCATATGTTTCGTCCACAGATAGGACGGAATGTAGAGGTATACGTGGATGACATGCTTGTGAAGAGCTTAGATGAGGGAAGCCACTTAGATGATCTTCAAGAAACTTTTGAAACACTTAGGCGGTACAAGATGAAGCTAAACCCAAGTAAATGCGCATTCGGAGTATCGTCAGGAAAGTTTCTAGGATTCATGGTATCAGAGAGAGGAATTGAGGCAAATCCAGACAAAATCCAAGCCATACTGACCATGGAACCACCGAAGAACATTAAGGAAGTCCAATCCCTAACTGGACGAGTAGCAGCATTGAACAGGTTTGTCTCAAAAGCCACTGATAAGTGTTTACCCTTTTTTAAGATTCTTAAGAAGGCATTTGAGTGGACGGACGACTGCCAAAGGGCCTTCCAGGACCTAAAGCACTATCTCACTTCAGCCCCGTTGCTGAGTCCGTCCGTGCTGGGAGAAGAACTATATCTGTACTTAGCAGTGTCCCCACATGCCGTAAGCTCAGCATTGATCAGGGAGGAAGAAAAGGTGCAAAAGCCTGTGTATTATACTAGCCGGGCATTGAGAGGGGCGGAAGGAAGGTACCCACTGATGGAGAAGTTAGCCTTTGCGCTAATAACAGCTTCCAGGAAGTTAAGACACTACTTCCAAGGTCATGTCATCATAGTCATGACTGACCATCCGCTCAAGAAGGCAATGAACAAACTTGAAGCTGCAGGACGATTGATCCAATGGGCAGTTGAGCTCAGTGAATTTGATATTCGGTATCAACCGAGGAATGCAATAAAAGCACAAGCCTTGGCGGATTTCATTGCAGAATTCACTCCAAGTTATGAGGACTTGGTTGAGAAAGAAGACAATAAGAAATGGGTTATCCACGTAGACGGATCATCTACACTGCATACAGGTGGTATAGGAGTTGTTTTGCAGTCACCAGAAGGAGATAAATTGAAGTACAAAGCTCGCCTGCAGTATCAGACAACCAACAATGAGGTGGAGTATGAAGCCCTTCTTAAAGGGTTGGAGTTGGCTAAATCTGTAGAAGCAAACTCAGTACTCGTCCTGGGAGACTCACAATTGGTCATAGGCCAAGTAAACGGAACATGTGAAGCCAAGGAAGGTAGAATGAAGAAATATTTGAGGAAGGTGTTACGCCTTGTGAAGAAATTCAGGGAAGCTAATTTCGTTCAAATCCCGAGGGAAGAGAACACGGAAGCAGACACTCTAGCGAAGGAAGCCTCCGCCAGTGAAGCCATGAACGAGTTAGATGAAATACGATACATGCCCAGCATAGACCTTCCAGAAATGTTGCAGATAGAAGGAGAAGAGAATTGGATGACTCCGATAGTCTCATACCTGAAGGACGGAAGGCTTCCAGAAGGGAAGGACGAAGCCAGGAAGCTCAGAGTTAAATCGGCCAGATACATCCTTATGGACGACGTGTTGCACAAAAGAGGTTTCTCACAACCATACCTGAGGTGTTTAGCTCCAGACGAAGCGAATTACATGCTGAGAGAAGTTCATGAAGGAGCATGTGGAAACCACTCAGGAGCTAGATCACTCGTCCACAAGGTCATTCGTGCAGGGTACTACTGGCCGACCGTCCAAGCTGATGCTAAGGCATATGTTAAGGTATGTGACCAATGTCAACGTTTCAGTAACATTCCTAGACAGCCTTCAGAATACCTCACCCCAATGATGGCCCCTTGGCCTTTTGCACAGTGGGGTTTGGATATTTTAGGCCCCTTTCCAACTGGAACCAGACAGATGAAGTTCTTGGTAGTTGGCATAGACTATTTCACTAAATGGGTGGAAGCTGAACCCTTAGTGAAAATTACACAACAAAATGTCAAAAACTTCGTCTGGAAGAACATTATATGCAGATTTGGGGTACCAAGAGTACTAGTATCAGACAACGGACGACAGTTTGACAACACCCCCTTCAGAGAATTTTGTAATCAGCTTGGAATCAAGAATCACTATTCCTTGCCCTCCCACCCACAAGCTAACGGACAAGCAGAAGTAGCAAACCGATCCTTGTTGAAAATCATCAAGACTCGGCTTGAAGGGGCAAAGGGAGTGTGGCCAGATGAGTTACCAGGTGTTTTGTGGGCTTACAGAACAACAGCAAGGACTCCCACAGGAGAAACTCCTTTCAAACTGGCTTATGGGAGTGAAGCGGTTATACCAGCAGAAGTACATATGGCCAGCCATAGGGTGATGAAGTACCAAGATGACGAAAACAATGAGCAGCTTCGTCTTAACCTTGATCTTATAGACGAGGTAAGGATGGACGCGGAGCAAAGAACAGCAAGGTACAAAAATCTCATGGCAAGACAACACGATGCTATGGTGAAACCCAGGCGCTTCAGCATTGGAGATCTCGTCCTTAAAAGGGTCTCTTTGGCAACTAAAAACCCGGCCCATGGGAAGCTGGGACCAAACTGGGAAGGACCTTACAGAGTTATCAACTCCAAGAGACAAGGATCCTACTATTTGGAAGCCCTGGACGGACGAAAGTTAGAGCACCCGTGGAATGTTGAACACCTAAGGAGATACTATCAATGAAGGGAGGTCATGGACGAGCCCTGATATGGACGAGAACCTTGGACGATTGAAGTAATGCTTAATATTATTTCATTATTTCCCAGTATTTGCTTATTACTATTATGTTTTAAGTGTGTGTTTTATGCTACTCATGGACGAAGTTATGATGTATTTATATGTTTTTTATTCCCTAAAAGCACAAGCTCTTAAGCATGTGCTGTGATTGTGGACGAATGATTACATAGTATGGATTTCTAAATATACATATGGTGTGTTTTAAATATGTATGATTGTATGGGAATCCTTCATTTTCTATGATTCAAAATAATCCACGGAAGGCGAAAAGCCAAAGACGAGTAAAATCCTTGGACGCAAGGAAGTATCGTCTAAAAGCTTTCCTTTAGATAAGGATAAAGCAAGAAAAATAAACAAGGCATGTCCGTCTAAGCTCAGGACGAGACAAACCTGAAGTGCAATCGTCTAGCCCATGGACGAGCAATGTGCGTGTAAAAACACCACAGCCCCATAGACGAATCTAACCAACTTAACAATCCAGCCCATGGACGAGCATTAGTTGGGAAAATTTTTATTAAAGACGAGTAAACAGTCGTCCAAAAGTTGTTCAACAATTAAATCTTGTGAAAGGACGACATTCATGGACGAACTTTACAAAGAATAAACATCTCATGATGTTATACACGAAGGGGCTCGTCCATATGTTCAAGACGAGGCAAAGCCTTAATAAAAGGGAAAATCCCACAACCACAAAAATGGTATGGACGATGTGAATGAAGCTTGTTCGCAAAGTAAAAGAATATTCAAACACAATGAACAGTGTGAAAAAGGAAATCATTCATACATTCATAAAATTTAAAGGGTAGACGACCACCGTCCAAAAACCCTTGTATATTGCTCGTTCATAAAACTCGTCCATAAACTTGGACGAGGAAATTGTACTCGAATAAATTTTAGAAAAAGAGAAGGATAGAAGCCCAAAACATTAGGGCACTTCTAAATAAAAGAAAAACTATAAAAAAAAAAAAAAAAAAACTTTCTAATAAGTTGAAGTCATTTTGGTGGGTTGGTCTTGGGATCGTCCTGCGTGACCTCATTGCTGGCATCGTCCACGACGTTGACGTCTTCAGAACTCGTTGCTAGCAAAGAACTCTCTGTAGCAAGAGGAAGCTTGAAGGAATCAAAATTCAACTCAAGGAAGGCCTCCTTAGCATCAGCACGGAAGTCTTCATAGCCAGCAGCATAGTGGCTGTCTAGACGATTCTTATATTCGTCAGACTTCTTGAAGGCTGCTATGGCTTCTTCACGAGCTTTCTCCAAGGACGAGGCAAATTCTGAAGCTTGTCCTTCCAGATAGGCAATGCGAGTATCTTTTTCAACAGCATCTGCCTTGAGTTCTTCCACATCGTTCTTCAGCTTCGTCTCACTTGCCAGCAAACGGTTGAAGTCGTCCTTCAGCCTGATCACTTCCCCCTTCTTCAATAAGACTTCCTTGTTCAGCTCTTCCGTCTTCCCCTTCGCCGTCTTGGCCTCCTCAGCAAGTTCCTTGGCCTGGCACGTCGCTGTGTAAAACTTTGACATAGCCTGTGCATGGACGAAAGAAAGTTAGAAAATTCTACTTTTTAAGGATTAAGTCAAAACACTCAAAGACGAATGGAACTCATACCTTGAAGAGATCATGGATACCAGAACGTTCAAACTCCTTCACTGACATGTTATAACATTCGTTAACTTCATTGTCACTGACGATACCTTTGAACGTCCTCCATGCATATCCCTCGTCCAGCACCAGGTTCGAAGGACGATCAGATGCTTCAGACGAATGAGGCTTGCGAGGAGTCTTGGCTAGAGAAGGAGTGGGATCAGTTGAAACAGGATGGATTATCTGGACGGGCTCCACATTGACAGGAGGGTCGTCCAAATTCACCGTCGGTGGTACGAATTTGGGAACTTTGGGAAGAGATGAAGTGTGAGTGGTTTTAGGCTTTTTTGGGCCTCGACGACTCGGAAGGTCTTCCAAGTCCACAGCACTAGAAATTTTCTTTGATTTTCTCTTCGCTGTCTGGACGGAAGGCTTCTGGACGACAGGTGAAGCGGTCACATCCTCGTCCCCACTAGCTATTGTTTTTTCTTTGTTTTCTCTCATTGTAAGTATTCCTATGACGAAAGAAATCAGTTAGAAAAAAGAGGAGAAAAGAAAACAAAAAAGGAAATGATATGATGCTGGACGACACTCACTCTTGCGAGTTGTTTCCTCGTGACTTAAATTTTCAGCAGAAGGTTCTGGACCAAGTCCCCAGGTAGCCAAACTGCTGAAGGTCACTAGCTCGTGAAAAGACCTTCTAGGGAAGGCACGAACTTTTTCTATTTGATCCAAGTGAAACCTGTCCAAGCGTGGGCGAGTAACAGCTGCACCAATAAAAGAAAGGTGGTTAGACGACTGAAAGATAGAAAAAGTGCAAGGAATAAAAGAAATGACATAGAAAGAAGACATACCCTCAGGACGAAGGCGACCTATGGGGCTGGTAAAAGGAGGGAAGGGGGCATTACTAACTTCAGTTGGGTCCCCAGCCCAATCTCCAGAAATAATAAAAAATTCTTGTTTCCAGAGCCTGTCAGACGAGCTACGGCCCGTTATTAAACTATACTGAGAGCCTCTGGACGAGAACTGGTAAAAACCAGCAGACTTCTTTATCTCTGAGGGCTTATAACAGTAAAGGAACTCGTCCACCGTTAAAGGACGGTTCCCTTCTAATGCCTCACGCCATAACACTTGCATGGCAACTATCGTCCTCCAACCATTGGGGTTAAGTTGGTTAGGACCAATACCTAACCTATGAAGAAGACCTCTACAGAATGTATTTAGGGGAAACCTAAGGCCAGCTAAGAGGTAAGACGAGTATACTCCCAAGCCAGAGGAAGGTGAACAACACCATTCCCCTTCCATGGGTAGACGAGGATTGAATTCCTTAGGAATTTGATATCTATCTACAAGAGTTTTAAGTTTGGGGGCATCTAAGGTGGACGCTACTTCAGGAGCGCAGCTATATATTACATCTTCCTCCTCCTCGTCTTGAGGAGGGCTAGGTGACCTTCTGGACGAGCTAGCCCCAGCCCCAGAAGCCATCCTACGCTGCATCTCCTGGAATTCCTCTAAGGACATACCAGGGACCCCAGACGAATAATACTCATCCGAAGAATTATCACTACTACTGGTATTTCCCTCACCACTCTCATAACTATCCCCACTTCCAGAGGAGACGTCCTGATACTCGTCTATCTCCCTATCTACGCTATCGCTAGACCTAGACATGATTGTTAAGATGAAAACCTAAGGAAGAGGGAAGGAGAATACCTGACGAAACTAGATGACGAGGCCTAGACGAGAATCTTGGACGAGATGGCAGAAGAGAGATTATGAGAAAGGTGAAGGGCAAGAATGAGAATGTACCTATTTATAGGGCCCACAGGTAGGGTCACAACAGGACACAAGCGAATCAAAAAATGACGCGTGGTACTCTCGTGAAGAAATGGAATCGACGAAACAGACAACCGATACGATTCTGACGCGTGGCACGATCTGGGACGACATGATGATGACACGTGTCAGAAGTAAAAAAAAAAAAAAAAAAAAAAAAAAAAAAAAAAAAAAAAAAAATCTCTACAGTGCTATAGACGACCCCTAGACAAGGGGGCAACTGATGGTGTACCAAAAGAATACCAACTGTGCTTCGTCCAAGGGAGTCGTCCAGGATCTCCAGTCAACTAAATAACCAGGAAATCTCTGGTTCGTCCAGTATGATCGTCCGTGACTTTTAGCCAATTGAATGAACCCTGGGCGTTCAGCACGGAAGGGTCGTCCATATGCAGAGCTCATGGACGATCAGTCAACATCAATTTGTATGCAAAGAGTCGTCCATGGGCAAGTCACATGGACGACCATGCAACACTTAGCAAAATCTGGAGCAGTTAATCAACCCGTGTTCATCGCCAGTGATTTCTCCTAAGTGTGTAACTTCCATCAACGGTTACTACTTCTATAGCCGTTGGGGAAGTTACCCCTATAGTTCCGGATTTCCGCAAGTCTTGGGGAAGTTATTAAAACAAGTAACTGCCCCAAGGTTCCCTATATAAGGACCGGTCTGAATTAGACAAAGGTATGAAATTCTGAGATTTTACTCCCAAAAAGTTGGAACTTCATTTCCTTGTTGAGAAGACTAACTTTATCATCGGAGTGTATTTGACCGGTCCACCCCGGTCACTTCCTTCAGTGTTTCTTCTTTTCAGGCCTTCGCTACCGCCGTAGCCGACCGAAGCCGAAGTGTTCAACCAACTGATTTCACCCATCATCATAACCTATAAGGTTATTGTAAGAAAAGTTGAGCCCCTTGAGTGATTTCAGCCTTCCAATTATCTTTGGCATCTCTCCTCTGAAACTATTGTTTGAAAAATCAATGCTTGTTAAGACGGTTAAGACTCTCTCCATCTCAATATACTGCCCTTTAATCATGATATTCAATAAATCATGATAATAATATTCTCCCATATATTTCAATGCAACCTCACGTTCATTCACATTCATCATTGCTTCAAATATTCAAAACATTTTATTGGCAAAGGACCATTAAACTGATTGTTAGAGATGTCTATGATTCTCAAATTTAGGAAATGAAATTTGGTTTTAGGATTGCCTATACGACCTTGAAATCTATTTGATCTTATGACAAGAACCTACAATTTCTGAAGACTTCCCAACCAATAAGGAAAGGCTTAATTTATCTTATTGTTTCCCAGATCTAGAACTTCCAATTCCCTACAATTTGCCAAAGATGGTGGCAATGGCTCTTCCAATTGATTGCCATTAAGGTTAATATTCCTAAAATTATTTTTGATGGCAAATGTTGCAGGGATGGCACCATGAAGGCTATTCATTCGTAAATCCAACACCAAGATGGCAATAGAGTTTACTAAACATTAAAAATGACTAATCTTTCTTTCAAATTTAAAAAATATTTTCTTTTGGAAATATAATTATATGAGTAAGATATTTCCTAAAATATATCTTACGTTTTATTCTAATGTTACAATTTATATAACTTGATTTAAACATTCTATTATCTTCAATTTTTCATTCTTGTATTGTCACCAAACAAATGAATAGTGATAAGTATTACATTAGAACATCTTGTATTCCTTATAATACCTATTCCTATTCCTATGTAATCACCATTACAATCTACTAAACGTGCCCTTAGGAATCATGCCACTTAAGTTGTTATGAGACAAGTCTAGAACTTGAAGGTTAATTACATTGCAAATTAAAGAAGGGATTTCTCCAATTAAATTTTTATTGGAGAAAAACATATAGTGCAGACTAGAAAAATTTAGAGTGGGAAATGGTCCTTGAAGCATGTTGTCACAAAGATCAACATAATATAATGAATTCATCCCCTCATCCCCCAACCATCTTGGAACTCGACCATACATTCAGTTATTGGAAATGTCTAAGTATTGTAAATTTGTTGTTAGTCTTAAGAAAATTGAGAATTCACTGATATTGGAGTAAGACAAATTAAAATTTTGAAGATTGGGCAAGGCATAGGTGGCATTATTATTGATGCTAACTAAGTTATTTGACAAATTAAGATACTTGAGATTCTCGAGCTTTAAAAACATTTATGACCCCAACATAATACTCAAGTTCTTTGATGAGAGAGATAGGCTACTAATGTTCACAATTCTAGATACTAACCCAGGTATAGAGCCCTGTAGCTTATTATAGCTCAAATCAAGGTTCTGTAATGAATTGGAATTCAATTCACAATCTTACCAATGAAATTTGAACTTAAAGAGAGAGAAATTAGACTCAAACCACATATGTGATTAGGAAGGGGACCAACAAGTTGATTGTTGTCAAGGAATAAGCTTAAGAGATTTGGCAAATTGAATAGTGATGGTGGCAACAAACCTGTTAAAAATATTCACCAATAATAAAAAAAATTGTTAGTTTGATGCGTCAGCCAAAAAGACCTAAAATTTAAAAGTGGTAATAGATCTCACCACTAAAACTATTAGACGATAGATCCAAATATGTAAGTTTTGTAAGGTTCCCAAGCCATGCTCAAATTGACCTTGTAAAATTGCAATGAGGGAGAGCCACTAGAATTAAGGAATTCTCTTGTAAACATTCTCCCAGAGAGTGCTAAGAACTCCGGGGAACTATAGCTCCAATTAGACTTTAGAAGAGAACCTTCAAGGTTCCAATTACCCGCTAGATCAAGGGTTTGTATACTTGGAAGGCAAAGGATGTTATTTTCAAGTTTTCCTTGCAACACATAGTAAGAGAGACTAAGAGTTGTCAAAGAGGAGGATAGATTCATCAAAGAATTAGCTCTAATTGAGGACATATTTATGGAATCCAAAATAAGTTCTCTTAACTGAGTTAGGTTACCAATGACACTTTTCCATACTGGAGCTTCCATTAATAGCTCATTGTAAGAAAGATCAAGTGAAACCAGTGAAGACAATTGAGAGATTTCAAACGGGATTTGGCTAGAAAATATGGAAAGAGAAAGATTAAGATGAGTCAAACTCTTAAAGTTGCCAAACTCAGGTGGAATTAGGGAGTCATTGAACCAATTGTCAGTGAGGTTCAACCTCCTAAGATTGGGAAGAAAAAACAGGGTATTGTTGGAAAGAATGTGGCCATAAAGCCAGTAGAAACTAAGGTCTAGGCCAACCACATGGCTTGTGTTTTTGTCACACTCAACTAGCTTCTTATCCTAAAAATTTTGTTGCAATAAGTTTCCAGAGGTACTCTATTGTAACAAAAATTATTGTTGAATCAACTCATTGATCATTATGATACAAAGACTGCATTTTTCGCCAGGATGAGCCAATGTTGCCCAACAAACATCCAAAAAATAAATTAGAGGATGCATGAAGATGCAAAAGACGAATTTCTTGTTTCAGTCTCTCAATTTGTCAGATGGTGTGCTATAATAGCTTCTTATCTCAGAGAACCAAACCAAATAATTTTGGAGATGACAAATGTCATTTATGCAACCTCATAATCAATGTGCACAAACTTTTCCCACTCACAAAAATTGAGTGGTATGCTCCAAGTTTTGATCTATTCCGAGAGATTGATTTAATTTCTTATTCTGTTACAACTTACAAGTAGTTCATTTATAGTAGTTCATTTATTTTCTAACTTTTCTATCTCCACACTACAAGAAAATAGCCATATTGCAATGAAATTTTGTTGCAATAAGTTTAATTTTGTTGCAACAAATCTCTTTTGCAACAAAACTTTTTTGTTGCCCACTGATGCAATAGAGTCTGTGGCAATAGACTATTGCAACAAAAATTTCATCGCAATAGAGTTTTGTTGCACTAAATTTGTTGCAATAAAAGATTTTTATTATCATTATAAATACTTTATTGCAACAAAATATATTGTTGCTATAATATTGTGAAGATATTTTTATGCTGCTAACAGGTTAAATATGATGTGTTTAGTGGGAAAAAATATATTTAAAAAAATATTTAAAATTTATTGCAGCAAAAATTATTGTTACAGTAACTTAGGCTCCGTTTGGTTTGGGTGAAAATGATTTCAGGAAATCATTTTCACCCAGACCCCAGTGTTTGGAAGGCAGGTGAAAACCTCATTTCCGGAAAATAGGATGCAACGTTGACCGAATTTACGCCTTTGACCCGGAAATGGTTTTACGTTCTTATTTTACCTTCAAACCATTTCCGGGTCTCGCACAAAACACACAAAACGCACAAAAGAGAGAAGCCAGAGAAACACTTGAGAACGGAAAAAAGAGAGAAGCCAGAGAAGAGAGAACCCAGAGAAGCCGAAGACACCGGAGAACAGAGAGAACTCAGAGAAGTCGAAGACACCGGAGAAAAGAGAGAACCCAGAGAAGAGAGAACCCAGAAAAGAGAGAAAACCCAGAGAAGAGACCGAACCACCAGCGAGCGAGAGAGAGAACGAACCAACCCGAGCTCTGATCCACCACCACAGCCCATCGCTGGCGTCCACGATCTTCGACTTTGCCGGCGCCACGAACGAACAAACCCACGAACCCACGATCTTCGACTTCGCCGGCGGCGCGAACCCACGATCTTCGACTTCGCCTTCGCGCCACGAACTGATCTTCGACTTCGCCGACGAACCCAGAGCCCAGATCACCACCGAAGACCGACCCACCAAAGATCGCACCCCACCGACGAACCCACGAGGCTTCGACCTTCAACCTTCGAACCATTGCCTTCGACGACCCAGACCCAGACCTTCGAACCATTGCCTTCGAACCATCGCTCTCTCTTCCTCGATCTCGTCGATGACTCTTTTTTTTTTTTTTTTTTTTTTTTAAGTTTGATTGTTGTTGTTGTTGTTGTGGTGGTGTTGTTGTTGCCGGAATTTTTTGTTGTTGTTGCCGGAATTTATTGCCGGAATTTGTTGTTGAATGGTAGGAAAATAGCATTTTCCTAATACAACCAAACACATAAAAATATTTTCCACAACAATTTTCATAATACACCCAAACACTTAAAAATATTTTCCTTTTCCGGAAAATAGCATTTCCGGAAAATAAGTATTTTCCAGAAAATATTTTACGGGAACCAAACGGAGCCTTATTGCAACAAAACGTTTGTTGCAATAAGTTTCACAAGTACTTTACTGACTTATTGCAACAAAAAGTTCGTTACAATAAGTTTCCAGAGATACATTATTGCAACAAAAATTATTGTTGCAATAACCTATCACAACAAAAAATTTATTGCAATAAATTATAGCTACAATATATATATATATATATATATATATATTTTTTTTTTTTTTTTTTGGCAATAAAATATTTTTAATAATAATAAAAATCTTAATGGCTCAATGGCATTAAGATTTGTCGCTAAGAATGGCTTCAATGGCATGGCAAGGTGGACCGTGAATGAATACTGACTTGACGGAGAGTTTGCAAAAATGGCCAATCATGTAAGTTTTTTTTTTTTTTTCTTTGTTTTCTATATTTAAAATCCATAATGCTCGTTGCCTGATTTTGTTTGAAATCTATTTGTATCGTTTGGTTCACAAACTTGATTGCTACATCTGTATCTATCTCCAATTAACAATTTTTGACCAGGAATTTGATTTTTGGCTCCTATACTTAAATGGGTATTCCTCATTTTATTGATTTGTTACTTAGATTTCAGTCACTATATTATGTTACTGTTTTTTTTTTTTTTTTTTTTTTTTCTTGAGGATTTGACCAGTTTTGTCAAGTGGCCATTTGAATTTAGGGTTTTAATGTCCATGGTTTTCCTTGTTGTTAGTGGATTCTAGATGTTGTGGATTTTTCATTTTAGTCATGGTGATCCAATTTGTGAACTGGGTCTGTTGAAAACAGTGCTTAGTTCCCATTTTATTTGGTTGCTATAATGTTGACCTAGTTTTGGTTTTTTTAATGACGCTTGCTTAATATTGTTGCATATATTGCTCAAATTAAGTTATTGGGTGAGATTTATAAATAAGCATGTGTGAGTGTGAGAACATTTATGAATTATTTTGCTGGATGTATATGTTAGAATGTCTAGCAAAGGATGCACCTGAGAATAATAGATGAGTGTGAACTTTAAAATATTCTGGGAATTGGATGTTTATATATATATATATATATATATAAAAGTTATGCATAATTGATTCTAAAAGTCCGACTTTAAATGCTTATGCTTATCCATTTTATTTGGTTAATTACAATTATGGTGACCCACTTTTTTTTTCTTAATGATGCTTAATTGCTTAATGTTGTATATTGTCCAAAATTATTTGATTTTATTTATTACGGAATAAACAGCCATGGATTTTTTGCTGATGCATATGTTTCCTAATTTTTCTTGTTTAATAATTTAAAAAATAAAAAAAGACACAATGCAAAAATTTCAATATGGTTTAAATTAAACATCTCCCTAAATGTTTTTCTTCTTGTTGTTATTACAGGTTAATTATGTCATCTGTTGCATTTCAAAGAAGGAGAATACTGAATACCTAGAAGACCAAAATCTAAGACGTCGTTGGGCAAGAGATGGAGCATCTCCAATCGATCTATATTAACCTTTTTTTTTAATAGAAAGTAAAAAGCACTAACTTCACAGTATTTCATTTTTATTATTTCTTAAATAGTGATATATCATTTTTTTTTTGGGTCATTTTCTGAATGAGTTACAGCATTTTTTAATGATTTTTTCAAATTTATTAGATTAATCGTGTTAATATCTTATTCTGATGTATTTGTTCCTAATTTGAACTTTGGTTTATCTTGAGCATGTATATGACATTACTAATTCACACTAATTTCATAGTAATTCATTTTTATTATTTCTTAATTAGTACTATTTTATTTTTTATCATTTTCTGAATGTGAGTTTCGTTCAACATTTTTTTAATGGTTTTTTCAAATTTATTAGATTAATCGTGTTAGTATCTTATTATTCTGTTGTATACTTGTATTTGTTCCTAAAATTGACATTTTCTTTATCTTAGGCCATGCCATGCCATTTCAAAACATAAATAAAAGAGAGGAGGAGAAGATGAAAGAGATATATATGTAATACAAGATGAATGACTTAACTGTACAAAATCATTCAATTTCCTAATTTCTTTTTGCTTTTTTTTTAAACAACAATAATTTCCTTTTGGAATTAGCGATAGGTAAGAAAAAAAAAATTAAAAGAAATTAGTAGACAGTTTTTCACACTAGATATAGCGTACGTGCTACATGCAAACACTAAAAATGCATGCATGCCAATACATGGATGTCTCAGTTGGACTTTGATCTAATTACATCCTTTACAAAGAATTATTATTAAATAATAATCAACTCTCAAATCAGGGGCCTATAAGTATTCCCAAATTACATCATATATTGAAAGAAAATAAAAATCAAATTACAACAACAAATAAAGGAGTAAAATCAAATGTTAAAAGTAGTTTAAGAGTCTGTTTGAAAATAACTTATTTAATTTTTTGCTGAAAGTAAATTAAAAAAAAAAAAAATAGTCATATGAGACCTAAAAGACCTGTAAACAGTGCTGGTATTAAAAAAAGTAAACCAAAAAGTAACTCAAGCGGGCCACAAACACTTGCAAATGATATTTTGTTCCTGAAAAAGTAGTAAGTGGGCTTGCAAATTGAAGTAAGCGGGAATAAGTTAAAAGCTAGTTTTTTCACCTATTTCCAAATGCAGCCTAAATCAATCAGGTTCAACAAGTAATAGGCCTCCATTATCCAAACCCAAAGACAACAGATGGCCTATCCTCCTTTGTTGAGGTCCAAAAAAACTTGTGGTCAAATGCTTGTAAATAAACACATTGTTTAGCTAGTACAGTCCATTAGCATGAGTACAACTGTTTTATGCTTAAGCTAAGAAAATTTAATTAGATTCTCAATTTTGCGCCACGTGTTCCATCTAATTTTTAATTCTGTGTAAAGTGAAGTATTGAGTATAAAAATTGAAAAATCTAAATCAATTAGATTCTAAATTGGATTTTAATTGAAGTCCAATTTTATGCCACCTATCCATCTAATTTTTTTAATTTTAGTAGTAAGTGAATTATTGGATGTAAAAACCGAAAAGTTTAAATCAAATTAAATTCTAAATCATAGGTCATTGTGCTATCCTTTTGAAGGGAATTTCATTATCTTTAAAATGGATAAAATTTTATTTTGATCAAATGGTTGGATCAAAAATTAATCCAATGTAATTCCTCATTTTCTTACGTTTTAAAAGCGTTGTTTTCATTTTTTAGGGATTAAACCAATATTTTGGCATGCTAAAGGCCTTAGAAAATAAGGTATCAATAAATAAGAGGTTCCCAAAACAAAACAAAATCCTCGTTAAGATTGGCCCCACACCTCGCAAGGACATCGGCACATTTGTTTGCTTCCCTATAAAGGTGTTGATTTTTTACTAAAGGGATTCGATCAGACCTTCCTTGCAGTGCTAAAATTGAATCATTTGCATTGGAAGGCTCATTTGCTTTGCTGAGCAGATCAAAAACCTGCTTGGCATATAGCTGATCAATTTCTACAGCAAGAAGATTTAAGGAGATGCAGAGGTTAATCCCATCTCTTAAAGCTCAAAGCTCAGCTGTTACTTACTAACATTGTTGTCTATATATAGAATCTATACTATAGCCTTCAACTTATTATTATATTTAGCATGGTTTGTTATTGAAAATTAATATATTAAAGGATACTCCCACTCAATTTACTAATCCCATCTCCATCATCCATTAAATGTTGGCAAACAGAGGAGGACGACACCGAGGAGATGGAAAGCTTTCCCTCAAAAAAAAAAAAACAAAAAAACAAAAAAAACAAAAAAAAGCTGGCTCAACTCAACATGCCTCTTTTTTCATCATCTTTCTTTCTTCCCAATGTAAAAAGGGTAAAATCAGTTACATTTAGCATGTCTCAAAAATGAAAACATGAGTTAACTCACGTTTTCATATATGATTACACAACCACCGCTCATGTCAAAATATTGGAGCACACATACACGTTATTGTGTAAAAATATTTTATAACTGTGAGGTGAAAAGTTGTTATTGATAGAAAATAAAGTAATATTACTGGGTAAACTCTTGCCTGGTTGCCTTATCTTTCTCACCAATGCGGTTTCTCATGCCACCCTATTGTACGTTGTTATAATAAAAGTTGATGTTTTTAGCTAACAATGTTGGATCTAAAGGCTCCAGCCCTTGGCTCATATTATTACCTACTCAAATCAATGCATAACATGTAGCAACATATAGTACAAAGTTTTGTGATTCCACTGCTTGTTGGATAGAAAAGCTTTGTATGTATTCAACATAAACCATAACTTGAGCTTTGAATATTAAGAGATGATATCCAAAGTGGCCACTATTCACTAAATCATAGACCAAACAATTTGTGCTAACAGAGTAATCGACAATGGGTAAAGAGATGAACACTTGTTTCGTTGGTAGGATATTCCAAGCTATCTCTAGATAAAACCCTTAAGTCACATATAAATAAACTATAGATTATACAAATGTGGGTAGCACTTTTTAATTTAAGAATAAGTGGTTTTCAGGAACTTTTGCTTGAAAAAAATATAGAGACTATGAAGTATAAATAATAATAATGGTAAATTATATTTTGGCTCTTTTAGTTTTGGGGTTATTACTCATCTGGATTCTGGTCTTTAATTAATGTTTTATTATACTTTAGTACCTAAAGTTGTCTTTATTATTAATGTAGACCTTCCAAATAAGTCTAACTGCGATCCCTTAAATATTACATGCAAGCTTAAAAACAACATTAAGTTCCTAAAAACTTTCTTTCTCAAATAAAAAAAAAAAAAAAAAAAAAAGTTCCTTAAAACTTCATCCATATTAACAAAAAAGCAACTTTGAAAAATGTTTAATTTTTTTTTTTTTTTGGCTTTTATTAAAAACATATTCAGTCCAAGGCATTAAAATGAACCCCTTGAGTTGGTAAAAAATTATACATACACACACACACACATATATAAATGAGGTACAAAGCACATTTCCCGCTCTTTGCTTTGTGTATGTTGGTTTTAAATATACTTTTTTCATTATCTACTTTGTAGTTGTTTAGAATCTTTCTCTTGGTATGAGCTAGGTTTGAAACCCCACTTTTTGGTCTACCTCCTCTCCAAACCTTTTCCCGATCGGTCATTCATTACACTCGCATTTCTTAACTTTGACTCCAGTGTGTGATTAAATCACCTCACTAGGAAAGACAATCTAGCCATATCGAGTGAACTAGAAGCTCTCGATTAAACAACCTAAGGGAGGTCCTTTCTTGGTTTAGGTGTGAAGATACTTGTGACATTGGTAGAGTGGGTCTCTTGGGAAGAAGAGACATCAGATCTTGATCTTTTGCTAAGGCAGAATTGATTTTTTATTTTTTAACTTTTGACTCCCTAAAATAGAAGGGGTTTTTTTTTTTTCAAAAAAAAAAAAAAAACCTAGCTGAAATAAGATTGAATATGATCCTTTTAACAACATCTTGACCTTTTTAAACACACACATACAAAAAAAGCAACAATTTGACCTAAATTTTTGGAAAATAAAAAATTAAAATTTTAGTAAGCTTAACAACGAAAGTAGAAATTTGTTGATCTTAAACCTCAAAAAAAAAAAAAAAAAAAAAAAACCCATTTAGATCTTACCAAATTTAAAAGAGATGTAGCTCGTAGAATTTGCTAATAAATTTATCATGCAACGATTCAATATATAAAACCTCACAGAAGGCAATTGTAAAACTTCATTTTTTTTTTTTTTTTGGCAATGTCGATATATTCAAGTTTTCTTTTATTTTTACTTTTGTATAATTTATGTTTCTTATTGGACTCACAAAAAATGACAAAATTTAGCTACAAAATTGGTTGTAGCCTAAAGTTACAATTTTATTCAATAAAATAAACATTACTACATATTTTGAAAATCTAACCGTTGGGCTGTACGTTCTTTTTGCTTTTAATACACATGTCAAATTTTGTGTCAATCAAATATTATTTACTATATGATCAATAAGTTTATATTTTATGCATAATTTTAAACTACAAAAACTTGTAATTTAAACAATTTATTGATGACATAGCTATTGATCTTTAATTTTCTAGAAATTTTGCAAGCATGGAGGATATAAAAAAAAGATGTAATTTAATGATGGATTTGTCAAAATTCACCACCAATAAAAAGATATTGAGTAAGATTGTAACCTTAAACTACAACTAATTTTGTAACTAAATTTTGTCAAAAAAATCCTAGACCATTGTTGCTTGTACCAAATCTTTGCCTCCATGACCCTATCCAAACCACAAAATTACCACAAAAAGTTCCCCTTAAAACACATATTAACTTCATAAATATTTGCTGTTTGAACCATCTAGCTGTCATGAACTACAAATATATTCACCTACTGTGTTAGAGGGAGCATACTAGTTTTAATCATAAAGGGTTATATTTTGGAACATATTCTTTTCAATCTAGAGTGAGTTACTGCAATTCAAAGATTGTGCTATATTGAGTTATGTGTTTGGAATTTAGATGCTTTTAGGGAATTACCAAGTTTAAAGGTGAAAAAAAATTAATTAATTTTTTAATTTTAAGGTTAGGGATGAAAAAACAACTTTTGGTAGTTTAGATACCAAAATAGTATTTTATCCATTTATATATATATATATATATATATATATATAAATTGATATCCACCCCCACACAAATTACGGATAAAAATTATTTTGGCAAATGGTTGTTGAGGTTCAAAAAATCACAGCCCAAGGCCTTGGGAAGCAACACATTGAGCTAACCCCATGAGAAATAAAAAAAAAAAAAAACAAAAAAAAAAACTAGAGAAACAAAAAGAGTTGGGCTCACATAATGAAGACCCATGAAGGAATAAGTTTTTAAAAACCATGAAGCAGAGGAAAGGGCCCAGCCGGCTAAAATCAGTAAGCCAAAAGAAGCCTAAAAGGAAGAACTGGGCCAGAATCTTAGAGACTGACAGGGGGCTCAGGATCCCTAAGACACACAACACAGCTCAAAGAGATTGAAACGGCTCAAAGGAAAATACCAAAAAGTACGAAGAACGAAAGGAAGATAAGTTGCACTCAAGCACCC
Source organism: Quercus gilva (assembly GCA_023621385.1). Lineage (NCBI taxonomy): Eukaryota > Viridiplantae > Streptophyta > Magnoliopsida > Fagales > Fagaceae > Quercus > Quercus gilva. The sequence continues at coordinate 79,448,889 of CM042476.1, read as the reverse complement.
AGTAATACATAAGGCATAAAGCAACCATTCATGAACAAAGGAGCAGTATCTCAAGAAATCCAGAATAAGAAACTATAAGTGGAAGTAGCTGGAAGGAGACTTTCAACCCAGCAGCAAAAGACTCTAACTATTTGGAAAAAATGACAAGAGAAGAGGGTAACCAAAAGCTGAAAAGACAAAAAGGCCAATAGCTAAGGACTACAACCTGAAAAGATCTCGGAATAGAAAGTCAGCAAGGGGCTTTCAGCTTGGCAGCACCAAAAGAAGGGAGTTATGAGAAAAAGGGAAAGGACCGACCCTCGAGGTAACTGACACAACATGAGCTCTAGTACCTAGAGAGGGGAAGAAGAAAGAAATCACTGGTACCCTAGAACCTTAGAGTCACCCTATAAAAGGGAGAAGAAACCAATGTCGAAAAAAAGAGAAGAAAATCACAATACAATCACTGAAAAGAACTCTGTAAAATTTAAGGAAAACAGAGGGACATCTCCCGATGTGCCAGAAGCAGTCACTATAGCACATGCTCGGATTCAAAAGGATTCAAACTTTGCAAGTCTTAGAGGCCTTGATAGCCATCAAAGAGCTTATTTGAACCTTGTATCACGTTTTAGTAAGCACGCTGTAGCCATAATCATAATCAAAGAAAAATACGAAAGTGTCTCCCATTAATCCGAGGATCCTTAACCATTGTTTTGTGTATTTCTTGATTATTTTGCATTCCTTTGCTGTTTTCATTGTCATTCAATATGGATATTCTCGTTTGTTAGTTTATTTGTGTTGTAGGAAGCTTGCCCTATGCACCACTTGGTTCTCAAACAGCCCATTAGCTTCGGTGAACCAAGTCCAGTCCATTAAACCTTAACTATCAAGCCCAGGATCCTTGGGCTTGTGTGCTAAAAATAAAAAGGCACTCTCACAATGGTTAAAAGACAATAAGGAATAAAATTTTAAAAAAATGATGAAATATTGAAATTAAAAAAAAAATCTTAAATATTTCGAATTGTATGCCCCACATTTTACTCATAGTTATACATATTAAATTTACAAACTCTTTTCATTCACACAATTATTTATTTTGATTAAAAAAAGAGAATGATAAGTTTTTACTCACGGGTAAAGGAGAAAATATCAATGATGGAACTATATTAGAACCAATAACAACTTATCCATTAAGATTGTGGGGGTAAAAGCCCAACATTATGTGTTGGGCCTAGGGCCTAATTCAAATATCACTGTGTGTCCGAAGAGAAGGAAGTGGATAGGAAGGAGTCCAAGTGGAAGGAACCTACCTGGAAATGAACGAGAATAGTCCAAAGAGAACCCTAATGGTCCGAAGAGGTCATTCTCCTCGGACATCAAGGGGACTTAATCAAGCAAGTGTACGAAAGATTTGATTGATCTCTCCGACAACTTCAATGACAAGGACAAACTTTGGGCATGCCTGGAATGATAAGAACGGAGAAATATCTAAAAGGAAAAACTGCCACCACCGTATTTAATGCACTGCAACAACTTTCCTGACCGCATTTATGTGGAGAAGACCCTTGAACAGTGCAATCTCAGCTACCACCACTCACGGAGAACTAAAGCAAATGTCTGATGTGACATACACTCAAGTAAGTGTTTAGATGAAGAACAAGTGTACGGTAAAGATGAGTGAGGAAAGGAATAAATAAATGTAATAGACCTCTAAAGTAGGGAGAAGGAGAAAAATCTGGAGGAACTCTAAGAATTGTATTCACTTTTCAATCAATAATAAGCCTCTTCAGACTCGAGCTTATTTAGCTTTTAAGCGTGTTTTTTATGTCAGTTGACCGTTGCTAGATTCACAACTAGCCTTGCTTTTTTATCCACTATCTACAAATTCATTGTTCTGGGTTCGTTGGGCTCATAATCCTGACATTCTAGGCTTGGGCCATGAAATTTGGACCCTACAATTGGCGCTGTTTGTGGGGAAGCTTGAGCTAAAGTGGAAGCAACATCCCACAATATGGCTAAACCAAGGCAACAACCAGCAGAGTCCAGGGCATCTCAGCATGTTGATCCTTTCCTCAACTTGGAACGGAGACAGGATCATGAAGGTAGTGTACATACTGTGCATGATGATCGAAGTCAGTCGCATGTCTCATGCAGAGAAAAACCAAAACATGCAACTAGAAATTGAAAGGCTAAAGAGGGAGCTGCGTCATGCAAAGAGGAAACGCATTTCTTCCTATTCTGATGAAGACTCTGACGACGAACAGGACGTCAATTACAAGCAGAAGTCTCGAACACCGGTCAGTGAGTCTTTTTCCTATGAAGAAGCGCACCGTCGTGAGAGACCGCCTCGAAGTCCATTGCATGGAGGTGTAGGGAACGATGCTATGAGCAACGCTTTGAATCAAATTTCCAGTTCCCCTTTAACATGTAACATCAAGAACACAAGACTCCCTTGACGTTTTCACCAACCGACGTTTACCACTTATAACGGCCAGACAGACCCTGTGGAACACGTGAGTCATTTCAACCAGAGGATGGCCTTCAATTCCAGAAATGAAGCCTTAATGTGCAAGGTTTTTCCGTCCAGTTTGGGACCGATCACCATGAGGTGGTTTGATATCTTGAAAGCGGACTTTATAAGCTCTTTTCAGGAGCTCATTCAGGCCTTTGGATCCCGTTTTGTCACATGTCGTAGGGTTCCGCAGTCTTTGGCCTCCCTGCTGTCCGTAAGCATGCGAGAGGACGAGACTTTGAAGTCATATTCGGATAGGTTCTGGGAGATGTACAACGAAATGGAGGACGATTGCGACCTGGTGGCCATCAGCTCTTTTAAGCTCGGCCTCCCCACTGAACATGACTTGAGGAAGTCTCTGACAGGAAAGCCTGTTACCAGTGTACGCCAACTGATGGACAAGATTGACAAGTATAAAAGAGTCGAAGAAGACCAGCAGCAGGACAAAGGAAAAGATAAGGTTATCCCTCAGGAGAGGAGGGATTTCAGGTCGGATAGGCAAGGCCACAACAAGTCGCAGAGAGACTGGGTCGGACAACAAGGTTCGGCGAACCCTCAGACAGTTAATGTTGTGTTCCGAAAGCCTGTGCACCAAGTCCTAGAGAGGATCAAGAACGAGCCTTTCTTCAAGAGACCGAACAAGATGGTTGGAAACCTTGAAAGGCGCAACTATAACCTCTACTGCCAATATCACCAGGATCATGGACATACTACGGAGGATTGTAGGAGTCTGTGGGACCATTTGGACTAACTCGTCAGTGAGGGCAAGTTAAAACAGTTCTTGCATCATACCTCTAGTCAGGGCAACCAGTCTAACGTAGGACCTCAAAGGGATGACTCCTTAAAGCCCCCCCTCGGCACAATAAATATTATCTTTGCTGCACCAGGAAGAACGAGGTCTTGTCCATCCAGAGTACTATTAGTTGCTCGGTTACCCCCAGAAAATGTTAACATAGAGCCGAAGAGGGTTAAGATGGAGATTCAACCAGTTTTGGGATTCTCAGACGCGGACAAGATTGGCACTATCCAGCCTCACAATGATGCTTTGGTGGTCACTCTTAGGATAGGGGGGTATGACGTGAAGAGAGTGATGGTGGATCAAGGCAGCGGCGCAGAAATAATGTACCCGAATCTTTATAAAGGGCTGGGCTTGACGCCTGAAGACCTAATGCCCTACAGCTCGCCCTTGGTGAGTTTTGACGGGAACGTGGTCATTCCGAGAGGCCAAATCAGGCTACCCATGCAAATTGGCTCTGAAACGGTAGAGGTAGATTTTATAGTGGTTAACGCTTATTCACCTTACACTGCGATCGTAGCTAGGCCATGGCTCCACACACTAGGGGCCGTATCCTCAACTCTTCATCAGAAGATCAAATACCCGTCCGAGGGGCAAGTCAGGGAGATCTTAGGTGATTAGGCTACGGCCAGACAATGTCTGGTGGCAGCAATCTGGCATAAACCTGAAATTGAATCTTCGGCCCACAATGAAAGGGACTTATAGCAGTTAAAATCCCTAGTGCTGGACACCGAGGCCTCCGCCGAGGGAGCAGAATGTGAAAACTTGATTAAGATAGTTATCGATGATGATCTAAGGAAGTTCTTTCAAGTCAGATCTCTACTGCCTCAACAAGAGAAGGTCGAGCTGATAGGATTTCTTAGGACCAACAATGACGTATTTGCCTGGGACTCCACAGAGGCCCCAGGAGTAAACCCAGAGTTCATTTGCCATCACCTGATCGTTAACCTAGCCATCATTCCTAAAAAGCAATCGCTCCGACGACCGTCAAGAGAACACGCAGATGCTGTCAGGGAAGAGATTATGAAACTCAAACAGGCTGGAGCAATTAAGGAAATTTTTTACCCTGAGTGGTTGGCAAACACTGTGGTGGTGAAAAAGAAAAGCGGAAAATAGCGAGTGTGTATGGACTTCACAGACCTGAACAGAGCTTGTCCAAAGGATCCATTTCCCATGCCGAAGATTGATCAACTGGTTGATGCTACCGTCGGCCACCCTCATATGAGTTTCTTAGATTCTTTTCAAGGGTATCATCAGATACCATTGGCTTTGGATGATCAGGAAAAGACAGCTTTCATCACCCCCACGGGAAATTACTACTACAAGGTCATGCCGTTTGGTCTGAAGAACGCAGGAGCCACTTATCAAAGGACGATTACTAGAATGCTTGAACCTCAATTGGGTAAAAATATGGAAGTTTATATTGACGATATAGTGGTGAAAAGCAAGGTCATAGCTGGGCACATTGAGGATCTTAGGGATGTTTTTGAAATCTTCAGAAAACACAAATTGCGTTTAAATGGATCCAAGTATTCATTTGGTGTAGGGTCAAGCAAGTTTTTGGGGTATACGATGACTCACAGGAGAATTGAAGTTAACCCCGATTAGATAAAAGCCATCAACGACTTATGAGCTCCTCGAAACCCCAAGGAGATCCAGAAATTGATCGGGATGACTGCTGCCCTGAACAGGTTCATTTCCCGATCAGCAGATAGGTGTAGACCTTTCTTCTCATTGCTCAACAAGTGGAAGGGATTTGAGTGGATTGAGGAATGCACTATGGCTTTCCAGCAGCTTAAGGACTACCTCGCTCGGCCTCCAATCATGTCCAGTCCTGAACCAGACGAGGCCTTGTTTGCTTACATTGCTGTAGCTCCTTGTGCCGTAAGCTTGGTCTTGATACGAGCAAATTGTGGTGTGCAAAGGCCATTTTATTATGTAAGTAAGTAGCTACATGAAGTCGAGATCCACTATTTGCCTTTGGAGAAAGCTATCTTGGCGGTGGTGCTTAGCACACGGAAGCTGCCTCACTATTTCCAAGCCCATACAGTTATTATTCTCACCCAGCTCCCACTCAAGGCTGTACTCCGAAGCGCCGACTACACTGGAATGATTGCTAAATGGGGGACAATCTTAGGGGCTTTTGATAGCAAATACATGCCTCGCACATCAGTTAAGGGCTAGGTCCTCGTAGATTTAGTGGCCGAGTTCACAGAACCCCATGTAGAAGAAATAACGCCAACGCCTAACATGGATGAAAAATTGGTTGGCATGATTTCCCAAAAAAGTCCCTTACACTGGGAGGTGTACGTGGACGGCGTATCAAACCAAAAAGGTTCTGGAGTGGGGCTAGTGCTAATATCCCCTGAAAGAATTACCATTGAAAAATAGTTAAGGCTGGACTTTTCAGCAACAAATAACAAGGCGGAATATGAAGTCCTATTAATGGGAATGACTATGGTTCAAAGAATGGGAGGAAAGGCAATAGAGGTGTTCTTGGACTCGAGATTAGTCGTGGGTCAGGTGCGAGGTGAGTATGAGGTGAAGGATGAAAGAATGCAAGGGTACTTGAGTCAAATTAAATCTTTGCAGTCAGAGTTTGAGTCTTTTGATTTGCTGCACGTCCCTAGAAGTGGTAATACACATGCTGATTCTTTGGCCACGATCGCTACCTCCTCGGCGCAAGATCTACCAAGAGTTATCCTCGTCGAGGATCTGCATAGGCCTACAGAGGCTAAGAGAGAAGTAGTCCAAGTTCATCAAATCAGGGCCGAACTCAGCTGGATGGACCCTATAATTAAATTCTTGAAGGATGATATTTTACCCGAAGGAAAGGGGGAAGCTGATAAAGTTCGGAGGAAGGCAACTAGATTTTGGCTGTCTGAAGACCAGAAACTGTATAAACGCTCCTATTTAGGGCCATATTTATTGTGCTTGCATCCTAAAGCGACTGAGTTACTACTAGAAGAGTTACATGAAGGAATCTGCGGGAGCCATACTGGAGGTAGATCTTTAGCTCATCGAGTCATCACTCAAGGTTATTGGTGGCCGAATATGCAGAAAGAGGCCTATGAATATGTTAAAAAGTGCGATCAATGTCAGCGATTTACGCCGAACATACACCAACCAGGTGGAACCCTAAATCCACTATCTAGTCCTTGGCCTTTCGCTCAATGGGGGTTAGATATCGTGGGCCCATTCCCTAAGGCCACAGGAAACAAAAAGTATCTTCTGGTCGGCACAGACTATTTCACCAATTGGGTTGAAGCTGAACCTCTAGCTAACATCAGGGACGTGGATGTAAAGAAATTTGTTTGGAAAAATATCGTCACTCAGTTTGGGATCCCTCATACCCTCATCTTAGACAATGGTCTTCAGTTTGATAGCAGAGCATTCAGGAACTATTGTAGCGAACTGGGAATCACCAACAGATACTCCACCCCTTTTTATCCCCAAGGAAATAGGCAGGCAGAAACTGTTAACAAAGTCATAGTAAACGGATTAAAGAAAATGCTAGACGACGCGAAGGGCAGATGGGTGGAAGAACTACCACATGTACTTTAGGCATACAGAACTACACCTCGCCGGTCTACTGGAGAAACCCCTTTTCAATGACTTATGGAGCTGAAGCTGTCATACCTCTAGAGACTGGGTTCCCAACATTGAGAACTAGTTTGTTTAGTTCGACCGAAAACAGTGAGCAACTAGAGAAGAGTTTGGACCTGATTGAGGAAAGAAGGAAAAATGCGATGGTCCAATTGGCACATTACCAACAAAAGCTCAAGCAGGGCTATAATGCCAACATAAAGCTAAGGCCTCTAGAACCTGGCGACTTGGTGTTGAGGAAAGTTGTGGGCACTGTAAAGAACCCAGCCTGGGGAAAGCTTGGACCGAATTGGGAAGGACCATACCGTATTACTTCAGGGGCTGGCATCGGGGCATATTTCTTAGAAGACCTAGATAGTCATGTAATAACACGGCCTTGGAATGTAAATAACCTTAAAAAGTATTATTATTAAACGAGTCTTTGCTTCAATCAATATGCCATTTTGTTATGTTGAGAATTCTCATAACTGTTTAAACTTAAATTCAATCATGATTGTAGTTCTCGGACTAGATGATTTGGGTTAGTTAACACTCGTTTACTATTCTCCTAAGTGTTTAAACTTAAATTCAATCATGCCTGTAGTCCTCGGACCAGATGATTTGGGTTATTTAACACTCGTTTACTATTCTCCTAAGTGTTTAAACTTAAATCCAATCATGCCTGTAATCCTCGGACCAGATGATTTAGGTTAGTTATCACTCGTTTACTATTCTCCTAAGTATTTAAACTTAAATCCAATTATGCCTGTAGTCCTCGAACTAGATGATTTGGGTTAGTTAACACTCGTTTACTATTCTCCTAAGTGTTTAAACTTAAATTCAATCATGCCTATAGTCCTCGGACCAGATGATTTGGGTTAGTTAACACTCGTTTACTATTCTCCTAAGTGTTTAAACTTAAATTCAATCATGCCTGTAGTCCTCGAACCAGATGATTTGGGTTAGTTAACACCTCTATACGGTTGTTATTAATGCTTAAATTTAAGATGAATCATGCTTGAAATTCTCAGATGCGTTTAGGTAAACTCTAACTTATGACAGGCCTACTTAGTCGTACGTAAATCAGAAGCAATAGGTAGTAACATCCTCTATGCATGACATAATAATTGCTTTCATTGCTTATTGGTAATTCTTACATAAACTGCTCTTTTCGGTATTAATTTAGGCTATTTACATTATCAGCGCGATATGATGGTTAGGTCTACAAGTTATTGTTGTTTGTAGTAATGGTGAGTCACAATATGCACCACAAGAGCATTAAAGATAAAAGAGAAACAATTTCATTGATCAGAAAAGAGTAGCTTACAGTCCCTTAAAAAAAAAAAAAAACTAATACAAGTAAAAAACAACTCCTAAACATTTAATTCTTCGTTTGAGTGGCCGAGGAGTCAGTCGTCTGGCCAGGCTGAGCGGCAGCGGCGGCGGCGTCTGAACTTTGAACATTGTCAGAGGGCTTACCTGTGACACCAGCCTGACTGAGCTCTTGGATTGCATCAATAGGGGCAAGAGGAGTCTGACTGACTGGGGGCTACTCCAAAACCTCTAGGAGTTCACAAATGTCTGGATGGTAGTAAATACTCCCAGGCTGCCTTAAGGTAGATTCTGGAGGGACCCCAACGGCGTCAAGGCCCTTATCCCATGTCATACTGCAGTACTCCCTGCAGACTTGTGCAAACTCCTCAGTAAGCCTGGCTTGGGTCTCTGTCACACCCAATGTGTAAGCCGCTTACTTTTCAGCCTCAAGCGCCTCTTTGGCCAATTGAGCGTCATTTTCAGCCAACTTAGCAGACTCTCTGGCTTTTTGAAGTTTAATCCAAAGACCTTTCACCAGCTCTCTCTCTGTTGCCAAGTTAATCTCGATCGTGTACAATTGCTGGCGTTGGTCTTTGACCTGCTTCTCGGCGTTTTTGAGGCCCGCATCTAGACTGTTCCTCTCTTTGGTCACCTTTTTCAATTGCTCAAACAGGCGGGTATACTCATCCTTTAAACTGCCCAGTGATTTTTCCGCCTCAGATCGAACGTAGGCCTCTACTTGGGCTTCAGTATGAGTATTTTTGTTCCACTCCTCGGCCACATAAACTTGCTGAGTAAGCTGCATAACAGAATGAAAAATTTCAGTATAAGGCGAAGAAAAGGGGCGAATGGGAAAGACCAACATCTTAAAGTTGAGGAAGTAGATTAATTCACTTACCATAGCTAAATCCCTTTTTAGGGATAAGAAAAGTTCATACTGGTTGAAGCACCTGTATGACTCCATGTCTTTTGGGAGAAGCAGTGGTTGCTCCAGCACCTCGGCAATGAGACCTGCTTTCCCTCCACTATAATTTCTGAGGGAAGCATCCCAAGAGATAGGAGCACCATCCAGCGCCAGCTTGGGGGACCAGATACCAGGTCCTTGGCGCACATCTGCTACATGAGCGTCGTCTCGGCTCTCTGAAGATGAAGCCCTTTTGCTCCGAGGGTCTTTGGCCACTTTTTGTTGCTTGGGTCCCTCGGAGGCGCCACCTCTTTTTCTTCATTATCAGTTAGAGGCCTTTTCTTTTTTAGATCCGGCAATGCCTTTAGGCCGAGATCCGATGGAACCTGAGGAGGTGGTGGAGGAAGAGTGACTGTCGGCTGAGATGTACCAGTCTCTTTGGCCCTAGGTTTTTTGCTTCTATTCTTCATCAGGTCCTTCAAGCTCTCCATGTCTTCTTCAGAAGAGTCGTCCGGTACATTGGATTACCTATCAATCTCTTCTTCGGCGTCTAAAATTTGAACCCCTTCTGAACCTTCTCCTTCGAACTTGAACCAATCAATTTGCTCGTCAAGTGAAGGGGTCGAAGAGGCAACTTTTTCACCTACTACTACTGGTTCTAAGGGAGCCTACTGAATTGGTTGGAGGAGCAGTGGTACACCTTATGGATTTGGATGTGGCACGGGGGCAAGGTCGAACGAAGCTAAAAAGTCCTTCCGAGCAACGTCTATGCAATTGATGCGATAGTCTCCTTGTCTTATCGCGTTGTCGACCGACTAAAAATTAGATGATTTCGGCGTATAACCGAGAATCAGATGCACGGCCCGGAGTTGCCCGTCTCCACTTAAAAAATTTGTGATCGGAGGAGGTAATTAAGCGCGGCGACGTTTGTAAGGCTGAGCCGAGGAGAAACGTGTATTTTTTCTATGAACATCACAATAAAAGTCAGTCAGAAACATGAAAATAATGATATAAAGAGAAGACTGAATTATTGAAAAACAGAGACCCTGAATCTATTGTTAGGAAAACCTAAACCTAGGATGTCTCACCCGGCTCTCCTGGTTGGGTTGGGCAATGAAGACCGCCATGCCACGCACCCGAGACGATCAGATAGTTATCTTTCATCCCTTTGTTAGATTTGGGAAGACAGGAGATGAGCCTAACGATGTCGGATTGGGATTTGAGATAGTATCCCGCTTCTTTCTGGCTACGACATTCGTACATGTGAACCACGTCGAGCCAGGTGAGTTCCAACCCTAGGTGACGACTCAGATCCTCAATTGCTCCTAAGATTCTAAATACGTTAGGCACACATTGGTCAGGACTAAGCCTATGGTTTCGGAGATAATCTCTGGTAATGGGTTCCATAAGAATGGTCATTCCCCCTTCTAGGAAGGCGATAATGGGGATTATAACCTCGCCCACTTTCCGATCTGTCAGTAGCTTTTCTAGAGGACAATATCTCAAGCCTACATCTTGAGGTATACGATATGTTTCCCTAAATTCCTCCATTTGGGCGGGGCTATCCACCAAATACTTAAATCTACCCATCTTAGTTAAAGCAAAGGGGGAGAAGCACTAAACGTAGTGACTGGAGTGACTATTCAGAGTCCGAGGAAGCTAGCCGAAGAGAAGACGAAATGCTTGGGTAAAGGAGAACTTGCGCAAACTAAATCGGAGAGTGATCTTCAAACTTGTGAAGAGATTCTTATAGATTCGGGGAAGAATTGGAACTGATGACCGGAAAAGTTTGATGGGTGTGAATGCTTGAGTTCGTTGAATGTCTGAAAATCCGTAAAGTAAAGGAGAAATAACCTCCTCTAAGGCTTTATATAGGGACAGAGGAAAGAATGGGAATTATTCCGCCCGAATTTGGAGGAAAAACCACGTTCGTTGGATCAATAGCCCACCGTTGGATGCCAAAGACAGAGCGCTGCCTAGAGTAATTAATGGTGCCTTGGGAATATTGAAACGACAGTAGCAATGATGAAGTGCTTAGATCTATGCTCATACACGTGTGAACTCAAATATTTCCGGTCTTTAAATTTTTATTTCGCAGCAAGTCAAAATCCTCTCTTTTCTCCTCGGATGCGAGAGAAAAATTAAAATTTTGAGGGGTTATTGTGATATTTCCGGTCTTTAAATTTTTATTTCGCAGCAAGTCAAAATCCTCTCTTTTCTCCTTGGATGCGAGGGAAAAATTAAAATTTTGAGGGGTTATTGTGGGGGTAAAAGCCCAACATCATGTGTTGGGCCTAAGGCCCAATTCAAATATCACTGTGTGTCCGAAGAGAAGGAAGTGAATAGGAAGGAGTCCAGGTGGAAGGAACATACCTGGAAATGAACGAGAATAGTCCGAAGAGAACCCTAATAGTCCGAAGAGGTCATTCTCCTCGGACATCAAGGGGACTTGATCAAGCAAGTGTACGGAAGATTTGATTGATCTCTTCGACAACTTCAACGACAAGGACAAGCTTTGGGCATGCTTGGAGAGGATAAGAACGGAGAAATATCTAAAAGGAAAAGCTGCCACCACCGTATTTAATGCACTACAGCAACTTTCCTGGCCGCATTTATGTGGAGAAGACCCCTGAACAGTGCAATCTCAGCTACCACCACTCACGGAGAACTAAAGCAAATGTCTGATGTGACATACACTCAAGTAAGTGTTTAGATGAAGAACAAGTATACGGTGAAGGTGAGTGAGAAGAGGAATATATAAATGTAATAGACCTCTAAAGTAGGGAAAGGGAGAAAAATTTGGAGGAACTCTAAGAATTGTATTCACTTTTCAATCAATAACAAGCCTCTTCGGACTCGAGCTTATTTAGCTTTTAAGCGTGTTTTTTTATGTCAGTTGATCGTTGCTAGATTCACAACCAGCCTTGCTTTTTTACCCACTCTCTACAAATTTATTGTTCTGGGTTCGTTGGGCTCATAATCCTGACATTCTGGGCTTGGGCCACGAAATTTGGACCCTACAAAGATCTTTTGTGAAATTGTTGTAAAAATATTATGGACATTACAATTTTCTTAAAAAATTATTACACAACAAAATAAAATAAAAAAAAAGTTGTTAAGCACAAGCATGAGGCTAGTTTCATGCTAGTTTATTAGTAATAATGTAATATCATGAATATAAAAATTTTCATAAACTTTTCACAATGATTATAATTAGAGTAAATATCAGCTTAAGTTGAAATCCAAATATCTTATTCTAATATAAGGGATTTTTTAATTATTTTTTTAATTCAACAGTCGATAGAGGGGAGATTAAAACTCTGGAACATTTGCTTATTAAAAAAAAAATAATCAAAAAGTAGCAACCAATCAAGACTTTGTAATTGAAACTGTTTATTAGAGCCTTTCATAACGTTGATTTTGTTGCCAAACATGGTTCAAGTTATGGGTTCCAAGTAACTCTACTAGTAAAGTTTTTTATTGTTAAATAAGAGATTTAAAGTTCAATTTGTTTACGCCAAAAAAAGTAATTGAAGACTTGATCTGATAATAAAAACCAAAAGTTGAAAGTTGAAGCTGTCTCAAAAAAATAAAAATAATAGAAAGTTTCAAGTTGCGGTTCTAGTGAATCAAACCCACGTGGCAGAGCATGTGGCAATGGACGATAGCGGAGAGAAAACTGACGAAGAGGATGAGAATCCCGAATTCTCCCTGTACGGCCAGTAGGCCTGTCCACGGGTCAGTCTGGGTCGGGTTTGTGCCCAACCCGGAACCGACCCAATCACTTCGGGTCTCCTAAACCTGGACCCGCCGCCGACCTGCCGAAGGTAGCGGTTCGGGTGGTCGGATGTCGTCGATTTTCGGTCAGGTATCGATCGGTTTAGTACTGTGTGAATCATCGCCGAATTTTGCCAAAATCTTTGGTTTTTGCTGGATCTGACCGGATCTCAATGAGATTAGGCCAGATCTCGAAGAGATCCGGCCAGATCTCAATGTAAGTCGAAGAGATCAGGCGAGATCTCGAAGAGATCAGGGCCAGATCTCGACGAGATCTCACCGGATCTCCACAGATCGGACAAAATAAGGCTGGCTAACCACTCCAATCGGAGGAGAACTGAAATTTCGATGCATTTTTCGGTCGGGTCGGTTGAATATTGGTTTTTCATGCTCAAACCCGTCAACCGACCCGTCGGTCTCGGGTTTTCTGGGCGGGGACCCATTGCCGACCATCGCCGGCGTCGGATCGGTCAGTTTTCCAGCCAAGTTGGCCGAGTTGGGCGGGTTCCGGGTCTGGTTGGACACCCCTAGCGGCCAGTGGCGTCTGCCGTTAAAGTATCATCCATCCAACCTACTTCTCTTCTTCTTCTTCTTCTCTCTTTGCCAAATCCCAATTCAAGTCCTTAATTTTTGCGTATTTCTTTGTCAAAATTATATTCAAGTCCTCAATATATCTAACTCATATGGTTGGTTTCGTTGAAGGTTAGTTCTCTACTTCTCTCTCTGTTCATATATTTATATATATTTATTTGTTTTGCTGTGATTAACAATGATTGATTGGTGAATGTAATTTTTGAAAAGTGGTATCTTTTTTTTAGAGATTTATTGAAAATGGTGAAAGATTTTTTTTGGTTAATCGTTGATTTTTTTTTTAGTTATGTAAGAGGGAAAAAAGCTAATTCTAGGCACATTATTCTTGCTTTTCCATTTTTAACATGGGTTTTTTCTGACACTAAAAAAACTAGTTGTTAATAATTTGCTGGGCATACTTACTATGAAGATTCAAGTATTAGTTTTGTATTTGTTGCTAGTTCAATTGAATCATCTATTATTCTGATGCTGAAGGGGGTATTGGTCTTGGCTTGGATGGGTTAATTTGTTTTTTAAGTTGAGCTTGGTTGGGATGTGTTGTGTAGTCTCGGAGGTTCAATTGCTTGTGTTGAGATAGATATTGAAATTTGGAATTGGTGACCCAGTGTGTAATTTCTTCTTTGGATTTGATTTGGGAAAACATATGCCTTTCTTTTGCCATATATGTGGTGTGGCTGATACTAACTAGTCTATATCGAGGATCCATAACCGATTCCAAAATTTTGGGACTTTAAAGGCTTTGTTGTTGTTGTTGGATAAGCATTTCATTAACATGTAACTATTAACAGTCCAAAGATGATGTTGCTTCTAATATGTTCTTCTCTAACTAAACATCTTTTGTTCATATGAGATGGACACTTTTAAAACCCCCTACATCTCAATGTCTGGACATGCTGGGGACACTCCTGTATGTATGTCCTCATTGTGTTGGGAGAAAAACATTTTTCTTTTATTTGAAAATAATTCCTTTGATTTTAGATATGTTTCTAAAGATTTCGATAGAATATGCCTACAAATAAATAAGATATACCTAAAATTTGTATTAATCTATTAATTTTAATATCCCCACTAGTTGTGTTGTATTTTTCCAAGAATTGCGTGTCCTATGTCTTGTTGCATCCATATTAATGTTTTTGTCTGTGCTTCTTAGGGAGGAACTTATTACAGAAAGTTATGTTTCTATATTTATTTTTGTTGGTCACCTTAGTTATCCACACTGCTTGAATCTCTACTCCATTGTGTAACTTGCATTTTGTGAACAATTTGGCGAGGAACAATCAAACTTTTGAAGGAGTTGAGATATCTGTTATTGAGATGAAATAATTTTTTTGGGGCACTCTTTTTTTGAAGGCTGTACAATAATGATTGATGGGGTATCTTGTAGTTCTTTAGCAGATTTCATGGATCTCTTAAATGTCATTGTAATTCTCTGGGAGACTCTACCATTGGAGTTCTCCTTTCAAAATAATTAGTTATTATATATCAAAGAAATAATTTGTTTTAGTTTTCAAAAAAAGGGCATGAATGAAACGCATCAATGTTATCTTTCTGATTCTAGCAAAAGATGTTGCCCATCCACAACTTAAAAATGAGAATCATCAATTGAAATTTGATACGTTGTTGTTCATACTATTTTAATTTGTGAGGAAGTTTCTTACTTGATTAATTACATTATCCAATCATCAACCCAGCATATCTGTAAAATGTTCTTTTCTTAAGTTTCTTCTTTTTGCTATCTTTTTTTTTTGAAACCCTTTTTGCTATCTTAAATTATAGTAAATTTAATAGTTTTTTTTTTTTTCCTTAAAAACGTTTTTCTAATGATAATTAAATAAGTAAAAGAACTATCAGAAATTAGAATATGGATCATTATGTGACATGTTGTAATGGATCAACAAAGCAGCTAACAGGGTTAAATAATGTAAAGTTTTCCTGAAGTTAATATTGCTAAATACACTTCAGAGATGGTATTTTTTAGATGTTTTTTTGTTGTTGTTACTGTACCCATGTGTTTACATAGACTTGGTTAGTGCTTTCTGAATTGAGAATAAATGTGAAAAATTATAAGTTCACTCTGTTGTATTCTGGTGGTAAGTGCCACATAGACTATCTTTATTATTGTCCATTTAATTAGTTCTTCATAAAAATCTATCTGACTGTGATGGGCTAAATAATTTCTCTAATAAATATTCAATTCTTTCTTCAATTTTGGTTTGATTCACAACAACTCTGATAATCATTGGCACCCTTAGTGTTCATATACCTATTTCATATGTTTTTCACTTATTTGGAATAGAGTATCTGAATATGCTTACTGGATCAACAGACATTTATCCCAAATATTTTTCCTACGTCAATAGCAATATCATCTTTATCTTTAAATTATTACTGGGTGTTTTTTTTTTGCCCCTGTTTCATGATGTTGATTATTATTGCATCACCTCTGGTCATGGAGTAATCCATGTCAACAACATAGTTCTCTTGGCCCTTTTTCGTTGAGGGTAGATAACCAAGACTCACTGCCCTCAATCACAAAAAAACACTCAATCACAAAAAAACACTTCACACTATGCTGAACCTGAAATAGAAACTCAACATCAATCTCCTATATATATCCCCTCATCAATAACAACCTTAAGTTTTCCTACCCAACTTTAATTCACACATCTAAAACCTACCCACATCATTCATAAACCATTTATTAAAGTTGAAGCCAGATTCTGAAACCAGATTTTTTTCACCCCAAATTAACTTGAACATTCATTAATAGTAGTCTCAAAATGATTCTTAATCCAAGAAAGAAAAAGGTAGTCTTGAGAATGCGTAAGCAGATATTCAGATAGGTCTAACAAACGGTTTGCTAACGTGAAAGTTTTGATGAATTAGCTAATTGATGATGAAAATTAGTCCGTTAATTGAAGTACAAAATAGATTGAGAAAGACATATTTGAGGTGTCAAAGCCCAAAATCCCCCAAAATCCTGAAGTCACATGTCTAACAATAATCAATCTTAATGAAGAGTATTGAATACTAGGCCTTGAACACGACCTTACTCCAATAGGATTTTCCTTATCAGTTTGTACTTTTATGTCTTTATAATTAAGTAAACAATAATCTAAGCCAGGTATATGGTCAAGAAACTTGTAAATTGTAATTCAACTAACATATTTCTCTTCTCTTCAAAAAAAAAAAACTAACATATTTCTCTTCAAAAAAAAAAAAAAAAAAAAAAGAAACTAACATATTTTGGTGGGAAAATTTTGCTAAATAGCATAATTTGAGGAAAATTTTACTACATGCCACATAATCAAGGGTAATTATTGGATACTCCCGAAGTACTATAAATGTATATTATGCCCTCTCACATAATTGTAGGTCTCATTAATTAAATTCTTGATGGAATCTACAATTCATGTGGGAGGAGAAAGTACGCATTTATTGTACTCCCAGAGTATTAAATAATTTTCTCATAATCAAATTTATTTAGTTATATAGCACTTTTTTGGAGGTAATTTTTCTAAATTGTTTCTAATCATAAGCATGATTGATTTGCTTTTCTAGTTGTCTGAATTGTGTCAGCTCTCTTTTTATTTGCTATATATATATATATATATATATATATATGTCGGATTTATTTCAGTAGGATGGGAATAAGGAATATGAATTTTTTTTACTACCTGTCCGGGACAAAGCCCAACTTCACTGTAACGGGTAACACTATTAAAAGAAAGGAGATTAACAAATGGGTTCACAAGCCCAATATACCCACGTCCAATAAAAAATGCAAACCGAGACAAAAGCCCACTAACCACTCACAATCACAACCCAACCCGCTGCCGCCCCTTATCCACCCCAAAGAAACATCACAAGCTGTGTTTCTCACTCAGTCACCCACAGAAGAAGTGCCAAAGACCACGATCAACTCTAGATCAAGCCAAACACACCCCCGACACAACGGAAAACGACACCTTCAAGGAAGAAAAGCGCATTGTTAGCTGGGCAGACGAGTGTGATACTGTTTCCATAGTCTAAGGTTCGGAGTGTGAGGTGTGGGACTCTGAGGAGAAAATAATTCAAGGAGTATCAATGGAGGAGCCCCTGTCTGTGCAACCTTTGGCCGTGGCCAATCCTGATGTCCACCTGGAGGTTGAGGGTACATCCACAAATCTATCACCTTGGGTTCTTAATCGAATTAAAGCATTTAGGAAATCTGTGGGGATTTCCTTGGAAGGTTTCGAAGCGGAAATTACTGAGTTGTTTTTAGCCTTAGAGGCTAAGAAAAAATCTGTCTTGCAGGGAGAGAGCTCTCGGAAAAAAAGGTAACAAAACGGGTGTCAAAGGTAGTAGGGAATTGAAGAGTTTGCTAAGCTCTTGGAATTTTGAGAAGGTTTCTGCTATTTCAAGCAGTGTAGTTAGGGATCGGGAATTAGTGGTGCCTCAATGAATTTAAAATTAATCACTTGGATATGAACAGAAGCTGGGGTGCTGAGGTTATTTGTCTTCAGGAAACAAAAATGGAGTTCATATCCAGAAGAGAGATATGAAGCTTGTTGGGTTGCCAGCATGTAGACTGGCTTTATTTGGGCTCTATTGGTGCTTTTGGGGGGTCTTGGTAATGTGGGATAGAAGGACTGTGGAGAAAATTGATGAAGCGGCGATTTTCTGTTTCATGTAAATTCAAAAATGTAGAGGATCAGTTTGAATGGGCTTTTACCGGTATTTATGGACCAAACTCTGACCTTGATCGACGGTTGCTTTGGGAGGAGTTGGCTGGTATTAGTAGCTGGTCGAGTGTGCCTTGGTGCTTTGGTGGTGATTTTAATGCAGTGAGATTTCCATCAGAGCGTTCTGGTTCAGGTCCCTTCTCATCTGCTATGGTTAATTTTTCAGATTTTGTTTCTGAACAAGGTCTTATAGATTTGCCTTTGGAAGGGGGTACATTTACTTGGTATAATTCCAGAGAGGTGGCTTCGTGGTTTCTACTATCTTCGGATTGGGAAGAACATTTTCCGAATATTCGTCAAAGACAGACTCCAAAGGTTGCTCTCGAATCACTTCCCAATCCTTTTAGAAGGGGGAAATTTTCAGAGGGACAGAATGAGATCCTGGTGGGAATCCTACACTTTTCGAGGCTCTCCTAGCTTTCGGATTGCAAGTAAACTGAAAGCTTTGAATATGACCTTTGTTTTCGTTCAGTTCACCTCCAAGACGAGCTCGTAGTCCTCTTAAAAGGTCTCCTATTGGTCGTACGCGTACTCCTCCTATTCGTACAACTGCTTGCTCACGATGGAGGTAACTTTTCTAAATTGTTTATAATCCTAAGCATGATTGATCTGGTTTTCTAGTTGTCTGAATTATGTTAGCCCTCTTTTATTTGCTTTACATATATGTCCGATTCATTTCAGTAGAATGGGAATAAGGTTTATGAATTTTTTTTTAATATGGGTCTCGAAAGTTGCAGAGCTCTGTTGTTACTTGTAGAATGGCTTCATTTGAGTGTATGCCAGCAAATTTCTTTGTATGCGTACATGAGAAGTAGTGGACTCCTAGATGGGTGGTGGACTTGTGGGTTGTAACATTTTCGTAGAAATTGTATTAGTGCTGTATGAAATGCTGTTCAATATGGGTTGTGAGGTGCCTTGTAAACATTGCTGTTCATTGTGGGTTGAAGTAATTTCTTTTAGCCCTTTATGTGGCTTGGGTGACAGATAGAAGGTATTGGATGTGTATAGGTTTTAACATAGCCATGAAATGTTTGGATCATCACTATCTTGTTTGACAATACTGGTATATCCAAGGGCAAGACTCTACGACTCCACCTGTCTTCAATTTAGTTTTGTTTATAAGTTCTATCATGCCCATTGTTCTTATGATGTCACCCTGATTTTTGCAACTTACATAAAGAAATTGTTAGTCTATCAATATTTATACTCCAGAACTATTGGAAAGTACCTACGCATGTATTGTCTTGATGGTGGAAGTTAAACTCCAAACTATTAAATGCTTGTTCCCTTGAGAATTTTGATTTCCAAATGGGACTCTCAATGTGATATGAAGAAGGTAAAATATTTTGGTGGTTGCACTTGGGAAAAATATTTAAGTGGGAGTTTTTTCAGTTATATAACATTAAGTTGGGAAATTTATAGAATTCAAAGAAATGGATATCACTGGAGAAAAGGAGCTCAATGGAAATTTCCTACTACCGAAGAGGTAGTTTTAAATTCTATAAAATACACACGAGGGAGCAAGCTGTTGCTTTCCATCAGGAGATGGAAGTTGAGTTGGCATTTGAGTTTCAAAAATAGATTAGAGGATATTTTAGGCAATCAGGCTGGTGTTTGTACTTTGTAGTTCAATAAATAAGCACTGATGATTATGATAATAACATGAACAGGCTACAACTTGGGAAACTTCAGGTTGGTTAATTCATGGTTTACTGCTACTGCAGTGTGATGTTGTCATCATCTTTGTTTGAGTCGACTTAACTGGTATTTTCCTTACGTAACCTTCACTGCTAAATCATAATGTCTGTTCTACAATTTCTTCTGGACTGCATCACTTGCATGACTCCAGAGTGCTTCACTAGACTGTTTGGAATTTTGTGGATATATCATAGGGTATTGATTCCCTTGGTCTCACCTTATTGGCAAAGCTATGTGTATTATTTATCCAAAATAAAAATCATAAATCTCTACACATTTGTAGTTTCTCTTCTTGGTGTGAAGATGTTTTCCCTTTTCCATTATCCCCAAATTAATAGAAGTTAGAAGAAGTCTGCTTCATCTCAACTTTTGAGGATAGAGTTGTATAGACAATAATTTGGATTTGGATTTTTATTATTTCAAGTTATTTATATCTCCCACTTTCCAAGATTTTCTTGGCAGTGGGATCTTGTTAGGACCAAAAATTGTGGGAAACGGAATTAGCAACTCAAATAAATTTAATAAAGAAATTTTGCGAGTCATGGTACTCACACATGGTGCATGCCAAACCTCTAGTTAGTTAATAGACTAACAATTTCCTAACTAGGTTCTCTCCTCTGTTGACTTTGCCTGAAGTGTAAACTTGATTCTTTTAACACATATCATATTAGGTTCCTTGTTGATATATATATATATATATATATATATAGTTTTAGTACTTGTGTTTGCAGCTTTAAATGTTTCATGCTTTCATTTATATTTGGGTTTGTTCTGATGCAAGCTTGCTTATGTGTAGGCCCATTAAAGGAAGAAGCAGTAGCAACAGTGGCCGCAGTAGTTTGCCACTGCTGCCTCGTAAACCATAGGTAAGCACTGCCTCTCTATATCCCCAAATTCCCCTTGCCCTCCCCTCCCTACCTCTCCCAACCTCCAAAAAAAGAATCTGAGTTATGTATGATGTAATGTCAAGGTGGTATTGAATATGAGAACAAGATATTGTGGCTGTAATATGCTCCTGATTGTAGCATTTAGGTTTGTCTCAGTTATGGTGACCATTAGGTTTGTCTCAGTTATGTTGGAGGCAATGTTAAGCACTGGTTATTTGCTGTTTATTTTTTCAAAAATTATTTAAGCTAAACATTCTGATGGAAGAAACAACATGCAAAAGCTGTATTCTTGCTTTTATGAATGCTACATATACAGTTTGTATGATTAATATTGTTAGTAAGTTCGTGGAAACATGCAGATCCTTTATTCAAACATGAGCTGATGATCTTTGATTGCCCTTCTCTCTAGCTGTTTGAAGAATCAAAAATCATACTGGCCCTTGTCTTCTTGAATGACTTGTTTAATTAGTTGATTGTTCATCCACGGGTTTTTCAACAAGAGAGAATATAGTGTCTCATATGGTTCATTGGTGTTGCTGTTGGTCGTTCAAAATATAAGGTGATTTTGGTTCAATCTAGTTCAGCCATCTAGTTTATAGGTTTTCGAAAAAACCCTTGGGTTTCACTGGTTTAGTTGGGTTAGTTGCATTCCTGGTATTTTCAACTCCATTGGTCATATCCATTGGTATGGCCAAGGTTGTTAAATCGGGATCTTACGTATGATCAATGGAAGGGTTCAAGAATTGTATTGTAGGATCAAATCGAAAATCACAAGTTCACTTATCAAAAAAAAGAAAATCATAAGTTCTTACTTTTTGTGGAAGAAAAATAAAAAAAAGAACAATAATAGAGGCTCCGTATGTTGAATAAATCATTAGAATTAAGAAATTATCCATGAAAAAAAAAAGTTTTAGTTTAATAGTGTAATTATACCTACATTGGTGCATCTATAACAAATTCTTCATTTAAGAATTGCTATATATAAAAAATAAAGTCCATTTGTGCGTTGGGGATTTTATTATTTTTTGAGAAGAAAGGCAAGTTGAAGTTTATGGAAAAGGTTTGGCTTCAACTAGGAATATTACGCATTTTATCATGTGCAATATACAAAGACTCATTTGGTTGGTTAAGTGAATCATGTGCAATGCACGTGATGATATGGATTAGTGTCATCTTTTTATTGATGGTTGGTGCCCAAGACACCAAATATGTTTGAAGCCAAACTTTTCATCCAGACAAGCATATCATTACCTTCCTTAGCTCTACCTGCTAAAGCATGTGTGTCCTTTGCATTGTACATGATACAAATGAGAGTGGTAAAACCTTGTACAAAGACTTGAGTTTCACTAATGATTATGTTGCCATATAGAGTAGAACATAGTGGTAGTTTTCTTAATTTCATGACTTTTAACATCTGAATCGCCTTCAAACTCCACAGGATCAACACCAATCTCCATAGCAAAAATAACCGCTCATTTTGCAGCATTACCCCATTGGTAAATAAAGTTATAATCGCTATTTTAGTGCCTACTAGCAGCCACCCAATAAAATTCTTGAGCCAAACAAAAATGGCTTGGACAGCAAAGAATATATAAAAAAAAAAAAACCAACTCTACGCCCTCCTATTCGTTCACTCTAGTTACCGTTCTCCTTTAAACAAAGCAAAGCTTCAGTGCTGTAATGCAGTGACATAAAAAGTGAAAATACCACACAAAAGACATAAACAAAAATATAAAGGTGAGGATTTAATAGCGCGCACACACAATTGTACCCAATCTTGATTTCCTCATCATTTTCCAGAAAATGTGATACAGGTGGGACTTATCGGAGTTGGAAAAAGGTCAACTACAGATAACTTGAATGCTAAGTTTGTAGCCCTACAGTTAATTTCTCTGTGCCGGACAGAGATGCGTACCAATCCCGCTTCTGCAATCCCAACCCACCATGCTAAGACTGTGTATAAATTAACAGCACCGCTGTTTTCAATCCGTCATTACCAGTACAAAGATTCCAAGGTCTCATAGGATAGGAATCAAACCCACACTCACACACCCAACCAAACATAACTAACAAACAAAAAAAACTCTTACCCTTTTCCATTACCAAAACTGCTTAATCAACTCCCATATCATTTTTATCAAAAATCAAATCCTTAGAATTTAGACCTAGGGTAAGCTCTCCAAGTGTTAACTTCCTTAAGGCATGTGATCCGATCCGAGGAACTTGACGTGTCCCAAGTTCTGCTGAACACTTAGTTAAATGGTAGAGAGTGTTAGTTTACCCAAGGTATATGGTCCAAGGAGCTAGACACAACCAAGGTTCTGTTTAATACTTGAAAAAATGACATGAAGTATTAATTTACCCAAAGTATGTGGTCCGAGAAACCAGGCATAATGAAGGTTCTGTTTAACACTTAGAAAAATGACAAGAAGTATTAATTTACCTAAAGTATGTGGTCTAAGAAGCCAAACATAACTAAGGTTCTGTTTAATATTTAGTCAAATAATAGAAAATATCAATTTACGTAAGGTATATGATTCGAAGAGTCAGGCATGACCAAGATTCTGTTTGATACTTAGTCAGATAATAGGAAATATCAATTTACCCAAAGTATGTGGTCCGATGAGCTAGGCATGACTAAGGTTCTATTTATACTTAGTCAGATGACATGAAATATTAATTTACCCAAAGTATGTGGTCCGAGGAATCAGGCATAACTAAGGTTCTGTTTAATACTTAGTCAGATAATAGATGTAACGCATAATGTAATAAAAACATGACAGAAATGACTTTCATTAATAATAATACCTTTGTAGGTTATTTACATTCCAGGGGCATGGTACAATATTTTCATTTAGATCTTCAAGATAATATGCACCTATTCTAGCTACTGAGGTGATGCGATATGGTCCTTCCCAGTTGGGCCCTAGCTTTTCCTATGCTGGGTTTTTTGCAGTACCTAAAACCTTTCTTAATACTAAGCCTCCAAGTGCCAATGGCCTTAGCTTCACGTTGGCATCATATCCTTACTTGAGATTGTGTTAATAATATGCCAATTGGACCATGGCGTTCTCTCTTCATTCTTCAATTAAGTCTAAGCTTTTCCCTAATAGCCCATCATTATTGCTCAGAGTGAAAGAACTCGTTCTCAGCGTTAGGAACCTAGTCTTCAAAGGAATAACAGCCTCAGCTCCATAAGTCATTGAAAATGGTGTCTTCCCTGTTGACCTGCGAGGGGTGGTCCGATATGTCCGAAGGACATGTGACAGCCCTTCCACCCATTTTTCCTTCGCATCATCCAATCTCTTCTTAAGTCCATTCACTATGACTTTATTGACAGCCTCAACCTGTCCATTTCCTTGTGGATATGCCGAGGTGGAATACCTATTCGCAATTCCCAGTTCACAACAGTACCTCCTAAAGGCTTTTCTATCAAATTGAAGACCATTGTCAGAGATGAGGGTATGAGGGATTCCAAACTGAGTGACAATATTTTTTCAAACAAATCTCTTGGCATTCACGTCCCTAATATTTGCTAATGGTTCAAATTCAACCCACTTGGTGAAGTAGTCTGTGCCGACCAGCAACCATCTCTTATTCCCTGTTGCCTTAGAGAAAGGTTCAACAATATCTAAGCCCCATTGAGCGAAAGGCCAAGGGCTGGTCAGAGGATTAACGACTCCCCCTAGTTGGTGAATTTTTGGTGCAAATCTTTGGCATTGATCACACTTCTTCACATACTCCTGCGCTTCCCTCTGCATGTTCGGCAACCAGTATCCCTGAACGAGGGCTCTGTAAGACAAAGACTTGCCTCCTATGTGGCTACCACAAATCCCTTCATGTAATTCCTCTAGGAATAGCTCTGATGCCTTATGGTGTACGCATAGTAAATATGGCCTAGAGAAAGAATGCTTGTACAACTTTTGGTCCTCGGACAACTAAAACCGAGGAGCCGTCCTTCGCACTTTATCAGCCTCGGATTTCCCCTTGGGCAAGATATCCTCTTTCAAGAATAGCACTATAGGGTCCATCCAATTCGATCCCACCCTAATTTGATGAATCTGAATCATCTCCTTCTTCATCTAGTAGGCTTGCACAAGTCTTCAACAAGGATAACCCGAGGCAAGCCCTATGCTGAGGAGGTGGCAAGAGTGGCCAGGGAATCAGCATGTGTGTTTCCACTTCTCGAAATTTGCAGCAAGTTGAAAGACTCAAACCCTGATCGCAAGTGCCTAACTTGACTTAAATATCCTTGCATTCTCACATCCTTAGTCTCTAACTCTCCTTTTACTTGGCCTACCACCAACCTTGAATCTGAGAAGATCTCCACTGCTTTTTCTCCCATTTTCTGGACCATGGTCATCCCTACTAATAGAGCTTCATATTCAGCCTTATTGTTTATGGCCGAGAAGCCCAATTTTAAGGATTTCTTAATAGTAATTTTCTTAGGAGATATTAAAATTAGCCCCATTCCAGATCATCTTTGATTCGCTGCACCATCAACGTATACCTTCCAAGATAAAGGTTCTTGCAAGGTGACCATGTCAACTGATTTTCCATCCATGTCTTGCCTCTCTATCCCCTCTTCTAATGGAGATTCAGCAAATTTAGCTATCAAATCTATGAGGACCTGGCCCTTGATAGAGGTGTGAGGCATATACTTGATATCAAAAGCCCCTAAGATTGTACGCCATTTGACAATCCTCCCTATGAAGTCAGCACTCCGAAGTAGTGATCGAAGCAGAAGTTGGGTTAAAACAACAACTGTGTGGGATTGGAAGTAGTAAGGAAGTTTACGTGTAGCATATACCACTACCAGAATAGCTTTCTCTAATGGTAGATAACGAACCTCTGCCTCATGCTAAGACTTGCTTAATAGTAAACTGGCCTCTGCACACCATCGTCAATTCGTATCAGCACCAAGCTTACAGCGTGGGAAGCCACAGCAATGTAAGCAAATAAAACCTTGTCCACCTCGAGCTTGGACATGAAAAGTGGCCGAGAAAGGTATTCCTTAAGCTGTTGGAAGGCCAAAGCACACTCCTCGATCCATTCGAATCCCTTCCATTTATTCAACAGCTGGAAGAAGGTTATGCACCTGTCTGCTGACCGAGAGATAAACCGGTTTAGGGTAGCAGTCATTCCAGTTAGCTTTTGGACCTCTTTAGGATTCCGAGGTGGTTGTAGACTGCTAATTGCCTTAATCTGATCATAGTTGACCTCAATTCCATGATGACTGACCATATAGCCTAGAAATTTGCTTGATCCCACGACAAAAGAGCACTTGGAAAGTGGCCGAGAAAGGTATTCCTTAAGCTGTTGGAAGGCCAAAGCACACTCCTCGATCCATTCGAATCCCTTCCATTTATTCAACAGCTGGAAGAAGGTTATGCACCTGTCTGCTGACCGAGAGATAAACCGGTTTAGGGTAGCAGTCATTCCAGTTAGCTTTTGGACCTCTTTAGGATTCCGAGGTGGTTGTAGACTGCTAATTGCCTTAATCTGATCATAGTTGACCTCAATTCCATGATGACTGACCATATAGCCTAGAAATTTGCTTGATCCCACGACAAAAGAGCACTTGGAAGCATTAAGGCGTAGTTTGTGTTTCCTCAGTATTTTGAAAATATCCCCAAGGACTCCCATATGCTCGAACTCCACCTTACTCTTCACCGCCATATCATCTATATAAACCTCAATACTCATGCCCAACTGTAGCTCAAACTTCCTAGTCATCATTCTCTGATAGGTAGACCTTGCATTCTTCAAACCAAAAGGCATCACCTTGTAGTGGTAGTTTCTAGTAGGAGTAACAAATGCTGTCTTTTCCTGATCACCTAGAACTAGTGGTATATAATGGTATCCTTGGAAGGCATTCAAAAAGCTCATCCGAGGATGGCCTACAGTTGCATCAACTAGATGGTCTATCCAAGGCATAGGGAAAGGGTCTTTTGGACAGGCCTTATTCAGATCTATGAAGTTTACAAACACTCGCCACTTCCCACTCTTCTTTTTCACCACTACAGTATTGGCTAGCTACTCAAGGTAAAACACTTCTTTAATAGCCCCAGCCTACTTAAGTTTGATCACCTCGTCCTTGAGAGCATTAGAATAGTCTTTAGATGAACGCTGAGGTGGTTGCTTTTTGGGTGTGACGGATGGATTGACATTCAAATGATGACAGATGAAGTTCGGATCCACCCCAAGAGCTTCGTAAGCACTCCATGCGAACACGTCAATATTCCTCCTAAGAAACTCTACCAACTCTTCCTTCTCCTGAGAGGCAGTTGGGCTCCAATCTGAAAAAACTTTTCTAAATCATCGTCTACAATAACCTTCTCTAAATCCTCACACTTCGCCCCCTCAGCTATCTCGTCCATTGGTAACACCAGAGTCCTTGATTGCTATAAACCCCTATCAGTAGAGGCCGAGGACCCAGTTTCAGGCTGATGCATAACTACAGCCACTAAGCTCTGCCTAGCCACGAACTGGCTCCCAACCAACTTTTCAATCTGATCCCCGAATGGATATTTCACTTTCAAGTGAAGGGTGGAAGAAACAGCTCCTAGAGCATGAAGCCGTGGTTGTGCTACAATGGCTGTATAGGGAGAATAAGCATCCACCACAATAAAGTCAACCTCCACTACCTCTGAGACTGCCTGCACGGGTAGTCTGATCTGACCCTTTGAAATAACCATCTTCCCATCAAAGCCTAATAAAGGGAATCATAACCTGTCAAATCCTCTAGTTTCAAGTTTAGCCCTTTTTACAAATCAGGGTACATAATCTCAGCCCCACTGCCCTGATCCACCAACACTCTCTTTACATCATACCCTCCAATCCTAAGGATTACCACTAGGGCATCATCATGTAGCTGTATGGTGCCAACCTTGTCCTCATCTGAGAAACTTAGCGCTAGTCGAATCTCCATCCTAGCCCTCTTCGGCTCAGAGTTAAAGTCCTCGACAGGTAGCCGAGCTACAGACATCACCTTGGAGGGGTAAGAACTAGTCCTTCTTGAAGCAGCGAGGATGACATTAATTGTGCCCAAAGGGGCTCTTGAAGAGGCACCTCTCCGAGAATCCAAACCTGCTTAGCCCCTTGCCCACTGGGATGATACAAAAATTACTTTAGCCTCCCCTCTCAGACCAGTTGCTCTAGGTGATTTCACAATGTTCTACAGTCATATGTAGTGTGCCCTCGGTCCTGGTGGTATTGGCAATGAAGGCTTTGATTAAGCTTCATAGGGTCACCTCCCATCTTGTTTGGCCATTTGAAAAATGACTCGTTCTTGATTTTCTCTAAGACTTGGTGTACTGGCTCTCGAAACACCGTGTCAACCATTTGAGTAGCAGTACGTCCTGATTGCCCAGCAAAGTCTCTTCGGGGCCGGTTGTTATTGTATCGATCCGACCTGAAGTCCCTCCTTTCTTGAGGGATAACCTTAGCCTTCCCTTTCTCCTGTTGCTAGTCCTCCTCGACTCACTTATACTTGTCAATTTGGTTCATGAGTTGATGTACGCTGTTAACAGGTTTC
This sequence comes from Quercus gilva, assembly GCA_023621385.1. Classification (NCBI taxonomy): domain Eukaryota; kingdom Viridiplantae; phylum Streptophyta; class Magnoliopsida; order Fagales; family Fagaceae; genus Quercus; species Quercus gilva. Next base: position 79,420,585 of record CM042476.1, on the reverse strand, counting down.
CCAGTCAAAGACTTCCTCAAACCATGTTCGGCCGGTAGGCCGACCTTGAAAGTTCTTATGGCCACATCATTAAAGTTGTTGTCTTTCTTATTGAACATCTCCCAGTATCTGTCTGAGTACGTTTTCAAGGTCTCCCATTCTCTTATAGTTATAGACAACACGGAGTCCAATGGCCGAGGAACTCTACTGCATGTAATAAAGCGAGATCCAACGCTCAGGTGAGTTCTTTAAAAGAATCAATAGAACCTGCTCCCAAGCCATCAAACCCCCTCATGGCCACAGGCCCTAAACTAGATGAGAATACTTTGCACATTAGGGCCTCATTCCTGGAGTGTACAACCATTCTCTAGTTAAGTGGCTCACATGCTCCATGAGATCTGTTCGACCATTGTATATGGTAAAAGTTGGCTGAGTGAACTGCCGAGAAAGTAAGGACACAATTTAAGTCCTAAGCCCAAAAGTTAAAAGGATCTAGACCCAAAGAGCCCAATACAATGAATTTGTAAAGAGTGGATTGGAAAACTAGGCTCTAATGAGTTAGGTAAGGATTATAGTGGGTCCAAATGACAAAAAAGTAAAAATGGACTGGTTGTATCTCATGAAAATCGTCCTCAGCATAGTCCAAGAAGACCAGTTCTTGTATATAATTCTTGAAGTTGATTACAAGTACAGTTCTTATTGCTATAGTGTTTTTCTTTTCATTCTTCGATCCTTTTCTCTTAAGGCCTCCCTTCTATTTTATACTATCTTTTCTCTTTCATCTCTGCCCTGCACGTGTAAATTAGATTGTTGACGCTGATCCTTGTCACATCAACACCTTCTTGAAGTCTTTGGGGAGTAGCTATAAGGTTGAAAACTATTGTTTATGTGTCACTTCCTCATTAATGTGGTCAGAGAGTTAGCTGCAGAGTATTCAATGCGGTGGTAACAGCTTTCCCTTAGATATTTCCCAGCTCCCATTTGTCTTGTACGTTCACAATGCATATCTTTATCAATAGAACTTCCTAGAACGTCACTTTGGATGACAGAACACACTTTGTGACCTCTGCTTCGTTAGCTGAGGAGATACTCCTCCTTGGCATACCTCCCCCAGCCTTCACAATCATAGCTTACTCGTGAAGTTTAAAGTCTTACATCTTCCTTACTGTTGATTGGTCCTCAGACCACTGAGCCTCCTCGAACAAGGCCCAAGGCCCAACATATATTTTTGGTCCTCTTATCCCTACAATAATAATGATAATAATGTTGATTTCCACCCCACACAAATTAAGGATAAAAATTATTTTGGCAAATGGTAAAAGACAATAAGGAATAAAATAAGAAAGGATGAAATAGTGAAATTAAAAACAAATCTTAAATATTTCCAATTGTATGCCCCACATTTTACTCAGCTATACATACTAAATTTATAAACTCTTTTCATTCACACAATTATTTATTTTGATTAAAAAAAAAAGAATGATAATTTTTTACTCACGGGAAAAGGAGAAATGTCAATGGTCGAACTATATTAGAACTAATAACAACTTACCAATTAAAATTTGTTATAAAATTTTTGTAAAAATATTATGGACATTACAATTTTCTTTAAAAACTATTACACAATGGAATATATAAAAAAAGAGAAGAAAAAACAGTTGTGGGGCCCCAAATATTTAAACAACTCCGGCCCACTCCATAGCCGGCCCAAGGCCCGCGCCGAGGAGAGTTGGTAGGCCGAGGGTAAAAGGGAAAATCCCAGGCCCTCCAGGGGTCTCGCCGAGGATGCCCACCTCCTCGGCGAACCAACGTTGATAAAGAGAAAATATCTCTCATCCATTAAATGAACTTCACCAATATTCTGGCCGCTTTGATAGTGAAGTGACCAGCGAGCCCAGGTACCTTGGTCACTCCAACTAATAGAAATTCTGCAAAGACGGCTGAGAACTAACATAAAGCCTGCAAAATCAGATGATGGGACAAACCCTTATCCACAATGACCGGATAACCGACAGATGGATGGCTGAGATTAACTAAAACAATACTATATAACCAAGAGGATTCCCAACATAAAAGGGGGGGAGATGAATCAGAAAAAAGAAAAAGAACAGAATATCTATCAACCTTAAGAAAAATAGATCCTCGGCCTGAGCCGAGGACAAATATACTTCGTAAACACATAGCCAAAGTGATGATCATTCCCTACAAAAACACTTAGCCAAATTTCTTTAAGAAGATTCCTATGAATTTCATGTCATCTATTACTTGTTATAAACTTCATATCAACCGTTGTTTACTTCGATATTGCCAAGCTCTTTTACCCATACTCTACAAATTTTTATTGTTAAGGGTCCACTACAAATTGAGTCCCTACAATAGTTAAGCGCAAGCATGAGACTAGTTTATTAGCAATAATATAATATCATCAATATAAAATTTTCACAAACTTTTCACAATGATTATAATTTCGTTAGAGGAAATTTGTCATTTAACACCATTTTAAGAACAATTTTGTTAGTTAGCAGGTTTTCAAAACATATTAGTAAACTAGCATCTCGAGTCTTTTAGACTCGAGTTCCTTCTCATCCTTCTTCCTTCTCTTCCTTCTTTCTCTATACCCAAATCAACTTCCTTCTCATCCTTCTTTCACATACCCTAAAATCCAATTTCTCAAACACCTACACCCAAACCCAAAAATCAGAAAATACCACACAAGAACAAATAGCTGATTGGATCTTCTCCTCTAGGGTCTTCTTCTTCTCCAAATCTTCAATACTCCTACTCGAATCGAATTCAGAGAACTCCCAATGTCTTCTTCTTTCTCTAGCGTTGTCTTCTTCTTCTTCTCCAGAACAAAGGTCCATCATCTTTTTTCTTCAGAACTGAGGTTCTGTTCTGCTCTCTTGGTTTTGCTTTATGGAACTTGAGTCTCTAAGACTTGAGTTTTACCATTGAACTCGAGCCTCTAAGGCCCAAGATGTTGTTTGCTAATAAGTTTTGAAAACTTGTTTACTAACAAATATGTTTCAAGAATTAGGTTATATGACCATTTCCTCATAATTAAAGTAAATATCAACTTACGATGAAATCCAAATCTCTTATTTTAATACAAGAGACATTATATTTTTTTTTTTTAATTCAATATACAATAGAAGGGAGATTAAAACGTAGGATCATTTGCTTATAAAGATCAAGTCCTCAGTATATCCAACTCATGGTTTGGTTGGATATTAAAAAGAATAATTTCCAAATTTTATATTCTTTTTAATGATTCACAAAATGTTATAAATAAATTTTATTAAAAAATGAATATTTTTGTTAACTTTCCTTTTGAATTTCTGAGAAAATTTGTATTGTTTTCATTTTGGTATGACAGTATTAATGATTTATGATTGTTTTTATATTACATTTATGATTATTCTTATAATAAATAAAAATATGATTATGAAATACATTAATTCTTTATTAAATTAGTTTAAATTGTAAAAAAAAAAAATTAATAAAACCACTATAAAAATGATTATCACACTCAACGCGTTGGTTTGTGGTTAGTTGCTATAACCCTTGAAACTTGAGTTTCACTTGGAATTTGAGTTTGACAAACTTGAATTCCAAAAAAAATACTATATAACTAAATTAGTTTCACCAGTGCTTTTTTCTTAAATATTTCCTAAAATTATGCTATTTGAAAAAAAAAAAAAAAAAGGCCCATTTTGGTGTTTTTAAAGAAAAAAGGTTAAATATTCTCTTCCTCATTATGACTATCAAACTATCACAAAAGAAAAATAAATAAAATGGTATTTGGCTTTTGTAGTGCCAAAACAAACAAATAAATACTAATTGTGTGATACACACACATTCTTGGATACATCTATTTGTATGTTTTCGTTCAGTTCACCTCCAAGACGAGCTCACAGTCCTCTTGGAAGGTCTCCTATTGGTCGTAGTAGTACTCCTCCTATTCGTACAACTGCTCGCTCACGACGGAGGAAACTTTTCTAAATTGTTTCTAATCCTAAGCATGATTGATCTGGTTTTCTAGTTGTCTGAATTGTGTCAGCTATCTTTTATTTGCTTTGCATATATCTCGGATTTATTTCAGTAGGACAAAGCCCAACTTCACTGGAACGGGTAACACTATTAAAGGAAAGGAGATTAGCAAATGGGTTCACAAGCCCAATATACCCTCGCCCAATAATAAACCCAAACCGAGACAAAAGCCCACTAACCACTCACAATCACAACCCAACCCGCTTGTTTGTAACTTTTCAGTTTGAGGTAACTTTTCTAAATTGTTTGTAATCCTAAGCATGATTGATCTGGTTTTCTAGTTGTCTGAATTGTGTCAACTCTCTTTTATTTGCTTTACATATATGTCCGATTTATTTCAGTAGGATGGGAATAAGGTTTATGAATTTTTTTCCGCCGCCTCTTTTTTTTCAAATTTGTAATAGACTCAGTATGTTGTTCAGTTTTGCAAAATGCTATTTGCCTTTGGTAATTCGATTTGTGCTGTTAGTTTGTATTACTTTTTGACTTAAGCATGCCTTTCTCTGTGGGGTGGTGTTCACAATAGAGGTTGAGCACCAGTCGGAAGACGTGGGTGGTCATCATCCTACTCTGGATCAACTAGTCCACGCAAGGTTAGTGTCTGTTATTTTTTGTTTAAAAAGAGAATTCCTCCTACTAGATACCTTACGTTGCTTATTCTTTCTCATTATAACAGTCGCCTCGGAGATCAAGGAGTCGTAGCCTGAGAAGGTAATTTCTATCCGCGAATGGTTTCACTTTTATTCATCTAAATACATTTTATTTCTCTTCTAATGGGGTTTTAGCTCGGATGGCTCTTCCTCTGCCCTTGGGATGGAGGGTGAGATCATAGATTCAAAACTCACCAGGCATTTGTGTAACTTTGCAATGAAGAAAAATAAATTTACTACTCACTTTTATGGGGAGAGAAGAGGATATGGGGTTCGTGGTCATAACATAATTTTATATATTTGGCCGCTCTCCTCTCCTATCCTCTCCCCCCATCTCTCTTTATCCAAACATGGGATTTCAACATAATGAATTTCATTCTTATGCGCAAGGTATACGTGCTTGCAAGATGACTTTCCTTCAATTTTCGTATGATGAGTCCAGGATGAAAATGTCTTTGTTGTGTCCCCCACCCCCAGATGAAATTATCATTTTCAGTAACATCTAGTTTTAAGCTCATATCAATATTTATACTCTAGAACTATTGGAAAGTACCTACGCATTTATTGTCTTGATGGTGGAAGTTAAACTCCAAACTATTAAATGCTTGTTCCCTTGAGAATTTTGATTTCCAAATGGGACTCTTAATGTGATATGAAGAAGGTAAAATATTTTGGTGGTTGCACTTGGGAAAAATATTTAAGTGGGAGTTTTTTCCGTTATATAACATTAAGTTGGGAAATTTATAGAATTCAAGAAATGGATATCACTGGAGAAAAGGAGCTCAATGAAAATTTCCTACTACCAAAGAGGTAGTTTTAAATTCTATAAAATACACACAAGGGAGCAAGCTGTTGCTTTCCATCAGTAGATGGAAGTTGAGTTGGCATTTGAGTTTCAAAAATGGATTAGAGGATATTTTAGGCAATCAGGCTGGCTTTAGATTTTGGTTTGTGCTTTGTAGTTCAATAAATAAGCACTGATGATTATGATAATAACATGAACAGGCTGCAACTTGGGAAACTTAAGGTTGGTTAATTCATGGTTTACTGCTACTGTAGTGTTATGTTGTCATCATCTTTGTTTGAGTCGACTTAACTGGCATTTTCATTACGTAACCTTCACTACTAAATCATAATGTCTGTTCTACCGTTTCTTGTGGACTGCATAACTTGCATGATTCCAGAGTGCTTCACTAGACTGTTTGGAATTTTGTGGATATATCATAGGGTATTGATTCCCTTGGTCTCACCTTTTGGCAAAGCTATGTGTATTATTTATCCAAATAAAAATCATTAATCTCTACACATTTGTAGTTTCTCTTCTTGGTGTGAAGATGTTTTTCCTTTTCCATTATCCCCAAATTAATGGAAGATAGTAGAAGTCTGTTTCATCTCAACTTTTGAGGATATAGTTGTATAGACAATTATTTGGATTTGGATTTTTATTATTTCAAGTTATTTATATCTCCCACTCTCCAAGATTTTCTTGGCAGTGGGATCTTGTTAGGACCAAAAATTGTGGAGAAGGGAATTAGCAACTCAAATAAATTTAATAAAGAAATTTTGAGAGTCATGGTACTCACATGTGGTGCATGCCAAACCTCTAGTTAGTTAATAGACTAACAATTTCCTAACTAGGTTCTCTCCTTTATTGACTTTGCCTGAAGTGTAAACTTGATTCCTTTAACACATATCATATTAGGTTCCTTGTTGATATATATATATATATATTGTAGTTCTTGGTTTGTGAAGATATGTTGTTAGGTGCTCCGTTTTATTTTCCCGTTGAGGCCAAACCTAAACCAGTGCTCGAGCGATAACTGTCCATATACTGATAAGGGATGTATGGATTCTCGAGTAGAGAGGAGCCATGGTGGTCCCCCACAGACTACCCGGATCCCACGATTGAATAGAAAGTTGGATCTATATATATACATATATAGTTCTAGTACTTGCGTTTGTAGTTTTAAATGTTTTCATGCTTTCATTTATATTTGGGTTTGTTCTGTTGCAAGCTTGCTTATGTGTAAGCCCATTAAAGGAAGAAGCAGTAGCAACAGCAGCTGCAGTAGTTCGCCACTGATGCCTCGTAAACCATAGGTAAGCACTGCCTCTCTCTATCCCCAAACCCCCTTGCCCTCCTCTCCCCACCCCTCTCCTGCCTTTTCCTCCTCCCAACCTCCAAAAAAAGAATCTGAGTTATATATGATGTAATGTCGAGGTGGTATTGAATATGAGAACAAGATTTGTGGCTGTAATATGCTCCTGATTGTAGCATTTAGGTTTGCCTCAATTATGGTGACCATTAGGTTTGTCTCATTTATGTTGGAGGCAATGTTAAGCACTTGTTATTTGCTGTTTATTTTTTCAAAAATATTTTAAGCTAAACATTCTGATGGAAGAAACAATATGCAAAAGCTGTATTTGTGCTTTTATGAATGCTACATGTACAGTTTGTATGATTAATATTGTTAGTAAGTGTGTGGAAACATGCAGATCCTTTATTCAAACATGAGCTGATGATCTTTGATTGCCCATTCTCTCTAGCTGTTTGAAGAATCAAAAATCATATTGGAGCTTGTCCCAGACAAGGGCCAGGTTCTTGTATGACTGGTTTAATTAGTTGATTGTTCATCCACGGGTTTTTTAACAAGAGAAAATATAGTGTCTCATGTAGTTCATTGGTGTTGCTGTTGGACGTTCAAAATAGAAGGTGATGTTGGTTCAATCCGGTTTAGCCATCTAGTATATAGGTTTTCTTAAAAACCCTTATGTTTCACTGGTTTAGTTGGGTTAGTTGCATTCCTGGTATTTTCAACTCCATTGGTCATATCCATTGGTATGGCCTAGATTGTTAAAATGGGATCTTACTTGTATTGCTGGATCAAATCGAAAATCATGAGTTCTTACTTTTTGTTGAAGAATAATAAAAAAAGGACAATAATAGAGATTCTGTATGTTGAATAAATCATTAGAATTAAGAAATTATCCATGAAAAAAAAAAAGTTTTAGTTTAATAGTGTAATTATACCTATATAAGTGCATCTATAACAAATTCTTCATTTAAGAATTGCTATATATAAAAAATAAAGTCCATTTGTGCATTGGGGATTTTATTATTTTTGGAGAAGAAAGGCAAGTTGAAGTTTATGGAAAACGTTTGGCTCTAACCAGGAATATGACGCGTTTTATTTATTTATTTATTTATTTTTTATTTTTTATATAAATTATGACGCGTTTTGTCATGTGTAATATACAAGACTCATTTGGTTGGTTGAGTTAAATGAATCATGTGTTATGCACATGATGATATGGATTAATGTCATTTTTTTTTTTTATTGATGGTTGGTGCCCAAGGGGTGTTCGGTTTGTGTTTTCAAACAACAATTTTTAGTTTTTAAACAACATTATACATATTTTTACACACTTTTTTACCTACACGTATTTTCACACATGTTTTTAAATAATAATTTTCAGTTTTTAAACACATGTACCAAACGGACCTGAAGTCAAACTTTGTTCAAATTTTATTAAGACAACGAGATTAGATATAGAAAGAAAGATATGGAGAGAACTTTTTCATCCAGACAAGCTACCTTCCTTAGCTCTTCCTGCTAAAGCATGTGTGTCCTTTGCATTGTACATGATACAAATGAGAGTGGTAAAACCTTGTACAAAGACCTGAGTTTCACTAATGATTATGTTGCCATATAGAGTAGAACATAGTGGCAGTTTTCTTAATTTCACGACTTTTTAACATCTGAATCGCCTTCAAACTCTACAGGATCAGCACCAATCTCCATAGCAAAAATAACTGCTCATTTTGTGGCATTACCCCATTGGAAATAAAGTTTTAATCGCTATTTTAGTGCCTACTAGCAGCTACCCAATAAAATTCCTGAGCCAAACAAAAATGGCTAGGACAGCAAAGAATATATAAAAAATCCAACTGTATGCCCTCCTATTTTTTCACTTTAGTTACCGTTCTCCTTTGAACAACGCAAAGCTTCAGTGCTGTAATGCAGTGACATAAAAAGTGAAAAACAAGTGGGTGTTAGTATTGCCAAATTTCCCAATACCTATTCAAGCTGTGTTGACTAAAAGCAATCCAGGGTGAACGAAAAAGTGGGCTCCTTTCTCTGGTGATGATGCCGAAATCTATATGCTAAAAATAAAATAAAATAAAAGACAAAGTTTGTCCAAAAAATCTCGCAGAAGCACTCACTGCCAAAAAGAAATTTTCGCCTAAAACTGTCCAAAACATTGATGCAAGTTCAACATTTGACAGAATTTTATGGTTGAAGCTTCAACAATGGTCATTTGGTGCCATGAGTCTGTAATGTTTTTATTTTTTAAAAATAAAAATAGCTTTGACTTGAACTATGAAAACTGTCCACAGTTTTCAAACTCAGGTGGTTCAACCGCGGTTTGAATGGTTCCCTACTTTTCTTACTTAGAACAGCTTTTAGGATTAAAAGAATCATAATAGTGAGAGGTTGCCAGTTAATTGGGTTGGACTGTAAGATTTGGTCTAGGTTTAAAAACCATGCATACAAGTCCAACATGCTTAAGAGTTGTAGTTAAGACCATGGCCCAAAAGCTTTACTATTCAATACTTTTGTGTGAAAAATTAAACATTCATTTGATGTGATAGGAGACAATGGAATTTGACACCATATACACTGGGGTTTGTTCTTGATGTCGTGGAATTGCTGTAAGTACTAAGAACTCTTGTATGATTAGTTGGCAAGTCATGTTCTTTAAGCATGAAAAGTCTAGAATGGAAAACTTTTAGGTTCCTACAATGTTTTGAAGAAAAAATTACTAGCCCCTCATCCAATTGGGACCCCCCCTATTTATACAAAGGAAAAAGGGTCCACTTTGCTGAGTGTGACTTTCTATCTCAAGTATTGACAAAACATATGACTAATAGTAGTCCTTTCAAGGTGAAGGTATATGAAAATGACAAAAAGTTAGAACCTTTGTGACAGTGCAATTTTATCATAAATGCAAAGTAATAATAGCTTACTAGCTCGTCACTAACTCATCAGACAATCTGAAGTGGTAAAGCCCATTTATGACATTAGGATTTTATGACAATATGATATATATATATATATATATTATTGAGAACCATGACATTAGGATTTTACCCACCTATTTCGACAGCACCTTTAAGGCATACTGCAATATCAACATCATAAGAATGTGTAGAAAAGTCCTAAAGGATGCCGTTCCTTGAAGTTTATGAGTTTAATTTGTTTACCACCTACTGTGATGTTGGAGGTTTGTGTACATTGGTTACAAATAATGCTAAAAACAAGAATTAAGATTGTTTCAAAATTAAAAAAAAAAAAAAAAAGAAAAAAAAAAAAAGAGCACATGGTCTTGATAACTGTAAAGCCCATAACGAGGAGTTTTGAGGGGAAAATAAATAAATAAAAGAAAGAAGAAGAAAAAGGTGGAAAAATTTTGCGTAAATCTTCGGGCAATTTTCTAAAAAGTAAAGCGGACTTAAGTGTATAATTGGTGAAAGGCAATCAAGGCATGAAGCTTGCGTTCAAACTTATGTCTAATTTTACAGACTTTGCACAGTTTTTTTTTGGGTCCAAAGTTTTTATTTATTTATTATTTTTTTTATAACTTTTTTATGTTTTTTTATATAGAAATAACGTAGTCTTTACTCTTTATCTTTTGAAAGTGCTCCATTTTCCCTTTTTTGAATTCAAAGTGCATGTCCCTTTAATTATTTGATTAATTTATTAAAGATTGTCCAAAAGCATTGTATATATTATTAAAAAAAAATGGGCTAATTACACTTTACCCACCTGTGGTTTGCCTCTAATTTGATTTGCCTACTTGTGATTTCATTTTTGACACTTTAACCACCTGTGATTCCCTCTGTTACTGCTCCGTAACCCACCTCTAATTTTTCCATTACTCTAACAAGTTTCATTAAAAAATCAAACAAGAAATCAGATCAAACACTCTTCTCCCACGCACTCTCTCACGCTTGCTCACCCACCTAAGATCTTAGATGCTACAATGGCACCCACTTGATTGATTAGTCCGAGAATCATCATTAAAGCTACATTTGTTTCGCATGTAAACTAAAATCTGAAAATGTTTTACACTCAGGTGTGTGTTTGGTACCACTTGAAAATACAGTCAAACTGAAAATAGAAATCAGTTTGATTGTAAAATAAGCTTCCTAGTTCCCATGCCGTAAATGAATTTCCCTTTCCATTTTACCTTCAATAGACTTCCGGATTGGTTACTCCTTACACACTTCTCTCACACACCCCGAAACTCATCCTCAAGCTCACCTTAGCTCCACCCCCACGCACCGACGACTGAGAGACATAGCTCCACCCCACACTTCGTCAAAGGTTCGACGTCCACCCACACTCTGACGCCAATCCAGTGAGTTTTCTCCCTTTTCTTCTCTTCTCTCACCTTTGCCGACTTCGAGCTTTGCATGTACCCGATCCACCAAGGTAAAAATCTCCCTCACGCTGGCGAAGCCATACCCACCTCCAAAATCTCCGATTCGTCGCTAGCAAAGCCAATCTATGGGTTTGGGTTTTGATTTGTGGAGGAGGAGCATGACTGATTTGGATTTGGGTTTTGAGGAGCGTGACGTGTAGGTTATGATTTGGGTTTTGGTGGTGGTCGATTTGAGATTTTGGGTTGTCACGGTGGACATCAGCGTGGAGTCGTGGTGCTGTGGGTGGACCTGGGTTCGTGGGGTCGTGGGTAGCAGCTCACCATGGGTCTTGGGATTGAGATCTGTGGAGTGGTTGATTTGAGTTTAATTTTTCTGGGTTTGAGAAGTTTTGAAATATATGTCTGGATTTGAAATTGAGGTTTCAAATATATGCCTGGGTTTGAATTCATTTGTTCTTCCCCTAAGTTTTTTTTTTTTTTTTTTTTTTTTCCCTTTATTTTTCTTCCAATAGAGAAGTTGAAACTGTGATTTTTCTCTCTCTGCATGTTAATTTTCAATGTGTTGCTAGCAATTTGTGACTCTTTTTTGTGGGCTTAATTTTGAAGCCAATCTGGTATAAAACGTGGGATCAAATATTGTGCTATATTTTGGGGTTGTATTTTGATAGATTTATGGTTTTTTACTTTGATGGTATTGCTTGGTTTGATTTGTATTAGTTTTTTGGGTATACGTTCTTCATGTTTGTGTATGTTCTTCATGTTTGTGAATGGTGAGAAACTAATATCATATTTTAATCTTGTTTTTCTTTTGTTATTTTGGTTTTTCTTGTTTTAGGAGGAGAGAGATATAAAATTGGTGTAAAAAGACTTATTTACCCTTCTTTTTTAACAGACGTGGGTTATGGAGCAGTAATGGAGGAAATCACAGGTGGGTAAAGTATCAAAAATGAAACCACAGGCAAGCAAATCAAATTAGAGGTAAACCACAGGTGGGTAAAGTGTAATTATCCTAATAAAAAACATTATCAAATAAATCCCTAACAACGACGCTTCGAAAATAAGCTCACTTTAGTTTGGAACAGTAAAGTCAAGACACAACAAATAAACCTTTTTTATATAGGAATATCACTTAAATAATATTTATTTTTTCATATTTTATTTTATATTCAAAAGGTAAGATTTCTTACTTAGATACACAAACACTAAGACAAGGAAGGAAAAATTGTCTTTAAAATTTAGGCCAATTGTCTAAAATGTCAAGTGGGATTAAATGTGTAATTGCATTCAGACTTCAGACTATAAAGTTTTCACAGGCTCACACCTTTTTTTCCATGTCTCTAAAGTCTTTAGCTTTTGTAAGTGCGAGTCTTTTTTTAATTGTTTGATTAGTTAATGATACTTGTCTCCTTTATTGGCAGTGAAGTCCATTGCAATCTATGAGCATAAGGTTTGATTGCTTTTTTTTTTTTTTTTTGAAAATATAATCGTTGAATTGTATATATTTTTTATTATTGACATGCATGCATGCCAAATTTCATTTAAATTGGATATATTTACTATTCAATTCATAAACTTATTTTTTGTGCATAATTTAAGACTACACAAATTTAAATATTTTATTGAAGCTATAGCTATTGATCTTTGATTTTTTTGAAATTTTAAAAGTGTAGAGGAAATAATAAAAAAATACAATCTAATGTGGATTTGTCAAAATTCTTATTCAATAAAATATATATATATATATATATATATATATATATAAAGGGAGTTTGTAGTCATTGCCTGCAAACTAGTTTGTAGTAGGCAATAGCTATAAATTCCAATAAAAAAAATTAATACAGTGCTTACATATTTTAAAGGACAAAGTTTGGCTACAGACATTTTTTTTAGAAGAGTTTGACTACAAACTCGGTTGTAGCCAATGACTACTACTCTCTTCAATATCATTATATTGGATGTGAATTTTGACAAATTTGTCATTGGATTACATTTTTATTTTATACCCTCCATGCTTGAAAATTTTTCGAAAGATCAAAGATCAATAGATATGTCATCAATCAAATGTTTAAATTTCAAGTTTTTGTAGTCTAAAATTATGTATAAAAAGTTAAGTTTATAGTCAAATAGTAACATCCAACTAATACGAATTTTGACATGCATGTTAAGAATATAAAGAACATGCAATCTAATGATTAGATTTTTAAAATATGTATCCTTGTTAAATTTTTTTTAATAAGCTAGAGTTGTAGCTATTAAGGTCTTCCATTAGTATCCGTTAGAAAATTGCTATTAATTTTGGCTTTCCTAAAAATTTTAAATTAAAAATATATAAATTATTAAAAAAAATAAAAACTTTTTGAAAGAGAGAGCATTTGGCTCTGGAAGACGGTTCATGAAGATGGGCAAGGACATGGAATGATATGGTATTTTGAATTCTAGGTGCTGCTTAAAATTTTCTCTCAACTGAAAATGATCGAACGCTTGAAAATTTCCAACAATTCGATAGATGGAGGAGACAAAGATCTATATGATAATCATGGTGGAGCTTCCACAACTTCTTATGAACAGTAAAATAAAGTTTAAGGTAAGCTCACCTTTTTCATCTAACTATATACTGTGGGGGGACTGCCACTGACATTTTATTAGGTCACTTTTTCTTCAGTGCAATATAGACGATCTAGATTGGTCCAAATTGTATTTTTTTTTTATACTTTTTTTTTAATATAGAAATAAAATAGTCTTTACTCTTTCACCTTTTGAATGTGCTCCATTTTTCCATTTTTTGTATTCGAGGTGCATGTCCTTTTAATTATTTGATTAATCTAATAAAGATTGTCCAAAAGCATTGTACATATTATTCAAAAAAAAAAAAAAAAAATACATTATCAAATAGATCACTAGCAATGACGCTGAGAAAATTAGTTCACTTTAGCTTGGAGGAGTAAAGTCAAGACAACAAATAAACCTTTTTATACATGAATATCATTTAAATAATATTTATTTTTTTATATTTTATTTTTTATTCAAAAGGTAAGATTTCTTATTTAGATACACGAATACTAAGAAAAGAAAGGAAGAAAAAATTGTGCATAAAATTTAGGGCAATTGTCAAAAATGTCAAGTGGGCTTAAACATGTAATTGCGTTCATACTTCACACTATAAAGTTTTCCAAAAGCTTATATTTTTTTTCCTTGTCTATAAAGTCTTTACCATTTGTAAGTGCGAGTCTTTTTTTAATTGTTAGATTAATTAATGGTACTTGTCTCCTGGCCATTGCAATCTACGAGCAAATGGTTGTAATCTACGAGCAAATGGTTGTGATTTTTAATTATCTGATTGAAGAGATGAGAAAGAAAGGAAAGATGAGTTGAAATGTGAATGGTTGTTAAATACGGTGTGTACTTGAAGGGTGAAGGTATATGAAAATGACAAACTTCAGTTACAAACTCCATCTAAAAAATTAACATGGTTATATATTTTGAAATTAAATTTAACCGTTGAATTGTATATTCTTTTTGTTTTTAACATGCATGTCAAATTTTGTTCAAATCAGATATTATTTACCATTCGAATCCATAAACTTATTTTTTATACATAATTTAAGACTATACAAACTTAAAATTTAAATATTTGATTGATGACATAGTTATTAATCTTTGATTTTAATTCTTAAAATTTTATAAACACAGAAGAAATAATAAGAAAATACAATTTAATGTTGAATCTATCAAAATTCACATTTAAAAAAAAGGGTAAAATAATATTTTGGTCCTTAGCCTTTACCAAAAATTATTTACAATAGGAAATTGAAAAAGGAAGTGAGAAAAATTTTGCGGAAACCCAATTTCGAAGGTTTGGCCAACAAAACTTAAATATCACCTTGAAAAAGAGCCTTTAAAGTGAAAAATACAGCCTTAAGTAAGAGGGTAGTGTTTGTTACACACACTATTACACACCCATTTTTTCAATTAAAATCATGAATCGAAGAGATGATTACACACACTTTCCATGAACTCTTTAGATTAAAAATATCATTCATCAATTCCAACTGTAGTTAAGTGGAGATAATCCATAATAGACTAGCTAATAACTGAAATTTACACATAATTCCTGACTTTTTTAACAATATTTTGAAATTTGAGACTAGCTAGACCTATACTATCAGCAACTAATTAAAAATGTAACAGAGCGCACAGAGGACCTTGAAGCTACAAGTACCGGCAAAGTAGTCTCCATTTCAACCTCCTGCTCTATGAAAGTGAGGATAGCATAAGCATAAGTTCATGCCCACTGAAGTTTGAATTTTCAGAATTGGTGCTCTGACTTCAAATGGACTTAAACCCCAAAATCCTAACAAACATATTATGCGAAAATTATCTGAGTTTTCCTTTTGAAAATTATGATTATTTTCCATAAGTAATAATGCTTCATTAAAAATTATATATATTTTTTTCAGTGATAAATACTCCTACATACACACACATTTGAAATTGTGACCTCATTTCTAGCAGTGGAGTGAGGTTCAATTTGGTCTAGAAACCATTGATTTCTTTTTTGACAGTACACTTTAGGCTTAGATCATCCAGTAATACTAATTCAACTACAATCTACAAGTATTCTTGAGTATGACTAATTATAAGTTTGATCTTCATCTGTCTTTAAAGTTATGTGCCGCTTAGTATATGAAGTACAGAAAAGACTTATATTATGTGTAACACAGATCTCTGTCCAGTACTTGCTACCTTTGTCAAGTTTAGACCCAATGACCAAGAAATTGTATATAATTACAATTAGATAAACAAGGGATAAAGCTAAATCTAAACAATATGATAATAAAATTATTTTGGAACATGGTATATAATAAGTGCTGGCTATGAAGCACTGACGAAAAATATATTAAGTAAAAAAAATCAATTACACGAGGAAGACAAAGAATAGAAGCACTCAGAAGAATTCGTATTACTTCTGCAAATCCTAAGGGATTATAAACCAAAACAACAACCTGCAGAGAAGAAGAGAGTGTACAGGACATTAGATCGAGTTCTAATTCATATTTAATTTAATGCATGGGAAAGACAGTTCAAATTAAAATAAAATAATACTCTTTTTTGAGTGAAAATATAGGAAATAAAATGATACTCTTACCAAGCTTCTCCCCATCCAACAATACATTTTGTGATGCAGAAACAGTAACTTATAAATGCTTGTTTATTTATTTATTAGGAAAACGTAATATAATATCATCCTTCAATAATAATAATAAAAATAGCATGTGAATAGGACTTCAAGTAGACTCCCAAGACAAGAGTTCTTACTTCACCAAATCCTCAGACCTCAGTGGTAACTGGTATAGTTTGAGCAAAGCTCCACCATTATTAAGACCAATATGCCAATTTCATGAATTAACAAACCTGATCCCAAGACCAATATGCCAATTTCATGAATTAACAAACCTGATCCCAAGACCAATATGCCAATTTCATGAATTAACAAACCTGATCCCAAATAGATTTGTAAACCCTGGCCGTATAATTTATAAGCCACTACCCTGAAGATCCATCTAATCCAAACCTATGACCCACCCTCAAATAACTCACCCTACCATTCAAGATTGACCAAGACCCACTAGTGCCAATTATATGACTCAACCAAATTTTAAACCGCCAATCACAAAAAAACACTTCACACCATGTTGAACCTAAAATATATTGATGAGGGGATATATATATATATATATATATATTATCCCCTCATCAATAACAACCTTAAGAGTTTTCCTACCCAACTTTAATTCACACACAATCAAAACCCACCCACATCATTCATAAACCATTTATTGAACCCAGATTCTGAAACCAAAATTTTTCACCCCAAATTAACTTGAAAATTCATTAACAAAACAGAGATGGGCTCAGGCCCTCAGCCTGATGTACCTTTCTTTTTGGTGGAAAAACTTCAGAATTATTCAGCAAAAACAGATGTATAGGACAGCAAGTACAAAGGTGCATTTGTTTCACAACAAATTTTTTGACATGAATGAGATGGAAGACTAATTAAACACCTCAATATCAGATTCAGTACTGTTTCCTTTGATATATGCTAGCCATATTGACAGCAAGCAACAATAAAAAAGGAGTCTTCAATGAACATCAAATATCCCTTCCCAACAAAAATTAAAATACATAAAAATAACTTGTTGATAAAGAATCTTCTATGAACTACAGACATCAGTAGAAGATAAAACCAGTGAAAACTTGTTACCAGCATCAGTGAAAACTTGTTAGCAGCAAGAGTTTATTACAATATTCTTACAGTCTACAAGCTATGAATTACCTGCATCGGTTGTGAACCAGTGTCATGGAGTCCCTAGCTTGACACTCTTCCTTCAAGCATATCTTGGGTTCAGTTATTTGCCCTGACAAAACTCACTAGTCAACAACTACTAAATACATACATTTCAACAAAAACAATTACTCTAACACAATTAAACCAATAATCATCACAACACCCCAAATGAAATTAACTCTATTTATAACAACAGGATCTGGGTACAAATATCCCAGAAGTCAAATAACTAGATGGGTTAAGATTTCTCACTGAAGTGGAGCTCTTGAGATTGAAAATCCGAGTTTGAATGTTCTTTTCAAACTAGGGGTTAATTCGTCCCACCATGTTCATCAAAACAATGTTGAAAATCGCCAGCACTTCAAGTGTTTAAGCTGATTTTTGTTCCTAAGGTTGTCCTAGTAAATGTATGCCACTTAGCTAAGTTGGCTACTGATGTGCCAACTCACTTTTGTTAGCCTCATGTGGTTAACTTTGTAACTTAGTAGCGGAGCTGACAGGAACATAATTTTTTAGCTGTCGTTTGGCTGGTACGACGTGGAATTGATTTGGGGGCAGAATGGTCAATCTAATCAGTAGAAAGTGAAGAAAAGAGAAAACTATCCAAAAAGCAAGTTACACGTAAGATAAAAGAGGATTAGAAAGTAACACCAGTGACCAGACTAGTCACACAAAAAATAAAGATATACGAAATTCTCTATATAACCCAAGAGAGATTCGACTGTTATCCGAGTCTCTCTTTCTCTTCAATAGCAATCATGGCTGCCTCTGTTACTAGCAACAGCAGGCTGTCAATGGCCATGGAGAGAACCGGCCAATGGTATTCAATCTCTCTATAAATAGATAAACAAAGATTATTATGTTCTGATCTCTCTCTCAATTACTAACCAAAACAAGCAAATGGTCGCAGGGTTTTCTCTCAAGAAATTCCTACAGATGTTGTAGTTGAAGTTGGTGAAGCAAAGTTTTCTCTTCATAAGGTCTGAAAACCCTTCTCTCTCTCTTTTCTGATAGAGAAATATTGATTTGAAGTTGTTAATTGTGTACGTGGTGGTGGCAGTTTATGCTGGTGGCTAAGAGCAACTACATAAGAAAACTGATAATGGAATCAAAAGAACCTGAATTAACGACGATCAATCTCTCTGAAATTCCCGGAGGCCCTGAGATCTTTGAGAAAGCAGCCAAGTTCTGTTACGGTGTCAACTTCGAAATCACAGTCCACAACGTTGCAGCTCTTCGTTGCGCTGCAGAGTACCTACAAATGAACGATAAATACTGCGACAACAACCTCGCTGGCCGCACCGAAGATAATCTCTCGCATCTTGGTGTTCAAGTCGGAATCATAATCAAACACGTCGCGTGCATTGACATCGAGCGACTCGCCTTCGATTTCAATGACTCTTTTGATCGCAATCTCATACTTCCCTTCCCTTCCCTGAGCAACCCATCTTTCGACTGAGACGCCGTGGAACTGTCCCGGAAATGCTTCAAAAACCGATAAATCGCCTCGTTGACGTTCTCGACGCCTATGTTCGTGCCCTAAACAAACGTCGGCCGAGCATCATCGGCGTCGGAAGAGGCCGGCGCATCGTCGGTGGACGTGGGAGTGGAAACATCGTTTGCCGTCTCAAATGTGAAACCATATATTGTTTAACATCAATGCCCCCTTAACATTGGCCCTCCACCATGTTTGAGAAAATGCCTTAACAAAGTTTCTTAAACTCCCACACTCCCACCTCACTAACTCAACTACTACAACCGACCTTGTGTGTAGTAAATAAAATTCTAGCGACTCTCCATAGGACACGTGGAAATGCCGCCGCCATTACGAAAGAAAATTAATTAAACCCGATTCGAAAAAAGACAGAACAAATTGAGGTGAAAAATTAATTATTTTTTTAACTTAAAAAAATACACAATGCAAAATTTTCAATATGGGTTAAACGTCACCTAATGGCCTGTTTGGAGGTTAAAAAAGGAAGGGGCGTAAAGTAGAAGGAAGGAGAGTAATTTAATTACCTCGTTTGGAAGATTTTTAAAGAATGAGAAGGGAGGGTTTGGAGGAGTTTCAACTACTTCCAACCACTCATTTTTAATTCTCTCAAATTGGAGAGATATGGAGAGAGTAGAGCACATAAATTATTGAAGATGTAAATTACGTAATTTATCCTTATTATATTAAAAAAATTACAAGGTATTTTAACGTCAAAAAAAAAAAAAAAAAAAACTGTAACCCACAAGCTCTCTCAGTTCTCTCAGCCACAAATTTCTCTCAAGCTCTCTTGTTCTCTCAGCTCTGTAACCCACAAATTTCTCTCAAGCTCTCTCAGCTTACGCTGGCTCTCTCTCTCTCTCACGATTTCTTCACTCTTGGACTATCTTTCACTCTTCTCTCTCACGCCTAGCATTCTCTCACAAAGGTAAACTTTGTTTTAATTTCTGTTTCATGGGTTTCTTTTAAGTTGAATCAAATAACTATGTTCTTAAAATTGTGATTTTATTAGGTAATTTCTTATTAATTGTGATTTTATGGGGTAATAACATGTTATTTGTGGGTGAGTTTCGGATCTGAGGGCTTTTTTTCTTAAATTTTAAAGTTTCAAAGTATTGCTCATAACGTGTTTGATATAGTGCTTGAGTGAGTCTAGATTGTGAACTTGCATAAATTTGTATATTTTGGCTATATATGGGTCTGTGTTTCTTGTTTATTTTTATTGGGTAATTTCTTGTTTTTTGTAAATGGGTTTCTGATTTGGGTAATTTCTTGTTTTTTTTGTGAATGGGTTTCTGATTTGACTCCTCCTAAGCCCCAATCAAAATTGTACTCTCTCAGCTTTGTAATGTTCAAGTTTGAACTGGAAAATGAATCTAATTTATGTTTTTGGCATTTGGGTTTTGAGAAAACTGTTAGCTTTTAGCTTGAAATCGTGTTTGCTTTCATTTTTCCCTATTGTTTGGTTGCTGAGAAAATAATGATGACTGGTCCTTAAAAATGTCTCCCCAGGAAGAACTCTGGTTCTTGCAATCAGTGCTGCCACTGAGGAACATAGAAAAAGAAAACCGAAATCGAATAATGAAGACAGTCAAAAGAAGCATAGGACTGATAAGGGAAAATCTATTCTTAGTTCTTCTAAGAAACGTAAATCCAAAGCAAATACTGCCAGCCCTATAACTAGTAAATCACTGCAGAAGCGTAAGTCTATCAACCATGAGGTTTCCACAGCTTTGTCAAAGGATGATCTTGGAACAAAGAGTTCAGATGCTCAGAGGAAAGATGAGGTATCATTTTGTTCCCTATTTGTGTGAGTATTTATGTGGACATTTGTTCTGTGTCTTTTCCAGAAAAGATTAGAAACCCCTGGACACTTGAAAGCATGGAGAATAAAAATGGTAGTTGCTGCAATTTTTCTGTTGTTTTTGTCTTTGAATATGATTAGTAAATATATTTATTTTGATGCAAAAGCTTCCTCAGGAAGCAACAAACCTATCACATGAGTTAAACAAAAAAGGTCATGTTGATGAAACAGTAATTTGTGGAGTAAGTGTTGCCACTGAGACTCTGCAGGTAAATGAATCTCTTCAGCACAAAGTTTGTTAGATTTCTTGTATTAGCGTCTTAAATATAGGCTATGCGGGTCAATTGTGAATATCATGACATATTTTTGTATTTCTTATATGTCTACATGCAGGTTGATCGGGTTCTGGGGTGTCGAGTTCAAGGCAATTACACGGGCCTTTCACGTCACTTATCTGTGAATGTAGCTGATGACCTACGTTCTGAGGACTTACTAATTTCAGAAAATCAAAACAGACTCTCAGAAGAAAATTCTGCTTGCGATTCTGATTTAGATGTAGGAGCTGCTGAAAATCATACTGAGGGTTGTCAGAATATTGATAAGAGTTTTGACAGGGAAGAAAGCATGAAGAATGAAATGAAAGTGGATAAAATACATGTATACAAAAGATCTGCAACCAAAGAATGTAAAAAAGGAAATGCCATGGATCTTTTAAGAAAAGATATCAAGGATTCAGATTCTTGTGCCATGAATGGTAAAGATCAAGATGAATCTGCTGAAACTACAGAGGATTTTGAAAAGGCAAATGAAAGAATGGTTACGGAGGAGAATACTGATGTCAGTTTGAGAAATCAAGATATTGATGAAGTTCCAAAAATTTATGAAACACACGTCTCTAATGAAACCAAAGACGATAAAGAAGTGGATTTAGAAATGGGAATGAGAAGCTCTGTAGAAAACAAAATTCAGGAAGCCACCCTGGCTGAATCTGCTTGTGTTGATGGAGGGAAGGTATCTTATGAGTTTTTAGTTGAGCGGGCTGGGAAGTCTCATATTCATAATAGTTGGATTTCTGAATCCGAGCTCAAAGTTCTGGCAAAGAGGAAACTTGACAATTATGTCTGGTCCTTAAATTTCTCTAACAGTTAGGCAAGTAATGTTCCAAGACAATTTCAGCTTCTAAAAACCTTTTCAATTGATCATTGAACTGTAAACTCTTGGGATTAATTTTTCTTTGGCACCAGCTTGTGTTTATTTTTAGTTTTTCTTTCTAAAACGAGTCTGTTGGCAATTACAGATATGGTCATAGCTCATTGTAACATTGTCCTTTTTTCAGTGGCTTGAAAACTTTGTTTGCTTATGTTCATTTTTATGCTTTTCACTTCTTAGTTTTCTGGCATGATACAATGTCACACGAGGCCTTTGATTCAAAAATTGGCTGTACTGCCAATGCTACTGTAGCCTGTGGGTCATACTATGCTCCTCCCATGTGGCTTTGTTGAAATTGAACTTTACATGAAATTGAGCTTGGCTACGACGAGAGAGAGGATGAGAGTGAGCGAGGTTGTGACCAAGAGCTCCTGCACTAGCTCCATGGGGTTCAAACTTCGAAGAAAGTTACAAGTTACAACATAGAGTCAGAGAGATGTTAAGACTTAAAAAAAGAAAGTCCGTCGTCAATTAAATTTACGGACTAAGAAAAATAAAAAAAAATATTAAAAATAATAATAATAAATGAAAGAAACACTCAAAATTCAATATTTTGTTGATTTTTTCAGTAAACAAACAAACTAAACATTTTTTTTTCTTATTTTAATTATTATCAATTAAGGATGGTTTTTTTTAGTATAATAAAAAAGTACAAAATATTTAATCATAGACTAATGTTGATAATTTAATTCACATAAAAAAATTATCAAAAAAAAAAATATTCTAACAAATTAATCATAGACCAATGTTGCAAGTCCATTTTTATATAGGGGTAAATTTGTCTATTTTAATCATTTCTTTTCCTCTCCATCTTAATTTTTAAAACATCCAAACAAGGGGAAGGGCTAATTACTCTCTTCCCTCTTACTAATTTTAAAAACATCCAAACAAGGTGGAGGGGAATCATTCTCCTCTACTCTCCTCCCCACTACTCTCCTTCTTCTCTAAACTTCCAAACATGCCATAAATGTTTTTATTGTTGTTGTTATTGCAGGATAGTTATGTCATTTGTGCATTTCAAAGAAGGAGAATATCTAAAAGGGCAACATCTAAGACATCGTTGGGCAAGAGATGGAGCTTCTCCAATCTAGATTAACTTTTTTTTTAATAGAAAGTAAAAAACACTAATTTCATAGTATTTCATTTTTATCATTTCTTTATTAGTGCTATTTCGTTCTTTGGGTCATTTTCTGAATGATTTACATGCAACATTTTTTTTATTGATTTTTTCAAATTATTAGATTAATCATGTTAATATCAATTCTGATATATTTGTTCCTAATTTGACCTTTGCTTATCTTGAGCATGTATATGACGTTAGTAATTAGCACTAATTTCATAGTATTTCATTTTTATTATTTCTTAACTAGTACTATTAGATTAATCGTGTTAATATCTTATTATTCTGATGTATTGGTTCTTAAATTTGACCTCTGCTTTATCTTAGACCATGCCATGCCATGCCATTTCGAAACATAAATAAAAGAGAGGAGGAGAGGACGAGAGATATATATGCAACACAAGATGAACATGGGATTTCTCTTCTAATGGGGTTTTAGCTTGGATGGCTCTTCCTCTGCCCCTGGGATGGAGGGTGAGATCATAGATTCAAAACTCACTAGGCATTTGTGTAACTTTGCAATGAAGAAAAATAAATTCACCACTCACTTTTATGGGGAGAGAGGAGGATATGGGGTTCGTGGTCATAACATAATTTTATATATTTGGCTGCTCTCCTCTCTTATCCTCTCCCCCCATCTCTCTTTATCCAAACATGGGATTTCAACATGATGAATTTCATTCTTAAGCATTGGTTATTTGCTGTTTATTTTTTCAAAAATTATTTAAGCTAAACATTCTGATGGAAGAAACAATATGCAAAAGCTGTATTCTTGCTTTTATGAATGCTACATGTACAGTTTGTATGATTAATATTGTTAGTAAGTGTGTGGAAACATGCAGATCCTTTATTCAAACACGAGCTGATGATCTTTGATTGCCCATTCTCTCTAGCTATTTGAAGAATCAAAAATCATACTGGAGCTTGTCCCAGACAAGGGCCAAGTTCTTGTATGACTTGTTTAATTAGTTGATTGTTCATCCACGGGTTTTTTAACAAGAGAAAATATAGTGTCTCATGTAGTTCATTGGTGTTGCTGTTGGACGTTCAAAATAGAAGGTGATGTTGGTTCAATCCGGTTCAGCCATCTAGTTTATAGGTTTTCTTAAAACCCTTATGTTTCACTGGTTTAGTTGGGTTAGTTGCATTCCTGGTATTTTCAACTCCATTGGTCATATCCATTGGTACGGCCTAGGTTGTTAAAACCGGATCTTACTTGTATTGTTGGATCAAATCGAAAATCATGAGTTCTTACTTTTTGTTGAAGAATAATAAAAAAAGGACAATAATAGAGACTCTGTTTGTTGAATAAATCATTAGAATTAAGAAATTATCCATGAAAAAACAAAGTTTTAGTTTAATAGTGTAATTATACCTATATAAGTGCATCTATAACAAATTCTAGTGGTAAAACCTTGTACAAAGACCTGAGTTTCACTAATGATTATGTTGCCATATAGAGTAGAACATAGTGGCAGTTTTCTTAATTTCATGACTTTTTAACATCTGAATCGCCTTCAAACTCTGCAGGATCAACACCAATCTCCATAGCCAACATAACTGCTCATTTTGCAGCATTACCCCATTAGAAATAAAGTTTTAATCGCTATTTTAGTGACTACTAGCAGCTACCCAATAAAATTCTTGAGCCAAACAAAAATGGCAAGGACAGCAAAGAATATATAAAAAATCCAACTGTATGCCCTCCTATTCTTTCACTTTAGTTACCGTTCTCCTTTGAACAAAGCAAAGCTTCAGTGCTGTAATGCAGTGACATAAAAAGTGAAAAACAAGTGGGTGTTAGTAATGCCAAATTTCCCAATACCTATTCAAGCTGTGTTGACTAAAAGCAATCCAGGGTGAACGAAAAAGTGGGCTCCTTTCTCTGGTGATGATGCCGAAATCTAGATGCTAAAAATAAAATAAAATAAACATCGTTGTATATTTTGAAAATGATAAAGCTTAGCTACAAAAATGGTTATAGCCTAAGGCTATAACTTCCTTTAATAAAATTAACATTACTACATATTTTGAAAATCTAATTGTTGAATTGCATGTTTTTTATGTTTTTAATACACACGTCAAATTATGTGTCAATTAGATATTATTTACTATATATCTATAAACTTATATTTTTTGCATAATTTTCAACTACAAAAACTTGCAATCTAAACAATTTATTGATGACATAACTATTGATCTTTAACTTTTTTTATAGAAATTTTGCAAACATGGAAGATTTAAGGAGAAAATGTAATCCAATGGTGGATTTGTCAAAATTCACCTCCAATAAAAAGATATTGAGTAAGGTTGTAACCTTAGACTACAACAAATTTTGTAGTTAAACTTTGTTCTTTTGAAAATCTAACCGTTGAATTACATGTTAGTTACGCTAATACACAAGTTAAATTTTGCGTTAATCAGATATTATTTTCTATATGATCTATAAGCTTATATATCATGCATAATTTTAAACTACAAAAACTTGTAATTTAAATAATTTATTGATGACATAGCTTTTGATTTTTAATTTTCTAGAAATTTTGCAAACATAAAGAATATAAGAAGAAAATGTAATCCAATAGTAAATTTGTCAAAATACACCTCAAATAAAAAGATATTGAATAAAGTTATGGCCTAAGGTTACAACTAATTTTGTAACTAAATTTTGTTCCAAAATCTATTAGCTTGCTATGAGAAAAATTGAACATTTTTATTAGCGAGGAGGCTCAGTAGATGCTTTGCAAAATATCAATCAAAGAATTTTCAGTTTAGACTTTGGACTCAATCTTTTAGAAGCAAGGATCAGTTTGGGATCGTAGGATCTAGTGATTTTAGCGATCCCAAACCATCCTACAAGCAATTCTAAGTTTTATACCATTCTAATTTGATCCTAAATGTTTTGAGAAAGTAGGATAGTTCAATTCAAAATTTTAACAATCTTGGATAGGAATGGCTATTGGTATGGTCCGTAGTTGGTTCTGAATTCTGATGAATATGCTCACCTTTGAGCCAATTTTTTCTGCCTCTAGCATAATTGGTCATGTCAGATAGGAAGTTCCATATTTCATTTTCTTGCTTGTTATGTAGACTTTGACCCAGTTCGCTGCTTTTGATTAGTATCTTTTCTTTTTTTCTTTTTTATTTTTTTATTATTTTTTACATTGGACACGTGTAAACAGGTTCACGTTAAATTCAAATTAAAGATATTAAGTTGGGTTTGACACATCAAACCTGTTTAATTGAAGGTCAATTTTACCAATTTATCCATTATTTTTAATTATTGATGACTTTTTTGGTATTTAGTTATATATTTATATACACTAATAAGTTGTTCGTGCTATGCACGGATAATATTGTAATGTTTTATGTAAGATGGTTTTGGAAAATGTTGTACATATATCATAGTATAATTGTTATAAAACCTTATTAATAATGAGTTCATCATAAGAAGTAATTATTATAAACTGCACACACCCAGTTCGCTGCTTTTGATTAGTATCTTTTATTTTTTTATTTTTTATTTTTTTATTATTTTTTACATTGGACACGTGTAAACAGGTTCACGTTAAATTCAAATTAAAGATATTAAGTTGGGTTTGACACATCAAACCTGTTTAATTGAAGGTCAATTTTACCAATTTATCCATTATTTTTAATTATTGATGACTTTTTTGGTATCTAGTTATAGATTTATATACACTAATAAGTTGTTCGTGCTATGCACGGATAATATTGTAATGTTTTATATAAGATGGTTTTGGAAAATGTTGTACATATATCATGGTATAATTGTTATAAAACCTTGTTAGTAATGAGTTCATCATAAGAAGTAATTATTATAAATTGCACACATTTCAAGCGACAAAATGATGAAATAAAGCTGAAAAAAAAAAACACACCTTAATGAACCAAACATTAAAATCCTCTATCCATAAGTTATTGAGATTCATAGCAAAGAAAGCACACAACATATAGATCATTATACAGTCACCATTAAACCAAAACATTAAAAATAAAATAAAAATAAAAAACCTGTTAACCAAAACCCAATTTACTATAGGAAAAAAGTTAATATGTATTTCTTTATTGAAATATCAAGAGACTCACTCGAGAAAGAAGCTTGGAGTCTAAAGAATGTTGATTGAATAGTTGTGTTGTTTTTCTTTGCAAATTCAATTGCCATCGACTAAATCCCCTCCAACCAAGATGATACCTGCTTGAACGCTATAATCCGAATTTAAGATTTACAGTAGGTTTAGTTTTTGTTTATTTTGAAAAGATCGATCTACTCAAGCCATATGCTAAGATTAAACAAACTTGAAAAGGACATTGTGAGGGATTTCACAATTCGCTCAAATACCAATGGGCTTGGTCTACGATCGAATGCTATAAAAGATTTGTGCCCTCTCATCCTTCACCAATTGGTCGTTGGATAGATCGGTAAGGCACACGGTCCGATAGACATTGACAATGAAACTTTTACACTAAAAATAAACAATTATCGACTTCTCAGTTCTAGACTTCTGGCATCTTTTGAAATTGATTAAACAAAATAACACAACCTATAAAAGAAAATAGCAAAACAAAGAATCTCACAATCTTAACCCTACTGATTGTAAGTGAAGAACTTAATTTTTGAAAGTAGCAAAAGATGGCTTGAACTCATACATATCATGGCCACTTAATGTACAATCGACAGCCATTACTAGCTACAAGAAAAGATTAAAAGAGCAATAGGTTCTTCTATTGGCCAGGTGTTTTAAAAAATTGTGAGCATGGAAACAAAATTTGAGAATAGCAATAGTTTTAGAAATTTAACTATCAAAGGGGTGTTTTTTAGAGAAAGAAAGAATGGGGACATAAATTCAAAGTTGAGAGGGGAAGGCAAAGCATGAGAGAGAGATTTGGGAGTCAAAGGTTTAGGAAATACTACATTAATCATTATAGCAGAATGTTGATGAGGTACATTATGTGCAAACAAAAAGGCAAAAACTAAAACATCATTTTGGAGGAAAGCTGTGATTAATGCAACTACACAATTACAAAGGCAGAAACTTTTTTAAATAACCAACGTAAAAACTTGCCTTACCAAAAAAAAATTTAATAGAGGAGGGAGACTTTGTTTATGAGATGTGAGTATGTAACTAATCACCATAAAATAATAATTGTCCCATAAAATAAAATAAAATAATAATGATTATAGTAAATAAAGGATATGGATTTGTGTAATTGAGGCACTAGAAATGCTAAAGACTATCTATCTTGATCTCATTAGTTATTAGTCCCTTAAAAAAAATTTTTGAAACAGCTGAATACTAAAAGACATGAAGAAGAGAGAGAGAGTCATGGTGTAAATTTAGGCAGTTAATGGGAGTTTGATGATTGTAGGGAAACTTCATAGGACGTGCCACTTGGCGAAAGTATAGATTCTCACACAATGAGGTCTCTGATTTTATATATACTAGCTGCAGACCCATATGATGCGTGAGAATATAAATATTATGTAATAAGGTGTAAATAAAAAGTAACAATTACTTTAAGTATTGTCTATTTTTTTAAAAGATTTTTACAGGTAATTTTTTTAATCTTTTTATCTCTACAAATATATCATTTTATTATTTTTTGTGTGTTTGATTAATATTTTTTAAAGGTGAACCATATTCTTCTAACTTCTATTGTAGTGTATTATATTTATCTAATATACAACTAAATTTTATAAGTTTCAAATTTATTATTCAAATTTCTCATTTCTTTAGGAATAAGGAAATTATCATAATAATCAAATCTCATCACAAAATTACAACGTTATCTTTGCCAAAATTAAAATGAAACTAAAGGAATAAAAAAAAAAAAAGACTATAATAATTTATTACTCAAACAATTGGTAGGCATATTCAAATTCCTATTTCCAAAAGAAACTAAGTATTAACCCAAACCAAATTTCAACCAAAGCTATTAAAGGGAAAGAAAAGACTTTCTAATGGGAAATTAAAAAAAAAAAAAAAACCATCAACCTTAATTAGAGGTATAAGAAAGAACAAAAATCTAGAGAGAGAGAGAGAGAGAGAGAGAGAGAGAGAGAGAGAGAGAGAGAGAGAGAGAGTACTCACAGTTTTGTGAGGGGGAAAATATGGACTGAATGAGAAAAATGATATCAAATTTATACAAAATGAAATTGGGAGAAAATGAGTCAAAATATAAGAATGAGGAAGAAAGTGTAACTGTAAAGTTGAGAGTAGTGGGGAGATAAAGAAACAAAAAAGAAGGAAAAAGGTTATAAAAAATGTAACAGTAGGTGTGAATTAAAGGGGAGAAGAAGAGTTTTTTTTTTTTTTTTTTTTTTGAGAATAGGGGGGAAGAAAAGTTTAAATAAAGAAAAGAAAGTATAGAAAATTAGTGGAAGACGTGGCTGCTGATGTGACTCAACAAGAGCATAGTAACAATAAATGTTACACTTCAGCTTTTAGATATATATATATATATATTGATTTTATAAAATATGAGAATTGTTAATAGGTTATTTGTGCTAGGTAAACATGTAAACTTGACTACGTGACCTATTTATTAATTGGGTTATGTTAAGTCATGCCGATCTTAATACATTTTATTAAATGGGTTATGTGAATTGTATCGTCTCAACTTGTTTAATAAACAGGTTATGTTAGGGTTGAGGAGTTGTGACTCAATTAATAAACATGTTGTGTTTGTGTAGATTTATATGGTTGGATATTTATGAGTTAACATGACATGAACATGACATGTGAACACAAATGATCACCCCTAGAATTGAATGTTGTTTTCTTTTGATTGTTTGAGGAGCTTGCACACAAGTGGCTTCAATGCCCTAAGATTTTTTTTTTTTTTTTTTGAGAAACAAACACACACACACAAGGGAGAGAGAAATTGGGTCTAAAACAAAGACATATCATAAACTCCACTTAAAAGTCATAGTAATTGGCTTCTATAATGCTCTCTTATAATATGCCTTGGGATTGGACTTATAATATCTGTATAGTGCATACTCATTGTGGTTTTCTTTTGTTTTAAATCTAAAGATTGGATTTCTTTTTTTTTTTTAAATCTAAAGATTTTTAATAGAGGGAAGAGAGAAAAGCTCCCAAGTACCAGTGTTCTTAGTTAAAGTTTGTGAAGTATGTAGAGCCATTCGGTCTTTCAGAGGGGGAGAAGAGAGTGACAAAAGGCATCAATGAGTATTTCTTCGAAGTCATATTTCTTCAAAGTCATGCCTTATTGAAGATTTTTTTTTTTTTTTTTTTTTATACCATTCAAAAAAGGCATTAACCATAAGTAGCATTTACATTATGTTCCATAGTCGGCCAGCAGTAGTAAGTTGGCTCTTTTGTAGCTAAAACAACTAACGACCATACATAGTTAAGGATAACTTTAGAAACAAGAATCAGCCTGCAATCTAATCCCATCTGCTGTAGGGAGGACATGTCTGCCATGAGGGTTCTCTCTTTCCAATCTGGGGCTCGCTTCTTGTCCACTACTTTAACTAGCTTTTTGCAATTACTTAACATCAAAATTTGTTCATATCCAAGGTTCTTAGCTATGACTGTTGCCTCCACTATCGCCTCCTGAACTGCACCTGCAACAGATCCAGCAGCACAGCTCCTAATACCACAAAACGCCACTTCTCCTTGTAGATTTCTGGCCTCATATGCATAAGCACTTCTTTTAGCTCTCTTTCTTTTTGCACCTGCTAACTTTACGATCAGCTGCCACTGCCCACCAATTGGAATTCGGTCTGTATTTTACTGATGCTCTGTGTGTCCAGTGAATTAGCCTCGTTAAAGATTTCATGGTACCTGCAAGACAAATTTTGAGCAGTTAAGAGCACTTCTATTGGGTTAGGTTGCTTATCTTCATGAACCACCAGATTCCATGGTTCCATATCGACCATAAGATAGTAAACAGAGTTCGCAGGTATTTCATTAACTCCTGATCCATCCTTTTGTGTCTTATCAGCAAGGACCCAACCCACCCTTGGACAGAAACATTGTTTAGCACAGAAGTATGAATACCCAATGACGAACCATGCCAAATGGCTCTAGCAAAAGGGCAGTAGAGGAAAAGATGAGTGGTTCTTTCATCCTCAGAATTGCAGAGACGGCATGTACTATGGGCATTGTTCCCTCTATTACACAAATTCAGAAATGTAGGAATACTATCATGCATGTCTTTCCACACAAAGATTCCAATTTTCAGAGGGATTTTTACTTTCCAAATTAGGTTCCAAACCTCCTGGGGAATGGTATTGTAAGCATGGTGATCCTGCCTTCAAGCCTGGTAGTCTTCCTGAAGTATAGAATAGGCTTTGTCTACCTAAAATGAAACCCTCATTTACAAAGAATAAGACAAAACGTATATCTTGCCTTCCCAAGGCTAAGTCGGTACATTTGTTGTATCCATTGGAAGCATCACTTATATTTCTCCTCAAGAAAACAGAAGGAAATCTATAGGCAGTGAGCACTAAGGTCTAAGGGCCTCAGTCTATGATAATTACTAATGCAAAAGTTATGCCACCATAGCCTAGTAAACATTGATAAAAAATTTTAACTGGCATTTATTGAACAATCATTTATGCATAAATAAAAAAAAGATAAATGTACCGTGTATGACTAGTGTTATTGGAATATGAGCTATATAGTTCATGGTTTTGTAAATTTAGTTGTAGCAAGCTTGAAGCCCCCCACTTCGATTGTAAAAATGAACTAGTTGGGGGCAAAAAAAATGTAATGGTCCCCTGTATGAATAAAATTAATGTGATATGCTTCCATTTTTTCCTTGGAAAACCAAACAAGTTGCATGTTGAAACATTCAAACCCAGTACATCATTGTTCAACCGTTCATAAAAATAATGGGACCTCTTCTATCCAAGTTACATAATCTTCAATATTATGTGCACAACTTGCCAAAATGAGTATTTAGTAAAACTAACTTCCCATTGCTGAACATGTTAACATTGCAGATGAAATTTAGCTTCCATCACAACGTTAGCCCACCAAAACTCGTAGTTTCCGTGTTTCTGAAGTTTTGCTATATATAATCCCCCACTACAACTCGTCCCCTCTGTATGCCAACATCACGAGCAAACCAAATGGTTTGGACTGCAACCTCAAGTTCTGCCACAAAGCTCTCCAAAACTGGTCTTCCTTTTCGGCTCATTGCTGCAATGAGCAATCCTTGTTCATTCCGGATTATGACTCCCGCTCCTGTTCTATGTAAATCCTCAAAAACTGCACCATCAAAATATTCCATGTACATAGGTTTACAGGGAGGATTCCAATGTAGTGTGAGATTAATACATTGGCCTGTTACAGCTTGAGTTGTTGAACTACCTGAGTTGTAGATTGCTTGAAATTCCTGCCAAAATTCTATAGCCTCACCTGCTATGACACTTGGCTATTTTGTAGACTGCTCAAAGACCCACTTATTCCTTGCCTTCCAAATCATCCAGGACAGTATCAGGGATTGTTCCACAGTGTTGTCATAGCCCTCCTCCAATACAGGCCAAAATATTCTAACAAAGTCTAGGAATTCATGCTCTAATTACCTCTTTTCTGCAGCACCAAATTCTTTGTGCCTCTTCACAATTCCATAATTCATGCATCATGTCATGCTCATTTAATTTGCAGCTTGGACATCATTGCTACATTAGAACCCTTCTGTTCACTAGATTGGCACATGCAGGTAGAATGTTATGCTCTCCATGCAAACATCTTAACTTTATTAGGGACCTTTGCTTTCCAAAGTGAGCACCAAACCATCTCCACTGCAATTTTACTGGAGCTTCCAATTCCTATTGTGCACATCCCATCTTGTTCATTTTATTTATTTTTTCATACCAAACTCGAAATTCAGTACCTATTAGAAATTTCAGCAATCCAACCTTTACTTAATGTAATGAAGATAGGAACATTGAAAAGCAAACTCATTAGAACCATTGGTTTATACCCATAACATTATCAGGGACTATAATACCTAGTACCACAACAATAAGAAAAATCTATACAAACTCACAAGAGTTTCATGTTTTTTAAGGATATTTAAGGAATCACATATCCTAGATACAAACAAGTGAACAACAATATTCAAATCACAAACCCAACATATATGGTGTGTTGAACTATAAGAGACAATTAAGGGATTCCCAATCAGCTTAATTAAGGGGTTTCCAATCCAAATTGGTTCAACCTTGTCATATTCGATCCCATGACCAAATTACTGACATTTTTACCAAACCTTTGGGTAAGGATTCTTTTCATTGTCTTATCAACAAGGTGGGCGTTACTCATGTACACGCTCCACCTTGAGGGGGAGTATTAAAGACAATTAAAGGATTCCCAACCAGCTCAATTAAGGGGTTTCCAATCAGCTATAATTATGGGATTTGGTAGCTGTTACTATTCTGTCTAGCTGCAATTATGGGATTAGGCTGTCAATATTTTTGTCTAGGTTCATTGTAACAACATCTATATATTCAGACCAATGTAAAAGTTTTATACACAGAAAATATAATTCAGACAAATCTTTGTCCTCCAATCTTATTTTACATGAACATATTCATTTATTGTTCATCAGAAAAAACTCAATTATTTGTCTTTTCCAACCTCACCGTGCAAAGATGGATCAAGTATGGCTCTCTTTTGCAACTCTACTCAACCTTGCCTCCTAGCTCTAAAGCTTAGCATTGAATTATCTCTTGAATTTGATGCAAAAAGTGCGAAAGATTAAAGAGAGACACAAACACAGAGAGAGAGAGAGAGAGAGAGAGGTGTATGTGTCACTTATAGAATGGAATCAGGACTGTAGAATTCTGGACCTAATTAAGTGCCCTTGATGGACTTCCTGAGTTCCCAATTAAACCAACTGAAGATTCATCTAGCTTAAGAATGTCAATGGAAGATGATATAAAAAATTAAGTTGCTGTGGCATACTGTAGGCACATCAATTACTGCATTTGAAAAAACTGGTTACTAAGAATAAACCCCAAAGAGAACTCATAGAAAGAGAACCCATTGAGTTGAATCTTCACAAGTTTTCTTGGGCTCAACATGTTGATTAGGAGCTTTCTCACATTTTTCTTGTTCATTGTTCTCAACTTTTCAATTAGATCTCTCCATCCAACATCTTTCCCCTACTTTCTTTTAAAAGAAAACTGGAGTAGCACTTGAGCTTTGTTGATAAACAACAGTATATGTAGAAAAGAAATCATTCTATGAGACAAAGGGTCCCATTAAAAAGCCTTAGCAATATGGAAATATCTTCACAAAGAGTGGAAAACAAATTTTGCTAGAGGATAGGAAATAGCAACCTCATAGTCAGATAATGCATAAAGCTATCAATAAATTTGAGCAGGCTAAGACATAGCAGTGAAGATCTAAGACATTGCAATTCCTTGCATGTTAAAGGCACGAACTCCTTTCAAAATTATATTGGAACTAAATTAAAAGAGCATGAGGCGTGTTATATGCAAGGAGGTGAGAATACATGATAGGTATTTTTTTCAAACTAGATGCACTTGCCACACCTGCACAGAGCTAGTAGTCTATATTTAGAATGAAACTTAAAGTGAAAAAAATTAAATGTTACTTTGTCTTTTCTGTAGAAATTGGACATTGTACCTAATAATAAAAACTATAGATATCTATTTAACACAATTATAAAATAAAATAAAAAGATAAAAAAAGAACCTAAAGGACGGAGCTTATTCTAATAAAGGACAAGAAGGATTCATCTTCTGAATCATAGAAAGAGAAAAGAACATCAGTTATTACAATAAGCCAAAAGTCATGGTTAATATGAATTGAGTTCCCATTTACTACCAGCCATTTAGCTTCTATGAGAACAGATAATACCCTTTTTTTTTTTTGATAAATAAACATTTTCATTAAAAATCAAGAAAATTGCTTCCCCAGTGCATAGTCTTGACTCAAGTACAATTTTCTTTTCACTTCCTATTTAACATGAAATCCTCCTAGAAGGTAGTGTGAATCTGCACCCAAACTCTGCTTCAAGATGTGGTAGTAATATGTTTCTGATTTCCATGGGTTGGTAAGCAGTCAATCAAAATTATAATTGCAAGGTTCGATGCATCATATATATATATATATATATACATAAACAGTTTTTAAAAGCATTTTTGTCATTTAGTGTGCATTTGGCAACACTTATTTTTGCCAACTTATTTTACTATTCAATTCATTTTTACTACTATTTATAGGCCCCATTGCACTTTTTGATACTATTCATGAGTCCCACTGTACTATTTCAGCTAACTTTTACCTTTATCTATAATACTTTCAGCAAAAAAATTTCAGTTTCAGCAAAATGAGAGAATCCTTAGTATGTAATGAAAAGTTTTTATGAAGTGAATTTGGGCTAACAATTTTTAAAAGCCTTTTTTGTGTTTTAATATGTAATGAAAAGTTTTTTATGAAGTGAATTTGGGCTTTTGGAGTAAGTGAATGACCTACCTAGTTTAAAACCAGAACTGGGTGTACCTTGTGAGATACTGTTCTCAAGGTTTTGAGAAGACCTTAATAACAAATGAATTTCTCCCAAGCATGCTTAGTCAACTTTATTGTTTGTGAACTCCCTCGAACTGGTTTGAATGATGTTAAGAAAGATTCTTAGTCCACAGCTCCTCAACACCCCCCCCCCCCCCCCCCAACAAACCCCAGCAAAAAAAAAAAATGAGAAACAAAAAGCTTTAAAGAATTACTTTTCACCTATTAAAATCAAATTCTTAAAACACACCCACATCCAGTTTATAAGGGAAAAAAATTAAGATTAATCCTAATCTGAACACAATATCAAATGAGTCCTGAGCCCATATTGTTTATCTACATGGTTGTGAAGCTTCCCCTTTCTCTAGTATGAGATTCAGGGAGAGTGGTTGTGGTATTGGGTTATTTATGCAAGAATACCACACATTATATGAATCTTGAAAAAAAAATTTATTGCCAAGACAATCAATATCTTTTTTTTTTTTTTCCATCGCTGAATAAGAGTATTGGGATAGGTACTAGTAGTTTTCTTACAATCAATCTTTGTTTCTCTAAGTTGTGAAGAATGTTTATGTCCATGTATTTTTGGTGGCTTGAGAAGTTAAGCAACATATAGTGCCAACCTGAATCACAGATAAAGTTCATTACAAAAACCTTGGCTACAGCCTACAGGTAAATTAGAACTTTTGCATTGGATTACAAAAGGTATACTTCTTTTCCTCATCAAATACGCTGTGTTAGCAGATAGTTTAATTGAGGTGAGTTCTTAAACAGACAAATGTCTCTGGATATTATATACCTGAGCACATTCATTTAGAGAGCCCATCTTCAGTTCACAGTATGCCATGAAGTTTGAGATGATTAGCTCATAACCTTCTGCAGAATTCAGAAGCAAGTTAAACTATTAAATGCTAATTTTCATTTTCCAACTATCCTTTCTACATGCAAAAGACTGACTTGAAATTGGAGCTTTTCTGTTGATGCTTGTCTTGTATTCCATTGACAACAGTGTGACTCAAAACTACTTCAAAATTTTAGTTTGAGCTTTAGGAAATTGGCTAAAAAACATGGACAGAGGATCCTAAAGAATAGAAAGATCAATTCCAAAAACTTAAGGAGAAAAGCAGTTATATTAGCAACTACAGTTGCTATCCCAACAATAATGAAGTTGTGGCCTAGCCATCCTCACTATAATTCAAATATTCCTAAGTAATAGAAAAAGAACAAAAAATAATAAAGATCTGTGCTTTTAGATTATATTATTGAAAAATAGCTCTTCATCCAATCAACAAACTATATTGTTTTAGAGATCCTAACCAAAGGCATTAAAATGTCAAGCCATTTTAACTTTGGAATAGCATGTCCTACTTTTAAATGGTCAGCTAACCTAGTAAACTATCATAGACTAGTAAGGAGCAATGCTGCAATGAGAATCATTCATGATTCTCATCTCAAACAATCTTGTACACAGCCAAACAAATGTAGTGTAGCTTTTAAAAGTCAAAATGATACACATTTTTCTAAAAAATTCAAGATTCTATGTGTTTGGTACACATCAATTTCTAAAATAAGAAACCATTTGATTAAAAAAGAATGACTGGAACTAGGAAACTAATTGTTGCAGGATTATTCCTGACTACAGTGAGTACATATGCTTGATAAGGTAAGCAAAAAATATGCATCTTAAGTAGACCAATCAGATCAAATAAAATATACATACGAAAACCTACTGTCCAATAATGAAAACTAGACTAACCTCCCATCCAAGATGGAGGAAATTTTGGGCCTCCAACACCAACTATCACAATTAACTGCATTAGAAAAATAAAAATCAATTAACACAAAATAAATACTTGAGTAATTGAAAAGTCTATGTTAATAATCCAACTATGGATGAGCCTCTTAATTTTGAGAGAGAGAGAGGGAGAAGAGAGTGACAAAAGGCATCAAATGATAAAGAAACTGGATGGAAACAATAAAGGAGTAAACAATCTCAATGTAATTTTTTGATTGAGGCCTATTTCTTCAAAGTTCAATCAAAATGTCCTTTTTTTTCTTTGACAGTGGAAAGAAATTAAATTTGGAGTCATAATTTACAAAGTCATGTTCCATTGAAGTTGAACTCAAATGAAACCCATCATTTACAAAGGTTAAGACAAAACGCATATTTGGCCTGCCCAAGGCTAAGTCGGATCCATTGGAATCCTCACTTGTTTTTCTCCTCAAGAAAGCAGATGGAAATCTTTAGGCAGGCGGGCACTAAGGTCTAAGGGCCTTAGTCTATAATTACTAGTGCTAAAGGTATTCCACCATAGCCTAGTAAACATTGATAAAAAAAAATTTTAATAGGCATATTTATTGAACAGTCGTTTATGCATAAATAAAAAAAGACATTCGTACAAAGTAGAATAGTCTCACAAGCTAACATAGAATTGTCTAAAATTATCAATAACAAAAAAATAGAATTGTCAAAACTGATTAAGTAAATCTATGAGTATTATTGGCAGAATTAAAATATTCACATGCAAAATTAACATTACACATGCTTGATATTTTAAACCAATCATTGGTTATGATATGAACAAATTTTTTTTTTATGAATCAATCAATTTTATTAAATACAAACTAGAGTACACAGAGCCCTAAAGGGAATTGCACCAGACAGAGGAACCCTTTATAAGCACAAAAAATACAAGCACAAAAGTGTCACCTCAAATCAGGCCAATAGACTAAGTTTGCCTATCCTTTAAAAAAATAAACCTACATAGCAAATAGAAATACAAAATGGATGATCCTTGTGGACAAACCAACAGTTGTGACTACATCAAGACACCAAAATGCACCATTTTGCAGAAGACTAAAAACAACAGCCATCATCATAACCATATTATGTCTTCTTAAATAGCATACAAGGATTCAAGATTCAAGCCCCATTTGCTGCATACTATCCGTGGCATCTAAATTACACCCAAAGAAATTGAATAAGAAGGTAAATCCATAAGATATCCAAGATGCATAACTATAATTCAAAGGGAAAAAAAAAAATCACAATTGCTAATAATAATAGAAACTTTTATGTTTTCAAGTATAGAGATTCATTCTAAAGTCTCAAAAATAAGAACATCATATACCATAGAAGCAATTATCTTCTTCCACCACGCTTGTGGGCATTCTTCTTCAATCTTCTGAGCATGATATGCTTCTCTAATTTGACCATCCTCACAAGGCACTTTGGTTTTCCAATTTTGAACATAAGATATCCCATAAACATTCCGAATATTGTTCCACATGCGTAACCTATGGATACAGCTTGCCAACAAAACCCATTTTCATGCTCTAAATTTTCATCTTGTTGCAAGGTAGGTGGTGGTGGTTGCTTTGCCTTGTGGTTGTC
Source organism: Quercus gilva (assembly GCA_023621385.1). Classification (NCBI taxonomy): domain Eukaryota; kingdom Viridiplantae; phylum Streptophyta; class Magnoliopsida; order Fagales; family Fagaceae; genus Quercus; species Quercus gilva. Next base: position 79,381,558 of record CM042476.1, on the reverse strand, counting down.
GCATGTTCTTGACAATGGAAACCCACACAATCCCAAGTTTTCGGTGTACGAATCATTGTTGAATGTATTGAATTGATTTCCTAAAGGTATGTGTCCTGTGAGTTGGTTATGTGATAGCTTTAAGACTTCAAGCGACGTTAGATCTACCAATTGACTAGGAATCTCCCCACTGAGCTTGTTGAAAGAGAGGTCTAACCATTCAAGATTGGTCAAATTTTCAATTGATGATGGAATATAACCTATAAGGTTATTGTAAGAAAAGTTGAGCCCCTTGAGTGATTTAAGCCTTCCAATTATCTTTGGCATCTCTCCTCTGAAACTATTGTTTGAAAAATCAATACTTGTTAAGATGGTTAGGACTCTCTCCATCGCAATATACTGCCCTTTCATCATGATATTCAATGAATCTTGATAATAATTTTCTCCCATATATTTCGATGCAACTCCACTTTCATCCACATTCATCATGGCTTTCAAATATTCAAAATATGTTATTGGCAAAGGACCATTAAACTGATTATTAGAGATGTCTATGATTCGCAAATTTGGGAAAGGAAATTTGGTTTTAGGATTACCTATACGACCTTGAAATCTGTTTGATCTTATGACAAGAACTTGCAATTTCTGAAGACTTCCCAACCAATAAGGGAAGGCTCCATTAATCTTATTGTTTCCAAGATCTAGAACTTCCAAGTCTGTACAATTGACCAAAGATTGCGGCAATGACCCTTCCAATTGATTGCCATTAAGGTTAATATGCCTAAAATTATTTCTTTTGGCAAATATTGCAGGGATGTTACCACAAATGCTATTCATTCGCAAATCCAACACCGAGAGTGTAGTAGAGTTTACCAAACATTTAGGAATCATGCCACTTAAGTTGTTATGAGACAAGTCTAAAACTTGAAGGTAAATTGCATTGCAAATTAAAGAAGGGATTTCTCCCATTAAATTGTTATTGGAGAAAAAGATTAATTGCAGATTGGAAGAATTTAGAATGGGAAATGGTCCTTGTAGCAAGTTGTTACGAAGATCAACATAAGATAATGAATTATTCCCCACATCTCCCAACCATCTTGGAACTCGACCATAAATTCGGTTATTGGAAAGGTCTAAGTATCGTAAATTTGTTGTCAATCCTAAGAAAATTGGGAATTCACTGATATTGGAGTAAGCCAAGTACAAATATTGAAGATTGGGCAGGGCATAGGCAACATTATTATTGATGCTAACTGAGTTATTTGACAAATCAAGAGTCTCAAGATTTTTGAGCTTTGAAAACATTTCAGACTCCAACATAATACTCAAGTTATTTGATGAGAGATATAGCTCAGTAAGGTTCACAAGTCTAGATATTGACCTAGGTATAGAGCCATGTAGCTTATTATAACCCAAATTAAGATACATCAATGAATTGTACTTGAATTCACCAATCTCACCAACGAATTGATTACCACCAAGATATAAAGCCTCCAAAGATGGCAAACTGAATAACCAAGATGGCAGTGTTCCGTTTAGGAAATTTGAACTTAAAGAGAGAACACTTAGATTCAAACCACTTACGTGACTAGGAAGAGGACCAACAAGTTGATTGTACCCAAGGGCTAAAGTTGAGAGATTTGGCAAGTTGAATAGTGATGATGGCAACAAACCTATTCAAAATATTTACCAATAAATAAAAAATTGTTAGTTTGATGCGTCAGAAAAAAGACCTAAAATTTAAAAGTGGTAATAAAATCTCACCGCTAAAACTATTTGATGACAGATCCAAACGTATAAGTTTTGTAAGGTTTCCAAGTGATGCTGGAATTACTCCAGTAAACTTGTTATTTGATAGATCCAAATAAATAATTTGAGTGAGGTTTCCAAGCGATGTTGGAATTGACCCAATAAAGTTGGTACTTGATACAAGCAAATCAGTAATATGAGTGAGTTTTCCGAGTGATGTTGGAATTGACCCGGTAAAATTGCAATAATTGAGATACAAATGCTTCAAGGACTCCAGATTGCCGATAAAATCAGGTAATTTTCCTGAAAAGCTTGTCGAAGAGAGATCCAAATGCTCCAAGGACTTCAGATTGCCGATAAAACTAGGTAATTCTCCAAAAAAGCTTGTCGAAGAGAGATCCAAATGCTTCAAGGACTTTAGATTGCCGATAGTACTAAGTAATTCTCCAGAAAAGTTTGTCGAAGAGAGTTCCAGATGCTCCAAGGACTTCAAATTGCCAATAGAATTAAGGAATTCTCTTGAAAACATTCTCCCAGAGAGACGTAAGAACTTCAGGGAACTCCAATTACACTTTAGAAGAGAACCTTCAAGGTTCGAATTACCTGCTAGATCAAGGGTTTGTATACTAGGAAGGCAGAGGATGTTAATTTCAAGTTTTCCTCGCAAGTCACAGCCATAGAGACTAAGAGTTGTCAAAGAGGAGGATAGATTCATCAAAGAATTGGGTCTAATTGAGGACATATTTGTTAAATCCAGAAGAAGTTCCCTTAACTGAGTTAGGTTACCAATGACTCTTTTCTATACTGGAGTTTCGATTAATAGCTCATTCTTAGAAAGATCAAGTGAAACCAGTGAAGACAACTGAGAGATTTCAAACGGGATTTGGCCAGAAAATACGGAAAGAGAAAGGTTAAGATGAGTCAAACTCTTAAAGTTTCCAAACTTAGAAGGAATTAGGGAGTCATTGAACCAATTGTCAGCGAGGTTCAACCTCCTGAGATTGGGAAGAAAAAACAGGGTACTGTTGGAATGAATGTGGCCCATAAGCCAGCTGGAACTAAGGTCCACACCAACCACATGGCTTGTGTTTTTGTCACACTCAACCCCATCCCAAGTGCAACAGTGCTTATCCTCCTGCCAACTGGTTGTTTTTGGATAAGAAGTTTGTGAGTCAGAAGCAGATTTGTCAAGAGAAAAGGACTTACGAAAATGGAGTAGAGCAGAGCATGGTGGCATTGAAGACAAGGAAGAGGAGACAGATGATGGAAAAGGAAGTTGAGAGTGCAAGATCAAAGAGAACAAAAAGAAGACTTGATATTTCCCAGTTGAACACGCCATTTGATACCCAATTCAACAAAAACCAAACTCTGAAAATGGAGTAGTATTTCTGATGATGTTATAAGGAAGGTATGGGTGGAATGAATATTATATTTATGCTGCCAAGTCAACAGAAGTCTTCCTCCACCTTTCTTTTATTAAAAAAAAAAAAAAAAAAGAAGTTAATTTCACGTCACGTGAAATTGTACCACTTGCACGTGTACTCATACTTTAAACTTTCTAGGAACTTCTATATATCTCATCAGATTAATTATAATATTTTAATAATGGCTAATTGAGTCCAGAACCGACAATTAATTTATAATATTGGGACCACAAAATTGCATTAGATTGCTCTTCTTTTAAGAAAATAATTCTTTTAAAAATCGTTGGAGTGCTAAGTATTCCATTTGAAATTGAAGTGGTTTTATCTAACTAAGTAAATATTATTATTGTGTTCTAATAAATTAAGAATTAAAATGGACAAGTCACCGGTGAAGTCAAAATTTTATTTTTGGTAGGTTATATAAAAAATTTTTTGTGAGAAATTTAAAATAATAATACACAATATTCTCATTTGTTAATAAATAAAGAGTGGTTCTGATGTCACAACTTTGTACACAACTCGTCCACATGGCGTGTTATGATTGGTAAATGAATAATGGTGAGTCACTCTTTCACTAACCACAACTTGCCATGTGGGCAAATTGTGCACAAAATTATGTCACTAAAATTTTCCATAAATAAATGGCATTTTCAAGAATCATTCGTTAGCCAAAGTCTGATAAAGATGTGGAGGTCACCATCAATTCTTGTTAGGAAATTGATAAAAATTAAAGTGGTCTAAGCGTGTAAACTGGTGAAAATTTATGAATATTTATATATACTGACAAGTCAATCAAAGTCTTTTACCTTTCTTTTAATTAATTTCTTTCTTTTTCTTTTTTCTTTTTTCTTTTTTTAAGAGAGAGTCGACCAAAGTCCTCGAGTCACAAAAGATAGAAGTCTACACCGATATTGCTGCAATCGTATAAAAATGAAGAGAAATGATATGTTTATAATATTTTTACAATATTTTTAGAATAAATTTTAAGTGACAGATTGTTATTGATTGTTATTGTTGGAGTAAAAAAATAATCTTAATGTTAGGTTTAAATTTGAACTAATAACAACTAACCACTTATAATTCGTTGTAAAAATATTGTAAAAATATTATGGACGTGGCATCTAAAGTAGTCTAAGCGTGTAAATTGGTGCAAGGCAGGAAGTTTGTGTTCACACTTAAAAGTTTGATATAGACTAGCACGGTTTTTTCTCCGCACCAAAGTCTTCTTTTTTTTTTTTTTCTTTTTTTTTTTTTGGCTTTTATAAAGTTCACTTTGAAATCTTTACCGTCCTTTTTCTTTTTTGAAATCAAAGTGCGCAACCTTTTTAATTGTTTGATTAGTTAAATACATTTCTCAAATCAGATTGTCCAAAAGCATTATAGATTCCACTAGTTTTTTATTATTATTATTATCAAATAGATCTTTAACAATGACACCGAGAAATTAAGCTCCCTATAGCGCAGAGGTGCAAAGCTAGGTAGTAATGCTATGACATAATATGTAGACATTTTTATCCATAAATATCACTTAATTATTATTCACATTTTATTTTTTTTATTCAAAAATTAAGATTTCTTACTTAGATACACAGGTAATAAGAAAATGAAGGAAAATTTGTGCCCAAAAAGGTAAAGTAGGCGTAAAGAAGTATTTGTGTTTAGATTTCATACTATAAGGTTTGATTTCACAAACTAGCACCTCTTTTTTTGTCTCTAAAGTTTTTTTTTTTTTTGGTAGGTGCAAATTTTTTTTAATTATTTGATTAATTATATGATACACGTTTCCTTTGTTGGTAGTAAAAGCCATTGCAATCTTTGAGCAAAAGGTACAAATAATGCAGAAAACAAGAATTAAGATTGGTTCAAAATTTATAATTAAAAAAAAAAAAAAAAAAAAAAAAGGAGCAACGTGGTCTTGATAACTATAAAGCCCAGAACTAGGAGTTGTACGTGGCCAACAGAAGAATTCCCCCTTTCTTTTATTTTTTATTTAAAAATAGTTAATTTTGAGTCATGTGTCACTATTTTTCAAAATTATTTATATTTTATTACTGTTTGAAAAATATTTAGTAATGTATATTTTTTTAAACTCAAGTTCGACATGAAACTCAAGTTTACGAAAATCGAGTTCCTTAAAAATTTCACTAAGAAACTCTAGTTTCTTGTGATATAAAACTTATTTCCTGTGTTTCAAACTCTTTGGCTACCTTTTCCACTACTTTTTTCACGTGACCCTAACAAAAGAAAGAAAAAAAAAAAACCCACAGCCACAATTGTTGACTGTGTGAGATCAAGGGAGTCAATTCCGTACCGTACTGGCCGGTACGGCTGGAATATACTGTACCGGTAAGAAAATCGGTACGTATAACCTCCTGTTTCGTACCAGAAAAAATACTGGCCGTATCGGCCATGTACCAGCCGGTACCGGGCGTATCGGCCAGTACAGAAAAAAAGTTTTTTTTTTTTTTAAGTTTTGTAATTTTTGAAATTTTTTTAAAGCAAAATGGTAACTTATTTGCATTAACTTATTAGTATTATTTGTTTTCTTAGTATGCAATGGTAACTTTTAAGCTTTCTATTTTTTATATTGTGTTTATTTTTTTTTCTTTTAATTGATATTAAAGTTTAAAACCATGAATAATTAGTTATGAATTGAGAAAATGTTTTATGGTAAACTTTTATATTGATTATAATATACACACAAAATACATACATACATACATACATACATACATATATATATATATATATTTATTTATAAATATAAAAAATAGCGGTAAACTCAAAACGGTACACCGATATTGACCGATATCCGAAATATATCGTACTGCTGATCAAACCGGTGTAGCCTCTAGTACGATATTAACTCCCTTGTGTGAGATAGCCACAATTATTGACTGTGTGCCCACGTGACAAAAGAAAGAAAAAAGAGAAACCCACGGCCACAATTGTTGACTATGTAAGTGCAATCACACAGCTTGTGTGAGATAGCCACAATTGTTGACTGTGCGCCCACGTGATAAAAGAAAGAAAAAAGAGAAACCCACGGCCACAATTGTTGACTATGTGAGTGCAATCACACAGCCATAATTGTTGACTGTGTAAGTGTTACTTGAGTAACACATTTCATGTCAAACTCAAATTTTAAAAAGTGATAAATTGTTAAGTATTTTTCCAACAGCAGTAAAATATTAATAATTTTAAAAAATAGTATTATTTGACTATTTTTGCCCTTTAAACTTTCTAGGATCCTCCATATATCTCATCAAATTAATTATAATATTTTAATAATTGCTAATTAAGTCTAGAAGTTGGTAATTAATTTGAAATATTGAGACCATAAAATTGCATTAGATTGCTCTTTTTTTATGAAAAAAAATTTCTTTTAAAAATCGTTGGAGTGCTAAAATTAAGAATTAAAATGGACAGGTGGCATGTGGTTAGTATGTATGTGTGTGTATATATATATATATATATATATAGGATTATACTAACGAATGCCCTAAAGGTATTGGTTAACAATCCATTTTAAGAAAGTCTTAATATCACTTTTATGGAAAAAAAAAAAATTGTCAAAATATTAATTATTTTTTTTTCTTCTCATAAAAACTTTCTTTAAATTGATTACTAACTTATGCCCTACGGGCATTCATTAGCATTTCCCTAAAATAAATGGTTTAGATGGTGACCCATCATCAATTCACTTATACAATCTTAAATTAGTCTTTCAAAACACATAAGTATTCCTATTTATCCTAAACACCTTTCAACTTCTAGACTTATCTCTCAAATTTGTATTTATTTATTTATTTTTTTAAATTATGGACTTATCTCTGTTACTTCTTTTTTCAGAGAAATCATCAACCCAAAAACAATGAACATGATAACTTAAGCATTTATCTCCACGTTTCTAACTTTAAAAACTAAATAACAACCCAATCATTTTTCATCAGATGCTTTTTTCAGGGTTATAGCTTGCATCTAACGTTGTTGGCAACAAGATCTTTAGAGTTGGTTCTAGAATCTTGAACCAGTAAAAAGCGTTTGCATCTCCATCTGAACAGAATTGCTCAAGCAATTTTATTATTCTAACTTGTTTCATCCTTGGGAGGATTAAACATCCCAATGTTGAAGATAAACTTAGTATTAAGACTTGCTCTAGCTTGGGAGTCCACCTTGACGGCTTGACCTCATTGGTTCATTTCTTATTAAATGTTAATATTAATATTCATTTCTCGTAAATCATCAATTGAAGCAAGGATTGTTTTTTGAGTTGGTGATTTTATGGAAAAAGACAATTTAAAAAAAGAAGTTGAATGGTGCTAAGCTGCTACCGTCAACATTTACTATACATTAAGTGTCCTTTTTGTATGTTAAGACTAATTTAGGGTTGTGTTTATGAATCGATAACGTGGCAGCATCTTAACCATTTATTTTAAAAGAAAAGTTGAGATTTAAAGAACTCTACATTGTAAAGTACTCTAGAAAATCTAAAGGATCTGAATCACATACTAGATACTAGAAAACAAATAATAAAAAAATCTATAAGGTTTATGAATGTACCTCCAAATACCATGGGTAAACTTGAATAGATTATCAATAGCAATAGAAACGCACATGCACTCAACACACGGCCCAAACAAGTCTTCCTTTCCATGCTCGTCCTTTCAAGACGGCTTTCAATGGGCCAAGCCACCCTAATCTCTACAAGTATGAGAGCTAGGGTTTTGTCTAACGTTAGGAGTGGAGAGGGGACCTACCCTTATATTATGTAAAGTAAGTATCCACCAATTATAGATCAAGCTTAAAACCCTACACTTCACCTCACATTAGACTATGGCATAAGCCCAATAAAACAAGGTGTACCAAGGCTCAATACTGAATTTGACCACAGTATATTAACAAACCCTCTAGTTATACAGTAAATATCCACTAATTATAGAACTAGAACCGTCTAATTTAAAACCATAAGTGGGGTGTACCTTGTGACATATTGTTTTCAAAGTTTTGAGAAGACCTTAATAACAATCAAAATTCTCTCAGGCATGTTAAGTCAAGTTTATCATTTGTGAAGTCCCTCGAACTAGTTTGAATGATGCTAAGAAAGATTCTTGGTCAACACCCCCCCCCCCCCCTCGGGGGGTCTTCAATACCTATTAAAATCAATTCTTAAAATACATCTACATCCAGTTTATAAAGGAAAAAAATTAAGATTAATCTGAATACAATATCAAATGAGTCCTGAACCTAGATTGTTTATCTACACGGTTGTGATGCTTCCCCTTTCTCTAGTATGGGATTCAAGGAGAGTGGTTGTAGTATTGGACTTGAACCCTAAACATTTTGCGGGCTATTGGGCCTGATTTAAAGATCTGTAGAATCGTTGTTCAATCGGTTAAGCTCTTTAGTTTCTGAATTCTTCTTTCTGCAGTTTGTATATTCTTGAATCATGAATTGTATTACCTTGAACAAAGTCTAAACACTTCTAAGACATAAATATGTTATACTAGACATGTTTTTGTACTCGGTTTGCAAACATACAATAAAATTAGTTCCTAAACATTTAATCCTAAATATTTAGAACATAACAAAAATTATGTATAAGAAATAAGCTTATGAATTGAATAACAAATAACATCATATTAACATAAAAATTGATATGCGTGTTGAAAACATAAAGAAGTGTAATGCCTACAACTCCTACTAAAAAAAAATAAAATGGCTACCTATTTTGAAAATATAATTGTTGAGTTGCATGTTCTTTTTGTTTTTAATATACATATCAAATTTCATATCAATCGGTTGTTATTTATTGTTTGATTTTTAAACTTATTTTTTTATTTATAAAAACTTGAAATTTAAACATTTGATTGATAATATAGTGCATTTTATTGATTTATAATAGGAAATTGAAAAAGGAAGAGAGAAAAATTTTGCATAAACCCAATTTCAAAGGTTTGGCCAACAAAACCGAAATATCAGCCTGAAAAAGAGCCTTTAAAGTAAAAAAAACAAGCTATAAAGTTGACAGTACACTTTAGGCTCAGATCATCCAGTAATACTAATTCAACTACAATCTACAAGTATTTCTTGAGCATGACTAATTATAAGTTTGATTTTCATCTGCATATAAAATTGTGCCACTTAAGATATAAAGTATAGAAAAGACATATATATGTGCAACACTGATAGTGAACCACAAAATCTTTCCAGTACTAGCTACCTATGTTTTACACGTCCACTGACTTGTACAACTTAACGCTTTTTTCTAGAAGAATTTTGGGAACATTTTTTGTTTTACCATGAAAGACCGATTTTAGCAACAAATCAAATGACTAATTTCTTCCATTAATTATGCTTTTTCTTTGTATTAATTCCTGTTCAAATTAGGTTGGTACCCAATCCTGAAATCCTATAAATCTGCATCCAAAGATGCAAATGAAACAGTGCAACTAAAGAAAGTATATTAATTTTAGAACTTTAACTTTACTTTTATTTAATTGTATCTTTTTAATTTCAAGTTTATTTAATTAAGGTTTTTCATTAGTGTTCGTTAGGAAATTGCCATAAAGTGTCTAAAAATGACGTGGTTTTGCTTTTCTATAGATTTATTTAATTTAAAAAATACAAATTAATAAAAAAAACTTTTTGAAAAAACAAAATTTTATAAAATAGAAATTATTATTTGATTTAAAAAAAAGATTAATAAATGAAAAAGAATAGAGAGAATTTTTCTCAACAATTATTTTCTCAGTAACCAAAAATTAAAAATAAAAAAAAAAAAAAAAAACAACACAGTCAATTCAAACCATGCCAAAATCTATTCAGCAGAATAAATCCAAACCAAAACCTAAATGTTACTTGCAAATCTTCAATTTCATAGTAAAAATAGCATCCCAAGCTATAAATTAATTCATATGTTAAGTGCAAAGTTCATAGATGGATCAACCTGGAAAGGTAATATAATTGCCCTGTCCATGAACTCTTTTCATTAAGATGTATCGTCCTTCAATTCCAACCATAGCAGAGAGATCGTCCGTAACAATAATTAAGCTCCTACATGTCATGGGAACAAAGTAATGACAGAATTCCACATATAATTCCAACCATTTTTACCAGATTATGAAAATGAGACTCAAAAATATCTATTAATCTACTAGCATCCAACAACATTTAAAAATGGAATAAAACGCTAAAAGGACCTTGAGCCTAATTTTACCTGAGTCTCGACACATAATCAGAGTTCAAGACTTGGATAAGAATAACAAAAAAATAGAATGCACACTTTTAATAGGTTGCACATGAGATAGGCCACATGATACATTTTACATTATAGAAGTGACAAAATTTTCGAAAGTGATGTATGCCAAAGCCAAATATAGTTAAATCGTAATGTCCAAATATGGGATTTTAGATGAAACAAATCAAAATCAAAGGGGTGAGCAAAGAAAATTTCAATGGAAGAAAAATGAGAAATTCTTTGTCAACCCCAGGAGTGTGGTGGTGTGGGCTTTAAAGATTTGGTGAAATTTAATGCAACGATGTTTTCGAAACAGGTTTAATGTCTCTTGACCGACCATAATTTTCTATTTTATAGAGCTTTCCAAGCAAAATACTTTCTCAGCCTGGAGGTACAGTATTTGATGCCAAGATATCTTTGGGTTCCTACACTCGGAAAAGTATTCTTAAAGCTAGGAAAGTTATCTCAGCCAGGATGAAGTGGATAATTGGCAATGGTAGTAGAATTTGGATTTACGAGGATTATTGGTTAGGCAAAACCTTTGTAAAATAATATCACATGTTCAGATTTTCGTGCTCCTAGCTATCACGTGTTTTGATAATCAATTTGGTATTAGAGCTTCCGCTAATTCAACATGTATCCCCTAAATCCCCCATCCCTCCAAATAAGAATGAGTTGTGAATGATACTATGGCTGTAATATGCAGTGATGGAGGACAGAAACTTAAAAATGTTTTTTTTTTTTTGAGTCTATATTGAATTAACCTCAGATGAAGCAATTTGCATTCTAGCGTATTTTCTATTATAATTTATATTTAGGTTAAAAAATGTGTGAAGTCATGATATAGTAGTGGTCCTAATCATGATTGATAAACGGGGACAAACCCAGGCAGGAGCCCCCTGGGTCCAAATTTTTTTTTTTTTTTTTAGTTATAATATATTTCATTTTTGTAGTTGGGCCCCCGTTCTCCTTGATCAATAACCCTAACTAGCCTCACCCAAATAGCAACCATCTAACCCAAAAACTTAACAAAAACAATAAAAACATTCACAATGGTGATTGTATTTTAGCAAAAAAAAAAAAATATTTTACCACCAAAGAACCAAAAAATCATGTGTTATTGGAGAAGTTAAAACTAATTTTTTTGCAACTACAATAAATTGGTATAAATACCAGTTGACTGTAGCAAGTTATTAAAAATAAAATACAATATTTTATTAAGATTATATCTCTTCCTTCAATTAAAAAACTCAAATTCTCTCTTTTCATTTATTATTTTAATGAGTTGTTCATATTATTTTAAATGGAGTGATAAAAAAAAAAAAAAAAAAAATAGAACATTTGACATTGAATGTATTGTAAAGTAAAGTAGTAAAATAGATAAAGTAATTTTTTAAAGTGCTAAAAGCTAAAATTTTTAGTACCACTACTTTGAATGCTCTAACTTCCCAAAAAAAAAAAAAAAATCCTAGTCAGCCTAGTATTAAAAAAAACATTATTTTGTTTTTGTTTTTGTCTTTGTTGGTAAATGATTGCATCTTAATATATTTAGAAACATCGATTTTGAGTATTTATAAATTTTTAATACTTTATGAATGCCTATTTGGAGTTATACTCTGGCTCCCGTTGGCTTAAAATCCTAGGACCGTCCCTGTTGATAAGTTATAATTAGTTTGCAAATGAGTAAATGCATAATTCATTATTGTATACATTAATATTAATATACATATTATTTTAAGAAATAATAAAAATAAAATAATGACATGACCGCTAATATGGCTCAATAAAAGTGTAGTGACAATAAATGATATGTTTCAGCATTTAGATACTACTAGTCTCAAACTCAAGCAATGCATGAGAATAGATAATTATTTTGTAAATGTGGTATAATGTATAATTTTTTTTTAAAAAAATTTTGTGGAAGATAATTTGATCTCCTTAAAAATTAAAAAAAAAAAATTTTAAATTATTTTTCCACCTATCCATCTCTATAAATATATCATTTTATTAAATGGTGTGTTTGATTGATATTATTTCTTTTTGAAGTGGTCCATATTTTCCTAAATATATTATGTTATGGTGCGTTATATTTTACTTTTTTTTTTCCCCTGTATAACTAAACTCTTTAAGTTTCAAATATATTATTCAAATGTCTCATTCTCTTAAAGGAAATTATCATGATAATCATAACTCATCACAAAATTACACTTGATATTACTCAAATAGTTGACAGACACATTCCGATACATAGCCAATATTTTATTTTAATATAAATTCAAATTCTCATTTCCAAAATAACCAAGTATTATGTTTAAAAAAAAAAAAAAAAAAAAAAAAAAAAAAGAAAAAAAAGAAAAAGAAAACCAAAACAAAAACAAACAAACAAACAAAAGTTATAAGAAGGAGAGAGGAGGTTTGTGATGGAGAACTCAAAAAACACACCACCAAAACCAAATCGTTTTAATCCAAAATAGTGTTATAAAAAATAATAATAATAATAATAATGATTCATAAACCTAAATTAAAGTTGCAAGAAAGAATAAGAGAGAGAGAGAAAGATAAAAAATAATCTCCTTTCTAGGGAGAGAATGTGAAAGGGAATAGCAAATTTATAGAAAATAAGATGAGAAGAAGAATAGTCAAAATAATTGATATAGTCATGACTCATAAACACCAAATTACCCAAGTCATGCTATATAATAGAATAACATTGTATTCTTAAATACTATCAAAACTAAATTGCATCAACTCATAGTAGAGTTCTAAATAACACAAAAGTTCACCAACCTAAAGTATATATACAAAAAACAAAATTTTAAAAAATCCACCAAGAAAAAAATCTAAGAGAGAGAGAGAGAGAGTAAGTTTGTGGGAAAATATGTATAGAATAGGAGAAAGTAGCAAATTTATAGTAAGGGATGGGGATAAGAAGAGAAAAAATAAATGGAAAAGGAAGGAATGGAGGAAGAGCAACATTAAAAATAAAATGGGAGAAATGAGAAGAAGAAAAATGGTTTGATTTGGGTTTTGAGAAGAAGAAAAAGTTGAGAGAGAGAGAGAGAGAGAGAGAGAGGGGGGGGGGGGGGAGGATAATGAAATGAATGAATGAAAAATGGTTTTTTTTAATATTATTTTATGAGTTGGTCATATTATTTTAATGTATTAAATGTTAAAATAGAAGATGTGATGTAGATTGTAAAGCTAAATGCTATGGTAAAAGTAAAATAAATAAAGTATGTTTTGATATGTTAAAATGACATTTAGCAATGCTAATGGAGACGGAGATCCTTTCCTTAAAAATAAATAAATAAATAAAGAAAAATAAAGAAAAAAATATAGGTGTATCAATTAGATAAGTTATGAGCATAAAATGGCTTCCCTTACAACATGACTCTTGTCTATCATCTTTCTTCCAACGTCAATATCGCGGTGCACATGTACATCATTATAATAAACCACTGGAAGCGAAAGGGGTGGTGATCATTATAAGTTTTCATATTTCATATTAAGGGATGTAATGAACAAAAATAATCCCATAGTTTTTGGGTTTTTTTTTTTGGTGCAAAAAAGAAAGAACCATAAGTTTAATTTTTATTTTTATAGAGTTTAAAGAAATTATCTCTTAAAGAAACAAAGAACCATAATTTGAGTGCATTATGATGCTACCAATACTTATGTTTACAATAAAATCCAAAGCCAAAATATTTCACAAAATAAGTTGTTAAGATAGATGATAAAGTAATGTTAGTGATGTGCAGATGTGCCTAAGTAAGAATCAATAACCTATGCAGACTTATTAAAAGCAATGCTATTAACTATTCGGGGTGCTCTAAATGGCAAGGACTAGTATTAGTAAGGTCCAGATATCAGAATGAATAAACAATCACTAAGTTCAAAGAAAAGCAACTTGCATGTATATAATCACAATTAGATAAACAAAGGATAAAGAAAAATCTAAACAATATGATAATAAAATTATTTTGGAACATGGTATGTATTAAGTGCTAGGTATGAAGCATTGACGGAAAATATATTAAGTAACAAAAAAAAAAAAAAAAAAATCAATTACACAAGGAAGACTAAGAATAGAAGCACTCACAAGAATTCGTATTACTTCCACAAATCCTAAGGGATTATAAACCAAAACAACAACCTGCAGATAAGATAAGAGTGCACAGGAGGTTAGATCAAGTTCTAATTAATATTTAATGCATGGGAAAGACAGTTCAAATTAAAATAAAATAATACTCTTTTTTAAGTGAAAATATAGAACATAAAATGATACTCTTACCAAGCTTCTCCCCATCCAACAATACATTTTGTGATGCAGAACAATAACTTATAAATGCTTTTTTTTTTTTAACTACAAAGTCATCGATATGCTCTTGAACATTATAGTGAAACAGAACAGGAGAATGTAATATAATATCATCCTTCAATAATAAAAAAAAAAAAATAGCATGTGAATAGGACTCCAAGTAGACTTCCAAGACAAGAGTTCTTACTTCACCAGATCCTCAGACCTCAGTGGTAACTGGTATAGTTTGCACCCAGTGTTATGTTTACGCACTTTGAGCAAAGCTCCACCGTTATTAAGACCAATATGCCAATTTCATGAATTAACCAACCTGATCCCAAATAGGTTTGTAAACCCTGGCCTTATAATTTAGAAGCCACTACCCTGAAGATCCATCTAATCCAAACCTATGACCCACCCTCAAATAACTCACCCTACCATCAAGATTGACCAAGACCCACTGCCAATTGTATGACTCAACCTAATTGTAAACCCCCAATCACAAAAAAACACTTCACACCATGCTGAACCTAAAATATATTAAACTCAACATCAATCTCCTATATATATATATATATATATATCCCCTCATCAATAACAACCTTAAGTTTTCCTACCCAACTTTAATTCACACACAACCAAAGCCTACCCACATCATTCATAAACCATTTATTGAACCCAGATTCTGAAACCAAAATTTTCCACCCCAAATTAACTTGAACATTCATTAACAAAACAGAGATGGGCTCAGGCCCTCAACCTGATGTACCTTTCTTTTTGGTGGAAGAACTTCAGAATTATTCAGCAAAAACAGATGTATAGGACAGCAAGTACAAAGGTGCGTTTGTTTCACAAGAAATATTTTGACCTGAATTCCCAAGAGATGGACAGACTAATTAAACACCTCAAATAATATCAGATTCTGTATAGTTTCCTTTCATATATGCTAGCTATATTGACAGCAAGCAACAATAAAAATGGAGTCTTCAATGAACATCAAATATCCCTTGCCAACAAAAATTAAAATACATAAAAATAACTTGTTGATAAAGAATCTTCTATGAACTACAGACATCATTAGAAGATAAAATCAGCGAAAACTTGTTAGCAGCAAGAGTTTATTACAATATTCTTACAGTCTACAAGCTACGAATTACCTGCATCGGTTGTGAACCAGTGTCATGGAGTCCCTAGCTTGACACTCTTCCTTCAAGCATATCTTGGGTTCAGTTATTTGCCCTGACAAAACTCACTAGTCAACAACTACTAAATACATTCATTTCAACAAAAACAATTACTATGACACAAATTAAACCAATAATCATCACAACACCCCAAATGAAATTACCTCTAAATAATCATACCCTTTAGAGATACCATCCTCTCAACATCTAATCAAAACACAACCCAAATCAGTACAAATATCCCAAAAGTCAAATATGAGTTTAAAAAATTGTATAAGAAGCAAAAGGAGAAACTAACCAGATGGGTTAAGATTTCTCACTGAAGTGGAGCTCCTGAGATTGAAAATCCGAGTTTGAATGTGCTTTTCAAACAAGGGGTTAATTCGTCCCACCATGTTCATCAAAACAATGACTCTTTTGATCGCAATCTCATACTTCCCTTCTCTGAGCAACCCATCTTCCGGAAATGCTTCAAAAACCGATAAATCACATCCTCGACGCTTATGTTCGTGCCCCAAACAAACATAGGCCGAGCATCATCGGCGTCGTAGCCCTCACAGCCCTCGGAAGAGGCCGGCGCATCGTCGGTGGACGTGGGAGTGGAAACATCGTTTACCATCTCAAATGTGAAACCATAAATATATTGTTGGGCAAATAACACTCCCCTCCCTTGAGGTTTAGAGAAATGACACTTACCCCCAAACTTGAAAAGAAAAAACACTCCCCCATGAGATTTAAAAAAAAATAACACTCCCCCCCCTTCTGTTAATATTAGTAATGGAATATAAAGCATATTATAAAACATGTTGCTTATGTTGATTTTTTAGTCTCTTATAGTACCTTTCCAATTGATTTTTTAAAGTTTGATGATCCTCTTAGATTTTTTAATCGCTCCTCTTTCTAACACTTTGGATCAAAATTTATGAAATAAAACAATTTGCTGAAGCTTTCAAGCTTTTATTGTTTAAAAATGAGTTTGAAATTTTCAAAGTCACTTATCAATATAAAAAACTTTCAGAGTCAATTTTGGGAATACATTATTAACCAAAGGGTACGTTAGTGCACAACATTTTTAACGCCAATTTAACAGAGTTTAGATAAATAAATGTCAAAGGGGGGAAAATGTTTTTTTCCTTTAAGTTTGGGGGTGAGTGTCATTTTCCCAAACCTCAAGGGAGGGGAGTGTTATTTGCCCTATATTGTTTAACATTGATGCCTCCACCATGTTTGAGAAAATGCCTAAATGTTTTTATAGTCGTTGGTATTGCAGGATAATTATGTCATTTGCTGCATTTCAAAGAAGGAGAATATGGACGAAATGGGTAATTACCCATAATTACCCAACTATATAGTTAGTTGACCCGGTTTGGAAACAATATAATTTAGTAACATCTTGAGCCTCAGAGGGTCGAGTTCTGTGCTCATACCTCGACTCTTTGAGGCTCGGTTTCTATGGTTTGACGTGGCCTGTTGCCACGTGGCGTCCACATGGAACTCGAGTTTTTGAGACTCGAGTTCCACGTAGACGCCATCTGGCGCTGACGTGGTCGTCCACGTGGTAATTATCGCCACCTGGCTCTGAGTTGGTCGGTCCACATGGACCTCGACTCTCTGAAAGTCGATTTTCAATAGGGATTTTTCAAATTAAACGCCTCTCGCACAGTCACTCTCCATTCTCACTCACCCTCTCTCGTCTTTTCTCACTCACCCTTTCTCAGTCGCACACCTCACCTCAGCCTCACCTCAGCCTCTCTCTGTCTCTCACTCACTCACCGCCTTCTCTCCGTCACCGTCTTCTCTGGTTCACCGTCTTCTGTCGCTCACTCACTCACCCTCTTACTCGCACCCTAAACCTCACCGACTCACCCGCTCCACTCTCCAACTGAACTTTCTCCACTGCTTACCGGAGAAAGGTAATTCTTCTGCTTCTTTTATTTCTTTCTTTCACTGTGAATGGGTATGGCCGATGCATCCACTATTTTCTTTTTCTGTTTTTTGTGAATGCTACTTACTGGCATCGGTGATTTTCATTTTCATTTTAATTTAATTTGATTTATTTATTTTTGTTGTTGATTTATTGTGAAAACGCTCAATAATTTTCTGTTTTTTCTTTTTTCATTATTTGTAGTTCTTTAGATTGTAATTTTGTTTGTGAATGCTGATCCTTTACTGTTTGGTTGCCGAGAAACCGTGGAGAAACCGTGGGGAAAATCAAATAAACTTTGGTTGACGAAAATTTTTTCCTATTTTGGTTTCTATATTGAATTTCTAATAGAAGTGTTAAAAAAGATCGAAGCTTTATTCTTTTTTGAGTTTGAATTGGTTTGTGGGTTTGATGATTTTTATTTTTTTTTGGGTTTTGTTTTTGCGCTGTGTTCTGAAGTTTATTGCATTGGGGATAACAATGCTCTTGGTTAAGCTTATTGGGCTTTGTTCTGAAGTTTATTGCGCTTTGTATCTTGCACATATGTTAAGCTTATTTGCAACTAGATATTAATTTATACAACCATTTGAAAATCTCAGTATGCCATATATATTATTGCTAATTTTCTATTACATGATATATCTCATATTCTCATTAATGTTCTCAATTAATTTTTTATTAAAGTTCTCATTAATTTTTTTTTATCAAAATAAAAAAAAAAATTTAAATGGCGTTATCAAACAAACATTGTTTGATAATGTATTTGAACAAAAAGAATAGACTGATTCATTTTCATAAAGTAATGACTAAATTGACAAATATTAAATTACAGGGACTAATTTGACAACTAAAGTGAAAATCAAGGGATAAATTGAATCTTAGCTTAATTTTTATTAGCATCATGCCATCATCATGACACAATTAACCTCATTAATTGTGAAAAATATTATGTATCTAGAGTTATTGTTAGTTAATTATATGGCTATGTGTGATTAATTTGTTAGAGGAGATATAATCTCTTCTCTTTGTTTTTTTTACCAAAACTCAAAAGAAGCTAGTAAATAATACGTATAAGCAATGGTGGGTTCAAGAGTTACCTCAATGCTAATAATATATTTTGTAGTACTTCATTTCTGTAGCTATTGTTTGTTTGAGAACTATTGATCAATAAATCTGTGTTCTGTGGGTTTGATTCAAAAGTGAAGCTTTTAACTTCCATTGCTGGCATTGGATTTGAATTGGTTATTTAGTTAGTTAACAATGGGTTTTTGTTGGGTTTGATTCAAAAGTGTTTGATTGTACTTTACTTGTATTGGCATTGATTTAGTTAGTTATAATGATATTTTGTTAGTGAGAGATTATGGTTTGCTTGGACATATTAATGCTTATTGTTTTGTGGCATTGGATCATCAATTCATCATATGCTCATCAATATCTATTACGTGCTAACTGCTTACCTTTTTTGTGCAGTATGGCTGCTGCAAATGTTGCACGGATTAACCATGCAAAGCCTGGACCCATTGACACGTCGTTGTTGACACAGCAGCCCAACCATCGGTCTGAAGCTATTTGGAATGGGCAGGTAAAATGCAACACTAAATCTTTATGCATTATGTACATGCATTTAATTCATACAATGTACACGCTGCACCTGTCAAATATTAATCCATGGTTTTGTTTTGTGCAGGATCCAGGGACCCTTACCTGCTGCAGCCGTAGTTCAAAGTTCTCCAATCGAGAGCCAATGGTGGACGGCCGAGTCGTTAACATTATGAAGGCACTTGGTTTGGAGGGACTCCTCTGGATCCCGGGTAGAGAGATTGACCATGGCTTGATAACGGCCTTAGTGGAGCGATGGCGACCCGAGACGCACACGTTCCACATGCCACATGGTGAGGTCAGCATCACATTGCAGGATGTGGAGGTTCTTCTCGGGCTTCCTGTTGATGGTGATGCTATAATAGGGAGCACGCAGAAAACCTGGACAGAGGTGTGTCGGGAGTTCCGTAGGTTTCAACCTATAAATCAAGAGCGGCATAAGCAATTAGATGGGCAGAGGATTCTCATAAGCCGACTTTTGGAGCAAGTTGCTGGTCCATTGCCGGCTAATGCTGAAGAGGATGACGTGCATAAGTACGCACGATGCTACATCCTAGCGCTACTGGGGGACACAATATTTGCGGACAAATCCGGTGATAGGGTGCATCTAATGTGGGTACAGCAGTTGGAGGATCTTCACAACCCACATATGTACAGTTGGGGAAGTGCTTGCCTTGCATGGTTGTACCGAGAGCTATGCAAGGCAAGCGATAGGGGCACCAGTCAGATCGGTGGGTGCTTACTATTGGTCCAGTATTGGGCATGGGCCAGGTTCCCCTATTTGTGCCCGGCAGTTGAGCGTGGCCCGCCAGTGGGTGCTTACGGTCCTCCAGTGCGTGCTCCACTAGCCCTGAAGTAAGTCTTTCTTGAATCCCATCCCCACTCCCTTTATTTTGGACAGAGTACATTCTCTCTTCCAACACCCACTACAGCTTCTTTTTAACTAATTATTATTTGTTGGTGAAATTTTTTTTTTTTTTTGGGTTGACTGGGCAACTAATTGTTTTTTATAAAGGCAGTTGTGGGCAACCCTTGATGAATTGGAAAATTTTTGAAGAGTTCATTATTGCTGTGAAAATGTGCTTGGGTGTTGAAAAATTGTATTTTTAATATTGTTACGTGATAACTAATAACTTCTACAACTTTGTGACTGTCATGTGCCTTGTATGTGCTCTGTTTTTTATAGGGACTGTTGAAGTTCTAGTGATATTATTAATTGAGTAAATATCTATGACATTATCTTAGTTGTTATATGTGATTACATTATAGATTTAATCATAACATTATCTTCGTAGGAAAGTTGTAGATATTGATCCATTGTTCTTGATTGTGCTAGGTGGTGTGGGTCCCAAACAAGAAAAATAGGCCCGCCCAAATCTTCAGGGACAGGTATCGCGAGCAACTAGCTTCAATGTTGCCAGGCCAGGTATGAAAATGCCTTGTTTTACACGTTTAGGAACAATTTTATAGGTTTGGTTAATTTTGAAATATAAAGCCTGATGTCTTGTGTACTTGTTTTTTGGCTATTGTAGGTGGTGTGGCAACCATATGAAGCTGAGTTCGACGACCTTCTGCCGTGGTGCGTTGCCGGGAGGGCCGTGTGGATGGCAACAGTGCCGCTTGTGTGTTTCCACATAATAGAGAAACATACATCGGATCGTGTCGTTCGACAATTTGGGATGATCCAACAAATTCCCCGTTTTGTTGACACTGATACAGTCCTACATAAAATTGATTTGAGGGGGAAGGTCAGTGTGGATTGGATGTGGAGACATGCTGCGCATATAGTCCACTAGCGTAATCGCCTTCAACGGTGTTTTGAAGTAGTGCTTGGTGAGATGCCTCCACATCACGAGCACTTTGGCTGGTTCAACAGGGTAACTCGGAGGTTCATCGATAGGCCCGGTGCTAAGTTGACTATGCTGGTAACTTCTCCATGTCTTCTACATCTTACTGTACTTGTTAGCACGAAACCACTGTTTACAAAACATGATATATGTTATTACATTTTCTGCTTAGCACTTGCTCTCCCTATAATTTGCAATTATTACTATCAGATCCAATTCAAAACCAACATTTATTTTATTATCGATTGGCATTGTTGATGATTTACGCATTACTAATGTGGGTTTTCATGTGAAGGTTTCACTTGTCAACCGTTTGTCGAGGCATCACCCAGTGGGCATGGAGGAGCACGAGGACATTACTCATGTGCTGACGGCAGTGCATCATATTGACCGTGTACAACCTCTTATCCTTGAGGCCCCAAATGAGGAGGCAGCTACTCCTGCGGGCCCAAGCACTACTGAGGGCCCAAGCACGAGCACAACTTCGACCGGATGTCCCTCTCGTCTACCTGTTGCTACCCCTTAGGTTGTCCCTACTCTCGATTCCTCTCCATACACCCCACATGCATCCCTTAGCTTTACCATCCCTGCATTCACCTCACATCCATCCCCTAGCCTTACCATCCCTGCATTCACCTGCATTCACCTCACATCCATCCCCTAACCTTACCATCCCTGCATTCACCTCACATCCATCTCCTATCCTTACCATCCCTTCATCCACCCCACATCCATCCCCTCACTCCACCATCCCACATCCATCCCCTAGCCCCACCATCTCACATCCAGCTCCTTGCCCCACCATCCCTCCACCCACGTCACATCCTTGTCATGGGTCTGACATTCGTCCACCCCTCCCACAGTCATTTCCTGAGCTGTCACCCATTCCTTCTTTTGACCTGTGTCTTCATCCAACCCCACCTGAGATGCAGCAGGAGCCACCCTCCCACAGTACGTCTATTGCCCCTTCTTTAGCCATCGACCCACCCCATATTCAGGCTGAGCAGGCTGTTGGGTTACCTACAATGGCAGAAGGTCGGCCGAAACGCATATCAAAGCCACCTCCTTGTGGGACAGGGGGGCACAAACATGGACACAAGGCTGGGCCCGAGGCATCTGACGAAGAGCATGCAAGACCTCCTCCTCATTATACGAGACAACCTAAGGTCCAAAAAAGGTAACTCTATTGATACCTTTTGCAAAGTTTATTTTAAAATTTATGAGCAACTAAAAAGCATTCTTTGTTCTGATGGTTAGTTCATTATATTCTCTGATCAAACATGTTTCCCTTTGATCAAGTGAACTACTATATCTTCAAGTAATGTGTTGTGGGTCTGTGGGGAAACACGTCATTGAAACATATCATTTATTCCATTTTGTTCTATGGGACAAAAACTTAGTTCCTTGATGAAATGCAGTTTCAAAATAACCTTTTATGAATTAAGAATGGTCATAGTTTAAAATAGGTTTAAGTGCAAACCACACCACTAAATTTTGAAATTTATAACAAAGGATCTTAAAGTAATATCGCTCTAACTCATTTTCACTTGTTACTTTCATGAAGATGATGATGCTACAAAAAGGCTGGAAGCAGCAACAAAATAAGCTTTCAGCACAATAAAAGCAGCAACAAAATAAAAGCAGCAACAAATTATCTGTCATATAGTTACTTTCAGCACAATAAAAGCAGCAACAATTCAACTTTTCTAATGCCAATAAGCTTGGAGAGTCCGAATTTGGTTGATTTTGAAGTGGCTGGTAATGATTCTATCTTATTCATGGTTTTAAAGTGGCTGGTAATATGGACACTGAAATCTAATACCTTTGCCAAAGTTAGAGGGGCTGAGCCTCATGACGTTGGGGAGTATTAAACTCGAGTCTTACAAACTTGATGAATCTGTCTACTAAAGGGTATTTTTGGGTTTGAATTGTTGTTTGCGTTTGATTTTTTTTTGTGATTTTGATTTGTTTGGTTAGGATTTTTGTTAAATTTATAGTTAAGAATGAAAAGAATTGAAGTTTTTTAGTTTATCTAGCAATGTGGGACTGTGATTCTGTATTTGTCTTTTGTCGTTGTTGTTGTTTCTTTTTTATAATATAGATGGGAGTGGTATCTGAATGCATATATTGAACTAAATTGTGATAGGATTAAACCACAACGTGGTAATTTGTAATGAAAAGTTTTTCCTCAAAATGTAGAATTTTTTTATTTCAAATGGAACCATAATGATTTTATTTTAGTTGGTCAACCCACAGAAAATTAAAATGTAATTTCCTTTATTTAAATTACAAACAGGGTGCAATTACGTTCAGTTTGAATGCCTTCTTGTAAAAGTTTAAATAATTAAACATTCATCCTCCAAATTGTTGTATTGTTTTGTTTACCTCCACTGCACCTCCCTTGGTCATTACATGTTATATGCCACTACGTCATTCAATCTTTTATGTTGATTTTTTTTTTTTTTTTTGGTTTGGATTATAAATGAAAAACTAAATTAAAAGAAAAGAAATACACACAGTTCGAAAAACTGAAAAGGGAGATTCTTTTTAAGGCAAGAGCAAAAATATCAAGAACATTCAAACATAGGCCATTCAAAACCTTGCCCAAAGCCTATAGAGAGATACTGAGGCAATTCTTTTCAAGTATGCTCCAAAATATCTATACCTAGGTTTAATGTTTCTTTTTGCATTGTGTGATTTGCTATCATAGTTGCTTTTGCATTTGATTTGTTGATTCAAGACAGATTATGTGTCAATCATGTGTTATTGTGCTTTCCTCAAATTCATGCTTATATCTACACCTCACAGGGAGCCAGGACTGCTTTATACCCTGGTATGTTTGAGTTGTAAAATATAGCTCTAAATATATTTGGAGCCAAACTTTGTTTATATGAAATATGAACTAAAATGAGAATGACAAATAATATTTCCAATTATTTTGAAGAATTTACAAATTTCCTAATGAGCTCTTCTTCTTTTTTTAATTTTGTTTTAAAATTTTTTATGAACTCAACTTGAATATATAAGTGTTATGTCATGCTTCAAATTCTTAATTCAAAATTATAATTATATTATAGAGACCATTTTTTATTTTTTATTTTGTTAAGTAATTGGATTGGTGGGAGGTGTGATGAATAGTGTTTTCAATGAGCAGATTCTTGCTGATAAACTCTCCAAGGTCAACAGCACCCAGCAGTGCATTGAAACTAAATCCAGTCCTTTTTTATTTGCTCATTTCAATTTCAATTTTTTTTTTAAATTTGAATGAACATGTTAAATTCTTTATCTGTAATAAAAATGGTTGCTTTATAGATTTGTGTGTTTGTTTTTTATGTGGTTGGGCTTTTATTTGGGCTAAATTTGGAAATATAGTTGTCTCATAAAGATTTACAATCTTTGTGGTCAACTGAACAATTTTAGCTGTAACATTTGTCATTGGAGGATAAACTGTGGTTAGATAATTGAAAATTCAGTACTTGAAGAAACATTGATTTGCTTTTTGATACTTCGGACTATGTGGATTGGATTGGATAGGTGTGTGTTGTGTGGACGTGTGCTAAGTCCCACTTCAGGTGTTTACTAGGTCAAACTGGACTATATATGTGGGTATAGACCATAAGGCTAGTGCTTTCTCGGGTTGTGTAACGTTCATAGCGTATTTGTTGAATTTTATATTGATTTGTTATATCAATGATTTGCTAAAGTGTATGTATCAACATATCTTAAGCATTATGAAGCGTCATATCTAGTTTTTATTTCATGTAATGTAATGTTTTGTCTTGACTTTTGCTTTTGTATAGCTTTGTCACATTGGTGTATATTTCACCGGAGCAAAGCAGAACTGGTTGTTTCGACATGGGATAAACAGTTCCATAGTTCGCAGATGGTTCAGAAAGTTCCCCTGTTTTATCTAGCAAATGACATCCTACAAAATAGTAAATGCAAAGGAAATGAGTTTGTTACTGAGTTTTGGAAGGTTCTTCCTGCTGCACTCAAAAGCGTTACTGGGACAGGAGATGATCAAGGACAAAATGTGGTCTTTAGATTGGTAATGCCTTCTTTGCTTTATTTGGTTTGAAGAACTGATGACATAGACCATACATTGTTTCACCAATTAAACTAGTGCTTGTATTATTTTTAGGTTGCCATATGGGAAGAAAGGAGAGTTTTTGGATCCCGTGCACGGAGCCTTAAACATATAATGCTTGGAGAGGAATTGCCTCCACCCTTGGAGTTCAGCAAAAAACGTTCGTGTTCAGTCAGAATTGTAAAAAGGGATTCACGCTCTATTAGAACGGTTAGAATTAGGGCCTTGTTCTCTTTCTGCTTCATTCTGTTTAGTTTTTTAGAAGTTACATAATCTTCTTCCATTTTACTCTGCATGTCTGAGATGTGGCTCACTAATGTATTATTTATTTGGAAACCAGAAATTGTCCATTGGAGGTACAGCTGAAAAAATAGTTTCAGCATTTCACTTGGTGCTCAATGAACATCCTAATGAAGATGCGGAAATGAGTAAATGCAAGTCTGCAGTTCACCGTGTGAGGAGGATTGAGAAATATTTTGATTTCACCTGTTCTAACGGTAAGCCACCTACAATGTGTATTGAAGTGGTGGCTCGGACTTAATTTCTTTTGATTGGTTTGTTATTACATGTTTCTCTGTAAAGAAATCTGGACTGTATTTATAGCTTGCTTTCTTTGTTCCTCAGCAAAGGATCCAAAGTGAAAAACTCTGTCAAAAGAACTGGAGGAGGAGGAACATATTTTGAAACAGTGTATTGAAAAACTTAAATCAGTTGAAGCAAGTAGAGTAGCGCTTGTATCTCAGTTAAAAGAAGCTCTACATGAACAGGTACCTGATCATACCACCACTTTTCTAATGTCTAATGACTTTTTAATTATCTAACAATGAGTGATGATCTGTTTGTCTGCTACAAATGACAATTCTATGCAATTATGTGCTCACTGTCTGAATTCTTTTCAAGAATCTAAACTGGAGAATGTCCGAACTCAGATGCAGGTATGTTCTCCATTGATTATATCCATAAAAATTAGTCCAATATTCATTCCCCAGTATACTGAAAGGTGCCAACATTAGTTAGTGCGTCAACACATTGGTTAGCTTTCCTGAAAATGTGCTACATTGTCAAGTTGATGAAGTTCGTCATCATGGTCCTACAATTAGTGAGAAGGGTTCCGTTATAATGTTATTAATAAACAGGTTGATTACAAATATCATGAACAATGAGCTCAGCATTGAGCTCAACAGAAATGAAACTAATTCCAAGTTAAATTGCTAAGGAGAGTTTGTCCTTCAAGACCCACAGCTTCGTTGTGAGGCTGGATGTAACACCCATGAACCTTGCAAAACTAGATATCCAGTTACCCTCATAATTCCTTAGAAGCCCCTCCCTCCTGCTATACCAAGACTTCCAACAGTCAAACCATCAATACTAAGTTTTATCCACCCACTATGAGGACTAATCCACTTGACCTAGATGCATTTTCTCGGCGGCTTAGGAGCTTTATCAACCACCCACGATAAGCTTTTTGATTTTCGAAACTCTTAGCTTTTTAAATTTTGACTTAGTTTTAAAATTTTGTCAAAACTAGCTTTTTCGAAAATAAGTCACGTTTTATCTTTTTGTCACTTATTTAACATAAAAGCTATATATACCCAAAAAAAAAAAGGTTTTATAATTTTTTTTGACAAATTTTTTAATTTTGTTTGACAAATGGACCTTAGGTATTTGCTTAAGTACAGTTGTTAATACTTTGTCTTTTTTGGTATAACTATATTTCTACGTAACTTATTTTTAAGCAAAATAAGAAAATAATTAATATCAAACCCACAGTAATACATAATACAATATAAAAAATGACAATAAATTTAGATGCATAACACATTTCATAATTATTGAAGTGAAGGATTATGATTAGCGTGTACTATAAAAGTGGTGTCAATAATAATCTTATGTGAAAGTGATGTACTAATCACAACTGATTACGTATGATGTTGCGAAAAAAGTTATAAATTTTTTTATATTTCTAATATTGTTGAAAATCTTATAATTTGTCATATGAAAAACTTTATAAGCTGTTTTATTTTGGTTTTGGAAAGAGACAACTAAGAAGGGGACTTAATTCAAAAAATGGAAGCCATTGAGTATTTTGTTCCCACCCGACAAATCCTTTTACTTTTTGGTACAATGTGGTGGACAAACAAAAATATTAAATTATATAATTTTGATGGTAGCAAATGGCTTTTTGTGAGCATAGGTTTTTTAATTTAGTTAGAATTCTGAATTCTGCACACCCAATTTCATGTCACACATGTACAGCCATAAGTTATTTGTCTCAATGTGTGTGTTTGTGGGCGTCCTTATCCTGCCATGTTTTGCCGTGTTAAAATGCAGCGAGCAAAGGACATCCAATCGGTAGAGGGCAAATTATAAGCCAACAAATAATAAAACCCCACATTCTTTCAAGCTTTTATCAGTTTATGTAAAAAGCATGGTACATTGGCACATTTTAAATCAAAGTTCAATCCATTAAAATATTAAAAAGTGAAATGAGTAGTACTAATACTGTACAGCTTGATATTTTAAATTGAAATATTTTTACAAATATTACTTGTGTCAATAATTAAAAAAAAAAAATTGGAAAACTTCAGATTTATAACTTGATCGCGTTATGTCTCAACACTCTACCTTTTGAATTCTTTGCAAAGATAAAATAAAATCTATCTATTTCTTCTACTCCAAAGGTCAAAAGAAGTGTTTTGATTTGTTTTTAATGATATTAATTACTTTTTTAACTCCATTTATGTTTGTAATGAATTTCATATTTTGTTCACAACTTATTTCAATTATGAAAAATGTGGAAGGTTGCAATAGTTTGACTATTAACATAAAATTTAGTCATCATTTTATTATGAATGAATTCACTATAGATACACATTAGGTGTCTTGTGATATATTTGATAAACACTGATTAATTGAGCATCTATAATGCAACCGAAATTTTTTAGATTAAGGATTCTCCAAAAAAAAAAAAAAAATGGAATAAGAATCACACAGGTAAGTATAGTAACTATTGTTTAACTTATTTTCTAAGTCAGTTTATGTATAATATTTTAGAATCTCTTTTATTTAGATACAATTACATTTTGACAAAACTTAATTGCAATTCCTTGGGTGTTGTAATTTAGATTCCTCATTAAATTCAATGAGATTATCAAATGAACAATAAGTCATATAATTGAATTTTTTTAATAGAAAAATCATTCACTTGAATTTTCTTGTTGTAGATAACACATTTGATCTTATATAGTAGGTCAATATAATCACATAGTTGAATTTCCATTAGATTTGAAGTTCTGTCGTACTGAAAATATTTGTGCAATGGCTAAGTTCAGTGGGACCAAGTTTTCACTATCTGAAACCGTGACCTTCTATCCAGATTTGTCAAATGGTAGTTGATATAATCTGCCAAGTTTCCAACACAATGTTTCTAGTATTGTTTTCCATTTTCATTGACATTGTTTTTTCCATTCAAATTGGCTATTGCAGCTCAGACTGCGGACAAATTCAGCCACCTCAGCCATCACATCTGTTTTTGGGCAATGAAAAGAAAGGTATTAATCAGTATCCACACTTATTGGCAAATTATATGCTTTATTATGTATTGATTTTTATAAACTGCTTAATGCAAGAACAATCAAACTGTGAGCATTTGCCTTTTACACTAGCAGAAAACATCATGTAGTTGAAGAAGTGGTAGAGGTAATCAGAATGTACAATGCTGCATTTAAATCCTTGGAAGCATGTAGCATATTAGCCCTTGTGGTGAACTGAGTCAAACAGTTCAAGTAGCATAATTGTAAGTGTTGATTAAGTTTCTTATATGCAGGAAATTTAGGAAGCTGCTGAGAAAGGAGAACTCAATGAACTTGTCGTAATTATCGTTTTATCGCCTTGATCTAGCTAGACAGGATGTAAGTTGGTCTTTTGTTGTCTTAAAGTTTTGTGCTTTTCTTCTTATGCAATGTTGTTAGTATAATGTTTTGCTGGTCCATTTCCCAAGAATGTAAATGCTTGTAATCACTGATTACTGTGATGTTCAAATTTAATGGCTGCCACTATAAATTTATCTGTAGGTGTAGGAGTATTTATTGCTTTTCAGCATCAGTTTCTCTGAGTCTCAAATATTTTGTACTAAAGGCCTATACTTCTTTTGCTTGATAGAGAGACAAGGAATAAGTCAGTTTGAGAGAGACATTGTTTACATGCTTTTCCAGACTTCTTTTGCTTGATAGAGACAAGCTCCATATTCTTGGACCTCATAGGTAGGGTCCAAGGAAACTGATGAAAAGGCTGATGAGGTTCTAAAGTAGGATATTTTGGATTGTTGGACACCAGAAAAGCACTATAGATGGACTGCATCTAAGTGGTAACCATTTCTAGATGTAGACCATCTATAGTGATTTTCTGGAGTCCAACAGTCCAGAATATCCGACTTTAGAACCTCATCAGCCTTTTCATCCGTTTCCTTGGACCCTACCTATGAGGTCCAAGAATATGGAGCTTCAAGGTACTGAAGGTGTAGAAACAGCTCTACAGTTGGCAAGGAAATGGGGTGACGAGAAGATAAAAATTCCCAAAGTTGAGGGGACAGCCAGATAGGGAAATGCATTAATGAAAGAATAATTTAAATCAAGTTGAAGGAGTGAAATAAGTTGAGGGAGGCCTAAAACAATTTTATGAGAAAAGAAAGGTGAGGTCACTTACGCTTATAGCAAAAGAGTAGAATTGATAGTCAATAATTAAAAGAAGCCATTTCTTAGGGAAACAATTATTAATTGCAATTTTTGTATTTTGTGCAGAAATTCACATAGAACAAACGTGAAATGGAGTTGTTGAAGTTGGAAAACAACGTTAGGTTTATCCTTGCAGTTGTGAAGGGAGAGATCATTGTAAGTAATAGGAAGAGAGCTGATCTGTATGTTGAGCTGCAAACAAAAGGGTTCACTCCTTTTCCAAAGAAAGCTAAAGCTGTTGAGCCAGAAGTTGCTGCTGCAACTGATGATACAGAAGAAACAGAAGTTCAGAAAGAAAATGAGAGGCAAAGCAAGGGGTGAAGCTGCTATGGTCTCTACTAGACAAGCATGTGTTTCCAACCCACGGCAGAACAACAATAAGAAGGCAAATAATGCAGAATCTGTTGCAGAAGCTGTCTCGTCATCTATAGCTGCATTGGTGGATTGGTAAGTGTCAAACATTTGTATGTTTATTATATGTATTAGTTTCTGTTTGAGAACCCTACTCAAGAAGCAAGTTTTTTGGGAGAAGCCTACACAATTTAGTTGGACCATTGAATTTCTTAAATCTTGTCTCATCTTTTTCAGGTGGTTTATGCCAGTAAACATCGGGCTTACCTTTTTATTTGGAGGAATTCTTGGATGGGTAGTTGTAAAAATATTGAGGCCTAAGCCTCATCTGGAAGGCCTTATCATTGCTACATGTTCATCAGGTATTTGGTCACTATTGACAGCTTTCAACTCTTCTCAGAATCCATGTATGTGAAATCAAGTCCTCATAATTAGCTTGTTGATTAGGAAACTTGGGAAACTTTCTCCTTATCATTGTCCCTGCAATCTGTAATGAGGATGGGAGTCCATTTGGTGAACGTAGTACTTGTAGCTCTGTTGGACTATCATATGCATCTTTCTCCATGGCGGTAATGCAACCTTACTATTCCTAATCTACAATCACCCATGCTTGAATCAACATGAATCCTTGCTTCTAGGTTCAATTTTCATGCGAAGAGATCTTTCCTGTTTGTATTGGCTATTGCAGCTGGGTGGTTTCTTCATCTGGACCTATACTTACCAGCTGATACGAACCTTGTCCAAAAAATTCAAAGCACTATAAGCAACTGAGAAGATCTCAAAGACACCTAATAATGATTTAAGTGCTGACCCAACTACTCAACTTCTCAAGGGAGAAGATCAAGAACATGTAGCTATAATTATATCGTCAATCAAGTCTATTGAAGACTCTGAGGACCAAGTAGTAAGTCCACATATATATCATATTATTTACAACAAATTCAGACACATCTATGGCAAATGTGAACCAAATTTTCTAGTCTAGAAACATACTAACGCCTCTTCTTATTGGTTGTAGATTGTAGCCCAAGGATCAGCCAGTGGACTGGAAAAGGACAATTTGTAATTCTGGACTAAACTAATTGGATTTCTTCACCAGATTCTTAAGGAGCTATTGGCACCTCCAACACTAGGAGCTGTGAGTTTTCTCAACATTTCACCTACATCTGCATACTTAACAAGGTTTTAGAAGTCATAATTTATCATTTATGCAAAAGAGAAGTAACAACCATAGTTTTTCCTGTCTCTAACCAGATTGTGGGACTCATCTTTGGGGCAATTACATGGCTGAGAAACCTAATAATTGGTAGTGGTGCCCCCCTCCGGGTGATCCAAGACTCCATTCAATTACTTGGGTATGTATTATTCATATATTTCCTTTTGGCCTTAAAATATCAATCATTACGCTTGCATATTTCAAATGTTTTAATTGAACAACTTTTCATTTATATCCAAACTTGAATCAACTAATGTTTGAATTTTCATTGTCAAAATTGGCATTCAAACTGCCAATAATATGTTTACTTTCTCAAATAAATACAATTAATATAATTACATCACTACTAACTAATAGCAGAAGCTCTGTGTAGGGATGGGACAATTCCTTGTATCACTCTTATACTAGGAGGTAACCTCACTCAAGGTGAACAGAACTCCGATCATCCTATTTAATATTTAAACCAACATCAAGAGGAAACAAAATCTTACTCCTTTTTTTAACCATATCGTAAATTATATAGGCCTACGCTCGTCAAGAATGAAGCCGTCAGTCATCATTGGAGTGCTTTTAGTTCGGTAAGTTCTACTTCCTGCAATCGGTATTTGGGTTGTTAAAGCAGCTGCAACAATCGACGTCCTCCCTTCAGACCCTTTGTTCCGCTTTGTGTTAATGACTCAGTTCACCCTGCCTCCTGCCATGAATATTGGTAAGCAACTCTCACAATATGCAGTCTCTAATAACGGGCTTACAGAATCTTCATATGCTATCATTTCTTTCTTCTTTTTTAGGCTAAATGTATTATCATATGCTATCATTTCTTTTTGAACATTAAACATGCTACAAAATTAAATTAAATAATTTTGCAGGAACCATGACCCAACTGTTTGAGGTGGCTCAAGAAGAGTGTTCGGTTCTATTTCTATGGACATACTTGGTTGCGGCTCTTGCACTCACAGTTTGGTCAACAATCTACATGTGGATTTTGTCTTGAGTGTGCCTTCAACTTAGGTTGAACATCTCTGAAAACATCAAACTATAATGAGATAGACTCGCTATATGGAGTAAAAACTAGAAGCCATTACAAAATATTCCATTAATTACATACATTACAATTTTATGTTGTTTTTTTTTCTCCCTTATGAAGTCAGCTGTTGATGTAAGTTATTGTCATTGGAAATGTTTTTGGTAGATTTTAGTTATAAACTGAGAGTTGTTGTATGTATTTCATGTACTCGCGTGTAATAAGGTAATGCACAACAGATCTAGAGGAAAGAGCCTGGATGTAGGCCATCTGTATGAAATATTCTATGTTGCATTGTATTGCTTGGATTGAAAGTTTGCCTATAGCAGTTGTTAAAATTGAAATATTCCTACATCTTTTAATTGAATATAAATATAATTATAAGTGTATATATATATATATATATATAGACACACACTCGTACATATATAATTGAATTTAACTCTTTCACGTCCATTTTCTACTATTTTTAAAACTAACTTTATTGTTAGTCATTTTTTTCCCAAAATAAGGAACAAATGATTACAGTCATCATAACTGCCTGAACATTGCTCTCTCCAACCCTCCTTAATACCTTTGTTTTTCCTTTATTTTTATTTTTTTAATTCAATAATTGGGAGGAGAGCATTTTGAACCTAGAACATTACAAGACTCTTGGCTAACAAAAATAATTAATGACATGCCAGTGTAGTATTTCAATCCATGTAGTGCACTTCGGTCCATTCCGGTTTACTTTAGTGTATTTGGTCTACTTTGCTCATACGGTCTGTTTCAGTCTATTCGGTCCATTTGATCCATTTCGGTCTACTTATTTCCACTTTGGTTCATTTTGATTTATCCAATCCATTTCGCTCCATTTAGATCTTTCTGGTCCAATTTGGTCCATTTCGGCTTATTTGATCCACTTTAGTCCATTTTCTTTGATTGTTAGATGTAATCCTATTTTATTATAAATATAGTATATAATAATATATTTGTATTCTATTGTATTATATAATATATAATATGACTTAAATAATTTGATGTTTACAATTATACATTTTAGATAATAAATTATACATTATTCTCTCTATCAAAATAATTATATATTCTTAGGCATTACATGAATTTGTGACTAGTTGTATTGAACTCCACAATTCTACACTCCATTTCCAACAACTATTGCACAAAACTCAAGGTGGGATGTCCCACATACACTAAGCAATTGTATCATATTCTCATAAATTTTTTAATTCCTTAAACATATGAAATGTGATCTTTAGAATATTTGCTTTTCTGCGTCTTTTAGTAAGTATTTAACCCCTTCTCAATGACGTATAACTGACAAACGAAACCAACTCACACCTGAAAATGCTATATATCTCTTCAAGTGAGATTGGTACATGCATTTCTTTTGAAAATATTCCACTTATTTAAATTGCAGACACTGTAATTTCTAATATATTAGTAAGTTGTAACAGTAGAATTGCAATGAAGGAGAATGAAAATCCTTGACCATAACAAATCACAATAGACAAAGATCATTTCCAAGGAACGCAATTAAGCAAACTATCAAAGTCACAACTAAGAGTAATGGAGTACAAGGGGAATGAGATAAAGTTTCCATTTCAAGAATTCCATCAGTCACTTTCTCAACAGAACTACTACACTATTCATCTTCACTTTCATCAGTCACTTCATCAAATTCAGAATCCTCATTATGATCATCAATTTCATTAATATCATCATCATCACCATCAGATATCTCCGAAACAGTTGCCAAGGGCTTCATCTTCTATGAAGGAGCAGCCCTTTTGCTAGGTTCTTTCTTCATGGCTGACTATCAAAGTCACAACTAAGAGTAATGGAGTACAAGGGGAATGAGATAAAGTTCCCATTTCAAGAATTCCATCAGTCACTTTCTCAACAGAACTACTACACTATTCATCTTCACTTTCATCAGTCACTTCATCAAATTCAGAATCCTCATTATCATCATCAATTTCATTAATATCATCATCATCACCATCAGACATCTCCGAAACAGTTGCCAAGGGCTTGGATATATGTGCAGGAGCAACCCTTTTGCTAGGTTCTTTCTTCTTGGCTGACAATCAAAGTCACAAGTAAGAGTAATGGAGTACAATGTGGACCGAATTAGTCTGAAGTAGATAGAGTAAGGGCCAATGTGAACTGAATGGACCAAATTAATCAGAAGTTGATTCAATAAGACGGAATGAGCCAAATTGGACCAAACTGGACTGAAGATGACAAAATGGACCAAATAGAACCAATATGGACTGAATAAGACTTTTGAATATTTATCTCTTTATTGCATTTTTAGGGCTCATATTTCTAATTTCTAATGTCTATTTTAGTTTTTTTAGTTTTTTTTTTTTTGTATTTTTTTAACTCAAAACTAAAGAGTTTAGCCCAAATTTAATAAAATTTCATACTTTTTAACTCAAAAATGAAGAGGGAAAAAAAAAGTATTTTTGAGCTAAACATGAAAAGAAAACTAACAAAAATAATCAATTTAAGGACCAATTAGTCTAAAATGGACTAAAGGAGGACCGAAATTGACTGAGTGGACCAAAATAGACCTAATTGGACCAAATTAAAATTATTTAATTTTTAGAGAGAACAAATTATCTTCAAAAAAATTATAAATTATATTACAATACAAAATAAAAATTTATTCTCATATATCACGTGGATCTACAACTAGTTTTGAAAACAAAACTTGACAAAACACACAACTACATAACAATTATATCAAACAAGGCAAGACACGGGTAAAGCAATTTCCTGACAAGTTTAGAATCTATAGAGCAATGATTTATTAGGATTTTGGAAATGGAAAATGCATGTAGAAAAATATTACTACAATATCAAAGTCAGGTCATATCATGGGGTTGTGAATTGCTATTAACATCATCATCTTGTATGTTTTGGCCTAAGATAGCAATGTCACCACCTATTACAACATCCCGAATGAAGAATCCTTCAAAAAAATTCCAAGCAGTGCCTAGAACCTCTCTGAATAATACCGTACCACTTTAAATTCTATGTATTTTGCCTGTATCCAAGTCAAACCCACAATGCACAACTCATCACACACCCAATATGCAAACGACAGGAAACAGATAATAGAATAAAAGGTTCTGTAATTGGTTCACAGGTAACAAATTTAAATTTCTAATAAACCTTATAGTACTTGATAGACCACCCACTTGCATTGCCCGTCAAATTGTGCTTCCATGACTCCTACTCAGGCATGGTGTAAAATGATAATTGTGTCCCATTTTTGTGAGTTGCCTGCAAAGATGATAAATGATTATTTTCCCCGAAGAAACATTCCACTTATAGTGAAGTTGTGCTAATATTTGAAATAGTTAACTGAAAAGACCAACCTTCACAATAGGAGTGGTAAACTCAATTAAAGTATAAGCCTGGAACTTTTAACTGTGATGGCCAATAAGAAAGAATAAAATTGATCCTGTTGCCCTTTGATGTGGGAATCATCATCATCCTGTACAAGAATTATAGTTACAGTTTTATATTGGTTGAAGGCTGTCCATGTGCCTTGTAGAGAGAATTGAAAGCATAAAACAAGAACAAACCAATAAGAGAATTTTAAGGCACACCTGATTAGTCATTATCATCAAATGACCATATCTCAAAGATTTTACATTGGTGTATTCTTTATGCTGCTGAAGTCCAACAATCTGCTTTACGTACTGAATTTCTTTATTCTCAGTGAGCTGTTTAGCGGTGGCCAGCGGTAAACAACTAGATACAAGCATATGATACTAGTCAAAATCATGGGCATTATAGTTGCCCTCTTAGCACACAAAAACATAACAAATACTAGCTATCATCGCTTCAAACAAGCCTCCTGTTGTTGAACTTGCCAAAGTAGTAGCTACTAATGCCAAAGTAATATCATTGCTGGCATTATAGGCAAAAGGTGCACAACGCAACTAATGTAACGAGTACAATGGATAGCAAATAGTTCAATTACAACAACATTCAGCAATGAACAAAATACCAACTAAGTCAATACAACATAGTCTACAATGCCATTCGAAAATCGAGTCTCCGCTTACCTGACAAACATTAAAATACAGTCGTTAGTTTCCAAATGCAATACAACATAGTCTACATAGTCGTCTATCACTTTTCCATACAAAAGATAACCACAAGTCCCACATACAATGCCATTCCAAATTCGAGTCTTTGCTCGCCTGACAAACATTAAAATACGATTGTTAGTTTCCAGATGCGAAGAACAAAAACCAAATGAAATTGATTGCATATTATATAAAAACAATGAGGGCACTTGCCTAGTTCATAGCACTACCACTTGTCGAAGCCCCACGGGAAATGGGACAGCATCTGCAATTATGCCCCTCTTGATGACACACTCTGCATCGCTGCCTCGGTTGAATCTCCCTCAAGTCCGGATCTTCCCTCCGGCTTCCCCGTTCTCGCCGTACCCCATCCATTTCATTCCTTAATCTGGACTTCACAGGACGACCTTTGGCCCGCAACAGCTATGGGTCAGGCACCCACCGTGGTCCGTGAACGTCCCTCCACAAGGACTCCGACTTGGGCACCACAAAATGATGTGAATATGTGTGGATCGCGTTGCTCAAACTGTAACATGGGTCGATATAGCTTGTCGCATCGCGGTGCAGAGCTTTTAGAACTGTAATTGGATGTGAACAAGGGATCTTCAAGTTTTGCCACTTTCTGCAGCCACATGTCGTAGCAAATACTTGCACTTCATGACTTTGGTTTCCCCCTCACCTCTATGGTCGTTGTATAGGGTAAGCACTTGATATACACCAGTTTCATGATTAAAATGCCTCAGAGTGTGTCTTTGGGTTTTCTGCTCATTTTTGTTATAGATCTCCATTGCATAATCACTCCATAACTTACCTCTAGAGATATCAGAAGAAATGTGTTTATGTCGATCGTGGAAATATGCAACAAGTTTGGCCCAAGTGAACTCAGCCATTGCAGCAATGGGCAAACCGCGGGCACCTTTAAGTACCCCGTTAAAGCACTCAGAGATATTGGTTGTCATTGCCCCATAACGTCTTCCACCATCATGTGACTGGGTCCATTTTTCCACATCCTCACTCATTAGATATGTGTATGGCATATAGCGTGCAATATGGCGATCAGTAAGGTCTACACCCCTCAGTAAATTAATCTCGGCCTCCTTAATGGTTTGCATTATGGACTCAAATTTAGCTGCATGAGTCGCATATCCAGCTTTTAGGGCCAATGCCTTTAGAGTCGGGTCATCAAAGTGTGTGTTGAAATTGCTAGCAACATGTCGAAGGCAATATCGATGAAATACCCGTTCTGTTCCATCTCTACCTCTAGGCCACTCTCGAATGGCGCATTTGATACCTTTATGTCGATCAGAAATAATGCAAATGCCCTGGTCAGGTATGACATGCTCTATTGAAGTCCTTAGACACTTTAAAAACCACCCCTAACTAGCCCCTGACTCCTTGTCCACAACAGCAAAGGCGAGAGGTAAAACCTTTTGGTTAGCATCGATTGTCATTGCAATCATCAATACCCCTTTGTATTTACCATACAAATGAGTCCCATCAATACTGATCACCGGTCTGCAATATTGGAATGCAGCAATGCATGGAGCGAATGCCCCAAGTGTGTGGACCCACATAAGACGTGACCATCCACAGACCATTAAGTTTAGCCTTCATAAATGCCCCAACGTACCACTTGCAGTTTTCATCAACACATGCGGTGCACAATTTAGTTGGGGTCGACCTTCGGATTCTAAAATTTCTATTATGACTTGCTGCATATATTGTCAATGCACGCTTCACCGCCTGTTTATTTGCAAAAGTCAATCCTTTACAAAAATGCATCCCATCTTCCCAAGTAGAAACAAATGGTATCTGAAGACGTGAAGGATCAACCATATTTTCCCAAGTATTTGCGTAGAATGAGTCGGCAGGAGGTCTGTAGCCAGTGGTCGTATTTGTATCATGCTGGATGCCAATATCATCATCTGCAGCACCTTCATCATGGTACTCCATATTTTCCTCTTCAAAATTGGGAACAACTTCGTGGTCATCTACATCGTTCTCAAAGTCGCCTCGCTCAACCATCTCTTCGTACTCATCCACACCATCACTATTTTCACCATCATTTGCAGCATGATCTTCGTCTTCGTCTTCCTCCTCTAAATGTGTCTCTTGAGGATGGAGGGTTTCACCAGTATTGGCAACATGATCTTGAAATGGGAGCATATAACCTCCCACAGCATGATCTTCATCTTCGTCTTCCTCCTCTAAATGTGTCTCTTGAAGATGGAGGGTTTCACCAGTATTGGCAACATGATCTTGAAATGGGAACATATAACCTCCCATTGAAGAGTCCATTGTATATCCTCCCATTGTATACCCTCCCATTGTAGTGCATCCATCGTCTAGGGTTGTAAATTGTACAGGTGTAGTTGTTTCTTGCACCATCTCAGTATCAACTTCTGCACTTGCCTCCAAACTTACGTACAACTCAGCAGCATTTACTTGGAGCATTTTCTGTATCCTATTAAACATCATCTTTACATGTTTGTCTTCTTGTGGGTAACGATAAATAATCTTGATATCATACCAAGCACGGTTCAAATTCAATTCGCCCATGATTTTGTTCTTCAAATCATTCAACGTCTTCAGCTTACGACGTATCATCATGTAGTAGCATTGGATACCCGGCCCTCTAAACAGGATTCCGTCAATCTCTTCAAGAGTGTCAAGGGGTCCACCGAAGTATACATTTATATCAATATTCTTCAAAGATTGTGAACCTATTAAAGAGTCAAGTATAGTATGTTAGTGACATATTTTATCTCTTTCATTTAACATCAATTACAAAACTTTTTCTATCTACTCAAAATACAAAAATTACAACTTCTCACGCCACAATTGCATATACTCACCCCACATCACATACAATTCTACTGGCGCAATCATTATCATTTCGTATTCAAACAATGAAAAAACTAAAGACAAAACTCACCCCTATTACAAAATTTTAACTCAGCTCTAACAAAAATATAAATAAAAATATCAAACCAAACAGCAAAATTAATGAGGATGTGCAAATGAATGAGTGCAATTATGTAACATCATTATTCCATATATAATTTCAATTTTTAGGTATATTAGAGTCTAATTCTAATTGGGCTCAAGAAAAATACAACTCTAGCCCCCTCCATCAAATCTGCCCAAACGAACAAGTTAATGATTATTTAGTTGTTAAAGAAATGTAATATTTTTTTTTACTTATTAGAAATAGCACATGAAAGCTGCATTATGTCCATTTTCCTTTAATCAACTTAATAATTATTTAAAATATATCATTATTACTAATATTTTTGACTTTATTTTTCACATAAAGTAAAATCTTATGATCATCGATTCGATACTATGATTTACTCTATGAGGACCTCTTATAGGTCCTGTTCAGGATCTCAATTTTAATAACCTTGGTTTTACTTGTAAATTACAAATATCTACTAGAAACATATTCATATAGATAATGTTTAATAGATCATGTTTAGGATCTCAATTGTTTTATAGATCATGTTTAATTTATTCATAAATGTTTTTTTAATTATAAATATCTACTAGAAAGGTATTCATATAGCTATGAAAATATTTGAAAAAGATCCAAAAAAAAAAAAAACTTAACAAATTAATTGAATCTTAGAGGGATATTTTTTTGTCTTTAAAGTATTAAAATGGGTATTTGGATAAATTATTTTTTAGTAAATTAGTAATAAACCATAGCAAAAATTTTAGATGAAAATGATTTCAAAAATTAAATATTTAAGTATAAGAAAATGTTACATTCGCCTAAAGTCCCTTAATACATTGAGTTGAACCTGTTGTCCTGGTTCCAAAATTCAAAGCCACCCTACTTGGTAGCACATGGCTGAAGCCTAAAGGTCTCAATAAGGCAATAAGCACCTTTGAATGAATATTTGGGTCAATATTATTATCCATATTACAGTAGTGAGCTTTTGCCAAATGGAACACTTGCAACCATAGGCCAGTTGATGCATTAAATCTAGTTTATAGAAAAATATTAATACATGAAAATGTTGATGTTTAATATAAATAATAAAAAATGGAACTAAAAATATTAATTTTAATAATTTCATTGCTAAATATAATAATATTATAACGTTTGACTAAAATAAACAAATAATTATACTATTTATAAAAAGTATTGAATTTTAGTTAAGTTAAAATATTTTTGTATTAATGAAATAACATAGAGCAGAGGGGTTCATTACACATTACCAAAAAAAAAAACAATTATATATATAAAGTGGTATATATATATATATATATATATATAAAGTGATATACATATATAAACATATATATATATATATATATATATATATATTTAAGTGGTTACTACAAACAAATATTTTTATTAGGAAATGTCATGACAAATTCAATACAAGCAACACTTTCTAAAGCAGTTATATATACACTAAACAACCAACTAGAGAATGAGGATATATATATATATATTTAAGTGGTTACTACAAACAAATATTTTTATTAGGAAATGTCATGACAAATTCAATACAAGCAACACTTTTTAAAGCAGTTATATATACACTAAACAACCAACTAGAGAGTGAGGAGGAGACCCTTACCTGACATGAGGATGTGCAAATGTACTACTGGGATTGTATGAGAGTGAGAGGGAGAGAGAGGGACACTACAATGATCGGCTTGTATGAGAGTTAAGAGGGGAGTATTGTTCTGCTCTGTAGAATGAGTATGAGAGTTGAGAGAGGAGTAATGCAGAGTGAGAGAGGAAGAGTTGAGAGAGAAGTAATTCCTGTTGACAAAGAGCCTCAGTCAAGTGTGACATAAAGTAGTCAGGAGCATGTGACCAAGCAGAGAGCAAAGCTACAAAAAACGTGAAGGAACGTGAAAGGGCAGCGGTTTTCCAAAAATGTGCAGCTCAGACTATCAGTGACATGACCAGATGGGACTGGACAGTGTACATATGGAACTCGAGTTTCTGAGACTCGAGTTCCACGTAGATCTCGAGTCTCAGAAACTCGAGTTCCATGTGGACGACACGTGGCAACAAGCCACATCAAACCACAGAAACCGAGCCTCAAAGAGTCGAGGTATGAGCATAGAACTCGACCCTCTGAGGCTCGAGATGTTACTAATGTATATTGTTTCCAAACCGGGCCAACTAACTAAATAGTTAGAGAAAAAAAAATAGTTAGCTATTTTCGCCGGAGAATATCTAGAAGAGCAACATCTAGACATCGTTGGGCAAGAGATGGAGCCTGTCTAATCTAGATTAACTTTTTTTTTAATAGAAAGTAAAAAACACTAATTTCCCAGTATTTCATTTTTATCATTTCTTTATTAGTACTATTTCATTCTTTGGGTCATTTTCTGAATGATTTACATGCAACATTTTTTTATTGATTTTTTCAAATGATTAGATTAATCATGTTAATATCAATTCTGATATATTTGTTCCTAATTTGACCTTTGCTTATCTTGAGCATGTATATGACGTTAGTAATTAACACTAATTTCACAGTATTTCATTTTTATTATTTCTTCACTAGTACTATTTCATTTTTCTATCATTTTTTGAATGAGTGTTTCTCACAACATTTTTTTTTATGGTTTTTTCAAATTTATTATAGATTAATCATGTTAATATCTTATTATTATGATGTCTTTGTTCCTATATTTGACCTTTGCTTTATCTTAGGCCATGCCATGCCATGCCATTTCGAAACATAAATAAGAGAGAGGAGGAGAGGATGAAAGAGAGATATATATGTAATACAAGATGAACGACATTTTTTTTTTTTTTTTTTGAGAAAGACAAGATGAACGACTTAAGTAACTATACCTTAGGATCTTTATGACTCTTATTTAGACTCTAGAGTGATACCGGTAAGCTTGTTCAAAAGTTATATTAACTAGACTTAAGTGTATTAGACTATTAGTTGCAAAGTCATTCAATTTTCCTTATTCCCTTTTGCTTATTTTAAATAATAATAATAATTTCCTGTTGGTATTAGCATAGGTAAGGAAATAAAATTCAAAGAAAATAGTAGACAGTTTTTCACACACTAGATATAGGGTCTGTTTGGATATTAATTATTGCTGAAAACTGAAAACACTGTAGTAAAATAATTTTTAAATGTACAAATAGTGCCGTGAGACCCAGTTTTAAAGTTGTTTTTGCTAAATAAAGTACTTGCGGGTCCCGTGAACAATGCACGGGACCCACAAAAAAACAACATAAACATGCAAACGCGCAATGCAGACGCTATCCAAACTCCACCATAGTTTGCTTACCTGCTGAAACCTGGTACATGCAATGATACAAACACTAAAAATGCATGCAAGCCAATACTTGGTTGTCTTAGTTGAACTCTCGTTTTCATATATGATTACACAACCACTGCTCATGTCAAAATATTGAGCACACATACGCGTTATTGTGTAAAAATATTTCATAACTGCAAGGTGAAAAGTTGTTATTAGTAGAAGATAAAAGTAATATTAGTGAGGAACACTCTTGCCTAGTTGCCTAAACTTTTTTCACCAATTAATGCGGTTTCTCATGCCACCCTATTGTTGTTATAATAAAAGTTGATGTTTTTAGCTAACAATGTTGGATCTAAAGGCTCTAGCCCTTGGCTCATATTATTAGCTATTCAAATCAATATATAACATGTAGCAGCATATAGTACAAAGTTTGATTCCACTGCTTGTTGGATAGAAAAGCTTTGTATGTATTCAACATAATTTTAACTCACTAACTTGAGCTTTGAATATTAAGAGATGATATCCTAAGTGGCCACTGTCCACTAAATCATAGACCAAACAATTTGTGCTAACAGAGTAATCGACAATAGGTAAAGAGATGAACACTTGTTTTGTTGGTAGGATATTCCAAGCTATCTCTAGATAAAACCCTTAAGTCACATATAAATAAACTATCGATTATTTAAATGTGAGAATAGCACTTTTTAATTTAAGCATAAGTGGTTTTCAAGAACTTTTGCTTGAAAAAAAATATAGAGGCTATGAAGTAAATAATAATAATGGTAAATTATATTTTGGCTCTTTTAGTTTTGGGGTTAATACCCATCTGGTCTTTAATTAAAATTTTATTTTATAATACTTTACTACCTGAAGTTGTCTTTATTATTAATGTAGACCTTCCAAATAAGTCTAACTGTGATCCCTTAAATATTACATACAAGCTTAAAAACAACATTAAGTTCCTAAAAACTTCTATATCAAAAAAAAAAAAAAGTTCCTTTAAACTTCATTCATATTAGCAAGATAGCAACTTTGAAAAATGTTTATTTATTTATTTTTTTGCTTTTATTAAAAACATATTTAGTCCAAGGGGTTAAAATGAACCCCTTGATTTGGTAATATATAGATATATATATATATATATATATATATATATTTATATATATATAATATGAGGTACAAAACACATTTTCTACTCTTCGCTTAGTGCGTGCTAGTTTGAAATACACTTCTTTCATTGTCTTCTTTGTACTTGTTTGGAATCTTTCTCTTGGTATGAGTTAGGTTTGAAACCCTGCTTTTTGGTCTACCTCCTTGCAAAACCTTTTTCCCAATCGGTCATTCGTTACACTCTCATTTCCTAACTTTGACCCTAGTGTGTGGTTAAATCACCTCACTAGGGAAGACAATCTAGCCATATCGAGAGAACTAGAAGCTCTCGATTAAACAACCTAAGGGAGGTCCTTTCTTGGCTTAGGTGTGAGGATACTTGTGACATTGTTAGAGTGGGTCTCTTGAGAAGAAGAGACATTGGATCTTGATCTTTTGCTAAGGTAGAATTGATTTTTCTTTTTCTTTTTTTAA
The DNA here is from genome assembly GCA_023621385.1 of Quercus gilva. Lineage (NCBI taxonomy): Eukaryota > Viridiplantae > Streptophyta > Magnoliopsida > Fagales > Fagaceae > Quercus > Quercus gilva. The sequence goes on along the minus strand of CM042476.1, from coordinate 79,336,953 downwards.
CTTTTGACTCCCTACAATAGAAATTTGAACACCTTGACCCTAATTTTTTTTTTTTTAAACCTAGCTGAAATAAGTTTGAATATGATCCTTTTAATAACATCTTGACCTTTTAAACACACACATACAAAAAAGCCCAACAACAATTTGATCTAAAATCTAGAAAATCAAAAATAAAATTTTTAGTAAGCCTAACAACAAAAGTAGAAATTTGTTGATCTTAAACCTCAAAAAAAAAAAAAAAAAAAAAAAAAAAATAGACCCATTAGATCTCACCAAATTTAAAAGAATGTAGCTCATAGGATTTGCTAATAAATTTATCATGCAATAATTTCAAAATATAAAACCTCATAAAAGGCAATTGTAAAACTTCATTTATTTGCTTTTCTTTTTTGTAATGTCGATATATTCAAGTTTTCTTTTGTTTTAACTTTTGTATAATTTAGTAGGTTCTAGTTAACTCAACTGGTAAAATCTCTGATGGTTGTATAAGAGATCTAAGGTTCAATCCCCGCCTACACTAAAAACTGATTGGTGTCTTGGTCTGATAATAAATAACAATTATCAGGAGCAGACGCCATAGGTTAAAACTCTCTAAAAAAAAAAAAAAAAACTTTTGTATAATTTATGTTTCTTATTGGACCCACTAAAAAAATGGAAAAAATTTAATTACAAAATTGGTTGTAGCCTAAGGTTACAACCTTATTCAATAAAAAACATTACTACATATTTTGAAAATCTAACTGTTGAATTGCGTGTTCTTTACGCTTTTAATACAAATGTCAAATTTTGTATCAATCAGATATTATTCACTATATGATCTATAAGCTTATGTTTTATGCGTAATTTTAAACTACAAAAACTTGTAATTAAAACAATTTATTGATAACAAAGCTATTGATCTTTAATTTTCTAGAAATTTTGCAAGCATGGAGGATATAAGAAGAATATGTAATTTAATGTTGGATTTGTCAAAATTCACTTCCAATAAAAGATATTAAGTAAGGTTGTAACTTTAGGCTACAACTAATTTTGTAGCTAAACTTTATCAAAAAAAAAAAAAATTCTAGAATACCGCCACCATTGTTGCTTGTACCATATCTTTGCCTCTATGCCCACATCCAAAATAAAAAATTACCACAATAAGTTCCCCTTAAAACACCTATTAACTTCATTAATATTTGCTGTTCGAACCATCTAGCTATCATAAACTACAAATATATTCACCTATTGTGTTAGAGGGACCATACCGTTTTAATCATAAAGGGTTATATTTTGGAACATCTTCTTTTCAATCTAGAGTGAGTTACAGCAATTCAAAGTTTGTGCTATATTGAGTTATGTGTTTGGAATTTAGATGCCTTTAGGGAATTACCAAGCTTAAAGGTGAAAAAAGTTTTTATTTTATTTTATTTTATTTTTTTAAGTTTAGGGACAAAAAAAAAAACTTTTGGTAAAGTTTATAGACTAAAATAATATTTTATCCCTTTATTTGTTAGTTCAAGTTGATTTCCACCATGTTTCTCCAAAATAATAATGATAATAATATTGATTTCCACCCCCACACAAGTTAAGGATAAAAATTATTTTGGCAAATGGTAAAAGACAATAAGGAATAAAATAAGAAAGGATGAAATAGTGAAATTAAAAAAAAATCTTAAATATTTCAAATTGTATGCCCCACATTTTACTCAGCTATACGTATTAAATTTACAAACTCTTTTCATTCATACAATTATTTATTTTTATTAAAAAAAGAAGAAGAAGAGAATGATAAGTTTTTACTCACGGGTAAAGGAGAAATGTCAATGGTTGAACCATATTAGAGCCAATAATAACTTACCAATTAAAGTTTGTTATAAAATTGTTGTAAAAATATTATGGACATAAAAATTTTCTTAAAAAAACTATTACACAATGGAATATAAAAAAAGAAAAAGAAAAAAAAGAGTTAAGCACAAGCATGAGACTAATTTATTAGCAATTATATAATATCACGAATATAAAATTTTCACAAACTTTTCACAATGATTATAATTTCGTTAGAGGAAATTTGTCATTTAACACCAATTTAAGAACAATTTTGTTAGTTAGCACGTTTTCAAAACATATTAGTAAACTAGCATCTCGATTCTTTTAGACTCGAGTTCATTGTAGCAATTTGAGTCTAAGAGACTAGAGTTACTTTCTTGTTCTTTGGCCGAAGCTGTTTTTCACTCTCATACCCATGTTCTTCCTTCTCTTCCTTCTTTCTCTATACCCAAATCAACTTCCTTCTCATCCTTCTTTCTCATACCCTAAAATCCCATTTCTCAAACACCTACACCCAAACCCAAAAATCAAAAAATACCACACAAGAGCAAATACCTGATTGGATCTTCTCCTCTAGCATCTTCTTTTTCTCCAGATCTTCAATACTCCTACTCAAATCAAATTCAAAGAACTCCCAATGTCTTCTTCTTTCTCTAGTGTCGTCTTCTTCTTCTTCTCCAGAACAAAGGTCCATCGTCTTTTTTCTTCAGAACTGAGGTTCTATATTGCTCTCTTGGTTTTGTTTTATGGAACTCGAGTCTCTAAGACTCGAGTTCTACCACTGAACTCGAGCCTGTAAGGCTCGAGATGCTAGTTTGCTAATAAGTTTTGAAAACTTGTTTACTAACAAATATGTTTCAAGAATCAGGTTATATGACAATTTCTTCATAATTAAAGTAATTATCAACTTACAATGAAATCTAAATCTCTTATTTTAATACAAGAGACATTATAATTAATTTTTTTAATTCAATATACGATGGAGGGGAGATTAAAACCTAGGATCATTCGCTTAAAAAGATAAAAAAGTAGCAACTAATCGAGACTTTGTAATTGGAACCCTTTTTTAGTACTTTTCACAACGTTGGTTTTTTTTTTTGCCAAACAAGGTTCAAGTTGTGGGTTTTAGATAGTTCTACTGTCAAAATTTTTTGTTATTGAATAAAAAATCCTAAAAATCCTAAAGTTCAATTTCTGCCTACAAAAAAAAAAAAAAAAAAAAAAAAAAAAAAAAAAAAAATCAATTGAAGTCCTTGTCTAATAATAAAAACCATCAGTTGAAAGTTGAACTGTCTAAAAAAAATAAAAAAAAAATAAAAAGTTTCAAGTTGCGGTTCTAGTGAATCACACTCACGTGGCAGAGCATGTGGCAATGGCGTCTGCCGTTAAAGCATCATCCATCCAACCTATTTCACTTCTTCTTCTTCTTCTTCTCTTTTCTCTCTGCCAAATCCCAATTCAGGTCCTTAATTTTTGCTTATTTCTTTGTCAAAATTATATTCAAGTCCTCCGTATATCCAACTCATATGGTTTGGTTTCGTTGAAGGTCAGTTCTCTACTTTTCTCTCTGTTCATATACATATATATTTACTTGTTTGCTGTGATTAACAATGATTGATTGGTGAATGTAATTTTTGAAAAATGGGATCTTTTTTTAATTAATTTCTTTATTTTTAGCTCAAATATTTAATGGGTTTGAATTTTTTTTAGAGATTTATTGACAATAGTGCAAGAAATATTTTTTTTTTTTTTGGGGTTAATTGTTGATTTTTTTTTTTTTTTTAGTTATGTAAGAGGGAAATAAGCTAATTCTAGGCACATTATTCTTGATTTTCCATTTGTGACATGGGTTTTTGCTGACACTAAAAATTTAGTAGTTACTATGAAGAGTAAGCTAATTCTAGGCACATTAGTTTTGTATTTGTTGCCAGTTCAGTTGAATCATCTGTTATTCTGGTGCTGAAGGGGTATTGGTCTTGGCTTGGATGAGTTAATCTGTTTCTTGATTTGAGCTTGGTTGGTATGTTTTGTGTAGTCTTGGAGGTTCAATTGCTTGTGTGGAGAGTTAACATCAATGCGTAGATGGTCTTCATAGATGTGGAAATTTGGAATTGGTGACCCAGTCTGTAATTTCTTCTTTGGATTTGATTTAGGAAAACATATGCCTTTCTTTTACCATATATGTGGCCGATACTAACTAGTCTATCGAGGATCCTTAACCGATTCCAAAATTTTTGGGACTTTAAAGGCTTTGTTGTTGTTGTTGGATAAGCATTTCATTACCAAGTAACTATTAACAGTCCAAAGATGATATTGCTTCTAATATGTTCTTCTCTAGCTAGACATCTTTTGTTCATATGAGATGGGCACTTCTAAAACCCCCGACATCTCCATGTCTGGACATGCTGGGGACACTTCTGTATGTATGTCCTCATTGTGTTGGGAAAAAAAATTTTTCTTTTATTTGAAAAGAATTCCTTTGATTTTAGATATGTTTCTAAAGATTTTGATAGTATATGCCTACAAATAAATAAGATATACCTAAAATTTGTATCAATCTATTAATTTTCATATCCCCACTGGTTGTGTTGTATTTTTCCAAGAATTGCGTGTCCTATGTCATGTTGTGTCCATATTAATGTTTTTGTCTGTGCTTCTTAGGGAGGAACTTATTACAGAAAGTTATGCTTCTATATTTATTTTTGTTGGTCACGTCAGTTATCCACAGTGCTTGAATCTCTAGTCCATTGTGTAACTTTTGAAGGGGTTGAGATATCTGTTATTGAGATTAAATAATTTTTTTGGGGCACTCTTTGTTTGAAGGCTGTACTATAATGATTGATGGGGTATCTTGTGGTTCTTTAGCAGATTTCATGGATCTCTTAAATGTCATTGTAATTCTCTGGGAGACTCTACCATTGGAGTTCTCCTTCTTTCAAAATAATTAGTTATTATTTATCAAAGAAATAATTTGTATTAGTTTTCAAAAAAGGGGCATGAATGAAACACATGAATGTTATCTTTCTGATTCTAGCAAAAGATGTTGCCCATCCACAACTTAAAAATGAGAATCATCAATTGAAATTTGATATGTTGCTGTTCATACTATTTTAATTTGCGAGGAAGTTTCTTACTTGATTAATTACGTTATCCAATCATCAACCCAACATATCTTTAAAATGTTCTATTCTTAAGTTTCTTCTTTTGGCTATCTAAAATTATAGTAAATTTTATAGTTTTTTTCTTCTTAATAACGTTTTTCTAATGATAATTAAATAAGTAAGAGAACTATCAGAAATTAGAATATGGATCATTATGTGACATGTTGTAATGGATCAACAAAGAAGCTAACAGGGTTAAATAATGTAAAGTTTTCCTGAAGTTAATATTGCTAAATACACTTTGGAGATGGTATTTTTTAGAAGTTTTTTTGTTGTTGCTACTGTACCCATGTGTTTACATTGACTTGGTTAGTGCTTTCTGAATTGAAAATAAATGTGAAAAATTATAAGTTCACTCTGTTGTATTCTGGTGGTAAGTGCCACATAGACTCTCTTTATTATTGTCCATTTAATTAGTTCTTCATAAAAATCTATCTGACTGTGATGGGCTAAATAATTTCTCTAATAAATATTCAATTCTTTCTTCAATTTTGGTTTGATTCACAACAACTCTGATAATCATTGGCACCCTTAGTGTTCATATACCTATTTCATATGTTTTTCACTTATTTGGAATAGAGTATCTGAATATGCTCACTGGATCAACAGACATCTATCCCAAATATTTTTCCTACGTCAATAGCAATATCATCTTTATCTTTAAATTATTACTGGGTGTTTTTTTTTTTTTTTGGCCCCTGTTTCATGATGTTGATTATTATTGCATCAGCTCTGGTCATGGAGTAATCCATGTCAACAACATAGTTTTCTTGGCCCTTTTTCGTTGAGGGTAGATAACCAACTAAAGTGAATTTTTCGTTGGAGCAATCCTTATTTATTTATGAGATTTTGTGTCAGGTCAAGTCAGTGATTTGTTCATTTTGTGACATTGTAGATGATGATTGCACTTTTTGTTTGACTGATGTCAATTTTTTTACCTGTTCTGCAGTGGATTGAAATCAAGTGCAACACCTCCAATTCACCTACTTTCTCTCACAAATTTTTTTTACATTTTTTACTTTTTAAATTTCACTTAATATATTTTATTTAATTGTTGGGATTAAAAGTTGCTTTTTCAACTTTCAATCTCAGCCGTTGAATACAATTGCATTAGGTGTAATGTCCTAAGTATTGCATTTGATCTCAATTCGTTCTACAATAGTGTGCACAACATCTTTTCAGACTCAGGCAGCAGCATATTGAAAGAATTTCATGGCAGGCAGTGGCCTGCCATCTTTGGGTCGTGTGAAGCTCACTGAATTTTATATTTTCCTACTGAATTTTCCTATTTTAAAAATCTAATTATTAAATTATATAATTTTTATGTTCTTAATACGCACGTCAATTTTCGTGTCAATCAGATATTATTATTTAATTCATAATTTTATTTTTTATACATAATTTTAGATTACAAAACCTTGAAATTTAAATATTTGATTAATGACATAATTGTTAATTTTCGATCTTATGAAAATGTTGCAAGCATGAAGGAAGGATATAAGAAGAAAATGTAATCCAATAATAGATTTGTCAAAATTCATATGTAATAAAAAAATATTGAGTGGAGTTATAGCCATTGGCTGTAATTAAGTTTATAGACAAACTTTGTCTTTCCTGAAAAAGTTGCGCATTAATTACAATATAGTTGTCTACGTCATTATTATAATTATTATTATTTTGGTAAAAGTGCAAAACTTACCTTTTAAATTTTACCAGAATTTGTTATATATTTCTAGCTTTATTTTTTATTCAACTGAATTTTTTAAGGCTAAAGTTTATTTAATTAAGGTATACTGTTAGTATCCATTGGGAAAATGTCATTTATAGTCTGGCTTTCCTATAAAATTTTAAATTTAAAAAAAATATAAATTATTTTAAAAAGATACTTTTTGAAAGAGAGAGCATTTTGCTCTGGACGACAGTGCATGAAGTTGGGGCAAGGATTTGGAATGACGTGGTATTTTGAATTCTAGGTGCTGGTTAGAATTCTCTTTCAACAAAAAATGATTGAGTTTCTCAACCAAAAAAAAAAAAAAAAAACTAAAAATGATTGAACCCTTTGAAAATTTACAACAATTCGATAGATGGAGGAGACAAAGATCTATATGATAATCATGGTGGAGCTTCCACAACTTCTTATGAAGAGTAAAATAAAGTATGAGGTAAGCTCACCTTTTTCATCTAACTATTGTGGGGGGGGGGGGGGGGGGGGGGGGAGGACTGCCATTGACATTTTATTAGGCCACTTTTTCTTCAGTGCAATATAGACAATCTAGATTGTTTAAATTCAATTATGATTTTTTTTTTTTTTTTTTAAATTGAGAACCATGACATTAGGATTTTAGCCAACTAGTTCGAAAGTATCCTTAAGGCATACGGTAATATCAACATCATAAGAAAGTGTACAATAGTATTATGAAATTTATGAGTTTAATTTGTTTACTTTGCTGTGATGCTGAAAGTTTATGTTTAATGGTTACAAATAATGCTAAAAACAAGAATTAAGATTGGATCAAAATTTATAAAAAAGAAAATCTAAAAAGAGCAACGTGGTCTTGATAACTAATAAAGCCCGTAACAAGGAGTTTTGACTCTTTTGAGGGAAAAATAAATAAATAAAAGAAAAAAGAAGAAAAAGGTTGAAAATTTTTGTGCAGAGCTTAGAGTAATTTTCTAAAAAGTAAAGTGGATCTAAGCGTGTATTGGTGGAAGATAATCAAGGAATAAGCTTGCATTCAAACTTATAAAGCTTGCATTCAAATTTTGTGTAGAGCTTAGGGTAATTTACTAAATAGTAAAATGGACCTAAGCGTGTATTGGTAAAAAGCAATGTAGGAATGAAGCTTGCATTCAAGCTTGCATCTAATTATGACTCTAATAAATTGTCCTTCAGTATATAGTCTCTTAGTGCGAAGAATTGCATTTTTTTGTCTCCACTCTGGTACTAATTTACAAAGTATAGCTCTTAAGCTCTTCCCTTTTAGGTGAATTACACTCCAATCAAATAAATCCAGCCAGTTGAATTTGGGATCAGAGATTAAACATAAGCTCATAATATATTTCCATATCCTTCTAGTAAAACAGCACAGAAAAAAAAGAAAATAAAAAAGAAAAAGATGATTTCTGTCCTCAATACAGGACCTTCAGCTAAAAGTTATTGACTCGCTCTTGAACATTATAGTGAAACAGAACAGGAAAACGTAATATAATATCATCCTTTAATAATAATAATAATAAAAATATCATGGGAATACATATAGGACTTCAAGTAGCATGTCTCCCTTCAAATATCATTTGTATATAAAGTTCTTACTCTTCTTTACTAGTGGCTCCTGCTACTTCCCCAAATCCTCAAATCTCTTGTGGTATAGTTTGCACCCAGTGTTATTTACACACTTTGAGCAAAGCTCCACCATTATTAAGACATCTACCCTAAGACTGGCAAGACCCAATACGCCAATTTCATGATAAAACCGACCAGCATCCCAAACAGAATTGTAAACCCTAGCCTTATCATTAATAAGCCACTACCTACCCTCAAATTAATGACTCGCCCTACCATTCAAGATTGACCAAGACCCACTGCCAATTGTATGACTCAACCAAATTGTAAACCCTCAATCACAAAAAAACACTTCAAACCATGCTGAACCTAAAATAGAAACTCAACATCAATCTCCTATATATATCCCCTCATCCATAACAACCTTAAGTTTTCCTACCCAACTTTAATTCACACATCTAAAACCTACCCACATCATTCATAAACCATTTATTAAAGTAGAAGCCAGATTCTGAAACCAGATTTTTTTCAGCCCAAATTAACTTGAACATTCATTAATAGTAGTCTCAAAATGATTCTTAACCCAAGAAAGAAAAAGGTAGTCTTGGGAATGCATAAGCAGAGATAGGTCTAACAAATGGTTTGGTAACGTGAAAGTTTTGGTGAATTAGCTAATTGATGATGAAATTTAGTCAGTTAATTGAAGTACAAAACAGATTGAGAAAGACATATTTGAGGTGTCAAAACCCAAAATCCTGAAGTCACATGTCTAACAATAATCAATCTTAATAAAGAGTATTGAAGACTAGGCACTATGATAAATAATCAATCTCAATAAATAAGCACTGATGATTATGATAATAACATGAACGGGCTACAACTTGGGAAACTTCAGGTTGGCTAATTCATGGTTTACTGCTACTGCAGTGTTATGTTGTCATCATCTTTGTTTGAGTCGACTTAACTGGCATTTTCATTACGTAACCTTCACTGCTAAATCATAATGTCTGTTCTACCATTTCTTGTGGACTGCATAACTTGCATGATTCCAGAGTGCTTCACTAGACTGTTTGGATTTTTGTGGATATATCATAGATTATTGATTCCCTTGGTCTCACCTTTTTGGCAAAGCTATGTGTATTATTTATCCAAAATAAAAATCATAAATCTCTACACATTTGTAGTTTCTCTTCTTGGTGTGAAGATGTTTTCCCTTTTCCATTATCCCCAAATTAATGGAAGATAGAAGAAGTCCGTTTCATCTTAACTTTTAAGGATATAGTTGTATAAACAATAATTTGGATTTGAATTTTTATTATTTCAAGTTATTTATATCTCCCACTTTCCAAGATTTTCTTGGCAGTGGGATCTTGTTAGGACCAAAAATTCTGGAGAAGGGAATTAGCAACTCAAATAAATTTAATAAAGAAATTTTGTGAGTCATGGTACTCACACATGGTGCATGCCAAACCTCTAGTTAGTTAATAGCTAACAATTTCCTAACTAGGTTCTCTCCTCTATTGACTTTGCCTGAAGTGTAAACTTGATTCCTTTAACACATATCATATTAGGTTCCTTGTTGATATATATATATATATATATTGTAGTTCTTGGTCTGTGAAGATATGTTGTTAGGTGCTCCGTTTTATTTTCCCATTGAGGCCGAACCTAAACCAGTGCTCGAGAGATAGCTGTCCATATACTGATAAGGGATGTATGGATTCTCGAGAAGAAAGGAGCCATGGTGGTCCCCCCCAAGACTGCCTTGATTCCATGATTGAATAGAAAGTTGAATCTATATATATATATATATATATAGAGTTTTAGTACTTGTGTTTGCAGCTTTAAATGTTTCATGCTTTTATTTATATTTTGGTTTGTTCTGATGCAAGCTTGCTTATGTGTAGGCCCATTAAAGGAAGAAGCAGTAGCAAAGCAGCCGCAGTAGTTCCCCACTGCTGCCTCGTAAACCATAGGTAAGCACTGCCTCTCTATATCCCCAAATCCCCCTTGCCCTCCCCTCCCCACCCCTCCCCCTCCCCTGCCTTTCCCCCTCCCGACCTCCAAAAAAAGAATCTGAGTTATGTATGATGTAATGTCGAGGTGGTATTGACTATGAGAACAAGATATTGTGGCTGTAAGTTTGTCTCAGTTATGGTGACCATTAGGTTTGTCTCATTTATGTTGGAGGCAATGTTAAGTACTGGTAATTTGCTGTTTATTTTTTCAAAAATTATTTAAGCTAAACATTTTGATGGATGAAACAATATGCAAAAGCTGTATTCTTGCTTTTATGAATGCTACATGTACAGTTTGTATGATTAATATTGTTAGTGTGTTGAAACAAGCAGATCCTTTATTCAAACATGAGCTGATGATCTTTAATTGCCCATTCTCTCTAGCTGTTTGAAGAATAAAAATCATACTGGAGCTTGTCCCAGACAAGGGCCAGGTTCTTGTATGACTTGTTTAATTAGTTGATTGTTCATTCATGGGTTTTTTTAACAAGAGATAATATAGTGTCTCATGGAGTTCATTGGTGTTGCTGTTGGACGTTCAAAATATAAGGTGATGTTGGTTCAATCCAGTTCAGCCATCTAATTTATCGGTTTTCTTAAAAACCCTTGGGTTTCACTAGTGTAGTTGGGTTAGTTGCATTCCTGGTATATTCAACTCCATTGGTCATATCCATTGGTATGGCCTAGGTTGTTAAAATGGAATCTTACGTAAGATCAATGGAAGGGTTCAAGAATTGTATTGTTGGATCAAATTGAAAATCATAAGTTCTTACTTTTTGTTGAAGAATAATAAAAAAAAAGGACAATAATAGAGACTCTGTATGTTGAATAAATCATTAGAATTAAGAAATTATCCAAGAAAAAAAAAGTTTTAGTTTATTAGTGTAATTATACTATATAAGTGCATCTATAACAAATTCTTCATTTAAGAATTGCTATATATAAAAAATAAAGTCCATTTGTGCATTGGGGATTTTATTATTTTAATATTTTTAGAGAAGAAAGGCAAGTTGAAGTTTATGGAAAAGGTTTGGCTCCAATAAGGAATATGCCGCTTTTTGTCATGTGCAATATGCAAGACTCATTTGGTTAGTTGAGTTAAGTGAATCATGTGCAATGTACATGATCATGTGGATTAATGTCATTTTTTTTATTGATGGTTGGTGCCCAAGATACCAAATTTGTTTGAAGCTAAACTTTGTTCAAATTTTATTAAGACAAGCTGATCATTACCTTCCCTAGCTCTTCCTGCTAAAGCATGTGTGTCCTTTGCATTGTACATTATACAAACGAGAGTGGTAAAACCTTGTACAAAGACTTGAGTTTTACTAATGATTATGTTGACATATGGAGTAGAACACAGTGGCAATTTTCTTAATTTCTTGACTTTTAACATCTGAATCGCCTTCAAACTCCACAGGATCAACACCAATTTCCATAGCAAAAATAACCGCTCATTTTTCAGCATTGCCCCATTTGCAAATGAAGTCTTAATCGCTATTTTAGTGCCTACTAGCAGCTACCCAATAAAATTCTTGAGCCAAACAAAAATGGCTAGGACAGCAAATAATATATAATAAAACAAAAACTGTATGCCCTCCTATCCTTCACTTTAGTTACCGTTCTCCTTTGAACAAAGCAAAGCTTCAGTGCTGTAATGCAGTGACATAAAAAGTGCTGCAATGCAGTGACATAAAAAGTGAAAAACAAGTGGGTGCTAGTATTGCCAAATTTCCCAATACCTATTCAAGCTGTGTTGACTAAAAGCAATCCAGGGTGAAACGACAAAGTAAGCTCCTTTCTCTGATGATGCCGAAATCTATATGCTACAAAAAAAAAAAAAAAAAAAAAAGACAAAGTTTAGCTACAAATCTGGTTGTAGCCTAAGGCTATAACATTACTTAATAAAATAAACATAATTGTATATTTTCAAAATGAAAAAGTTTAGCTATAAAATTGGTTGTAGCTTAAGGCTATAACTTCCTTTAATAAAATTAACATTATTATATATTTTGAAAATCAAACTGTTGAATTACATGTTTTTTTATATTTTTAATACACACGTCAAATTATGTGCCAATCAGATATAATTTACTATATATCTATAAGCTTATATTTTATGGATAATTTTAAACTACAAAAACTTGCAATCTTAACAATTTAACTAATGATATAGCTATTGATCTTTAATTTTCTAGAAATTTTGCAAGCATGGAAAATATATGAAGAAAACGTAATTCAACGGTAGATTTGTCAAAATTTACTTTCAATAAAAAGATATTGAGTAAGGTTATAACTTTGGACTACAACCAATTTTATAGCTAAACTTTGTCATTTTGAAAATCTAACCGTTAAATTGCATGTTATTTACGCTAATACACATGTCAAATTTTGTGTTAATCGGATATTATTTACTATATGATCTATAAGCTTATATATCATGCATAATTTTAAACTACAAAAACTTGTAATTTAAATAATTTATTGATGACATAGCTTTTGATTTTTAATTTTCTATGAATTTTACAAACATGAAAAATATAAGAAGAAAATGTAATCCAATGTTGGATTTGTCAAAATGCACCTTGAATAAAAAGATATTAAATAAGGTTGTAGCCTAAGGTTACAACCAATTTTGTAACTAAACTTTATTCCAAAATCTATTAGCTTGCTATGAGAAAAATTGAACATTTTGATTAGCTAGGAGGCTCGGTAGATGCTTTGCAAAATATAAGTCCATGAATTTTCAGTTTAGACTTTAAACTCAATCTTTTAGAAGAAAGGATTGAAGGATCTTGTGATTTTATCGATCCCAAACCATCCTACAAGCAATTCTAAATTTTATACCATTCTAATTTGATCCTAATTGTTTTGAGAAAGTAGGATAGTTCAATTCAAAATTTTAACAATCTTGGATATGAATGGCCATTGGTATTGTCCAATTCAAATAAAGTAGTTGGTTCTGAATTCTGATGAATATGCTCACCTTTGAGCCAATTTTTTCTGCCTCTAGCATAATTGGTCACGTCAGATAGGAAGTTCCATGTTTCATTTTCTTGCTTGTTTTGTAGAGTTTGACCAAGTTCGCTGTTTTTGATTAGCATCTTTTCTTTTCTTTTCTTTTTTTATTTTTATTTTTTACATTGAATACGTGTGAACGGGTTCACCTTAGCTTCAAATTAAAGATATTAAGTTGGGTTTGACACATCAAACTTATTTAATTGAAGGTCAATTTTACCAATTTATCCATTATTTTTAATTATATTTTAATTATTAATGACTTTTTTGGTATCTAGTTATATATTTATATACACTAGTAAGTTGTTTGTACTATGCATGGATAATACTGTAATGTTTTATGTAAGATAGTTTTGAAAAATGTTATACATATATCATAGTATAATTATCATAAAACTTTGTTAGTAATGAGTTTATCATAAGAAGTAATTATTATAAATTGCACACATTTCAAGCTACAAAATGATGAAATAAAGTTGAAAAAAAAAAAAATCCTCATGAACCAAACGTTAAAATCCTCTATCCATACGTTATTGAAATTCATAGAAAAGAAAGCACACATCATATAGATCATTATACAGTCACCATTAGACCAAAAAAAAAAAAAAAAAACTAACTGTTTAACCAAAACTCAATTTACCATAGGAAAAAAGTCAATATGTATTTCTTTATTGAAATATCAAGAGATATTTACTCAAGAAAGAAGCTTGGAGTCTAAAGAATGCTATTGAATAGTTGTGTTGTTTTTCTCTGCAAATTCAATTGCCATTGACTAAATCCCTTCTAACCAAGATGATACTTGCTTGAACCCTATAATCTGAATTTAAGATTTACAGTAGGTTTAGTTTTTGTTTATTTTGAAAAGACTAATCTAATCAAGCCATATGCTAAGATTAAACAAACTTGAAAAGGACATTGACAATGAAACTTTTACACTAAATTAAACAATTATTGACTTCTCAATTCTAGACTTCTAGCATATTTTGGAAATCGATAAACAGAATAACACAACCTATAAAAGAAAATAGCAAACCAAAGAATCTCACAATCTTAACCCTATTGATTGTAAGCGAAGAACTTAATTTTTGAAAGTAGCAAACGATAGCTTGAACTCATACATATCATGGCCACTTAATGTGCGATGGACAGCCACTACTAGCTACAACAAAAGATTACAAGAGCAATAGGTTTCTTCTATTGGCCAAGTGTTTTAAAAAATTGTGAGCATGGAAAAAAATTTGAGAATAGAAATAGTTTCAGAAATTTAACTATCAAAGGGGTTTTTTTTAGAGAAAGAAAGAGAATGGAGATATAAATTCGAAGTTGAGAGGGGAAGGCAAAGCGTGAGAGAGAGGTTGCGGAGTCAAAGGTTTAGGAATACTACATTAATCATTATAGCAGAATGTTGATAAGGTACATTATGTGCAAACAAAAAGGCAAAACTAAAACATCATTTTGGAGGCAAGCTGTGATTAATGCATCTACACAATTACGAAGGCAGAAACTTTTTTAAATAACCAACGAAAAAACTTGCCTTACCAAAAAAAAATATTAATAGAGGAGGGAGACTTCGTTTATTTGATGTGAGTATGTAACTATATCACCATAAAATAATAATGGTTCCCATAGAATAAAATAAAATAATAATGATTATAGTAAATAAAGGATATGGATTTGAGTAATTGGAGGCACCAGAAATGCTAAGAGACTATCTATCTCAATCTCATTAGTTATTAGTCCCTTATTTAAAAATAAAAAAATAAAATTGAAACAGCTGTTATACTAAAAGACATGAAGAAGAGAGAGAGTCGTGGTGTAAACTTAGGCAATTAATGGGAGAGTTTGATGATTGTAGAGAAACTTCATAAGAGGTGCCACTTGGCAAAAGCATAGTTTCTCACACAATCAGGTCTCTACTTTTATATATATTGACTTTATAAAATTTGAGAATTGTTAATAGGTTACCCGTGTTAGCTAGGTAAACATGTAAACTTGACTATGTGACCTATTTATTACATGGGTTATGTCTGGTTATACCGACCCTAATACATGTTTATTAAATGGGTTATGTGAATCGCATTGTGTCAACTTGTTTAATAAACAGGTCATGTTAGGGTTGAGAGATCGTGACTCAATTAATAAACGACAAACGTGTTTTGTTGTTTTGTTTGTGTAGATTTATATGGTTGGATACTTATGAGTTAACATGATATGAACACGACATGTGAACACAAATGATCACCCCTAAAATTGAACGTTGTTTTCTTTTGATTGTTTTAAGGAGCTTGCAGACAAGTGGCTTCAATGCCTTGAGATTTTTTTTTTTTTTTTTGAAAAACAAACACACCCACAAAGGAGAGAGAAATTGGGTCTAAAATAAAGGCAAATCACAAATTCTACTTAAAAGTCATGATAACTGACTTTTATAATGCTCTCTTATAATATATGTATATTGTATAGGGTATACTCATTGTGGTTTTCTTTTGTTTTAAATCTTAAGATTTTTAATAGAGGGAAGAGAGAAAAATTCCCAAGTACCAATGTTCTTAGTTAAAGTTTGTGAAGTGTGTAGAGCCATTCGGTCTTTTAGAGAGGGAGAAGAGACTGACAAAAGGCATCAAATGTTAAAGAAACTGGATGGAAATAATAGTGAAGAAAGCAATCTCAGTGTAATTTTTTGATGTAGACATATTTCTTCAAAGTCATGCTCCATTGAAGTTGAACCCAAATGAAACCCATCATTTACAAAGAATAAGACAAAACGCATATCTGGCCTTCTCAAGGCTAAGTCGGTACATTGTTGTATTCTTGTATCCATTGGAAGCATCACTTGTTTCTCTCCTCAAGAAAACAGAAGGAAATCTATAGGCAATGAACACTATGGTCTAAGGGCCTCAGTCTATGATAATTACTACTACTAAAGCTATGCCACCGTAGCCTAGAGAACATTGATAAAAAATTTTAACTGGCATTTATTGAACAGCCATTTATGCATAAAAAAAAAAAGAAGATAGATGTATTGTGTATGTCGTGTTATTGGATTATAAGCTATAAATAGTTCATGGTTCTGTAAATTTAGTTATAGCAAGCTTGAAGCCCCCCACTTCGGTTGTAAGAATGAACTAGTTGGGGGCAAAAAAAATGTATTGGTCCCCTGTATGAGTAGAATTTATGTGATATGCTTCCATTTATACTTCCATTTTTTCTTTGTAAAACCAAACAAGTAGCATGTTGAAACATTCAAACCCAGTACATCATTGTTCAACCGTTCAAACAAAAATAATGGGGCCTCTTATATCCAAGTAACATAATCTTCAATATTACGTGCACATCTTGCCAAAATGAGTATCTAGTAAAACTAACTTCCCATAGCTAAACATGTTAACGTTGCAGATGAAATTTAGTTTCCTTCACAACGTTAGCTCACCAAAACTCGTAGTTTCCGTGTTCCTGAAGTTTTGCTATAATCCCCCGCTAAAACTTGTCCCCTCTGTATGCCAAAATCACGAGCAAACCGAATGGTTTGGACTGCAGCCTCAAGTTCTGCCACAAAGCTCTCCATAACTGGTCTTCCTTTTCGGCTCATTGCTGCAATGAGCAATCCTTGTTCATTTCGGAGTATGACTCCCGCTCCTGTTCTAAGTAAATCCTCAAAAACTGCACCATCAAAATATTCCTTGTACATTGGTTTACAAGGAGGATTCCAATGCAGTGTGAGATTAATACGTTGGCTTGTTACAGCTTGAGTTGTTGAACTAGTCTACCTGAGTTGCAGATTGCTTGAAATTCCTGCCAAAATTCTACAGCCTCACCTGCTATGACACTTGGCTGTTTTGTAGATTGCTCAAAGACCCACTTATTCCTTGCCTTCCAAATCATCCAGGACAGTCAGGAATTGCTCCACAGTGTTGTCACAACCCTCCTCCAATACAGGCCAAAATATTCTAACAAAGTCTAGGAATTCATGCTTTAATTACCTCTTTTCTGCAGCACCAAATTCTTTGTGCCTCTTCACAATTCCATAATACATGCATTATGTCATCCTCATTTAATTTGCAGCTTGGACATCATGGCTGCGTTGGAACCCTCTGTTCACAAGATTGGCACATGCAGGTAGAATGTTATGACATGCTCTCCATGCAAACATCTTAATTTTATTAGGGACCTTTGCTTTCCAAATTGAGCACCAAACCATCTCCACTGCAATTTTACTGGAGCTTCCAATTCCTATTGAGCACATCCCATCTTGTACATTTTTTTTTTTTTCATACCAAACTAGAAATTCAGTAGTTCAGTAGCCCCCCCCCCCCCTGCCAAAAAAAAAAAAAAAAAAAAAGAAGGAACTAGAAAGATTTGAGTGAGATGTCTTGGAGGAATAAATTTACAACAAATTAATACACATTGAGAAATAACAGCATACTGATAGAGAGATTTCCAAGATAATTTTGAAAGAAATACCAATGGGCTATTAATCATAGAAAAAGGAAGAAAGATATAATGCCAATGAGGATGTTGCTTAAATTATTCAAATTCTGAGCCCATTAGGACTTGGTGAATAATAGCTTACTAGCTCGTCACTAACTCATCAGAAAATCTGAAGTGGTAAAGCCCATTTTTTCCCATGTTATGATTTGGAAACAGAAAAAGCAACTTGACAAGAAGGAAATGTCGTGCAACGATTAATAAATTCGTAAGTTCTAGTACCTATTA
The DNA here is from genome assembly GCA_023621385.1 of Quercus gilva. NCBI lineage: Eukaryota > Viridiplantae > Streptophyta > Magnoliopsida > Fagales > Fagaceae > Quercus > Quercus gilva. The sequence goes on along the minus strand of CM042476.1, from coordinate 79,318,954 downwards.
GAAATTTCAGCAATCCAACCTTTACTTAATGTAATGAAGATAGGAACATTGGAAAGCAAACTCATTAGAACCATTGGTTTGTACCCATAACATTATCAGGGACTATAATACCTAGTACCACAACAATAATAAAAATCTATACCAACTCACAAGATTTTCATGTTTGTTAAGGATATTTACGGAATCACATATCCTAGATACAAACAAGTGAACAACAATATTCAAATTACAGACCCAACATAAATGGTGTGTTGAACTATTAGAGACAATTAAGGGATTCCCAGTAAGCTTAATTAAGGGGTTTTCAATCAGCCGTAATAATGGGATTTGGTAGCTGTTAATTTTTTTTGTCTAGGTTCATTGTAACAACATCTATATATTTAGACCAATGCAAAAGTTCTATACGCAGAAAATCCAATCCAAATTGGTCCAACCTTGTCATATTCAATCCCATGACCAAATTGCTGACATTTTTACCAAGCCTTTGGGTAAGGATTCTTTTCATCGTCTTATCAGCAAGCTGGGCGTTACTCATGAACACGCTCCACCTTGAGGGGGAGTATTCAGCTCAATTAAGGGATTCCCAATCAACTCAATTAAGGGGTTTCCAATCAGCTGTAATTATGGGATTTGGTAGCTGTTACTATTCTGTCTAGCTGCAATTATGGGATTAGGCTGTCAATATTTTTGCCTAGGATCATTGTAACAGCATCTATATATTCAGACCAATGTAAAAGTTCCATACACAGAAAATATAATTCAGACAAATCTTTGTCCTCCAATCTTATTTTACATGAACATATTCATTTATTGTTCATGAGAAAAAACTCAATTATTTGTATTTTCCAACCTCACTGTGCAAAGATGAATCTAGTATGGCTCTGTTTTGCAACTCTACTCAACCTTGCCTCCTAGCATTGAAATGTCTCTTGAATTTGATGCAAAAACTGTGAAAGATTAAAGAGACACAAACAGAGAGAGAGGTGTATGTGTCACTTATGGAATGGAATCAGGACTGTAGAATTCTGGAGCTAATTAAGTGCCCTTGATGGACTTCTTGAGTTCCCAATTAAACCAACAGAAGATTCGTCTAGCTTAAGAATGTCAATGGAAGATGATATAAAAAATTGAGCTGCTATGGCATACTATAGGCACATCAATTACTGCATTTGAAAAAACTAGCTACTAAGAATAAACCCCAAAGAGAACTCATGGAAAGAGAACCCACTGAGTTGAATCTTCACAAGTTTTCTTGGGCTCAACATGTTGATTTGGAGCTTTCTCACATTTTTCTTGTTCATTGTTCTCAACTTTTCAATTAGATCTCTCCATCCAACATCTTTCCCCTACTTTCTTTTAAGAGAAAACTGGAGTAGCACTTGAGCTTTGTTGAAAAACAACAGTATATGTAGAAAAGAAAGCATTCTATGAAACAAAGGGTCTGATTACAAAGCCTTAGCAATATGGAAATATCTTCACAAAGAGTGAAAAACAAATTTTGCTAGAGGATAGTAAATAGCAACCTCATATGTCAGATAATGCATAAGCTATCAATAAATTTGAGCAAGCTAAGACATAGCAGTGAAGATCTAAGACATTGCAATTCCTTGCATGTTAAGGGCACAAACTCCTTTCAAAATTATATTGGAACTGAATTAAAAGAGCATGAGGCGTGTTATATGCAAGGAGGTGAGAATACATGATAGGTATTTTTTTCATACTTGATGCACTTGTCACTCCTGCATAGAGCTGATAGTCTATGTTTAGAATGAAATGTAAAGTGAAAAAAATCAAATGTTACTATGTCTTATCTATAGAAAATGGACATTGTATCTAATAATATAAACTACAGGTATCTATTTAACGCAATTATAAAATAAAATAAAATAAAAAGATAAAAAAAGAACCTAAAGAATGGAGCTTATTCTAATAAAGGACAAGAAGGATTCATCTTTTGAATCATAGAAGGAGAAAAAAAATCAGTTATTACAATAAGCCAAAAGTCGTGGTTAATAGGAATTGAGTTCCCATTTACTACCAGCTGTTTAGCTTCTATGAGAATGGATAATCCCCTTTTTTTGGATAAATAAATATTTTCATTAAAAATCCAGAAAATTGCTTCCCCAGTACACAGGCTTGACTCAAGTGCAATTTTCTTTTCACTTCTTATTTAACATAAAATCTTCCTAGAAGGTAGTGTGAATCTGCACCCAAATTTTGCTTCAAGATGTGGTAGTAATATGTTTCTGATTTCCATGGGTTGGTAAGTAGTCAATCAAAATTATAATTGCAAGGTTCGATGAATGATATATATATATATACACACACACACACACAAACAGTTTTTAAAAGCTTATTTTATCATAATATGTAATGAAAAGTTTTTATGAAGTGAATTTGGGCTAACAGTTTTTAAAAGCCTTTTTTGTCTTTTAAAATGTAATGAAAAGTTTTTTATGAAGTGAATTTGGGCTTTCGGAGTAAGTGAATGACCTGCCTAGTTTAAAACCAGAACTGGGGTGTACCTTGTGACATATTGTTTTCAAGGTTTTGAGAAGACCTTAATAACAAACGATTTTCTCTCAGGCATGTTTAGTCAACTTTATTGTTTGTGAACTCCCTTAAACTAGTTTGAATGATGTTAAGAAAGATTCTTAGTCCACAACTCCTCAACACCCCCCCCCCCCCCCCACAAACCCCAGCAAAAAAAAAAAAAAAAAAAAAAAAAAAAAGAGGGAGAAACAAAAAGCTTTAAAGAATTACTTTTCACCTATTAAAATCATTTTTTAAAATACACCCACATCCAGTATATAAGGGCAAAAAAATTAAGATTAATCCTAATTTGAATACAATATCAAATGAGTCCTAAACCCAGATTGTTTATCTACATGGTTGTGAAGCTTCCCCTTTCTCTAGTATGAGATTCAGGGAGAGTGGTTGTGGTATTGGGGTATTTATGCAAGAATACCACACAATATATGAATCTTGAAAAAAAAAATTATTGCCAAGACAATCAATCTTTTTTTTTCCCTATCATTAAATAAGCGTATTAGGATAGGTACTAGCAATTTTCTTACAATCAATCTTTGTTTCTCTAAGTATTGAAGAGTGTTAATGTCCATGTATTTTTGGTGGCTTGAGAAGTTAAGCAGCAGATAGTGCCAACCTGAATCACAAATAAAGTTTATTACAAAAACCTTGGCTACAGCCTACAGGTAAATTGGAACTTTTGCATTGGATTATAGAAGGTATAATTATTTTCCTCATCAAATACGTTGTGTAAGCTGATAGTTTAATTGAGGCGAGTTCTTAAATGGACAAATGTCTATGGATATTATATACTTGAGCACATTCATTTAGAGAACCCATCTTCAGTTCACAGTATGCCATGAAGTTTGAGATGCTAAGCTCATAACCTTTTGCAGAATTCAAAAGCGAGTTAAACTATTAAATGCTGATTTTCATTTTCCTCCTATCCTTTCGACATGCAAAAGACTGACTTGAAATTGGAGCTTTTCCATTAATGCTTGTCTTGTATTCCATTGACAATAGTGTGACTTAGAACTACTTTAAAAGTTTAGTTTGAGCTTTAGGAAATTGGCTAAAAAACATGGACAGAGGTCCTAAAGAATAGAAAGATCAATTCCAAAAACTTAAGGAATAAAATAGTTATATCAGCAACTACAGTTGCTATCCCAACAATAATGAAGTTATGGCCCAGCTATCTCACTATAATTCAAATATTCCTAAGTAACAGAAAAAGAACAAAAAATAATAAAGGCCTGTGCTTTTAGATTATATTATTGAAAAATAGCTCTTCATCCAATCAACAAACTATATCGTTTCAAAGATCCTAACCAAAGGCATTAAAATGTCAAGCCATTTTAACTTTTGGACAACATGTCCTACTTTTAAATGGTTAGTTAACCTAGTAAACTATCATAGACTAGTAAGGTGCAATGCTGCAGTGTGAATCATTCATGATTCTAGTCTCAAACAATCTTGTACATAGCCAAACAAATGTAGTGTAGCTTGTAAAAGTCAAAATGATACACATTTTTCTAAAAAATTCAAGATTCTATGTGTTTCGTACACATCAATTCTAAAATAAGAAACCATTTGATTAAAAAAGAATGACTGGAACTAGGAAATTAACTGTTGTAGGATTATTCCTGACTACAGTGAGTACATATGCTTGATAAGGTAAGCAGAAAATATGCATCTTAAGTAGACCAATCAGATCAATAAAATATACATACGAAAACCTACTGTCCAATAATGAAAACTAGACTGACCTCCCATCCAAGGTGGAGGAAATTTTGGGCCTCCAACAGCAACTATCACAATTAACTGCATTAGAAAAATAAAAATCAATTAACACAAAATAAATACTTGAGTAATTGAAAAGTCTATGTTAATAATCCAACAATGGATGAGCCTCTTAATTTTGAGAGAGAGAGAGAGAGAGGGAGGGAGAAGAGAGTGACAAAAGGCATCAAATGATAAAGAACTGGATGGAAACAATAAAGGAGTAAACAATCTCAATGTAATTTTTTGATTGAGGCCTATTTCTTTAAAGTTCAATCAAAATGTCCTCTTTTTTCTTTGACAATGGAAAGAAATTGAATTTGGAGTCATAATTTACAAAGTCATGTTCCATTGAAGTTGAACCCAAAGGAAACAACATCATTTACAAAGGTTAAGACAAAACGCATACCTGGCCTGCCCAAGGATAAGTCGGATCCATTGGAATCCTCACTTGTTTTTTTCCTCAAGAAAGCAGATGGAAATCTCTAGGCAGGCGGGCACTAAGATCTAAGGGCCTCAGTCTATAATTACCAGTGCTAAAGGTATTCCACCATAGCCTAGTAAACATTTGATAAATTTTTTTTTAACTGGCTTATTTATTGAACAGTCATTTATGCATAAATAAAAAAAAGACATCCATAAAAAGTAGTATAGTCTCACAAGCTAACATAGAATTATCTAAAATTATCAATAACAAAAAAATGGAATTGTCTAAACTGATTAAGTAAATCAATGAGTAATATTGGCAAGGTTAAAATATTCACATGCAAAATTAACATTACACATGCTTGATATTTTAAACCAATCAATGGTTATGATATGAACAAATTTTTTTTGATGAATCAATCAATTTTATTAAATACAAACTAGAGTACACAGAGCCCTAAAGGGAACTGCACCAGATAGAGGAACCCTTTGTAAGCACAAAAAATACAAGCACAAAAGTGTCACCTCAACTCCGACCAATAGACTAAGTCCGCCAATCCTTTAAAAAAAATATAATAAACCTACATAGCAAATAGAAATACAACAAAGGGATGATCCTTGTGAACAAACCAACAGTTGTGACTACATCAAGATACCAAAATGCACCATTTTGCAGAAGACTAGAAACAACAGCCATCATCATAACCATATTATGTCTTCTTAAATAGCATACAAGGATTCAAGCCCCATTTGCTGCATACTATCCATGGCATCTAAATTACACACAAAGAATTGAATAAGAAGATAAATCCATAAGCTATCCAAGATACATAACTATAATTCAAAGGGACAAAAAAAAAAAAAATTCACAATTGCTAATAATAATAGAAACTTTTATGTTTTTAGGTATAGAGATAGTCTCAAAAATAAGAACATCACATACCATAGAAGCAGTTATCTTATTCCACCGCGTTTGTGGGCATTCTTCTTCAATCTTCTGAGCATGATATGCTGCTCTAATTTTACCATCCTCACAAGGCACCTTGGTTTTCCAATTTTGAACATAAGATATCCCATAAACATTCCAAATATTGTTCCATATGTGTAACCTATGGATACAGCTTGCCAACAAAACCCATTTTCATGCTCTAAATTTTCATCTTGTTGCAAGGTAGGTGGTGGGGGTTGCTTTGCCTTGTGGTTGTCGCATGTTCTTGACAATGGAAACCCACACAATCCCAAGTTTTTGGTGTATGAATCATTGTTGAATGTATTGAATTGATTTCCTGAAGGTATGTGACCTGTGAGTTGGTTATGTGATAGCTTTAAGACTTCAAGTGACGTTAGATCTGCCAATTGACTAGGAATCTCCCCACCAAGCTTGTTGAAAGAGAGGTCTAACCATTCAAGATTGGTCAAATTTCCAATTGATGATGGAATATAACCTATAAGGTTATTGTAAGAAAAGTTGAGCCCCTTGAGTGATTTAAGCCTTCCAATTATCTTTGGTATCTCTCCGCTAAAACTATTGTTTGAAAAATCAATGCTTGTTAAGATGGTTAGGACTCTCTCCATCTCAATATACTGCCCTTTCATCATGATATTCAATGAATCTTGATAATGATTTTCTCCCATATATTTTGATGCAACTCCACTTTCATTCACATTCATCATGGCTTTCAAATATTCAAAATATGTTATTGGCAAAGGACCATTAAATTGATTGTTAGAGATGTCTATGATTCGCAAATTCGGGAAAGGAAATTCAGTTTTAGGATTGCCCATACGACCTTGAAATTTGTTTGATCTTATGACAAGAACTTGCAATTTCTGAAGACTTCCCAACCAATTGGGAAGGCTCCATTTATCTTATTATTTCCAAGATCTAGAATTTCCAAGTCTGTACAATTGACCAAAGATTGCGGCAATGGCCCTTCCAATTGATTGCCATTAAGGTTAATATTTCTAAAATTGTTTCTAATGGCAAATGTTGTAGGGATGGTACCATGAAGGCTATTCATTCGCAAATCCAACACCGAGAGGGTAGTAGAGTTTACCAAACACTTTGGAATCATTCCTCTTAAGTTGTTATGAGATAAGTCTAGAACTTCAAGGTAAATTGCATTGCAAATACAAGAAGGGATTTCTCCAGTTAATTTGTTATTAGAGAAAAACATAAAGTTTAGACTAGAAAAATTTAGAGTGGGAAATGGTCCTTGTAGCAAGTTGTTACGAAGATCAACATAATATAATGAATTATTCCCCACATCCCCCAACCATCTTGGAACTCGACCATAAATTCGGTTATTGGAAAGGTCTAAGTATTGTAAATTTGTTGTCAGTCCTAAGAAATTGGGGAATTCACTGATATTGGAGTAAGACAAGTTCAAATATTGAAGATTGGGCAGAGCATAGGCAGCATTATTATTGATGCTAACTGAGTTATTAGAAAAATCAAGAATCTCAAGATTTTTGAGTTTTGAAAACATTTCAAACCCCAGCATAATACTCAAATTATTTGATGAGAGAGAAAGGATAGTAAGGTTCACAAGTCTAGATATTGACCTAGGTATAGAGCCATGTAACTTATTATAATCCAAATAAAGGTTTTGCAATGAATTGGAATTGAATTCACCGATCTCACCAATGAATTGATTACCATAAAGATTTAACGTCACCAAAGATTGCAAACTAAACAACCAAGATGGCAGTGTTCCATTTAGGAAATTTGAACTTAAATCGAGATCAACTAGATTCAAACCACTTACGTGATTGGGAAGGGGACCAACAAGTTGATTGTACCCAAGGTGTAAAGTTGAGAGATTCGGCAAGTTGAATAGTGATGACGGCAACAGACCTGTGAAAAATATTCACCAATAATTAAAAAATTGTTAGTTTGATGCATCAGCTAAAAAGACCTAAAATTTAAAAGTGATAATAGAATCTCACCGCTAAAACTATTATTTGACAGATCCAAATATGTAAGTTTTGTAAGGATCCCAGGCCATGCTGGAATTGACCCCGTAATATTGCAATCACGGAGAGCCAAATGCTTCAAAGACTTCAGATTGTCGATAGAATTAAGGAATTCTCTTGAAAACATTCTCCCAGAGAGACCTAAGAACTTCAGGGAACTATAACTCCAATTAGACTTTAGAAGAGAACCTTCAAGGTTCGAATTACCCGTTAGATCAAGGGTTTGTATTCTGGGAAGGCAGAGGATGTTATTTTCGAGTTTTCCCCGCAACTCACAATAATGGAGACTAAGAGTTGTCAAAGAGGAGGATAGATTCATCAAAGAATTAAGTCTAATTGAGGACATATTTGTGTAATCCAGATGAAGTTCTCTTAACTGAGTAAGGTTACCAATGACTCTTTTCCATACTGGAGCTTTGATTAAGAGCCAATTCGTAGAAAGATCAAGTGAAACCAGTGAAGACAACTGAGAGATTTCAAACGGTATTTGTCCAGAAAATCCAGAATCAGAGAGGTTAAGATGAGTCAAACTCTTAAAGTTGCCAAACTCAGAAGGAATTAGGGAGCCATTGGACCAATTGTCACTGAACCAATTGTCAGCGAACCAATTGTTAGCGAGGTTCAACCTCCTGAGATTGGGAAGAAAAAACAGGGTACTGTTGGAAAGAATGTTGCCATAAAGCCAGCTGGAACTAAGGTCCAGGCCAACCACATGGCTTGTGTTTTTGTCACACTCGACCCCATCCCAACTGCAACAGAGCTTATCTTCCTGCCAACTGGCTGTTTTAGGATAAGAAGTTTGTGAGTCAGAAGCGCGTTGGTCAAGAGAAAAAGACTTATTAAAATGGAGTAGAGCAGAGCATGGTGGCATTGAAGACAAGGAAGAAGAGAGAGATGATGGAAAGGGAACTTGAGAATGCAAGATCAAAGAGAACAAACAGAAGACTTGATACTTCCAAGTTGAACGCCCCATTTGATACCCAATTCAACAAAAACAAAACTCTGAAAATGGAGTAGTATTTTTGATGATGTTATAAGAAAGGTATGGGATGGAATTAATATTAAATATAGATGCTACCAAGTCAACAAAAGTCTTCCACCTTTCTTTTATTAAAAAAAAAAAAAATTTAATTTCCCGTCACGTGTGAGGTGATGTGAAATTGTACAACTTGTACATATCCTTATACTTTAAACTTTCTAGGAACCTCCATATATATCATCAGGTAAATTATAATATTTTAATAATTGCTAATTGAGTCCAGAAACTGACAATTAATTTGAAATATTGGGACCACAAAATTGCATTAGATTGCTCTTCTTTTAAGAAAATAATTCTTTTAAAAATCGTTGGAGCGCTAGATATTTCATTTGAAATTGAAGTGGTTTTATATCCAGCAGAGTAAATATTATTATTGTGTACTAAAATTAAGAATTAAAATGGACAAGTCACTGGTGGAGTCAAAAATTTAGGTCCTGTATGGTAGATTATCTAAACAATATATTTTCTGTTTTTAAATAACATTATACACTTTTTTACATACTTTTTCATCCACACATATTTTCAAAAACTACAAACAACATTACTTAAACTTCTCTACCAAACATACCCTTAGTTTTGAAAGGTTATATATAATTATTTTTGTGTGAAATTTAAAATAGTAACCTACAATATTCTCATTTGTTAATAAATAAATGCTATTTTCAAGTATCATTCGTTAGCCAAAGTCTGATAAAGATGCGGAGGTCACCATCAATTCTCGTTAGGAAATTGATAAAAATTAAAGTGGTCTAAGTGTGTAAATCGGTGGAAATTTATGAACATTTATATATACCAATAAGTTAATCAAAGTCTTCTACCTTCCTTTCAATTTCTTTCTTTTTTTTTTTTTTTTCTTTTTTTTTCTTTTAGAGAGAGTCGACCAAAGTCCTGGAGTCACAAAAGGTAGAAGTCTACATCGATATTGCAGCAATTGTATAGAAATTAAAGGGGTCTAAGCGTGTAAATTGGTGGAAGTCCAGAAGTTTGTATTCACACTTTAAAGTTTGATTTTATAGACTTGCACGGTTTTTTCTCCCCGCCAAAGTCTTTTTTTTTTTTTTTTTTTTGACTTTTATAAAGTTCACTTTGAAATCTTTACCATCTTTTTTCTTTTTTGAAATCAAAGTGCGCAACGTTTTTAATTGTTTGATTGGTTAAATACATTTCTCAAATCAGATTGTCCAAAAGCATTATAGATTCCACTAGTTTTTTATTATTATTATCAAATAGATCTTTAACAATGACACTAAGAAATTAAGCTCCTTATAGCACAGAGGTGTAAAGCTTGGTAGTAATGCTACTGACATAACAGATAGACATTTTTATCCATAAATATCACTTAATTATTATTCACATTTTATTTTTTTATTCAAAAATTAATATTTCTTACTTAGATACACAGGTAATAAGAAAATGAAGGAAAAATTGTGCCCAAAAAGGTAAAGTAGGCCTAAACAAGTATTTGTGTTTAGACTTCATACTATAAGGTTTGATTTCACATACTAGCACCTCTTTTTTTGTCTCTAAAGTTTTTTTTTTTTTGGGTAGGTGCGAGTTTTTTTTAATTATTTGATTAATTATATGATACACGTTTCCTTTGTTGGTAGTAAAAGCCATTGCAATCTTTGAGCAAAAGGTTACAAATAATGCAGAAAACAAGAATTAAGATTGGTTCAAAATTTATAATTAAAAAAAAAAGAGCAACGTGGTCTTGATGAAAACAAGAATTAAGATTGGTTCAAAATTTATAATTAAAAAAAAAAAAAAAAAGGAGCAACGTGGTCTTGAATCTCTTGATAACTATCAAGCCCAAAACTAGGAGTTGTACATGGCCAACAGAAGTCTTCCCCCTTTCTTTTATTTTTTATTTAAAAATAGTTAATTTCGAGTCACGTGTAATGTGACGTGAAATTGTAAAACTTGTACATGTTCTACGTACTAGGCAAAAATAGTCCAATGCCACTCTTTTTCGAATTTATTTATGTTTTATTACTGTCTGAGAAATATTTAGTAATGTACCATTTTTGAAACTCAAGTTCGACATAGAACTTAAGTTTACGAAAATCGTGTTACTTAAAAATTTGATATAAAACTTAGGGTTATGCTAATGAGTACCCTAGAGCACTCATTAATAATGTATTTTAGAAAAATTTTGATACCACTTTTATGAAAAAAAAAAAAAAAAATTATCAAAATATTAATTAATTTTTTTCTTTTCATAAAAAATTTCTTTAAATAAATTATTAACTAGGGTCCTAATGTCCTAAGTGATTTCCTTAAAACTTATTACCAGTGTTTCAAACTCTTTGACTACGTTTTTCACTACTTTTTTTTCACGTGACCTAATAAAAGAAAAAAAAAAAAAAAAAAAAAGAGAAACCTACAGTCACGATTGTTGACTGTGTGAGACAGCCATAATTGTTGGAGTCCAAATCTTCTGTCTCATCAATTGTGCTCCACTTCATGCTCCACCAATAAAACTTGGATAGGTAACATTTCTCATTAAATGAGATAACTCTGACTTTAATGAGAGAGGCTAGTTGTCTTATTTAATGAGTTATCTCATTTAATGAGAGAGGCTACTTGTCCAAGTTTTATTGGTGGAGTATGAAGTGGAGCACAATTGATGAGACAGAAGATTTGGACTCCAATTGTTGACTGTGTGCCCACGTGACCCTGACAGAAAAAAGAAAAAAGAGAAACCCGCAACCATAATTGTTGACTGCAATCACACAGCCATAATTGTTGACTGTGTGAATGCTACTCGAGTAACACATTCCATGTCAAAAATAGTAGTGAAACATTAATGATTTCGAAAAATAGTAGTATTTGCTATTTTTATCCTTTAAACTTTCTAAAAACCTCCATATATCTCACCAGATTAATTATGATATTTTAATAATTGTTAATTAAGTCCAGAAGTTGGCAATTAATTTGAAATATTGAGACCACAAAATTGCATTAGATTGCTCTTCTTTTAAGAAAAAAAAATTTCTTTTAAAAATCTTTGGAGTGCTAAATTTTCCATTTAAAATTGAAGTGGTTTAATCCATTTGAGTAAACAATATTATTGTGCACTAAAATTAAGAATTAAAATGGACAGGTGGCATGTGGTTTGTGTGTATGTGTATATATATATATGTGGACTGAGTTCAAGTTACGCTATGTATAACTTTAACAAATATTACATCACTTAATAACTTATTATTAGATGTGAATTTTGACAAATTTACCATTAGATTACATTATATTCATATGGATAAAACTTATATACAGTACTTTTGGTACTGTTTCTTAAGTTCTCTTTTTAAGATTCTGCCATATGGCTATTTAACTTAAAAAATACACTTCCATCCATAAAAAAAAAAAAAAAAAAAAAAAAAAAAAAAGTCACATGACAGAATTTTAAGAAAAGAACCTAAGGAACAGTACATAAGTACTATATCTAAGTCTTGCTCTATTCATACACTTCCCATGCTTAAAATTTCAAGGCCGTCAAATATCAATAGTCATGTTATCAACAATTATTTAAATTCAAATTTTTGTAATTTAAAATAATACCTAAAAGATGACTTTATGGATCAGATAATAAATAACATTCAATTGACATAAAAATTAGCATGCATATTAAAGACATATAGAACATATAATTCAATTGAGGGATTTTTAAAATATGAATTCAATAAAGAGTTATTAGATAGTTTAATAATAATAATAATAATAACAACTTCAGAATGTACATCGAAATAGGTTGGTATAGAAATATTTTGTTCCAATGGACAAATCAAAAAAAGGTTTGAAACAGTATTTAAAACATTAGTTACGAAAGGTAGAAAACTACACTAATATTGTGGTTTTATTATTCAACCATGAGTTGTACTGGTCTTGATCAAATATTCTCATTCATAAAAATAAAATGAAAAAAAAATATATATATTCCCAAGAATCATTCATTGGTAAGTAAGCATTACCTATTGATACCAACATTTGGGTGGCCTAGTTAGTAAAATAGCGGGCCGACAAGTCTCAGAACTTGGGTTCGAGCCTTAACAATTAGCTGTATGTTGATACTCCTTATATCTCATCTCCATCCCAAATGGTTCAAAGAAAAATAAGTGAGTTTCTCACGGACCGGAAGTATGGGGTTTAGCTCGAGAGTAGATAATGTACTACTATGGTCATGCCTAGGTAGGGCCCACTACCTTTTTTTTTTTAACAAAAAAGAAAAGAAAAGAGTACTACCTATTAATGAAATTGGGCCTAAACAATTAATTGCATTTAGATTTCAAACTCTTAATGAGAATGCTAACGAATGCCCTTAAGGCATTGGTTAATAATATTTTGACAGCTTTTCTCATTTTCCATAAAAATGGTATCAAAATTTTCCTAAAATGAATTGTTAACCAATGTCCTAAGGACACTTGTTAACATGACCTTTTTTTTTTTTTTTTTTTTTTTTTTTTTTGTCCAGCCACGTACACCATCAATCTTGTTAGTTGCTAACTTGCTATGCACTTCTCCAACGCCATCACATAGAAAGTTTACAGAAATTGCAATTACTGAGCATTACATTTTCCCCTTTTTCAGTGTTTTCATATATTGTTGCTATGATTTTTTTGTTTTTACTATTGCCAAAGACGAGGAAGTCTACAGCAAACCTGTATATTTATGACAATAGGATTTATTTTTTTATTTTTTTATTTTTTTGAGAACCATGAGATTATGATTTTAGCTAGCTAGTTCGAAAGCTTCCTTAAGGCATACTGTAATATCAACATCACAAGAAAGTGTAGAAAAGTCCCTTAAGGTTCGTGTTTAATGGTTACAAATAATTATAAAAACAAGAATTAAGATTGGTAACATTGGTTCAAAATTTATAATAAAAAAGAAAAAGAGCAACATGGTTACAAATAAATAAAAGAAGGAGAAGGAGAAGGAGGAGGTGGAAAAATTGTGCGTAAAGCTTGGGGCAATTTTCTAAAAGGTAAAATAGGTGTAATTGTTAATTGGTTAAATGCAAGGCATGAAGTTTGTTTTCAAACTTATAAAGTTTGACTCTACAAACTTTATAAGTGTACTTTTTGTTGGACTTGAGAATATTGGAACCATTTCTTCGTATTAATTGTAAGATTGAGTGGCGTTATTACTGCTGTAAGATAATCTCTGGCACTCAATATTTATTCAAAAACATTAACTTCGGAAATGCTGCCTACTCTTGGTTGTAACTTATAAGAATTCAAGGCATATACATGCGGATTTAGATCTTCTAAATTTCCTAGAGTACTCTATGATATAAAGTTCTTTAAATCTCAACCTTTCTATTAAAATAAATGGTTAAGTTGGTGACCCATCATCAATTCACTCATACAATCTTAAATTAGTCTTTCAAAACACATAAATATTCCTATTTATCCTAAACACCTTTCAACTTCTGGACTTATCTCTAATTTTTTTTAAAATTATGAACTTATCTCTATTACTTCTTTTTTCAGAAAAATCATCAACCCAAAAACAATGATCATTATAACTTAAGCATTTATCTCCACGTTTCTATCTTTAAAAACTAAATAACAACCCAATCATTTTTCATCGGATGCTTTTTTCAAGGGTATAGCTTGCATCTAGCGTTGTTGGCAACAAGATCCTTAGAGTTGGTTCTAGATTCTTGAACTAGTAAAAAGCGTTTGCATCTCCATCTGAGCAGAATTGCTCAAGAAATTTTATTATTCTAACTTGTTTCATCCTTGGGAGGATTAACCATCCCAATGTTGAAGATAAACTTAGTATTAAGACTTGCTCTGGCTTGGGAGTCCACCTTAACGGCTTGACCTCATGGGTTCATTTCTTATTAAATGTTAATATTAATATTCATTTCTCGTAAATCATCAATTGAGGCAAGGATTGTTTTTTGAGTTGGCGATTTTATGGAAAAAGATAATTTAAAAAAAGAAGTTGAATGGTGTTAAGCTGCTAAAGTCAACATTTACTATACATGAAGTGTACTTTTTGTATGTTAAGACTAATTTAGGGTTGTATTTATGAATCAATGACGTGGCAGCATCTTAACCATTTATTTCAAAAGAAAAGTTGAGATTTAAAGAACTCTATATTGTAGAGTACCCTAGAAAATCTAGATGATCTAAATCACATACTAGAGACTAGAAAACAAATAATAAAAAAATCTATAAGGTTTATGAATGTACCTCCAAATACCATGAGTAAACCTGAATAGATTATCAATAGCAATAGAAACGCACGTGCACACTCAGCACACAGCCCAAACAAGTCTTGCTTTCCATGCTCCTCCTTTCAAGACGGCTTTCAATGGGCCAAGCCACCCTAATTAATCTCTACAAGTACGAGATCTAGGGTTTCGTCTAACGTTAGGAGTGGAGAGGGGATCTATCCTTATATTATATACAGTAAATATACACTAATTATAGATCAGGCTTAAAACCCTACACTTTACCTCACATCAGACTATGGTATAAGCCCAATAAAACAAGGTGTACCAAGGCTCACTATTGAATTTGACCATAGTATATTAACAAACCCTCTAGTTATATTAACTGAGTTACATCCAACTCGTTTTATGAATTCAAAAGTCCAATAAATAGAAGCTCAATTCTAACATTCTCACACTTGGGAAACATTAATTGGTGTTTGTAATTTTGAAACAACTATTATTATTTTGAATCAGCTATTATTATTAGGAAAAGGGTTAATGAAACAGCTATTATTCTCAAGGAACCCTCCATCATCACGCTTTATAAAAATAATAAAACTGATTTATGATTTTGTTTATGTAATAAATGGTACTAACAGAATGCTTATTTATAGGAAACGTAATGTCTTATTGTATTGTGACGAGAGGAGAGGAATTTGTTTGAGCTTAATCAGTTTTCTTATACTTTAAATTTGTACCACGCATAGGGATTTGGCATCAAGCATTGACTCTGTGAGTCTTGTAGATACAACCATTTAGTGGGCCATTAGGTTCATTTGGATACATATATCAATTTTCTAACTCAAGAAAGGTGCATTGCAACTTATTTTACACGGAGCTATGATTAGTCATCATCATTCGTTGCTTTATCAAATTCTTTTAAAAAAATTCAAGGATCATTAAAATGAAATATAGTGAGCATTGGGATTTGGCGTCAAGCATTGACTTTGTGAGTCTTGTAGATGCAACCATTCAGTGGGCCATTAGGTTCATCTGGATACATATATCAATTTTCTAACTCAAGAAAGGTGCATTGCAACTTATTTTACACAGAGCAATGATTGATCATCATCATTCGTTGCTTTATCAAATTCTTTTAAAAAAATTCAAGGATCTTTAAAATGAAATTTAGTGATTTGATTTTAGTGGTTTTTTTTTTTTTTTTTTAAATTTTTTTTTTTTAAGGTGGTACTACTTCGAAGGATAGAACATTATTAATACAATTATTCATGTTTTGACAACTATGATCCGAGAAGTGTTATGTTCACAATATTTTCACAATAAATCTTATGTGGTAAGTTGTTACTAGTTTTAATTTAAACTCACCATTGAAATTAATTTTTTGCCCATTAATAACAACCAGCAAAGCAATAACAACCTACAACTTAGAATTTATTATGAAAATATTTTGGTATGTGTATATAGCATTTCTCTTTAAATTTCTTCCATAAGTTAGGGAATGACTCTGTAAGTCTTGTTTATGGGCCCTAGGTTCATTTGGTTACATATATCAATTTTCTAACTTGTGAAAGTGCAACTTATTTTAGACGGAATGTGATTAGTCATTCAAAATTTAACAATCTTTTAAGAGAAAAGTTATGTGTACAACATTTTCATAATATTTTCACAACTTTTAGGTGGTAAGATGTTACTTGCTTTTATTGGTCGACAAACTTAGCACATTACTCAATTAATGATAATTCACATTTTTAGATTTAGAATTAGTTCAATTCGGCCTGGTTTTTGTAGTTCTAATAAGGAGTACTAACTTGTAAACTCATGCATATGCATAAGTACATTTTAAAATATGCAATTAGATGAAATCATTATTTTTTATATAAAATATGAAACAACATTTTCATCGATAACAATTGAAAATATTTTTTATTTGTTTTAAATAAACTTATGTGGGGGTAAGAGCCCAAACTTATGTACCGGGCCTTGGGCCCTGCTCGTGGATACATCAAAGGAGGAGTAAATAATTAGGTAAGGCCCTGGAATAGAGGACCACGCAAAGAGAAGGTGGAGGAATATGATCCGAGGAGGTTAGCCTCCTCGGATAGGGTGAATGTAAGTCAAGCAATTGTTTGGATGATTTAAAGTGACACTCTAGGAAGCTTCAACAATAAGGACGAACTTCAAGCACGTACAAAGGTGATGATAACACAGAAATATCTCAAAGAAAAGCTGCTACCACCGCATTAAATGCACTGCAGCAACTTTTTGGCCGCATTTATGGGAAGAAGACCCCTGAACAGTACAATTTTCAGCTATCGCCACTCACAGATAACAAAAGAAGATGCTTGATGGGACATGCACTCAAGTAAGGATTTTGATGGGTAACAAGTGTAAGGTCAAGATGGCCTGAAAAGACCTATATAAATGTAAAAAACTCCGATGAGAGGGGATCGGAAAAAAAGAAAGAAAGAAGAGGAAACGAAAGAATTACTGTAGCATTAAGACTTGTAATAACTTTCATATTTATTGTATTGATCTCCTCGGACAACCATTTCCTCAAGCTATATGTGTTGAAATATTTACTAGCCGTTATTGTAAACTACTAAAACCTAGCTCTTTGGCCCATTCTCTACAAATTTATTGTATTGGGCTCACTAAATCATCGTCCAACAATTTGTGACCCTACAACTTATATTTTATATTTTCAAATATACAAACATTATATATGTTGCATATAAGTTTGGTAAAACTTTAATATGCATTTTGTTATGCTTATTTGTAAATGTATTCCATGAATATGCATAACGCTACAGGCTAGTGTTTATTATGTATCGAATGGGCATGAACTTTAAACTTGTAGAGCACAAGGTTAATTTATCATCAAGAAAATCAGAAGTTCATGAATGTGCAAATGTCAAACCTAGCAAAGAACTTTGTTGCTCAACTGGCATCTTTTAGTGTTTCCAATAGAAAGTCAGAAACAACCAAAGTTTAAATCTCCTTATTGATTGTAACTACTGACTTTTTTTTATTATTTTAAAAAAGGTGTTAAAATCTAAGATATTGATTTTCTTATTAGTGTCTTTATTTTGGAATTCTTCCTTATGCTTGCACAATTTTCTCATAAAAGATCTTGCTATGATCAAATTCCTTCCCATGCACACTAAAGCATTAAATATACTGTATTCTTTTTCTCCATCTGATAAGATACTGTGGAAATTGTCATCCAAGTTAATTGAAAACACGTGATGCCCTGGCCCATAATCTTTTCTAATCGGTACTAGTTTGAACAATTCAACATTCCTTTGATGAAATAGGTGATATTGGAATTCGCTTTGTATACAATGAATTTGTTTGATGTTGCGAAATTGTTGTAGCTATCTATTGAAAAGTCTAGTGTGATTTGTTCCAAAAGCCATGTGCTTTACGAGTGAATAAGTGAAATGATTATTAATAAAAAAATGAGATTATTAACAATCCCGCCGGATATCAAACACTTAACAAGTAATTCCTCTCACAATGGCTATTTGTCATTAAATTTGCTTATTTTATGATCCACATATACTGAAAGATATTAGTAACATGTTTTCTAATCTATTACTTTTGCGGCTCTGTTAGTGATAATAAGATAAGTAAAAATGGAACAAGTGACTTTATCATATAAACAAAATAAGCATAGATTTTTTTTCTTTAAAAAAGAAAAAAAAAAAAAAAAAGGCTATTGCTACTGTTCATGATCCTTACAATAATTGAAGCATAGATTAAATTATCGTTGTTTTTAACAAGCCTTTTTTTTTTTAATAAAAAAAATCCTATATAATTTCTTATTTTGTGTGGGTTTAAATGGATATTTTTCTCAAGCTTTCAGAGCATGGGCTTTAGATAAGATGTTCAACTCTTAAACGCCATGCATTGACTTTTAAGTCTTGTGCATGGAACAAGCCAAGATAAGAATATAATCCATTTTGATCAGCCATAGCTTCTTTTATGTGAAAAATTAAACATTCATTTGATGTGATAGGAGATAATGGAATTTGACACCGTATACGCTGGGGTTTGTTTAGTAGGCAAGTCATTTTCTTTAAGCGTGAAACGTCTAGAATGGAAAAGTCTAGTATGATTAGTATGACAGCATGTAAAGTTGTCTAGAATGGAAAAGTCTAGTATGATTAGTTGGCAAGTTGTTGTTTTAGTGTGAAAAGTCTAGAATGGAAGACTTTTAGGTTCCTACAAAGTTTTGGAGAGAAAATTGCTAGCCACCCATCCCATTGGGACCCCCTATCAAAGTTTTAGTGTGACTTTCTATCCCAAGTATGGACATAACCTATGAACTAATAGTAGTCCTTTCCAGGTAGCAAGATATTAGTAAAGATGAGTTGAAATGGGAATGGTTGTTGTATGGTGTGTACTTGACGGGTGAAGGTATATGAAAATGACAAAATTCAACTACAAACTCCTACCAAAAAATTAACAAGGTTACATATTTTGAAATTAAATGTAACTGTTGGAATGCATTTTTTTTTTTTTTTGTTCTTAACATGTATGTCAAATTTCGTTCAAATCGAATAATATTTACCATTTGATCCATAAACTTATTTTTCATACTGTTGAGGTCCAAAATTTCACAACAAAGCCCATTCCACAAAAAAAAAAAATAAAGAAGGCCCAATTCGTGTAGCAAGAAGAATCGACGTCAAGGCCCTATGTATGTTCAGATTTCCAGCAAAAAAGGCCATTAAAAAAGTCCAGCAAATTCCAGTGAAAGAGCTGGGACGGGATCCCCAGAGGCTGCCAGAGGCTCAGGATCCTCGGGACGTGCAGCACAGCTAAAGTGGATTAAAGCAGGTTTAAAAGAGGGATCAAAGACAAAAACATGCAGGTCTCATGCTCTGATGCTCCAGACATATAGTGGGACCAGGAAGTACAAAGCAAAAAACGCATGAGCTATGATTTCAACCATTTGGAGAAAATGACAAGGAATAGTACAACTGAAAAAGCTGAAGAAATGAAAAATGCCAAATAGCTGAAGAACAGCAAATGGAGAAGCTGGAAATAGAAAACCAGCTAAGGGACTTTCGTTTGGTCGTACCAAAAGTATGAAGCTATGAGAAAAAAGGGAAACAATATAGCCCTGAGCAAAACTGGCACGGCACAAACTCTAAGGGGCAAAAGGGAGAAATTACCAGTACCCCAGAGCTCGATCTGTGCTATAAAAGAAGGCATGATGCAGAATAGAAAAACGAGAAGGGAATCGTTAAGATAACTCTGTAAAACTCAAGAAAAACAGAGGAACCGCTCCCGGTATCCCAGAGACAGCCACTACAGCACATACTCGGATTCAACAAATTCAAACTTTGCAAGTCTTGGAAGCTTGAATAGCTATCAAAGTCTGTAATTTTTGAGCTTAGTTGAACCTTGTATCGCGTGAATATAGAACTATAGGAAGAGCTCTGTAAAATCAAAAGAAAACAGAGGAACCGCTCTCGGTATCCTAGAGACAGCCACTATAGCACATACTTGGATTCAACAAATTCAAACTTTGCAAGTCTTGGAAGCTTGAATAGCTATCAAAGTCTGTAATTTTTGAACTTAGTTGAACCTTGTATCACGTCTAAGTGAGCACTGTAATCATAACTAAGGAAAATTAATAAGATGCACCTCACTAATTCGAGGATCCTTGACTTTGTTTTACATTATATATTATTTGCTGCGCATTCCCTTGCTATTAAAATGTCATTCAATACAGATATTTTTGTTTGTCAGTTATTTGTATTGTAGGGAGCTTGTTTTGTGCACCACTCGGTTCTTAAACAGCCTTTTAGCTGTGGTGAACCGAGCCCAGTCCACCAAGAATACTTATTTGGCCTAGGAACTTTGGGCCACAGTGCTGAGAAGAAAAAAGCACTCTCACATTTTGACGACTCCGCTGGGGACTGGGAAAAAGGAGAGGGAAAAAGCAGTCCCTTCGCAAGCATGGCTCCAAAGCTAGGAAACATCTAGAGGAAGGAAAATTTCTCTTAGTGCGTTCAACATCAAGATCCCAAAAGTGCGGGTCCCTCCAACGAACGTCCTACCAAGGGACTCTATATGGAATTTTGGGGAACTTCCCAACACAAGATAAGTTTTATGTGTCATTATTTTCTCCATTTTATATTTTGAACATAATGGACTGAAGTTTATGGTTTTCAAATGGATAGCTATCACTGTGTTGCATGAAAGCAAAAGCATTGTATTGTTTAATAATAAAAGTAGACACTTGTTCTACACAATATAGAATCATAGATAAGTTTAGTTGTCATACTCATCCTCCAATTAAATGGACCTCATTTAAAGATGTTCATAAAAAATAACTGTCCAGCTGAATCAATTAGTTTTGAAAAATAATAAATAAATAAAATGAAGTCCTAAACTTTGATTAGCATTTATGCAGTTAGTTTAGTCCTAAACTTTGAAGTCCAAAACTTGAAGATGCTTGATGAATGAGGTATTGGTGGTGTGAAACTACTTTGTACCATTGGTCTCCAAAGGCAACTCACTGATCTCATAAAAAGTTAACTAATACTAAAGGTGTTTTGAGAGTACAGCCAACCTATAGAGTACAGCCAACCTATATAGTACAACCAAAAAGTTGAAAATAAATGTTGAACTCAGCTAGAAGAAACAAAATCTTGTTTCTCTTGAGGATTCTACTCTTTACAAAAAGGGGGTAAGAGGAGTCATGTAATAATATTTTAACAATCAAAACATTGTCTCATTGCTAAAAAAAAAAAAAATGGAGAAGTGAGCCAAAAAAAAAGATTGATGGAATGAAGATTGTATGAGCTACACAGTAAAGCAATTGCCTCACGTTAGGGGGCTGATTTATTTTCTTTAAAAAAAAAAATTCATAATATTATTTCATTTCTTTTTTTAAAAAAAAAAAGAAAAAAAAAAAGAAAGAAAGAGAAGTAAGCGAATCAAAGAGGCTTGATGAAATGTAAATTACATAACAAAGCAATCGCCTCACGTTGTGGGGCTAAATAATTTTGCAGCAACTTGATAATAATATCATATGGTGCAGGTTAACAAAATGGACAAGTTTTCTTGGCTCCGCCCATGGATTTGGCAAAATGGAGTAGTTCCATGATCCCAACAAAGCTTAGGAGATCCTTGACTCCAGGAAGCAAAGCTTGGGAGATCCTTGATCCCAACAAAGCTGAGGAGATCCTTTATTCCAGCAAGGCTGAGTACGCCCTCGATTCCAACAAAGCCTAGGAGATCCTTGACTCCAGGAAGCAAAGCCTAGGAGATCCTTGATCCCAACATGTAAAGTTGTAATTTACAACTGTGTTTTTGTTGGCTTTTATTCCGTGCCAAATTTGATTGTAATTATGTTCAATCGTTTAAACCCTGTATTTGTTGTGGGATTTGTTGTAAGGGTTGTGTGATAGAGAGAGTGTATGAAGACTCAAGCATTTGAAGATTGAAGGATTCTCGCGGGTGTCTCGCGACCTAGCATCCCGCGAAGTGAATCATGTGCCAGGCACATGCTGGAATGTGAAGAGTCAGGCCAGGTGGAGACAGCTATGTCTCGCGAGTATCTCGCGGGTAAGGCCTTCCCGCGAGACACCCGCGAGGCAATCTGTTCTGCCAGCCTGTACTTTTTGAATCACACCTTTTGCACCTATCCTATATATACCATCATTACCCACAATTGTTGAGGAATACTTCAGAGAGAAAACCCTAGCCAAACACATTGGTAACTAGAGATTGTCTTCCCCATCTTTCTCTATACAATTGCTTGTGGTATCTCCTCAACCCTTCCCTCTCCATTATCCAATTCTTTGAGAGGTTGATAGCCCAAACACTTACCACACCTTGAGAGTGCTGTGTGACGTTTTGGTGCTGCTGGGAAGCATTGGAAGAAGCCTTGAATGGCAGATGCAACATGGAGCTTGTTGCGGGATCCGGATAACTAGGACAAGACACGGTTCCGAGAAGCCTTGTTGGAGTAGGAGCTTGGAGGGCTTAGGTACAACGGGTAGACTAGGCTTGGAGGGTCTTTTGCTAACCCATGTATCCCAACTGATTGTCTAGTGGATCGATTTCCGCTTGGAGGGCGGCGGAGAGGTTTTTCGCCGAGGTCTTCGGTTTCCTCTTCGATAACACGTCTCGGTGTTATCTGTGTTTGCATCCTTCTTCCCTACTCTTGTTCATTTCATTTTTACTGCTGAGTTGCTTTAAATATGGATTAGAGTAGTTGTTTTGTCTATACGCTTGTGTTTACACTATTCCGCACTTATCTTTAAGTTAGTGTAAAATCAACCAAGCCGTAATTTTAATTTGGGGGTCTAAACCGCTCGTGTGTTTTCAACACATTTTCGAGCTTTCACAACAAAGCTAAGGAGATCCTTTATTCCAGCAAGGCTGAGTACACCCTCGATTCCAGTAAAGCCTGGGAGATCCTTGATCCCAACAAAGCTGAGGAGATCCTTGATTCCAAATGAGATCCTAGATTCCAGTAAAAAAAAAAAAAAGAGTAGTTCCCTGGGTCTAGACACAAATCCAACAAAAATGGAGTAGCTCCTTGATTTCAAAGAAGTTGAGTAGTTCCTTGGTTCCAACCATGGTTCTAGCAAAATGAAGTAGTTCTTTGGTTCCATAAAAAATTTCGAGTTGTTCCTTGATGGAATAGTTTTCTGATTCTAGCAAAGTGGAACAATTTTTTGGTTTCAACAAAGTTGAAGTACCTCCATGGATCCAGCAAAGTTAAATGGTTATAAAAAAAAATGGAGGCATAAAAAAAAAAATTTGATAGAAGTTCCACAATAGCATCAAGAGAAGGTGGATCAAGCATGGTTCAACAACTACCTCATTTCCTAGGGCCTAAAGCCTACTGTTCGATGGGCCTTGAATATATTTTGAAGAAAATCAATAAAAACACTACATTGCAAGTCAGCAACAAAACCAACATTATTGAAAGCTCAACAACTATACAGTACATCTATCATTTCTTATAGCTCAACGAATGGGCCCACCCATGGAAATAACAAGATTTGGAAGAGATACAGAGACCACTGAAGGACACCTACAACTAGCTCTAAAGGCCAACCATGAGATCACAAGTATTGCCTAATCCTCTCAATGTACCACTAGTACATGAAAGAGGAATTGAATGGGAAGTCCACAAACTGTCACTGCCAATCCTAGTCCTTTCATCCAGTACAAAGTAAATTTTGTGGAAAATATACTTTATGATGAATCGGCTCCAGCTGGAGAATATCCTATTGTTAGGATCCCGGGGGGCTCCCATCTCGAGGATCCCGAGGGGCTCCTATCCCAGAAGAAGAAGAAACCTGGAGGGAAGGCAGAATTTTACTTATAAAGGCACGCGGGACCTGAATGTAGCCTACAAAAGGATCTTGGACCACCATCTTACATGATAGCCTAGGAAGAGATCTTGGAGGAACCTGGGGATACGATGAGTCAGAATATCCCATCTCCAGGATCCCGAGGGGCTCCTATCCCAGAAGAAGGAAACGATACCCATGATTTGAGGGACCCCTTGGACAGAAAAAAAAAAAAAAGACAGAAGAAGGAAGGCTAATATATTGCTTTTGAAGATCCCAGAGAAACTTATGGATATGGAAAGGAAGGCATAAATCCTACCAAAGGAAAAACTAGAAGAGGTGAACTTGGGGGCTGACCTAAAGAACCCAAGGCCCATCCTAATCAGCAATCAGTTATTAAAAAAAAAAAGAGCAACTGGTGGAGCTATCGAAAAAAAATATATGAAGATTTATTGGCGTGAACTCCTTCAAATTAAATAAGGCATGTCCAAAGGATAAACTTCCTTTGCCTAACATCGATCTCCTCATAGATCCAGCCAAGGCAACAACAATATCAACCATAAAGAGGCATACTATGGTCAAGGAACTTAAGAGCTTCTTAGAAAGAGTTTCTTACATTAGGAAGTTCACACCAAGACCAGCCTTGGTCACTAGTGGACTATCCGAACTAGGCTGGTCACTAGTGGACTATCCGAACTGTTGAAAAAGGAGAATGTTTTCATATGGGGAGCTGAGCATCCAATCATAAAACTTCAACATGAGTCATTTGCCTACCTTATGGGTACTAGTCCATGGCAAAATCATTATTGTTATACCTAGGATCCCGATCCCAAGCATACAGAGCATTAAAGGAAACCGAAATGAGGTATCCCAACATAGAAAGAGCGCATTTGGCGGTCATGTATCTCAACAACTGAATCATTACTTTTTACCACCAAATCCTATTGGTGATAAGCTCTCATCCAATAAAAACCCTCCTCCATCAGCCCTTGCAATCTTGAAGAGTGGCCCAGTGGCTAATATTAATTTCCCAATACAACATAGGTCCTAAAGATCTCCAGAGCTATCAAAAGCTAAGCTGTAGCAAACTTACTGGTCTGGTTCCTTGAAGAAGAGGAGTACATATTAAGTGAGAAGATCTCTAAAAAAAGCAGTAGCGGTAGAGATCCTTGTAAAGAAACAGACTATGAGATTTGTGAAGACACTATGAGATTTGTGAAGACAGCCTTCAACGAGCATGCCTAGAGGAATCCTTCCTCTTCCAGGATCCCCGTAAGAGGATCACCCACTTGAAGAAAACACCATGACAGAATCATCTTGGTGGAGCTCCTGGCCACCAATTCATCAGTGAGAGCAACCTTAGATGACTCATAAAAGAAGTTTATTTTCATAAAAGAAGTTTATTTTCATAAAAGATTTGTTCACAGCCAAGAGAGGATATTATAGAAGATCCTCGGAGAAGGAAACAAATCCTCAACCCTTTAAAGAAAAGAAAAGAAATCAGTTTAGTGAGTCCACTTGAAAACGAGGGGCTACGAAGGAACTTTCTCTGAAAATTGAAAAATTCAATGGTCATGAACAAATTTTCCAAGTAACATGGCCTAGGACTTGAGAAAGGGCAAACTTTCCATGTACCTCGCATAGGACTTGACCAAAACAGAATTTTCCAAGTAGCATGGCCTAGGACTTGGGAAAGGGAAAATTTTCCATGTACCTAGCTCAGGACTTGATCATAATAGAAATTTTCCAAGTGGCATGGCCTAGGACTTGGGAAAGGGAAAATTTTCCATGTACCTCGCCCAGGACTTGAACAAAACAAAATTTTCCAAGTGACATGGCCTAGGACTTGGGAAAGGGCAAACTTTCCATGTACCTGGCACAGGACTTGACCAAAACAGAATTTTCCAAATGGCATGGCCTAGGACTTGGGAAAGGGAAAATTTTCTATGTACCTAGCCCAGGACTTGATCAAAACAAAAATTTTCCAAGTGACATGGCCTAGGACTTGGGAAGAGCAAACTTTCCATGTACCTAGCCCAGGACTTGGCCTGGAACAAATTTTCTAAATACATGGCTCAGATATTGGCCAAGACCAAAAGTTTCCAAGTACAACCAAGAAAATGGTCAAAAGCAAAAGTTTATGGGTATAAGCTATAGCATGTACCAACAATAGGTACAAGTGCAGATTGCAAGCATATCCCAATCATGGCTACAACTTGTAGCACGTACCAGCAATAGGTACAAGCCATAGCACGTCCTAGCAAAGGGTGCAAATTGTAAGCAAGTCCTAACGAGGGGTACAAAGAGAAAGAGCCTTGAGTGGGTATGAAAACCCAAAAGTGGGTGTATAAAGTACACAAGATTGACCTCCTTGAAAGAAATTGGCTCAAGGGAGCCTAAGGAAACAAGGAAGGCGTAGCTTTTAAAAATATACATATATATATATATATATATATATATTCCAAGAGTACATCACTCGAAGCCGCAAAAGCATGGATACTTTTGCAAATCTCTATACAAAGAGGTTAGTCAATGACATTGCAAACCAGCTAGTAACATTTCCCTCCTCCTACAAGGTGTAAACTCACCAAAGGCTTGGAGGTACTTCAATTCAACAAAAGAAAGGTACCCTTTCGGCAAAGATCAAGAGCATCCACAAGAAGAGCAAGGTCTTTAGCTAAAGTAAGGCATGGAGATGTTCTTAAGCATTCTAAGCCATGTCCTCAGGGAAGTTTCTGTCTCTTAATACATTGTGAGAAGAATAGCTAGCCTTGATTAGACTTTAAATTAGCATGTTTATATGATTCAATGACTTATTATATCATGGTCTCATTGGTAAGTCACTATTCATGGACTAAAATCTCATGTGGCAAACATTTGGGTATTATTCACCTTAGCCATAGCAAGTATGTACTACAATGCATAGAATATCTTTGGCAAAGTTCATGGGGGCTGCCCTCACTCAACCTATTTTGTAAAACAAACAAAATCTTGTTGACAAAGCAATGCAATCTGATATTGATATTTAATTTTTGTATGCTACTTTCAAAAAGCATATCCTAGAATTACTAGCAAAAAACACTAGTGCTAGAAATATACTTTTGGCATCAAATGCAATACCAATATAATTTTGGCTATATATGAATATCTCATTTTTGGCCTGACAAAATTGACTTGTTTTATGGAAAATTGAATACCAATCTACAGCTTAATACTAACATGAAGGTGAATTCTAATCTTTGGCAACATGTTAGTTCATTCCATGAAGGAAGTGTAGCAATTCATTTGGAGTTTCCCTCAAGAATTATTTGATCTACACATTGGTTCTACAAAACAGGAAAGTGTCCAAAAACAATTTATTTTCTCGCGCGTGGGCTACAGATAACCCACGAGCTCGGGGGGCTAATGTTGAGGTCCAAAATTTCACAACAAAGCCCATTCCATAAAATAAAAAAATAATAAAGAAGGCCCAATTCGTGTAGCAAGAAGAATCGACGTCAAGGCCCTATGTATGTTCAGATTTCCAACAAAAAAGGCCATTAAAAAAGTCCAGCAAATTCCAGTGAAAGAGCTGGGACGGGATCCCCAGAGGCTGCCAGAGGCTCAGGATCCTCGGGACGTGCAGCACAGCTAAAGTGGATTAAAGCAGGTTTAAAAGAGGGATCAAAGACAAAAACATGCAGGTCTCATGCTCTGATGCTCCAGACATATAGTGGGACCAGGAAGTACGAAGCAAAAAACGCATGAGCTATGATTCCAACCATTTGGAGAAAATGACAAGGAATAGTACAACTGAAAAAGCTGAAGAAATGAAAAATGCCAAATAGCTGAAGAACAGCAAATGGAGAAGCTGGAAATAGAAAACCAGCTAAGGGACTTTCGTTTGGTCGTACCAAAAGTATGAAGCTATGAGAAAAAAGGGAAACAACATAGCCCTGAGCAAAACTGGCACGGCACAAACTCTAAGGGGCAAAAGGGAGAAATCACCAGTACCCCAGAGCTCGATCTGTGCTATAAAAGAAGGCATGATGCAGAATAGAAAAACGAGAAGGGAATCGTTAAGATAACTCTGTAAAACTCAAGAAAAACAGAGGAACCGCTCCCGGTATCCCAGAAACAGCCACTATAGCACATACTCGGATTCAACAAATTCAAACTTTGCAAGTCTTGGAAGCTTGAATAGCTATCAAAGTCTGTAATTTTTGAGCTTAGTTGAACCTTGTATCGTGTGAATATAGAACTATAGGAAGAGCTCTGTAAAATCAAAAGAAAACAGAGGACCGCTCCCGGTATCCTAGAGACAGCCACTATAGCACATACTTGGATTCAACAAATTCAAACTTTGCAAGCCTTGGAAGCTTGAATAGCTATCAAAGTCTGTAATTTTTGAACTTAGTTGAACCTTGTATCACGTCTTAGTGAGCACTGTAATCATAACTAAGGAAAATTAATAAGATGCACCTCACTGATTTGAGGATCTTTGACTTTGTCTTACATTATATATTATTTGCTGCGCATTCCCTTGCTGTTAAAATGTCATTCAATACAGATATTTTTGTTTGTCAGTTATTTGTATTGTAGGGAGTTTGTTTTGTGCACCACTCGGTTCTTAAACAGCCTTTTAGCTGCAGTGAACCGAGCCCAGTCCAGCAAGAATACTTATTTGGCCCAGGAACTTTGGGCCACAGTGCTGAGAAGAAAAAAGCACTCTCACACATACATAATTTAAGACTATACAAACTTGAAATTAAATATTTGATTGATGACATAACTATTGATTTTTTATTTTCTTGAAAATTTACTAGTATAAAAGAAATAATAAGAAAATACAATCTAATGTTGAATCTGTCAAAATCACATTAAAAAAAAGGGTAAAATAATATTTTGATCCTTAAACTTTATCAAAAGTTTGTTCTTTATTCTTAAACTTTACTAAAATTTTGTTTTTCATCCCTAAATTTTACTAAAAGTTTTTTTTTTAATCCCTATACTTAAAAATGTTTGTGTTTTTTTATCTCTAAACTATTTTAAATGTTTACATTTTGTCCTTATACTTTACAAAAAAAAAAACTTGTTTTTTTGTTCCTAAATTATTAAAAAAATTTCATCCTTATTTTTGTCTCTAAACTATTAAAAAAACTCTTTATAAAATTTAAGGATGAAAAAATAAAATTTTAAAGTTTAGGAATTGAAAAACAAACTTTTCGTAAAGTTTTCTCACCAATCAAAAATAATAATAATAATAATAATAATAATAATAATAATGAAAAGAACAAGCCAGTCAATCAAATCCATGCCAAATATATCCAACCGAATCCATCCAAACTAAAACCTATATGTTAGTAGAAAATCATCAAGTAACCCATTTACATTTGGCAACCATCCTCAGTAGCAAATGTTGTTTAGTAAATCTGGTTGCCTAATTCTCTTTTCAAATTCTTATACTTAGCCTCATTTAATTGAAGTAGATTCCTTTTTGAAAGAATTTAAATTAAATAATTAAAAA
The DNA here is from genome assembly GCA_023621385.1 of Quercus gilva. Classification (NCBI taxonomy): domain Eukaryota; kingdom Viridiplantae; phylum Streptophyta; class Magnoliopsida; order Fagales; family Fagaceae; genus Quercus; species Quercus gilva. The sequence goes on along the minus strand of CM042476.1, from coordinate 79,289,186 downwards.
ACTTGCTGATTAAAATATTAGACATAATACTAATAGTGGCGTAATTATCTTTTCAAATTAGCTATAGATTCCTAGTATAAGAATTAGGATTGCTCAAAAAAATCTATGTGCACCTAAATCCAAATATGGTCTTCATTTTACCAATTGTTTGTAACGAGTATGTTTTTTTTTTTTTTTAATTAGGATATTGCTCCGCACTCCTCCAATACAGGCCAAAATATTCTCACAAAGTCTAGGAATTCATGCTCTAATTACCTCTTTACTGCAACACCAAATTCTTTGTGCCTCTTCACAAATCCATAATATATGCATCATGTCATCCTCATAATACATGCGTTTGAACAGATTGGCACATGCAGGTAGAACATTATGACATGCTTTCCATGCAAACATCTTAACATTATTAGGGACCTTCGCTTTCCAAATTGAGCACCAAACTATCTCCACTGCGATTTTATTGGAGCTTCCAGTTCCTATTGAGCATATCAAACTAGAAATTCAGTGGTGATGCTCTGATGCACACCATCTATAGATGGTAGTATTGCAAGGCCCCCTAGGATTTTGCTCTTTGTTTGAGATTGCTTGCCTACCACCAAAAAAAAAAAAAAAAAAAAAAAAAAACAAGAAAGATTTGAGTGAGATATCTTGGAGGAATAAATTTACAACAAATTAATATGCATTGAGAAATAACAACATACTGAAATAGAGAGATTTCCAAGATAATTTTGAAAGAAATACCAGGAGATGGTTTCAATAGGCTATTAATCATGGAAAAAGGAATAAAGCTATTAAATTATTCAAATTCTGAGCCCATCAGGACTTAGTGAATAATAGCTTACTAGCTCGTCACTAACTCATCAAACAATCTTCAGTGGTAAAGCCTATATTTCCCTTGGTACGATTTGGAAAAAGAAAAAGCAAGTTGACAAGAAGGAAATGTCGTGTCGCAGATGTATTACTATTAATAAATTCGTAAGTTCTAGTACCTATTAGAAATTTCAGCAATCCAACTTCTACTTAATGTAATGAAGATAGGAACAGTGAAAAGCAAACTCAATAGAAGCATAGGTATAGAACTCAAGATTGAATTTTAACACCCCTATCTACCCTGCCTACGAGAATTATTTTGAATAAATAAGATTTATGCAAATTATTACTGCACAGAGTTCCAGTAATACCACAATCAACATAATTAAAACTAAGTTAAGTGTTGGTTTATACCCATAACATTATCGGGGACTATAATACCTAGTACCACAACAATAATAAAAACCTATACAAACTCACAAGATTTTCATGATTGTTAAGCATATTTAAGGAATCACATATCCTAGATACAAACAACAATATTCAAAGCACAAACACAACATATATGGTGTGTTGAACATATTCATTTATTGTTCATCAGATAAACTCAACTATTTGTCTTTTCCAACACCTCACTGTGCAAAAATGAATCAAGTATGGCTCTGTTTTGGAACTCTATTCAACCTCACCTCCTCGCTCATTCTGGAGCTAATTAAGTGACATTGATGGACTTATTGAGTTCCCAATTAAACCAACAGAAGATTCATCTAACTTAAGAATGTCAATGGAAGACGATATAAAAGATTGAGCTGCTGCAACATACTGTAGAATTCTGGAGCTAATTATGTGTCCCTTATAGAATGGAATCAGGACTATTGAATTCTGGAGCTAATTAAGTACCATTGATGGATTTCTTGAATTCCCAATTAAACCAACAGAAGATTCGTCTAAGAATGTCAATGGAAGATGATATAAAAGATTGAGCTGCTACAGCATACTCTAAGCACATTGGTTACTGCATTTGAAAAAACTAGCTACTAAGAATAAACCCCAAAGAGAACCCATTAAGTTGAATCTTCACAAGTTTTCTTGGGCCCAACATGTTGATTAGGAGCTATCTCACATTTTCCTTGTTCATTGTTCTCACTTTTCAATTAGATCTCTCTATCCAACATCTTTTCTTTACTTATAAAACAAAAGTGGAGTAGCACTTGAACTTTGTTGATAAAGAACAGTATATGCAGAAAAGAAAACATTCTATGAGACAAAGGGTCTCATTACAAAGCCTTGGCATATGGAAATATCTTGACAATGAGTGGAAAACAAATTTTGCTAGAGGATTGGAAGTACCGACCTCAAATGTCAAATAATGCATAAAGCTATCAATAAATTTGAGCAGGCTAAGACATAGCAGTGATGATCTAAGACATTGCAATTCCTTGCATGTTAAGGGCATGAACTCCTTTCAAAATTATATTGAAATTGAATTAAAAGAGCATAATGAGAAATATAATATGCCAGGAGGTGAGAATACATGAAAGGTATTTTTTTCATACTTGATGCACTTGCCACACCTGCACAGAAAATGGAACGTCAAGTGAAAAAAAAAAAATCAATTGTTACTTTATCTCATCTATAGAAAATGGAAATTGTACCTAATAATGAAGCAAACATATCTAAGAAATTCATGGTCATGCCATAGGATAGTATAGACCAGTGGGATGAGAAGAGTCAAAGCAAGAAGAGAATTTAACCAAAAGTATAGCAAATAAAAAACAAACTACAGATATCAATTTAACACAGTTAAAAATAAAATAAAATAAATAATAAAAGAAACTGAAGGATGGAGCTTTTTCTTTCTTTTTCTTTTTTTTTTTTTTTTTTTTTTTTTTTTTTGAGGAGGCCTAATGGGCTTTTGCATTAAGGAATGAGGCTAAATCAGCCTGGAAAGCAGAAAAAGAAGGTGGAGGAGCAGACTCCATCCACACAGCGTAGTTTGTAACATATCTAGCATGCCGAGCTAGGCTATGGGAACCTTATTACCTTCTCTTTTTGTATGAGAGTAATGTAATTCATTAAAACAACTAAAAGACTTAGCATCAGCTATCAAAGAACCAAGAGGAGACAAAGAGTCAGCAGAAATGGCTTGAACAACCAGCATAGAATCCCCTTCCAGCACTGCATCTTATCCCAATCTCAAGAGCAAATTCAAGTGCCCTTGTTGCTGCCATAGTTTCAATTTCTGCTGCATGGTATCAACGTGGAAGCTGCTGAGAGAGTGCTGCAACGGCTGAACGATGTGAATCTCGGATGACCACACCAATGCCTGACATATTCTCTGAATCAAAAGTGGCACCATCATAGTTGATTTTATACAAATCAAGAGGAGGCTGCCAGGAAGCACGAGAATGTTGCTGCTGAGGGTGCTGTTGTGGTGAGTTTGCAGAAGGCTGGGCTGCACGGTACTCATTGTACCTAATTGTAGAGAGCTGAGCAATGTCCGAGAGCATGCTGCTGGGCTGATTCAGTCTGACTTGGTTTCTTTGCATCCAAACAGATCAGGCCGTCATAGAGAAGAGTGCAGGGCTACTCTGTTGCTGCATTATCCAAGATAGAAGCTCCTTAAAGTCAAATAATTGATGATTTTGTCAAAAAACCCCACAAGTCCAGGTCTGCCCAGACAGCGTCCAGTTTGGGGCACGTCCAGATAGCATGTAATGGTGATTCTGAAGCTTCGAAACATCGGTCACAGGTGGAGCTAGTAATGATTGTACGACTTACCAGATTCTCCTTGGTAGGTAATGAATTACGGCAGGCTCTCCATACATGATTCTTTACCTTATTTGGAATTTTCAAAGACCACAATCCCTTCCATAGCTGCATTTCCTGAGGCGGAAAGCCACTCGGGCTTGCTGGTTCAGATTCTTCCTTCTAAAACCTGTATCCTGATTTACAATTGTAGCGACCGTCATGAGTTAAAGGCCAATAGAGCGTGTCCTCTGATACAACACGGGCTAAGGGGATATTTTTGATAAAATCGGCTTCACTTGGAACAAATAGACCATCTAGCATGTCATTGTTCCAGTTTCTTGTTTCATCGTCAATCAAAATATCAACCGTGGCATCACACATGGACTCAAGAATTGGAGAAGAGATCATAGATGAGTGATTTTTTGGCAGCCATTGGTGATTCCATTTCCCACACGCCATCTAGCTCCTCTTTGAATAACATCCTTGCCATGTAGTATGCTTTTCCCATTTACTACCAGCCGTTTAATCTTTTGTGAGAACAAATAATCCCTTTTCTTTTTCTTTTTCTTTTTGGATAAATAAACATTTTCATTAAAAATCAAGAAAGTTGCTACCCCAATACACAGGCTTGACTCAAGTACAATTTTCTTTTCACTACTTATTTAACATAAATCCTTCCTAGAAGATAGTGTGAATTTGCACCCAAACTTTGCTTCAAGATGTGATGGTAATATGTTTCTGATTTCCATGGGTTGGTAAGTAGTCATTGTATCTGAAAGTTTGTTTAGACCCCTTAACCTAATAGTTTTAACCTAATTAATTAACCAAGTGATTACTTAGATTAATTTTCAGATCTAGGTTAAACACATATATATCATATCAAGCAAAGATGCGGAAAAGTAAACAACACCACAAAAAGTAAAAATTCTGCAGAAAAACTGAGCCTGTGATTTTCAATCAATCAAGCCTAATTCTCGATCGGTCAAGAAAGGCAGAACTTGACTCTTCTTCTCTGCAAACAGCTGGACTTCAAAACTTGAAACACCCTTATTTAAGCATTGCCTAAATACCTAGACTAGACATGTTTTGATATCGGTTTGCCAACATAATACAATAATGATTCTAAATATTTAATTCTAAATCTTTGGAACCTAACGGTATCAAAATTATAATTGCAATGTTTGATGCATCATATATATATATATACACACACACACACAAACAATTTTTAAAAGCCTTTTTTTTCTTTTAATATGTAATGAATAGTTTTTTATGAAGTGAATTTCGGCTTTTGGAGTAACTAAATAACCTGTCTAATTTAAAACCAAAATTGGGGTGTACCTTGTGACATTGTTTTCAAGGTTTTGAGAAGACCTCAATAACAAACAAAATTCTCTCAGGCATGTTTAGTCAAGTTTATCATTTGTGAAGTCCCTCAAATTAGTTTGAATGATGCTAAGAAAGATTCTTAGTCCACAGCTCTTCAACAACCCCCCCCCCCCCCCCCCTTCAATATCTATTTAAAACAATTCTTAAAATACTCCCACATCTAGTGTATAAACAAAAAAATTAAGATTAATCTGAATACAATATCAAATGAGCTCTTTAGTTTCTGAATTCTTCTTTCTTCTTTCTGTAGCTTGTATATTCTTGAATCATGAATTATATTACCTTGAATAAAGTCTAAAACACTTCGAAGACATAAATATGTCATACTAGACATGTTTTTGTACTCGGTTTGCAAACATACAATAAAATTAGTTCCTAAACATTTAACCCTAAATATTTAGAACCTAACAAAAATTATGTATAAGAAATAAGTTTATGGATGGAATAGTAAATAACATCAGATTAACATAAAAATTGATATGCATGTTGAAAACATAAAGAAGTGTAATGCCTACAACTCCTACTAAAAAAATTAAAATGGCTACCTATTTTGAAAATATAATTGTTGAGTTGCATGTTCTTTTTGTTTTTAATATACATGTCAAATTTCGTATCTATCGGTTGTTATTTATTATTTGATTTTTAAACTTATTTTTTTATTTATAATTTTAGATTACAAAAACTTGAAATTTAAACATTTGATTGATAATATAGCGCCTTTTAGTGATTTATAATAGGAAATTGGAAAAGGAAGAGAGAAAATTTTTGCAAAAACCCAATTTCAAAGGTTTGGTCAACAAAACCAAAATATCAGCCTGAAAAAGAGCCTTTAAAGTAAAAATCAAGCTATAAAGTTGACAGTACACTTTAGGCTCAGATCATCCAGTAATACTAATTCAACTACGATCTACAAGTATTTCTTGAGCATGACTAATTATAAGTTTGATTTTCATCTGTATATAAAATTGTGCCACTTAAGATATAAAGTATAGAAAAGACATATATTATGTGCAACACAGATAGTGAACCACAAAATCTGTCCAGTACTAGCTACCTATGTTTTACACGTCCACTGACTTGTACAACTTAATGCTTTTTTCTAGAATAACTTTGGGAACATTTTTTGTTTTACCATGAAAGACAGATTTTAGCAACAAATCAAATGACTAATTTCTTCCATTAATTATGCTTTTTCTTTGTATTAATTCCTGTTCAAATTAGGTTGGTACCCAATCCTGAAATCCTATAAATCTGCATCCAAAGATGCAAATGAAACAGTTCAACTAAGGAAAGTATATTAATTTTAGACCTTTAACTCTACTTTTATTCAATTGTATCTTTTTAATTTCAAGTTTATTTAATTAAGGTTTTTCATTAGTGTTTGTTAGGAAATTGCCATAAAGTGTCTAAAAATGGCGTGGTTTTGCTTTTCTATAGATTTATTTAATTTAAAAAATATAAATTAATAAAAAAAAACTTTTGAAAAAACTAAAATTTTATAAAATATAAATTATTATTTGATTTAAAAAAAAGATTAATAAATGAAAAAGAATAGAGAGAATTTTTCTCAACAATTATTTTCTCAGTAACCAAAAATTAATAAAAAAAAAAAAAAAAAAAAAACAACAACAACAACACAGTCAATCCAAACCATGCCAAAATCTATTCAGCAGAATAAATCCAAACCAAAACCTAAATGTTACTTGCAAATCTTCAATTTCATAGTAAAAATAGCATCCCAAGCTATAAATTAATTCATATGTTAAGTGCAAAGTTCATAGATGGATCAACCTGGAAAGGTAATATAATTGCCCTGTCCATGAACTCTTTTAATTAAGATGTATCGTCCTTCAATTCCAACCATAGCAGAGAGATCATCCGTAACAATAATTAAGCTCCTACATGTCATGGGAACAAACTAATGACAGAAATCCACAAATAATTCCAACCATTTTTACCAGATTATGAAAATGAGATTAAAAAATATAAATTAATAAAAAAAACTTTTGAAAAAACTAAAATTTTATAAAATATAAATTATTATTTGATTTAAAAAAAAGATTAATAAATGAAAAAGAATAGAGAGAATTTTTCTCAACAATTATTTTCTCAGTAACCAAAAATTAATAAAAAAAAAAAAAAAAAACAACAACAACAACAACACAGTCAATCCAAACCATGCCAAAATCTATTCAGCAGAATAAATCCAAACCAAAACCTAAATGTTACTTGCAAATCTTCAATTTCATAGTAAAAATAGCATCCCAAGCTATAAATTAATTCATATGTTAAGTGCAAAGTTCATAGATGGATCAACCTGGAAAGGTAATATAATTGCCCTGTCCATGAACTCTTTTAATTAAGATGTATCGTCCTTCAATTCCAACCATAGCAGAGAGATCATCCGTAACAATAATTAAGCTCCTACATGTCATGGGAACAAACTAATGACAGAAATCCACAAATAATTCCAACCATTTTTACCAGATTATGAAAATGAGATTAAAAAATATAAATTAATAAAAAAAACTTTTGAAAAAACTAAAATTTTATAAAATATAAATTATTATTTGATTTAAAAAAAAGATTAATAAATGAAAAAGAATAGAGAGAATTTTTCTCAACAATTATTTTCTCAGTAACCAAAAATTAATAAAAAAAAAAAAAAAAACAACAACAACAACAACACAGTCAATCCAAACCATGCCAAAATCTATTCAGCAGAATAAATCCAAACCAAAACCTAAATGTTACTTGCAAATCTTCAATTTCATAGTAAAAATAGCATCCCAAGCTATAAATTAATTCATATGTTAAGTGCAAAGTTCATAGATGGATCAACCTGGAAAGGTAATATAATTGCCCTGTCCATGAACTCTTTTAATTAAGATGTATCGTCCTTCAATTCCAACCATAGCAGAGAGATCATCCGTAACAATAATTAAGCTCCTACATGTCATGGGAACAAACTAATGACAGAAATCCACAAATAATTCCAACCATTTTTACCAGATTATGAAAATGAGACTCAAAAATATCTATTAATCTACTAGCATCCAACAACATTTAAAAATGGAATAAAACGCTAAAAGGACCTTGAGCCTAATTTTACCTGAGTCTCGACACATAATCAATGTTCAAGACTTGGATAAGAATAACAAAAAAATAGAATGCACACTTTTAATAGGTTGCACATGAGATAGGCCACATGATACATTTTACATTATAGAAGTGACAAAATTTTCGAAAGTGATGTATGCCAAAGCCAAATATAGTTAACTCGTAATGTCCAAATATGTGATTTTAGATGAAACAAATCAAAACCAAACGGGTGAGCAAAGAAAATTTCATTGGAAAAAAAATGAGAAATTCTTTGTCAACCTCAAGTGTGGTGGTGTGGGCTTTAAAGATTTGGTGAAATTTAATGAAACGATGTCTTCGAAACAGGTTTAATGTCTCTTGACCAACCATAATTTTCTATTTTAAAGAGCTTTCCAAGAAAAATACTTTCTCGGCCTGGAGGTACAGTATTTGATGCCAAGATATCTTTGGGTTCCTACACCTGGCAAAGTATTCTTAAAGCTAGGAAAGTTATCTCAGCTGGGATGATGTGGATAATTGGCAATGGTAGTAGAATTTGGATTTTTGTGCAAAACCTTTGTAAAATAATGCCACGTGTTCAGATTTTTGTGCTCTTAGCTATCACGTGTTTTGATAAACAATTTGGTATTAGAGCTTCCGCATATTCAACATATATCCCCTAAATCCCCCATCCCTCCAGATAAGAATCTGAGTTGTGAATGATACAACGATGAGGTGGTATTGACTAGAGAACAAGATATTATGGCTATAATATGTTCATGTTGTGATGGAGGACAGTAACTTAAAAATGTTTTTTTTTTTTGAGTCTATATTGAATTAACCTCAGATGATGCAATTTGCATTTTAGCATATTTTCTATTATAATTTATATTTAGTTTAAAAAATGTGTGAAGTCATGATATTGAAAAGTAGTGGTCTTAATCATGATTGATAAACAGGGACAAACCCAGGCAGTGCCCCCTGGGTCCAAAATATATATATATATATATATATATATATATATATATATATATTTAGTTATAATATATTTCATTTTTGTAGTTGGGCCCCCCTTCTCCTTAATTAATAACCCTAACTAACCTCATCCAAATAGCAACTATCTAACCCAAAAACTTAACAAAAACAATAAAAACATTCACAATGGTGGTTGTATTTTAGCAACAAAAAAAAAAACTATTTTACCACCTAAGAACCAAAAAATCATGTGTTATTGGAGAAGCTAAAACTAAATTTTTTGTAACTATAGTAAATTGGTATAAATACCAGTTGACTGTAGCAAGTTATTAACAATAAAATACAATATTTTATTCAGATTATATCTCTTCCTTCAATTAAAAAACTCAAATTCTCTCTTCATTTGTTATTTTAATGAGTTGTTCATATTATTTCAAATGAAGTGATAAAAAAAAAATAGAACATTTGATATTGGATGTATTGTAAAGCAATGTGGTAAAATAGATAAAGTAGCTTTTTAAAGTGCTAAAAGTTAAAATTTTTAGCTTCACTATTGTGAATGCTCTAACTTCGAAAAAAAAAAAAATCCTAATCAACCTAGTATTAAAAAAACATTATTTTGTTTTTGTTTTTGTCTTTGTTGGTAAATGATTGCATCTTCATGTATTTAGAAACAACAATTTTGAGTATTTATAAATTCTTAATACTTTATGGATGCCTATTTGGAGTTATACTCTAGCCCCGCTAGCTTAAAATCGTAGAACCGTCCCTGTTGATAAGTTATAATTAGTTTGCGAATGAGTAAATGCATAATTCATTTTTGTATACATTAATATTAATATACATTATTTTAAGAAATAATAGAAATAAAATGATGACATGACCACTAATATGGCTCAATAAAAGTGTGGTGACAATAAATGATATGTTTTAGCATTTAGATACTTCTAGTCTCAAACTCAAGCAATGCATGAGAATATATAATTATTTTGTAAATGTGGTATAATGTATAATTTTTTTTTTCTAAATTTTGTGGAAGATAATTTGATCTCCCTAAAAATTTTTTAAAAAAAATTCTAAAATTATTTTTTCACCTATCCATCTCTACAAATATATCATTTTACTAAATGGTGTGTTTGATTGATATTATTCCTTTTTGAAGTGGTCCATATTTTGTAGGTTCTAGTTAGCTCAACTGGTAAAGTCTATGATGGTTGTATAAGAGATATGGAGTTCAATCCCCCCGCCTACACCAAAAACTGATTGGTGTCTTGGTCTGATAATAAAGAACAATTATCAGGAGCGGACGCCATAAGTTGAAACTCTCTAAAAAGAAAAGAAGTGGTCCATATTTTCCTAAATATATTATGTTATCCAAATTTTTTCAACTGGTGGTAGAGGAAGGGGGATGGTATTTTTCGTTAAGGATTTTTGAGCAGAGTAGATACTTTATGAAGTCGGTCTTCATTTGTAAGAATGCGGCGCAATGGCTGATGAAGAGTACAGAACAGATTGTTGTTGGGAGTAGTCCGAAGTATTTTTATACTTTCAGAGAAGGTGATTTAGCCTACACTCTCCAACGGAGCTCCAACTCTTTTGGCTTGTTCCTTCTTTTGACTGAACTTAAAGTTGGCGGGGCTAGGAGGTCCATTCTTATTCCAGAAGGCCAAGCAAAGAATGGATGGAGGGTTTTTGGGTTAGGATTGAGGAAGATGTTGGAACCCGAAAACTATGTGCATGATGGTTCTGGTCCCTTGAGATTTGTAGCTCAGCCTCTTAGGGATAACTCACAGGTCCTACCATTTAAAACTTTTGCCGATACGGTGCGTGGGCATCAGGTGCAGGTTTGGGGTAGAAATCAGCAAAAGTTGTTGAACACCCATGATAAAGGGAAACGGCAATTAGGGGATAACAGGGGAGAGCAGCAGAACTCAGTAAGTGTACAGAGGAGGTTGAGTGCAACACCGGTGAGCACACCAAGTCCGACGACTCTTGAGGAAGAGTTGTGGGTTCCCGGAGCATTAAAGGGAAATTTGATTTAGGAGAAACAAATCCGGTGGGAAATAATAGGATATTCGAATCAAATTTGAATGTACCTGTTTTTGGAAAGGAACGTGAATTGACCATAGAGGTGAATGGGGAAGGATACAGGCGTGTAGCATGGACTCCTAATAAAGGTGGACTGAGGAGTACTAAACGGGTAATAAGGAGTCAGAGGGAGCACGTGGTGGGTCCCTCTAGTGGGTCACGGGTTCATATAAACTCTGTGGTGGGCTCAGAACATTTTAGGCATGGTGCAGGGATTCCTAATAAAGGTGGATAGAGGTGCTCTGTTTGGGTTTCAAGGAAACAGAGGGCACATGTGAGGGATATTTCTAGTGGGTCACGGGGTCAAATGAGTCCCTCATTGACCCAAACTGGTGTGGGCTCTTTTAAGCCTAACGAAGCGGCCAAAATGGCCCTTTACCATCAATTTTCGAAATATTTGGCAACAAAACACTGTTTCGGAAATAAACAGGAAACTACCACTTTTTCAAGTACTCGAGTTTGGTGAACTCGAGTACCCTATTTTATAGTTCCACCGTGGCTGCTGAGTTGGAAATTGGCGATTAAAAAAAATTAAGTGGTACTCGAGCTTGGTACACTCGAGTACCATGCAACACAATACTCGAGCATACCAGGCTCGAGTACATTTTATAAAAAAAAATACAGAAATTTTTTTTTTCTACAGTACTCGAGTTTCACAAACTCGAGTACTGTGTAAATTTTGTTTTTTTTTTGTTTTTTGTTTTTTTTGCTTGAGAATAATTGACAAATAAACATAAGGATAAAAATAAGTAGCTTTTCTATGTTTTTATTTATTTAAATAGAAGCATTGTAAGATATAGAGATTTTAATTTCGAAATATGAATTTAATTTCTACATTGATTAAAATTGTTCATTGTTTTCTCATAAAAATTTTTCACTATTTTCTGTATAAACTATTTCTACGATTTTACATAAAATTATTTTCTGTTCAGTTTTATTTAAGAAATTGTTCGCTCTCTTTTTTGCATAAATTATTTTCTGTTCGCTATTTAAAAAATTGTTCACTGTTTTCTCATAAAACACATAGTAAAATCGTGTTTTCTAAATTTAAACACCAAATCTAAATGCTTTTTCATGTTTGAATTTCACAATAATCGAATATATTTTTCTGCATTGATAAAATCTGTTTCTACATTTATGAAATTTTCTCTCTGCACATCATATTTACTGTATATTCAAATCTGCTTACTGCATTCATAAAATCTTTTTTTTGCATTAATTAAAACTGTTCACTGTTTTGTCATAAAAATTGTTCACTGTTTTTTGCATTAACTATTTCTAGCATTGGCGCAGTTATTGCACTTAAATGGTTTTTGTGTTTTTCTAAATTTGTAACCATATGAATAATGGACAAACTCCATGAAAGAAAAATGAATGATTCGTATAAATCACCTAATGGTAAATGCCTCGAAAAATTTGAATTAGTTGAATGTAGAAATTCGAGAAAAATCAATGGAAAATCAATGAACGTAGCAAATCGTGAATGTGTACATAAGATGTACAGATAGTCTAGACTTGTTGAGAAATTTGATTTCGTTGAAAGTACAAAATAATGAAAATTCAAAGGAAAAGTATGTACGTTAGATGTATAGATCGTATGAATTTGTTTAAAAATTTGAATTCATTGAATGTACAAAACTGTGAAAACTCAAGGAAAAATTGTGTACATTAGAGGTACAGATAGTACGAATATGTTGAAAAATTTGAATTCGTTGAGTGTGTAAAATCGTGAAAATTCAAATGAAAATTGAAGAGCATACCAAATTGAGTAAACTTAATGGAAAATTAATTACATTAGATGTACAGATCATCTATTTTTTTGCATTGATAAAATCTGTTTCTACATTAATAAAATTTGCTCTCTGCACACCATCTTCACTGTTTTCTCATAAAAATTGTTCACTGTTTTCTGTATAAACTATTTCTTGCATTCTACATAAAATTATTTTCTGTTCAGCATTATTTAAAAAATTGTTCACTCTCTTTTCTGCGTAAATTATTTTATGTTCTTGATTTAAAAAAATTGTTCACTGTTTTCTCGTAAAACACCTAGTGAAATCGTGTTTTCTAAATTTAAACGTCAAATCTGAATGCTTTTTCATGTTTAAATTTCACAATAATTGAAAATCCAAATCTGTATGTTTTTTCATGTTCGAATTTCACAATAATCGAATCTGTTTTTCTGCATTGATAAAATCTATTTTGATACACACTTTGTCAAAATTATCCAACAATGATAGATTGTGATTGGTTGTTTATCACTTTCTAATAAACTCACTATTTTTTCTACTTCACCTACAGTCTACCATGTAGAAGTATAGAACAAGTGCGACAAAATGAGTAGAAATTAGAGATGATTTGAATACAATGAATCGTAATGTATTGAAAATTTCCCTTTATTACATTTTATTATTATTATTATTACTCCTTATTTAGTTTATCTAAAAAGTTAAACATTTTTGGGTTTATCCTAAAATCTATGCCACGAAATGCATTGCGGGAAATCTAGACCAAAGAACTGCCAAAATAAAAAATTGAGCGGCATTGTTGCTGTACTTAAATAAGTTGTCATAAGCAGCATAAATTACCAACCAACCAAAAAAAAAAAAAAAAAAAAAAAAAAAAAAAAAAAAACAGAAACTACATCCACCTGATCAAATAAAGGTGGTAGGTTGGGTTTTCAGTTTTCACATACAACTTCGAAGCAGGTTCTTGACCAAATATTTTGTTTCTTTAAAGCCTTTCAATATCAGATTTGTTATATACTTTCCCTCTGTCTAGGGGCTGAGAGAGAATAGAATCTATATGTCTAGAAAAAAAAAATGTTTGTAATAGAATCTATGTTGGTTTAATGGCTGCAATTGTGCCTGAAAAATAAAATAAAATGTAGCTCAATAATCAATTTTCTATTATGACTTTTACCTCAGAGCATGTTTTGAGTGTCCATTTATGTGTGTGATTTTGAACTTGTCTCTGTGTTTTTTTTTTTTTGTGTTTGAAGGTAGTTGTGCCTGTTAAAAGTACTGAATGTTGATGTTATGATCCATAACACTCAAAACTGTTTGTAAGATGGATTTTGGCTCAAGTTGGACATGATATACTGTTCACTAATTTCTACATAAACTATTTCTAGTATTCCGCAAAAAATTATTTTCTGTTTAGCATTATTTAAAAAATTGTTCACTCTCTTTTCTGCGTAAATTATTCTCTGTTCACTGTTTAAAATTTTTTTTGCTGTTTTCTCATAAAACATCTAGTGAAATCATGTTTTCTAAATTTAAACGCCAAATCTAAATGCGTTTTCATTTTTGAATTTCACAATAATCGAATATCTTTTTCTGCATTGATAAAATCTGTTTCTACATTAATAAAATTTGCTCTCTACACATCATGTTTATTGTATATTCGAATCTGCTTACTGCATTCATAAAATATGTTTTTTGCATTAAGTAAAACTGTTCACTGTTTTCTCGTAAAAATTGTTCACTGTTTTCTGCATAAACTGTTTTTAGCATTGGTGCAGTTATTGCACTTAAATGGTTTTTGTGTTTTTTTAAATATGTAACCATATGAATAATGGACAAACTCCATGAACGAAAAATGAATGATTCGTATAAATCACCTAATGATAAATCCCTCAAAAAATTCGAATTAGTTGAATGTAGAAATTCGAGAAAAATCGATGGAAAATCAATGAACGTACCAAGTCGTGAAGGTGTACATAAGATGTACAGTTAGTCTAGACTTGTTGAGAAATTTGATTTTGTTGAAAGTACAAAATAATGAAAATTCAATGAAAAAGTATGTACGTTAGATGTATAGATCGTATGAATTTGTTTAAAATTTTGAATTCGTTGAATGTACAAAACTGTGAAAACTCAAGGGAAAGATTGTGTACATTAGATGTACAGATAGTACGGATTTGTTGAAAAATTCGAATTTGTTGAGTGTGTAAAATCGTGAAAATTCAAATAAAAATTGAAGAACATACCAAATTGAGTAAACTTAATGGAAAATTAATTACATTAGATGTACAGATCATCCAAATTTGTTTCCAAATTTGAAGTCGTCAAATGTACAAACTAGTGAAAATTCAATTTAAAACTATGTACTAATGTACTAATCATCCTGATTTGATGAAAATTTCAAAATTGTCGAACGTACAAAATCGTGAAATCTTAATGGAAAATCGAAATTGTTGAACATACCAAATCGTGAAAATTCAATGGAAAGTTGTGTACATTAGATGTACAAATATTCTGGACTTGTTGAGAAATTTGATTTCGTTGAAAGTACAAAATCATGAAAATTCAAGAGAAAATTGTGTACATTAGATGTACAGATCGTTCAAATTTGTAAAAATCAAAATTTAGATGTACAGATCATTCGACTTTGTTAATTGTATAAAATCTTGAAAGTACAATATAAAATTGTGTAAATTAGATGTACAGATAGTATGAATTTGTTGAAAAGTTTGAATTCGTTAAATGTACAAAATCATGAAAATTAATTGGAAAACTATGTACTAATGTATTGATCATCCGAATTTGTTGAAAAATTCGAAATCGTTGAATGAACAAGATCGTGTAAACTCAACAGTTAATGAACAGTTAATTTTTAGATTTGCAAAAGTTGAATGTACATAATCATCAGTTGTCAGACATTAGCAACAACATTTTGTATTGCACAGAATGTGTAGACATTAACAACAGCGTCTAATGTTCGTAGGTAGAAATTTTTGGAAATCATCATTACTTGAATCTGAGAAGTCTAAAATATCTGTTTCATCATCTAATGCAGTAACTTCATCAATAGACTTGATGGCTCGCTCTTGCGCCTTCCCCTTTAGATGCTTCTTAGCCTTTTGGATTGCATGAAAATGGTTTAATCGCCTTTGCATTTGATTGTTTTCTTGTTCAAGACAAGCAAGTATGTTGGCAAGTTCATCTCTAGGTAACTTGGCTGAGCGTGCCTTAGGAACTCGTAACCCATGCCATCGACAATACACCTCCAACTCACACCTCTTCTCGTATAGGGTTGACCATGGTGGTTCTGGTACGGTGAACTCTATTACGGTGGTATCTATACTTAGTTTTGTAGGTTTGCCGACCATGATGTGCCCGACGCTTCCAACCCATTTCCCTCCATAGTGGTCTGTGTATGTTTGTAGTTGTTGATCTGCTGGAACTTGAGATAATCCATTTGTTGAAGTAGATCCAAACTTGGTTCGCATTGTACGATTTGATGTTGAGGCGTTGCGACTCATAGCTTAGTCAATCTACGAAGTTAGTGGGGTAGAAATAAGATCATGATTAGGTTGCATTTATAACCTCAATTCATGTTTCAAGCATTATAATTTTAGTTATTAGGGCTTGTCATGTCAATACAGGCTGGAAAAACACTACATGAACAGGATTTTAAATGTTCCCAATGTCATAGTGAGATTTGAAGATGTCGGCAGTAGTTGCAGTGTTCTTGAACAGAGTGTCGTATTTAATTGACACAGTGCTATGTCCCTGGCACCAGGGTACAATTATTCATATATTTAAGTATTCATGTGAATATGGATGATATGACTGGACAGTGTGTGAAATCATGCCGAGCTGTTGAGTAGCACGTGTGAAACAGTGGCGTCTGTTGGCGCATGTGGTTCGTATGACTACAGTTGGTGCTATAGCAACAGGCTGGTGACGTGTCTTCAAAAAACTACTCATGCCACAATTGGTGCTACATCATGTTTATTGTATATTCAAATCTACTTACTGCGTTCATAAAATCTATTTTCTGCATTAATTCAAACTGTTTTCTGCATGTGTTTCATATGACTATAGTTGGCATCTGCCTAAATTATTTTCTGTTCACTATTTAAAAAATTGTTCGATGTTTTCTCATAAAACACCTAGTGAAATTGTGTTTTCTAAATTTAAAAGCCAAATCTGAATGCTTTTTCATGTTTAAATTTCACAATAATCGAATTGGTTTTTTTGCATTAATAAAATTTGCTCTCTACACATCATGTTTACTGTATATTCAAATCTGCTTACTGCATTCATAAAATCTATTTTCTGCATTAATTAAAACTGTTCACTATTTTCTCATAAATTTTTTTACTGTTTTCTGCATAACCTATTTTTAGCATTCTGCATAAAAGTATTTTCTCTTTAGCATTATTTGAAAAATTGTTCACTGTTTTTTCTGCATAAATTATTCAATGTTCATTAGGTGTTTTATGATCCGGATGCTTTATGCAGAAAAGAGAGTGAACAATTTCTTAAATAATGCTGAACAGAAAATAATTTTATGCAAAATTGTAGAAATAGTTAATGCAGAAAACAGTGAACAATTTTTATGAGAAAACAATGAACAGTTTTAATTAATGCAGAAAACAGATTTTATGAATGCAGTAATCAAATTCGAATATAGAGTAAACATGATGTGCATATGGCAAATTTTATTAACGTAGAAATAGATTTTATCAATGTAGAAAAACAAATTCAATTATTGTGAAATTTAAATATGAAAAAGCATTCAGATTTGATGTTTAAATTTAGAAAACACGATTTCACTAGGTGTTTTACGAGAAAACAGTGAACAATTTTTTTAAATAGTGAACAGGAAATAATTTATGGAGAAAAGAGAGTGAACAATTTTTTAAATAATGCTGAACAAAAAATAATTTTATGCAAAATCGTAGAAATAGTTTATGCTGAAAACAGTGAACAATTTTTATGAGAAAATAATGAACAGTTTTAATTAATGCAAAAAACAGATTTTATGAATGCAGTAATCAGATTCGAATATTGATAAGAACAGAGAAATGGAATTGGGATATCTAGCTGGTTTCGAGGTCAGCTGGTCCTCCAGAAGAAGAGAAAGGAAAAACAAAGAAGAATTAAGAAGAAACTGAATTAAGAGAATGCTTATTTTCATGCCTCAGTACAGGCCAGCTATCTTGGTCTTATACCCTTCCCGCCCACTAACTAACTTTGAAATGATCTAACTAACTAATGCCAGCTGCCAGCTGTACTACTAACAACTACAATCAGTTATTACAATCAGTTGACACTACAATTTGTACTAACCTTCCCCCATTCTCAATTACATTGATATAATCCTAACAATACCCTCCCCTTTAAAACACCTTGCCCACAAGGTGTGGAAACTGATGTTGCAGCAAGTATAGGCTCTCCCAGGTAGCATCTTCCACTTTCTCACCTTGCCACTGAACTAAGACCTGAGTAACAGACCTGTTCCGTAGATGATGAGTCCTTTCTTGCAACACAGCCATAGGTTCAGGCTTTAGAATGCCCTCAGAATCCACAGGTGGTAAGGATGGCAAGGGCACCACATGTTGACCCAACCTTTGCTTTAAACAAGAAACATGAAATGTGGGGTGAAGTCTGGATTCAGGTGGCAAGTCCAATTTGTAAGAAACAGTACCAATCCTCTGCAGAATCTGGAAAGGACCATAGAATCTAGGTGAAAGTTTGCCCAACCGTTTCTGTCTCAAGGACATCTGTTTGTAAGGATGCAGCTTAAGATAAACCCAATCACCAACTGCAAATTCTCTCAAAGTCCTATGCTTATCAGCAGTAACCTTCATTCGCACCTGAGCAGCCACCAAATTCTGTTTCAGTAAGACAATCAGTTGCTGTCTATCTTTTAAATGCTTCTCTACACTTTCCACTTTTGTAGTACCAGGAATATAATCCAAGAGTCTTGGTGGAGGGAAGCCATACAATGCCTCAAAAGGTGTCATTTTAAGAGAGACATGAAAATTGGTATTAAACCAAAATTCTGCCAAGGGTAACCATTCCACCCAAGAATGGGGTTTGTCTGCAGCAAAGGCTCTCAAGTAATGCTCCAAACTCTTGTTAACTACCTCTGTTTGGCCGTCTGATTGGGGATGATAGGCAGTAGACATAGCAAGCTGAACTCCTTGAAGCCTCATCAACTCTTGCCAAAATGATGAAGTAAAAATTGGATCTCTGTCACTGACTATGGTAGCAGGTAAACCATGCAATTTAAAGACATATTGCATATAGAGTTGAGCTACTTTGACTGTAGTGTAAGGGTGTGACAAGGGTACAAAGTGAACAAACTTAGTGAACCTATCCACCACCACTAACACTACATCCTTGAACTGAGATTTGGGTAACCCTTCAACAAAATCCATACTGACATCCATCCAAGGTTTCTCTGGTATTGGCAAAGGTTGCAGAAGACCAGCTGGGTTACAAGTCTCATATTTCAACCTCTGACAAGTATCACACTCTCTCACCAACTTCTTAACATCAGCCCTCAAACCAGGCCAATGGAAGTCCCTTTTCAATCTATGCAAGGTCTTAAGGAAACCTGAGTGACCCCCCAATGGACTGTCATGGACCTGATGCAAGACAGCAGCCTTCAAAGCATCACAAGTGCCTAAGTAAACCTTCCCTTTGTACAACAGCAATCCATTCTGCAGAGAGTATCCTTTAGGAACAACTTGTCCTGAACCCAAGGCCTGTATAATCCCCTGCACTTGCTGATCCGTGGCATAACTTGCCTTGAGATCACTAAGCCAAGTTGGAGAAGGGAATGAAATCATACACAACATACCTTCTTGAGGGTCTAGTTCAGTGCCAGGAGGAAAATTATTAGAACCAACCTCAACAGAAGGTCCAGCAGTAGTTAAATCATCACCAGGGTCAGCTTTTCTGGACAATGCATCAGCCACAAGGTTATCTTTACCTTTTTTTATATTGAACCACAAAAGCATATCCTAATAACTTGGCAAACCACTTCTGTTGAATAGGAGTACCAATTTTCTGCTCTAAAAGGTACTTAAGGCTCTGTTGATCAGTTCTCACAATGAAAGGTCTACTAATTAAGTAAGATCTCCACCTTTTGACAGCAACCACTAGAGCTAATAACTCTTTTTCATAAGTAGACAAGTCCAAATTTCGACCCTTGAGGGCTTGGCTATGGAAAGCAATAGGTCTACCTTGCTGCATCAACACTGCTCCCAATCCTTTGCCTGAAGCATCACACTCAATAACAAATGGCATATCAAAATTTGGAAGGGCTAATACAGGTGGTTGAACCATTGCAGCCTTTAACTTCTGAAAAGCTTCATCAGCCTCTTCAGTCCAAGAAAATGCATCCTTCTTTAACAGGGCAGTTAGAGGAGCAGCAATCTGACCATAGCCTTTAACAAATTTTCTATAGTATCCTGTGAGTCCCAAAAACCCTCTCAAGGACTTGAGATCAGTAGGAGTAGACCACTGTTGCATGGCTGCAGTCTTCTTAGGATCAGTATGAACCCCTGCACTAGTGATGACATGCCCTAGGTATTCCACTTCCTTACAAGCAAATTTACACTTGGACTTCTTAGCATATAGTTTATGTAAGGCTAACACCTCTAAAACAGATCTCAAATGGTTTACATGCTCAGATAAGGAAGTACTATATACCAAAATATCATCAAAAAAGACTAAAACAAATTTTCTGAGGTAAGTCTTAAAAACCTGGTTCATCAAGGATTGAAAGGTTGATGGAGCATTGGTTAAACCAAATGGCATCACCAAAAACTCATAATGCCCCTCATGTGTTCTGAATGCTGTTTTAGGCACATCCATCTCCTTCATTCTGATTTGATGGTAACCGGATCTCAAATCAAGCTTGGAGAAAACAGTTGCTCCATTCAACTCATCTAACAGCTCATCAATGACTGGAATTGGAAACTTATCCTTGATAGTAATGTTGTTCAATGCCCTATAGTCAATACACATTCTCCAAGACCCATCTGCTTTCCTCACTAGCAAAACAGGAGAAGCAAAAGGACTAGTGCTGTTTCTGATTGACCCAGCATTCAGCAACTCCTTCACAATGCTCTCAATTTCATTTTTTTGATAAAATGGATATCTATAAGGTCTCTGGCATACTGGTTGAGAGCCTTCCATGAGGGTAATCTGGTGCTCATGACCCCTCATAGGTGGTAAACCTGTAGGAGTATCAAACACCTGACCAAACTCCTGCAACAACAACTCTACTTCTGCAGGTATACTCTCCTCCAATAACTCCTCAGCTGCAGAGTAAATTTGAAGCAGCAATCCCTTCCTTACTGATCCTTTAAGTAACTGATGACACTCTATGAAAGAAGTGCCTGAAGAAGAATTTAATCCTTGCAGCAAGACCTGTTGATCCTGGTAATGGAACTCCATAGTTAACAACTGGAAATCCCATTGTATTATACCCAAGGTACTCAGCCATTGAGTGCCCAACACAGCATCACAACCTCCTAAGGCCAGCACATGGAATTGAACACAAAACTCTACTCCTTGTATACATACTGGTACACTACTACAAAAGCCTTGAGTGGTTACCATAGTGCCATTAGCCACTTTAACTTCCAAGATTCTTGAGGTATCCATCCTTAACTGCAATTTAGAGACCATTAATGCATCCACAAAGTTATGAGTGCTACCTGTATCCACCAATAACACCAGCCCACTCCCCTTAATCTTACCTCTCACCCTCATAGTTCCAGGTGTAGGAGTTCCAGTTAAAGCATATAATGTGATTCCCACCTCATCTTCTTGTTCCATTAGTTCGTTATTGCAGAACTCTTCATCTAATTCTGTAATTTGAACTCCAGATTGCACCTTAGATGTTATATCAATCCCTTCTAAAAGGAACAGCTTAACACTTTTGCATTTATGCCCCGGCCCCCATTTATCATCACAATTATAACATAACCCCTTCTTTCTCCTTTCATCCATTTGAGCAGGAGTAAGTCTCTTAACTGGTACCTTTGGTTTATTGTCTAACAATGCATTAGTTTTAGGCAAACCAAGAATTGAAGTGTTACCTGGTTCTTGATGAGTTCTTGTGCTCTTCCTACTGCTCCACACATATTCTTCTTGAATTTTGGCCAATCCAAAAGCTTCATTCAAGGACTGAGGGTTGAGCATTCTTACAGGTAACCTTATTTCGTCCCTTAAACCACTCAGGAAACAACTAAGCTTGTGTAAGGGAGAAAGGCCTTTGACTCGGTTAGATACAGCTTCAAATTCTGCCTTATACACAGCCACTGTTGCAGTTTGCCTCATCCTGGTCAGAACCTCCATAGGATCATCGTATGCACTGGTTCCAAATCTCACATGCAGTGCTGGTACCAAAGATTCCCAATCCGTGAACACCCTGGCCTCCTCTGCTTCCTGGAACCAAATCAATGCCTCCAAATCCATGTGAAAGGAAGCTATCAATAGCTTCTCTGTAATAGGAGTCTGATAATACCCAAAATACTGATTCGCCTTGTAAATCCAATTAGCTGGATCACTACCTGAGAATCGTGGAAAGTCCAACCTCACAGACTTGGCAAACGACGAAGTTGAAGAACTTGGAATGGAATTTGGTTGCACATTCCTCTGCGAAGGATCTTGATTCACATCTATGGAATTCAATTTTTGCAAAATTACGTTGATATTCTGATTCATCGAATTGATATTCTGATTCATCTCATTCATTGTCCTGGTGTGAATGCTTTGAATTGTTTGCATTTCCTGGATGTCTCTGTTATGATGATCAGAAGAAGTACGGAGAGAAGCAATAGCTTCATTCACTGCATTCATGGCCGCAGCTCTGGTTTCAGTCATGGTAGCACAGGAACGATGCTCTGATACCAATTGATAAGAACAGAGAAATGGAATTGGGATATCTAGCTGGTTTCGAGGTCAGCTGGTCCTCCAGAAGAAGAGAAAGGAAAAACAAAGAAGAATTAAGAAGAAACTGAATTAAGAGAATGCTTATTTTCATGCCTCAGTACAGGCCAGCTATCTTGGTCTTATACCCTTCCCGCCCACTAACTAACTTTGAAATGATCTAACTAACTAATGCCAGCTGCCAGCTGTACTACTAACAACTACAATCAGTTATTACAATCAGTTGACACTACAATTTGTACTAACCTTCCCCCATTCTCAATTACATTGATATAATCCTAACAAATATAGAGTAAACATGATGTGCATAGAGCAAATTTTATTAACGTAGATACAGATTTTATCAATGCAGAAAAACAAATTCAATTAGTGTGAAATTTAAACATGAAAAAACATTCAAATTTGACATTTAAATTTAGAAAACACGATTTCACTAGGTGTTTTATGAGGAAACAGTGAACAATTTTTTTAAATAGTGAACAGAAAATAATTTACGCAGAAAAGAGAGTGAACAATTATTTAAATAATGCTGAACAGAAAATAATTTTATGCAAAATGCTAGAAATAGTTTATGCAAAAATTAGTGAACAGTATATCATGTCCAACTTGAGCCAAAATCCATCTTACAAACAGTTTTGAGTGTTATGGATCATAACATCAACATTCAATACTTTTAATAGGCACAACTACCTTCAAACACAAAAAAAAAAAAACACAGAGACAAGTTCAAAATCACACACATAAATGGACACTCAAAACATGCTCTGAGGTAAAAGTCATAATAGAAATTGATTATTGAGCTACATTTTATTTTATTTTTCAGGCACGATTGCAGCCATTAAACCAACATAGATTCTATTACAAACATTTTTTTTTCTAGACATATAGATTCTATTCTCTCTCAGCCCCTAGACAGAGGGAAAGTATATAACAAATCTGATATTGAAAGGCTTTAAAGAAACAAAATATTTGGTCAAGAACCTGCTTCGAAGTTGTATGTGAAAACTGAAAACCCAACCACCTTTATTTGATCATGTGGATGTAGTTTCTGTTTTTTTTATTTTATTTTATTTTTTTTTTGGTTGGTTGGTAATTTATGCTGCTTATGACAACTTATTTAAGTACAGCAACAATGCCGCTCAATTTTTTATTTTGGCAGTTCTTTGGTCTAGATTTCCCGCAATGCATTTCGTGGCATAGATTTTAGGATAAACCCAAAAATGTTTAACTTTTTAGATAAACTAAATAAGGAGTAATAATAATAATAATAATAAAATGTAATAAAGGGAAATTTTCAATACATTACGATTCATTGTATTCAAATCATCTCTAATTTCTACTCATTTTGTCGCACTTGTTCTATACTTCTACATGGTAGACTGTAGGTGAAGTAGAAAAAATAGTGAGTTTATTAGAAAGTGATAAACAACCAATCACAATCTATCATTGTTGGATAATTTTGACAAAGTGTGTATCAAAATAGATTTTATCAATGCAGAAAAACAGATTCGATTATTGTGAAATTCGAACATGAAAAAACATACAGATTTGGATTTTCAATTATTGTGAAATTTAAACATGAAAAAGCATTCAGATTTGACGTTTAAATTTAGAAAACACGATTTCACTAGGTGTTTTACGAGAAAACAGTGAACAATTTTTTTAAATCAAGAACAGAAAATAATTTACGCAGAAAAAAGAGTGAACAATTTTTTAAATAATGCTGAACAGAAAATAATTTTATGTAGAATGCAAGAAATAGTTTATGCAGAAAACAGTGAACAATTTTTATGAGAAAACAGTGAAGATGGTGTGCAGAGAGCAAATTTTATTAATGTAGAAACAGATTTTATCAATGCAAAAAAATAGATGATCTGTACATCTAATGTAATTAATTTTCCATTAAGTTTACTCAATTTGGTATGCTCTTCAATTTTCATTTGAATTTTCACGATTTTACACACTCAACGAATTCAAAATTTTCAACATATTCGTACTATCTGTACCTCTAATGTACACAATTTTTCCTTGAGTTTTCACAGTTTTGTACATTCAATGAATTCAAATTTTTAAACAAATTCATACGATTTATACATCTAACGTACATACTTTTCCTTTGAATTTTCATTATTTTGTACTTTCAACGAAATCAAATTTCTCAACAAGTCTAGACTATCTGTACATCTTATGTACACATTCACGATTTGCTACGTTCATTGATTTTCCATTAATTTTTCTCGAATTTCTACATTCAACTAATTCAAATTTTTCGAGGCATTTACCATTAGGTGATTTATACGAATCATTCATTTTTCTTTCATGGAGTTTGTCCATTATTCATATGGTTACAAATTTAGAAAAACACAAAAACCATTTAAGTGCAATAACTGCGCCAATGCTAGAAATAGTTAATGCAAAAAACAGTGAACAATTTTTATGACAAAACAGTGAACAGTTTTAATTAATGCAAAAAACAGATTTTATGAATGCAGTAAGCATATTTGAATATACAGTAAATATGATGTGCAGAGAGAAAATTTCATAAATGTAGAAACAGATTTTATCAATGCAGAAAAATATATTCGATTATTGTGAAATTCAAACATGAAAAAGCATTTAGATTTGGTGTTTAAATTTAGAAAACACGATTTCACTAGGTGTTTTATGAGAAAACAGTGAACAATTTTTTAAATAGCGAACAGAAAATAATTTATGCAAAAAAGAGAGCGAACAATTTCTAAAATAATGCTGAACAGAAAATAATTTTATGTAAAATCGTAGAAATAGTTTATACAGAAAATAGTGAACAATTTTTATGAGAAAACAATGAACAATTTTAATCAATGTAGAAATTAAATTCATATTTCGAAATTAAAATCTCTATATCTTACAATGCTTCTATTTAAATAAATAAAAACATAGAAAAGCTACTTATTTTTATCCTTATGTTTATTTGTCAATTATTCTCAAGCAAAAAAAAAAAAAAAAAAAAAAAAATTTACACAGTACTCGAGTTTGGGAAACTCGAGTACTGTAGAAAAAAAAAATTTCTGTATTTTTTTTATAAAATGTACTCGAGCCTGGTATGCTCGAGTATTGTGTTGCATGGTACTCGAGTTTACCAAGCTCGAGTACCACTTAATTTTTTTTAATCACCAATTTCCAGCTCAGCAGCCACGGTGGAACTATAAAATAGGGTACTCGAGTTTACCAAACTCAAGTACTTGAAAAAGTGGTAGTTTCCTGTTTATTTCCGAAACAGTGTTTTGTTGCCAAATACTTCGAAAATTGATGGTAAAGGGCCATTTTGGCCTAACGAAGCTATCTTCTCGGGCCCAAGTATTTTTGAAATGGGTGAGTCCTCTTTGATGACAAACCCAACACCCCTGGCCCACTCAGTGAAACCTAAGATAGCTCTTTCAGACCAGACCGAGCCTTAAGTTTCAATATCAAAGGGACTGAGCGATAGGGAGAGCCTCCGATGCTCGGGTGTCGCACCTGTTCTGTTGGCACCAGCAAAAAAAAAAAACATAATGATTCATATACCTAAATTAAAGTTGCAAGAAAGAATATGAGAGAGAGAAAGATAAAAAATAATCTCCTTTTTGGGGGAGAGAATGTAAAAGGGAATAGAAAATTTATAGAAAATAATATGAGAAGAAGAATAGTCAAAATAATTGATATAGTCATGACTCATAAACACCAAATTACCCAAGTCATGCTATGTAATAGAATAACATTGTATTCTTACATACTATCAAAACTAAATTGCATCAACTCATAATAGAGTTCTAAATAACACAAAAGTTCACCAACCTAAAGTATATATACAAAAAACAAAATTTTAAAAAATCCACCAAAAAAAAAATTAGAGAGAGAGAGAGAGAGAGAGAGAGAGAGAGAGAGAAAGTAAGTGTGTGGGAAAATATGTATAGAATAGGAGAAAGTAGCAAATTTATAGTAAGGGATGGGGATAAGAAGAGACAAAATAAATGGAAAAGGAAGGGATGGAGGAAGAGCAACATTAAAGTTGAGAGTACTGGAGAGATGAAATTGTAGAAGGGATGGGAAAAAGTTGGAGGAAATGTAATAGTAAAGCACATAATTAGTAAGAAGAAGTATCCAAATAGAAAAATTGTTGGAAGTAGGTGAATGATGCGGCCACTAATGTGGCTGAACAAAAGTGTAGTAATAAATATATATATATATAGAGAGAGAGAGAGAGAGAGAGAGAGAGAGAGAGAGAGAGAGAGAGAGAGAGAGAGATTGGGTGTTTATAGTTCCTATGCATAATAGATTCTATGAGTCCAACTCTAAATCCTTATGCTCTCCCATTTTAATTGATTGGTTTTCTAGGTAGTGGGTGGTAGTGGCTGGATTTGTTCAGGTTTGATCAGTTTGGGTTTGATGCTGGATTTGGTTTGGCTGATTTGGGTTGATGCAAGAATGGAGAAATGAGAAGAAGAAAAATGGTTTGATTTGGGTTTTGAGAAGAAGAAAAAGTTGAGAGAGAGCGAAGGGGAGGGGGGGGGGGGGGATAATGAAATGAATGAATGAAAAATGGTTTTTTTTTTTTAAATATTATTTTATGAGTTGGTCATATTATTTTAATGTATTAAATGTTAAAAGAGAAGATGTGATGTAGGGTGTAGAGTTAAATGCTATGGTAAAAGTAAAATAAATAAAGTAAGTTTCAATATGTTAAAATGACATTTAGCATAACACAACTGATGCTAATGGAGACGGAGATCCTTTCCTCAAAAATAAATAAATAAAAAAATAAAAATAAAGAAAGAAATACAGGCCTCTCAATTAGATAAGTTATGAGCATAAAATGGCTTCCCTTACAACATGACTCTTTTCTATCATCTTTCTTCCAACGTCAATATCACGGTGCACATGTACATCACTATAATAAACCACTGGAAGCGAAAGGGGTGGTGATCATTACAAGTTTTCATATTTCATATTATGGGATGTAAAGAACAAAAATAATCCCATAGTTTTTGGGTTTTTTTTTTTTTTGCACAAAAAAGAAAGAACCATAAGTTTTATTTTTATTTTTATAGAGTTTTTAGAAATTATCTCTTAAAGAAACAAAGAACCATAATTTGGGTGCTTTATGATGCTACCAATACTTATGTTTACAATAAAATCCAAAGCCAAAATATTTCACAAAATAAGTTGTTAAGATAGATGATAAAGTAATGTTAGTGATGTGCAGATGTGCCTAAGTAAGAATCAATAACCTATGCAGACTTATTAAAAGCAATGCTATTAACTATTCAGGGTGCTCTAAATGGCAGGGACTAGTATTTGTAAGGTCCAGAAATCAAAATGAATAAACAATCACTAAGTTCAAAGAAAAGCGACTTGCATGTATATAATCACAATTAGATAAACAAAGGATAAAGCAAAATCTAAACAATATGATGATAAAATTATTTTGGAACATGGTATATAATAAGCGACTTGCATGTATATATCCCTTCCCAACAAAAATTAAAATACATAAAAATAACTTGTTGATAAAGAAACTTCTATGAACTACAGACATCAGTAGAAGATAAAATCAGTGAAAACTAGTTAGCAGCAAGAGTTTATTACAATATTCTTACAGTCTACAAGCTATGAATTACCTGCATCGGTTTTGAACCAGTGTCATGGAGTCCCTAGCTTGACACTCTTCCTTCAAGCATATCTTGGGTTCAGTTATTTGCCCTGACAAAACTCACTAGTCAACAAAAACAATTACTATGACACAAATTAAACCAATAATCATCACAACACCCTAAATGAGATTACCTTTATTTATAACAACAGGATCTGAGTAGTAACCACACACAAGACATCTAAATATTGCTTCTCTAATCTCGGGAATTATCGAGCTACTTCGAATAATCATACCCTTTAGAGATACCATCCTCTCAACATCTAATCAAAACACAACCCAAATCAGTACAAATATCCCAAAAGTCAAATATGGGTTTAAAAAATTGTACAAGAAGCAAAAGGAGAAACTAACCAGATGGGTTAAGATTTCTCACTGAAGTGGAGCTCTTGAGATTGAAAATCCGAGTTTGTCCCACCATGTTCATCAAAACAATGTCGAAAATCTCCAGCACTTCAAGTGGGTACCTAACCATCTTGGTGTACAAGTCAGGATCATAATCAAACACTTCGCTTATGTTCGTGCCCCACTGCCCTCGGAAGAGGCCGGCGCATCGTCGGTGGACGTGGGAGTGGAAACCATATATTGTAAAACTCAACTAAAACCCTCATCTCTCCTACTTCACAGACCTGCTGTGTAATAATTAAATTTCTGCCACTCTCCATAGGACACGTGGAAATGCCGCCGCTATTAGGAAAGAAAATTTCTTAATTAGTACTATTTTATTTTTTATCACTTTCTGAATGTGAGTTTCGTACATCATTTTTTTAATGCTTTTTTCAAATTTATTAGATTAATCATGTTAATATCTTATTATTCTGATGTATTAGTTCTTAAATTTGACCTCTGCTTTATCTTAGACCATGCCATGCCATTTTGAAACATAAATAAAAGAGAGGAGGAGAGGATGAAAGAGATAGATATGTAATACAAGATAAACGACTTAACTATACCTTAGGATGTTTATGAATCTTATTTAGACTCTATAGTGATACCAGTAAGCTTGTTCAAAAGTTATATTAGCTAGACTTAGTGTATTAGACTATCAGTTGCAAAATCATCCAATTTTCCTTATTTCCTTTTGCTTTAAAAAAAAATTCCTATTGGTATTAGCAGACAGGTAAGAAAATAAAATAAAAGAAATTAGTAGATGGTTTTTCACACACTAGATTACGTGCTGAAACCAAGTGCTGGTACATGCAAACACTAAAAATGCATGCAAGCCAATAATTAGTTGTCTTAGTTGGACTTTGAACTAAGTATTCCTAGATCACAAAGAAATATTATTCAGCAATAATCAACTTTCTAATCCGGGGCCTATAAGTATTCGCAGATCACAACACATATTGAAAGACAATAAAAATCAAATTACAAAAACAAAAAAAGAAGTAAAATCAAATGTTAAAAGTAGCTTAAATCAATCAGGTCCAACAAGTAATAGGCCTCCATCATCCAAACCCAAAGACAACAGATGGGCTATCCTTCTCTGTTTAGGTCCAAAATGTGTTTATTTACAAGTACTTGTGGTCAAAGGCTTGTAAATAAACACATTGTTTAGCCAGAACAGACCGGTAGCAAGAGTAAGACCGTTTTATGTTGAAGCTTAGAAAATTCAATTAGATTCTCAATTTTGTGTCACGTGTTTCATCTAATTTTTAATTTTGTGCAAAGTGAATTATTGAGTGTAAAAATTGAAAAGTCCAAATCCAATTAGATTCTAAATTAGATTTCAATTCGAGTCCAATTTTACACCACCTATCCATCTAATTTTTTTAATTTTTGTGGCAAGTAAATTATTGGATGTAAAAACCGAAGAGTCTAAATCCAATTAAATTCTAAATCATAAGCCCTTAAGCTATCATTAGAATGATTAATCCAAGGCCCGTGGGAATAAAAAAGCTTTTTCCATTTAATTCCTCATTTTCTTATGTTTTAAAAGCGTGGTTTCATTTTTTTAGGACTTAAACCAATATTTTGGCATACTAACCGAGATTTGACAAAATATGGTATCAATAAATAGAAGGTTCCAAAAACAAAACAAAATTCTCGTTAAGATTGGCCCCACACCTCGCAAGGGCATCAGCACATTTGCTCGCTTCCCTATAATGGTACTAATTTTTTACTAAAGGGATTCACTTCAGACCTTCCTTGCTGTGCTAAAATTGAATCATTTGCATTGGAAAGCTCATTTTCTTTGCTGAGCAGATCAAAAACCAGCTTGGCATCTAGCTCAATTTCTACAGCAAGAAGATTTAAGGAGATGCAGAGGTTAATCCCATCTCTTATAGCTCAAAGCTCAACTGTTAATTACTTACTGAAATTGTTGTCTATATATGGTATCTATACTATAGCTAGCCTTAAACTTCCTATTATATTTAGCATGGTTTGTTATTGAAAATTATTAATATATTAAAGGAAACTTACACTCCCACTCAATGTACTGATCCCATTTCTATCATCCATTGAATTTTGGCAAAAATTAGCTTCCCTTAAAACATGCCTCTTTTTCATCATCTTTCTTTCTTCCCAATGTAAAAAGGGTAAAATCAATTACATTCAGTGTGTTTCAAAACTGAAAACAGGAGTTAAGTCTCGTTTTCATATATGATTACACAACCACCGCTCATGTCAAAATATTGGAGCACACATACGTGTTATTGTGTAAAAACATTTCATAACTGCGAGCTGAAAAGTTGTTAAAGATAAAGTAATATTAGTGAGGAACACTCTTGCCTAGTTGCCTTAACTTTTTCACCAATGCGGTTTCTCATGACAGCCTATTATTGTTTATAATAAAAGTTGATGTTTTTAGCTAACAATGTTGGATCTAAATTGCTCCAGCCCGTGGCTTATATTATTAGCTATTCAAATCACTACATAACATGTAGCAGCATATAGTACAAAGTATGATTCCACTGCTTGTTGGATAGAAAAGCTTTGTATGTTTTCAACATAATTTTAACTTGCTAACTTGAGCATTGAATCTTAAGAGATGATATCCTAAGTGGCCATTGTCCACTAAATCATAGACCAAACAATTTGTGCTAACAGAGTAATTGACAATAGGTAAAGATGAACGCTTCTTTCGTTGGTAGGATATTCCAAGCTATCTCTAGATAAAGCCCTTAAGTCACATATAAATAAACTATCAATTATTTAAATGTGAGAATAGCACTTTTTAATTTAAGCATAAGTGGTTTTCAGGAACTTTTGCTTGAAATAAAATATAGAGACTATGATGTAAATAATTGTGGGGCCAGTGGCCCAAAAAGATAAACGGAGAGTTCATGAGAAGTGTGCTAGTGGCCCAGTGGCCCAGTCCGAGGACACTCACATGTCCGAGGATAAGATTTATTGCTCAAACCATGTCCGAGGTGGGTGTAATTCTTTTAATAGTCAAGGAACTTCACAGAATTGCATGCAAACTAACTAATGAATATTGAGCAAAGAAGGAACCGGGAAAGGTAACAAATATCCCTTAAAAGATGCTACCTCCACATTAAATGCTTCCCAGCTAACTCTCTAGCCGCATTAATGTGGAGGTGATACTTGAACAGTAACCAAGCAGCCTTCTAGCCACTAAGTGGAGGATCCAGGAAGTTCTGGATGGGACAGAAAGAAGTTCTCAGAATGAAACCTACACGTGTACGGTGGAAGCAGGATGAAGAAGGTAGTATATAACATGAAATCGGAGTACACTAGAAAAGACTTTTGAGGAAAAGAAAAAGAAAAGAAGAGAAAGAATCCAGAGAGATATAGACTAGAAACCTAGCCGAGGAGAAGGAAAAGAGCTTTTCTTTTATTTAATTTGAAGTTCCTTTTGCTGCAAAAGAACGATGTCTTTTTCCTCTCACTGGAACTAGTTCTTACACCCACTCTCTAAAAATTTTATTGTTTGGGCTTGTTGGGCTCGAATCCCATCCTTCTTTTGGGTCCAATACATTTTGAGTCCTTACAATAATAATAATGGTTAATTATATTTTGGCTCTTTTAGTTTTAGGGTTATTACCCATCTGGTCTTTAATTAAAGTTTCATTTTCTAATACTTTAGCACCTGAAGTTGTCTTTATTAGTAATGTTGACCTTCCAAATAAGTCTAACTGTGATCCCTTAAATATTACATGCAAGCTTAAAAACAACATTAAGTTCCTAAAAACTTCTATCTCAAAATAATAATAATAATAATAATAAATGTTCCTTAAAACTTCATCCATATTAGCAAGATAGCAAATTTGAATTATTTATTTGTTTATTTATTTTTTGATTAAAAACATATTCAGTCCAATGGGTTAAAATGAACCCCTTGAGTTGGTAATATATATATATATATATATATATATATATAAGGTATAAAGCACATTTTTTCGCTCTTTGCTTTGTGCATGCTGGTTTGAAATACACTTCTTTCACTATCTTCTTTGTATTTGTTTGGAATCTTTCTCTTGGTATGAGCTAGGTTTAAAACTCCGCTTTTTGGTCTACCTCCGGAGTAATGCTTAGGACACAAAAAAGTGCACAACTTTGTGCCACAACTTGCTACATGGCGAGTTGTGATTAGTGTGAGTGTGATGGTATGCCATGTGGGGACACACTTGCACCAATCACAACTCGCCATGTGGCGAGTTCTTGTGCAAAATTGTGCACTTTTTTGTGTCCTAAGCATTACTCCTACCTCCTTGCCAAACCTTTTCCTGATCGGTCATTCATTACACTCTCATTTCCTAACTTTGACTCCAGTGTGTGGTTAAATCATCTCACGAGGAAAGACAATCTAGCCATATCGAGAGAACTAGAAGCTCTCGATTAAACAACCTAAGGTAGGTCCTTTCTCGGCTTAGGTGTGAAGATACTTGTGACATTGGTAGAATGGGTCTCTTGAGAAGAAGAGACATCGGACTTTGATCTTTTGCTAAGGTAGAATTGGTTTTTTTTTTTTAATTTTTTTTAATTATTTTTATTTATTTATTTTTAAACCTAGCTGAAATAAGTTTGAATATGATCCTTTTAACATCTTGACCTTCTTAAACACACACATACAAATAAGCCCAGCAACAATGCAACAATATGAATCATTCATGATTCTCATCTCAAACAATCTTGTACACAGCCAAACAAATGTGATGTAGCTTTTAAAAGTCAAAATGATACAAATTTTTCTAAAAATATCAAGATTCTATGTGTTTGGTACACATCAATTTTTAAAATAAGAAACCATTTGACTAAAAAAGAATGACTGGAACTAGGAAATTAACTGTTGTAGAATTATTCCTGACTATAGTGAGTACACATGCCTGATAAGGTAAGCATAAAATAGGCATCTTAAGTAGACCAATTAGATCAATAAAATATACATATGAAAACCTACTGTCCAATAATGAAAACTAGACTGACCTCCCATCCAAGGTGAAGGAAATTTTGGGCCTAATACTGACTCTAACACCAACTATCACAATTAACTACATTAAAAAAAAAAAAATCAACTAACAAAATAAATTCTTGAGTAATTGAAAAGTCTATATTAATAATCTAACTATGGATGTGCCTCTTAATTTAGAGAGAGAGAGAGAGAGAGAGAGAGAGAGAGAGAGAGGGACAAGAGAATGACAAAAGGCATCAAATGATAAAGAAACTAGATGGAAACAATAGAGGAGAAAACAATCTCAATGTAATTCTTTGATGGAGGCGTATTTCTTCAAAGTTCAATCAAAATGTCCTTTTTTCTTTGATGGTGGAAAGAAATTGAATTTGGAGTCATCATTTTACACAGTCATGTTCCATTGAAGTTGAACCCAAATGAAATCCATATTTACAAAGATTAAGACAAAACGCATATCTGGCCTGCCCAAGGCTAAGTCGGATCCATTTGTTGTATCCTTTGGAATCCTCACTTGTTTTTCTCCTCAAGCAAGTGGAAGGAAATCTCTAGGCAGGCGGGCACTAAGGTCTAAGGGCCTCAGTCTATGATAATTACTAGTGCTAAAGCTATTCCACCATAGCATAGCCTAGTACACATTTATAAAAATAATTTTAACTGACATTTATTGAACATTCATTTATGCATAAATATAAAAGACATTCATACAAAGTAGTATAGTCCCACAAGCTAACATAGATTTGTCTAAAATTATCAACAACAAAAAAATGGAATTGTCTAAATTGATTAAGTAAATTATTGAGTATTATTGGCAGGGTCAATATTCACATGCAAAATTAACATTATACACGCTTGATATTTTAAACCAATCATTGATATGAATTTTTTTTTTTTTTTTTTATGAATCAATCAATTTTATTAAATACAAACCAGAGTACACAGAGCCCTAAAGGGAACTACACTAGACGGAGGAATCCTTTGTAAGCACAGAAAATACAAGCATAACAGTGTCACCTCAACACAGGCTAACAAACTAAGTCAGCCTATCCTTTAAAAACAAAATAATAAACCTACATAGCAAATAGAAATACAACCAAGGGATGATCTATGTGAACAAACCAACAATTGTGACTACATCAAGACACCAGAATGCACCATTTTGCAAAAGACTATAAACAATAGCCATTATCATAGCCATATTATGTCTTCTTAAATAGCACACAAGGATTCAAGCCCCATTTGTTGCATAATATTCTGTTTAAATTGAGTCATTGGCTTTGCAGTTACAAGAATACATGTTGTTCATGCAGGATATAAAATCATTACTATTTTACTCATAAACATTTTTACCTTCTTTTGTACTGGGTATTCCAATAACTAGTTCATTTGATATTTATTTTATTTTTTAAAAAGGTGAATTTTCAAGTTAATACAATTAAGTAACCACACTTTTTTTTTCAAAGTTTTGTATTGATCAATAATTCAACAACAAATTACTATAATCAAACTCAAAACAATAATTCAACAACAACAACAAGCCTCAGTCCCAAACATTTGGGGTCGGCTATGGATCCTCAACAAATTAGTCAGGATCAGACGCATATAATCTTTTTCTCCAATAATTGAACTCAACATAGTAATTGAATCAACTATGATCTAACAGAGCTTCAAACAAACTATTTGGTATACTGGAAGTAATACAATTAATTTATTTTGAGAGATATGCAAGTAGGCAAGAGATAAAAAAGGATGTCCATGGCATCTAAATTACACTCAAAGAAATTGAATAAGTAGGTAATTCATAAGATATCCAAGATACATAACTATAATCTTCAAAGGGACAGGGAAAAAAAAGGTTCAGGTATAGAGATTCATTCTAAAGTCTCAAAAATAAGAACATCACATACCCTAGAAACAGTTATCTTCTTCCACCATGTTTGTACGTGGGCATTCTTCTTCAATCTTCTAAGCATGATATGCTGCTTTAATTTGACCTTCCTCACAAGCCACTTTGGTTTTCCAATTTCAAACATAAGATATCCCATAAAAATTTCAAATATTGTTCCACATGCATAACCTGTGAAAACAGCTTGCCAATTAAACCCATTTTCATGCTCTAAATTTTCATCTTGTTGTAATGTCGGTGGTGGTGGTTGCTTTACCTCCTAGTTGTCGCATGTTCTTGACAATGGAAACCCACACAATCCCAAGTTTTCAGTGTACGAATCATTGTTGAATGTATTGAATTGATTTCCTAAAGGTATGTGTCCTATTAGTTGGTTATGTGATAGCTTTAAGACTTCAAGCGACGTTAGATCTGCCAATTGTCTAGGAATCCCCCCACCGAGCTTGTTGAAAAAGAGGTCTAACCATTCAAGATTGGTCAAATTTCAAAATGATGATGGAATATAACCTATAAGGTTATTGTACGAAAATTTGAGTCCCTTGAGTGATTTAAGCCTTCTAATTATCTTTGGCATCTCTCCTCTAAAACTATTGTTTGAAAAATCAATGCTTGTTAAGATGGTTAAGTCTCTCTCCATTTCATATACTACCCTTTAATCATGACATTCAATAAATCACGATAATAATATTATCCCATATATTTCAATGCAACCTCACGTTCATTCACATTCATCATTGCTTTCAAATATTTTAAATATTTTATTTGCAAAGGACCATTAAACTGATTGTTAGAGATGTCTATGATTCTCAAATTTAGTAAAGGAAATTTGGTTTTAGTATTGCTTATAAGACCTTGAAATCTATTTGATCTTATGAAAAGAACTTGCAATTTCTAAAGACTTCCCAACCAATATGGGAAGGCTCCTTTTATCTTAGTGTTTCCCAAATCTAGAACTTCCAAGTCCCTACAATTTGCCAAAGATAATGGCAATGGCCCTTCCAATTGATTGTCATTAAGGTTAATATTCCTAAAATTATTTCTAATGGCAAATGTTGCAGGGATGGTACCATGAAGGCTATTCATTCGCAAATCCAACGCCGAGATGGCAGTAGAGTTTACTAAACATTAAAAATGACTAATCTTTCTTTCAAATTTAAAAAATATTTTCTTTTGGAAATATAATTATATGAGTAAGATATTTCCTAAAATATATCTTAAGTTTTATTCTAATGTTACAATTTATATAACTTGATTTAAACATTCCATTATCTTCAATGTTCCATTCTTGTGTTGTCACCAAACAAATGAATAGTAATAAGTATTACATTACAACATCTTGTATTCCTTGTAATACCTATTCCTATTCCTACGAAATCACCATCACAATCTACCAAACGTGCCCTTAGGAATCATGCCACTTAAGTCGTTATGAGACAAGTCTAGAACTTGAAGGTTAGTTGCATTGCAAATTAAAGAAGGGATTTCTCCTATTAAATTGTTATTGGAGAAAAACATATAGTGCATACTAGAAAAATTTATAGTAGGAAATGGTCCTTGAAGCATGTTGTCATGAAGATCAACATAATATAATGAATTCATACCCACATCCCCCAACTATCTTAGAACTCGACCATAAATTCGGTTATTGGAAAGTTCTAAGTATTGTAAATTTGTTGTTAGTCTTAAGGAAATTGGGAATTCACTGATATTGGAGTAAGACAAGTTCAAATTTTGAAGATTGGGCAGGGCATAGGTGGTATTATTATTGATGCTAACTAAGTTATTTGAAAAATTAAGATACTTGATATTCTCAAGCTTTAAAAACATTTTTGACCCCGACATAATACTCAAGTTATTTGATGAGAGGGATAGGCTAGTAAGGTTCACAAGTCTAGATATTAACCTAGGTATAGAGCTCTGTAGCTTATTATAGCTCAAATCAACGCTCTGTAATGAATTGGAATTGAATTCACCAATCTTACCAATGAAATTTGAATTTAAAGAGAGAGAAATTAGATTCAAACCACATACATGATTAGGAAGGGGACCAACAAGTTGATTGCTGTCAAGGAATAAGCTTGAGAGATTCGGCAAGTTGAATAGTGATGGTGGCAACAAACCTGTTAAAAATATTCACCAATAATAAAAAAAATTGTTAGTTTGATGCATCAGCCAAAAAGACTTAAAATTTAAAAGTGGTAATAGAATCTCATCACTAAAACTATTATATGATAGATCCAAATATGTAAATTTTGTAAGGTTCCCAAGCCATGCTCAAATTGACCCTGTAAAATTGCAATGAGGGAGAGCCAAATGCTTCAAGGACTTCAAATTACTGATAGAATTAAGGAATTCTCTTGTAAACATT
This sequence comes from Quercus gilva, assembly GCA_023621385.1. Classification (NCBI taxonomy): domain Eukaryota; kingdom Viridiplantae; phylum Streptophyta; class Magnoliopsida; order Fagales; family Fagaceae; genus Quercus; species Quercus gilva. The sequence goes on along the minus strand of CM042476.1, from coordinate 79,251,071 downwards.
CTCCCAGAGAGAGCTAAGAACTCCAGGGAACTACAGCTCCAATTAGACATTAGAAGAGAACCTTCAAGGTTCCAATTACTTGCTAGATCAAGGGTTTGTATACTTGGAAGGCAGAGGATGTTGTTTTCAAGTTTTCCTTGCAACTCATAGTAAGAGAGACTAAGAGTTGTCAAAGAGGACGATAGATTCATCAAAGAATTAGGTCTACTTGAGGACATATTTGTGGAATCTAGAATAAGTTCCCTTAACTGAGTTAGGTTACCAATGACACTTTTCCATACTAGAGCTTCGATTAATAGCTCATTGTAAGAAAAATCAAGTGAAACTAGTGAAGACAACTGAGAGATTTCAAACAGGATTTGTCTAGAAAATAGGGAAAGAGGAAGATTAAGATAAGTCAAACTCTTAAAGTTGCCAAACTCAGAAGGAATTAAGGAGTTATGGAACCAATTGTCAGCAAGGTTCAACCTCCTAAGATTGGGAAGAAAAAACAGGGTACTGTTGGAAAGAATGTGGCCATAAAGCCAGTAGGAACTAAGGTCCAGGCCGACCACATGGCTTGTGTTTTTGTCACTCTCAATTGGCTTCTTATTCTAAAAATTTTGTTGCAATAAGTTTCCAAAGGTACTTTATTGTAACAAAAATTATTGTTGAATCAACTCATTGATCATTACGATACAAAGACTGCGTTTTGATCTATTCCAAGAGATTGATTTAATTTCTTGTTCTGTTACAACTTACAAGTAGTTCATTTATAGTAGTTCATTTATTTTCTAACTTTTCGTTATCTCCACACTACAAGAAAATAGCCTTATTGCAATGAAATTTTGTTGTTGCAATAAGTTTAATTTTGTTGTAACAAATCTCTATTGCTACAAAAGTTTTTCGTTGCCCATTGATGCAATAAAGTCTATGGCAATAGACTATTGCAACAAAAATTCCGTTGCAATAGAGTTTTGTTGCAATAAAAGATTTTTATTATCATTGAAAATACTTTATTGCAACAAAATTTATTGTTCCTATAATATTGTGAAGATATTTTTATGTTGTTAACAGGTTAAATATGATGTGTTTAGTGGGAAAAAAAAAAATATATATATATATATATATATATATTTAAAAATATATAAAAAATTTATTGTAGCAAAAATTATTGTTACAATAACTTATCACAACAAAATGTTTGTTGCAATAAGTTTCACAGGTACTTTACTAACTTATTGTGACAAAAATTTCGTTGCAATAAGTTTTCAGAAATACATTATTGCAACAAAAATTACTGTTGCAATAACCTATCGTAACAAAAATTTTGTTGCAATAAATTATAGTAACAAAATTTTGTTTTTGCATTAAAGTATTTTTAATAATAATAAAAATCTTAATGGCTCAATGGCATTAAGATTTGTTGCCAAGAATGGCTTTAATGGCATGGCAAGGTGGACCATGAATGAGTACCGACTTGACGGAGAATTTGCGAAAACGGCAAATCATGTAAGTTTTTTTTTTTTTTTTTTTTCTTGATTTTCTATATTTAAAATCCATAATGCTCTGTTTCTTGATTTTGTTTGAAATCTATTTGTATCGTTTGGTTCTCAAACTTGATTGCCACATCTGTACTTGTCTCGAAGTTAATAAATTTTGAACAGGAATTTGATTTTTGGCTCATATACTCAAATGGGTATTCCTCATTTTATTGATTTGTTACTTAGATTTTAGTCACTGAATTATGTTACTATCTTTTTTTCTTGAGGATTTGACCAGTTTTGTCAAGCGGCCATTTGAATTTAGGGTTTTAATGTCCATAGTTTTCCTTGTTATTAGTGGATTCTAGATGTTGTGGATTTTTCATTTTAGTCATAGTGATCCAATTTGTGAACTGGGACTGTTGAAAACAGTGCTTAGTTCCCATTTTATTTGGTTGCTATAATGTTGACCTAGTTTTGGTTTTTTTAATGATGCTTGCTTAATATTGTTGCATATATTGCTCAAATTAAGTTATTGGGTGAGATTTATAAATAAGCATGTGTGAGTGAGAACATTTATGAATTATTTTGCTGGATGTATATGTTAGAATGTCTAGCAAAGGATGCACCTGAGAATAATAGATGAGTGAACTTTAACATATTCTGGGAATTGGGTGTTCATATATATATATATATATATAATTGATTTTATAAGTCCGACTTTAAATGCTTATGCTCATCCATTTTATTTGGTTAATTACAATTATGGTGACCCACTTTTTTTTCTTAATGATGCTTAATTGCTTAATGTTGTATATTGTCCAAAATTATTTGATTTTATTTATTACGGAATAAACAGCCATGGATTTTTTGCTGATGCATATGTTTCCTAATTTTTCTTGTTTAATAATTTAAAAAATAAAAAAAGACACAATGCAAAAATTTCAATATGGTTTAAACATCTCCCTAAATGTTTTTATCGTTGTTGTTATTACAGGATAATTATGTCATCTGTTGCATTTCAAAGAAGGAGAATATCTAGAAAACCAACATCTAAGACCTCATTGGGCAAGAGATGGAGCATCTCCAATCGATCTATATTAACTTTTTTTTTTTTTTTTTAATAGAAAGTAAAAAACACTAATTTCATAGTATTTCATTTTTATTAATTCCTAAATAGGGATATATCATTTTTTTTTGGTAATTTTCTAAATGAGTTATAGCATTTTTTTAATGATTTTTGCAAATTTATTAGATTAATCATGTTAATATCTTATTGTGATGTATTTGTTCCTAACTTGACCTTTGCTTTATCTTGAGCATGTATATGACATTACTAATTAACACTAATTTCACAGTAATTCATTTTTATTATTTCTTAATTAGTACTATTTTATTTTTTATCATTTTCTGAATGTGAGTTTCGTTCAACATTTTTTAATGGTTTTTTCAAATTTATTAGATTAATCGTGTTAATATCTTATTATTCTGATGTATTTGTTCCTAAAATTGACCTTTTCTTTATCTTAGGCCATGCCACGCCATGCCATTTCAAAACATTAAAAAAAGAGAGGAGGAGAGGATGAAAGAGATATATATGTAATACAAGATGAATGATTTAACTATAATACAAGATGACTCTAGGGTGATACTATTAAGCTCGTTCAAAAATTATAACTAACTCTAAGTGTATTAAGACTATTAGTTACAAAATTATTCAATTTCCTAATTTCTTTTTGCTTTTTTTTTAAATAAAAAAAATTAAAAGAAATTAGTAGACAGTTATTCACACTAGATATAGTGTACATGCTACATGCAAACACTAAAAATGCATGCAAGCCAATACATGGGTATCTTAGTTGGACTTTGAACTAAGTACGTCCTTCACAAAGAAATATTATTCAGCAATAATTAACTCCCAAATCTGGGGCCTATATAAGTATTCCCATATCACATCATATATTGAAAGAAAACAAAAATGAAATTACAACAACAAATAAAGAAGTAAAATTAAATGTTAAAAGTAGATTTAGAGTCTATTTAAGAACCACTTATTTAATTTATTAGTGAAAATTTATTACTGAAAGTATAATAAAGAAAAACTATAAGAGAAAATAAAAATAAAAGAAAAAGTCATGTGAGACCTAGAAGACCTGTATTCAGTGCTTGTATTAAAAAAAGTAAACCAAAAAGTAACTCAAGTGGGCCCACAAACATTTGCAAATGTTTTGTTCTTGAAAAAGTAGCAAGTGGGCCTACAAATAATCTAAAGTTTCACGTGGGCAACTTGAAATAAGCTGGATAAGCTAAAAGCTAGTTTTTTCAACTATTTCCAAAGGCAGCCTAAATCAATAAGGGTCAACAAGTTGTGAGGGATTTTCACAATTCGTTCAAATACTAATGGGCTTGGTCTATGATCGAATGCTATAAAAGATTTCTGCCCCCTCATCTTTCACCAATTCGTCGTTGGATGGATTGGTAAGGCACACGGTCTGACAAGTGGTATTAGAGCCTGGTCATAGGTTCGAGTTGTTGGAGCCGCATTGTGAGGGAGGGATTGTGAGGGATTTTCACAATTCGCTCCAACATCAATGGGTTTGGTCTGCGATCGAATGTAATAAAAGATTTGTGCCCTCTCATCTTTCATCAATTGGTCGTTGGATGGATCGGTAAGGCACACAGTTCGACACAAGTAATAGGCCTCCATCATCCAAACCCAAAGACAACAGATGTGGCCTATCCTCCTCTGTTGAGGTCCAAAAACACTAGTGGTCAAAGGCTTGTAAATAAACACATTGTTTAGCTGCTATATAGTCCATTAGCATGAGTAAGACTGTTTTATGCATAAGCAAAGAAAAATTCAATTAGATTCTCAATTTTACGCCACGTGTTCCATATAATTTTCAATTTTGTGCAGTGAATTATTGAGTGTAAAAATCAAAGAGTCTAAATCCAATTAGATTCTAATTTGGATTTCAATTGGAGTCTAATTTCGCACCGCGTGTCTATCTATTTTTTTTAATTTTTGTAGCAAGTGAATTATTGAATGTAAAAACCGAAGAGTTTAAATCAAATCAAATTCTAAATCATAGGCCATTGTACTATCCTTTTGAAGGAGATTTCATTATCTTTAAAATGGATAAAATTTTATTTTGATCAAATGGTTGGATAAAAAATTCAAACTCAGCAAAAAAATGGCAAGCTAAAAAATGGCAAGCTTTTGGGATTTTGAACTCTTGGATCATTAGAATAACTAGCTTGTAACCCCATGCATTTGCATGGATATACTTAAAAAATACACATTAAGATGCATAGTATAATAATCTTATATATATAATTTAAATATTATTGATAATCATTTTTTTTTTTATAGGCCAAGAATGTATTGACCCCTTATGGTAAAATAATTGATTTCAAATCCTTCTTCTTCTTCTTCTTCTTCTTCTTCTTTTTTTTTTTTTTTTCAATTATTAAATTATTAATAAACAAAGTATAATAAGAAAAACAAAATATATAATATTTACATTATTAGTGTAATTTAATTATTTTGTCTAAAGTCAGCCGTGCCTTAGTGGAATTTATGACATGTAATTTTTAATTGATTTCTTAGACCTCAAAACCTGTTTAAAACATTATTAGACCAAAGAGCATACACAGCAATAATTCAATTACACAAAAATATTTTTATCAAAAAGAAAAAACAATGAGATAGGTACAAAAATTCATATGGTCATTTATAACGGGGAAACTGAAGCAAACAAGAAATATTCATATAATTGAGAAGGTACATGCCCATCAAAAAAATAAATAAATTTTGAGAAGGTACATGTAGATATACAGAGGAAAACGAATCTCCACTCATACTTGAGATAGCTAAACTTCCAAATCAAATCACATGTCAAACATCGTGCCAAATACAAATAATGCTTAAAAGAAAATCCTAACTCCCAGTTTTATTAATCTGAAATTTAAATAATAATAAAAAATTATTTTTCCATTATTGAGCAAAACTCCATTAAAGCAACTATCTAGCTTAGTTGTCCTACCAAAACTGAAATTTCTGCCACTCTCCATAGGACACGTGGAAATGCCGCAGCTATTAGGAAAGAAAATTAATTAAACCCAATTCGAAAAAAGACAAAAACAAATTGAAATTGCATAGATTAAACTTTCCACTACTGTTCTGACCGTTGGAGGGTTATTATATCTAATGACCATTTTACCCCACATCTCCGACCTCTCTCTCTTTTTATATATAAATATAACTTTCCTTAACTCAATGCAAAAATTTCACTATGGTTTAAAGTTTGAACGTCTCCCTAAATGTTTTTATTGTTGTTATTGCAGGATAATTATGTCATCTGCTGCATTTCAAAGAAGGAGAATATCTAGAAGATCAACATCTAAGACCTCATTGGGGAAGAGATGGACCATCTCCAATCGATCTATATTAACTTTTTTTTAATAGAAAGTAAAAAACACTAATTTCACAGAATTTCATTTTTATTCTTTCTTGAATAGTGATATATCATTTTTTTGGGGTCATTTTCTGAATGAGTTACAGCATTTTTTAATGATTTTTTTCAAATTTATTAGATTAATCATGTTAATATCTTATTCTAATGTATTTGTTCCTAATTTGACCTTTGCCTTATCTTGAGCATGTATATGACGTTACTAATCAACACTAATTTCACAGTAATTCATTTTTATTATTTCTTAATTAGTACTATTTTATTTTTTATCATTTTCTGAAGGTGAGTTTCGTACATCATTTTGTTAATGTTTTTTTCAAAATTATTAGATTAATCGTGTTAATATCTTATTATTCTAATGTATTAGTTCTTAAATTTGACCTTTGCTGTATCTTAGACCATGCCAATATGCCATGCCATGCCATTTTGAAACATAAATAAAAGAGAGGAGGAGAGGATGAAAGAGATATATATGTAATACAAGATAAACGACTTAACTATACCTTAGGATGTTTATGAATCTTATTTAGACTCTAGAGTGATACTGGTAAGCTTGTTCAAAAGTTATATTAGCTAGACTTAAGTGTATTAGACTATTAGTTGCAAAATCATCCAATTTTCTTTATTTCCTTTTGCTTTTTTTTTTAATAAAAAATAATAATTTCCTGTTGGTATTAGCAAATAGGTAAGAAAATAAAATAAAATAAATTAGTAGACAGTTTTTCACATAGTAGTTTTTCACATGTCCATTTAATTTTTAAATTTTTGTAGTAAGTGAATTATTAGATGTAAAAACCGAAGAGTTTAAATCAAACTAATTCTAAATCATAGGCCATTGTGCTATCCTTTTGAAGGGGATTTCATTATCTTTAAAATGGATAAAATTTTATTTTGATCAGATGAAAATTCAAACTCAGCAAAAATATGGCAAGCTTTTGGGATTTTGAACTCTTGGATCATGAGAATAATTAATTAATCCAATGTAATTCCTCATTTTCTTACGTTTGTGGTTTTCATTTTTTAGGAATTAAACCAATATTTTGTCACGCTAAAGGCCTTACAAAATTAGGTATCAATAAATAAGAGATTCCACAAACAAAACAAAATCCTCATTAAGATTGGCCCCACACCTCACAAGGACATTAGCACATTTGTTTGCTTCCCTATAAAGGTGTTGATTTTTTACTAAAGGGATTCAATCAGACCTTCCTTGCAGTGCTAAACCTGAATCATTTGCATTGGAAGGCTCATTTGCTTTGCTGAGCAGATCAAAATCTAGCTTGGCATATAGGTGATCAATTTCTACAGCAAGAAGATTTAAGGAGATGCAGAGGTTAATCCCATCTCCAAGGGCATGTTTGGTAAATTGTAATAGACACTGTAATGTATAGATTTTCCTATGGCATAACTATTTGGTTGTTTGGTTATGTTTTTATTACAATGAATAGTTATTCCTTATGAATAGCTATTATTCAAAACAAGGAATAACTATTCCTTATCAAAAGTATTGAATATCTATTCCTTCAACTTAAGTAATAAATTTTTTAAAAATTTCCTAAAAAACCATTAGTTGCCACATCTTCAAAAGGAAAGAAAATAAATTTTCCTTGTTGATATTATTAGTTCTATTTGAACACCCTAAAATAAGTGTATTTTAGGAAATTTGACTTAAAAATAATTTAATTACACCTTCTTTTTATACTCTACTAAATTGTGGATGTATATTCAAAATTCTATTCCTAAATGGTCACAAAACTAATGAATAGTAATACTTATTCCATTCCAACTTGAACTCTTGGTCTTTAATTGATGTTTTATTATACTTTAGTACCTAAAGTTGTCTTTATTATTAATGTGGACCTTTCAAATAAGTCTAACTATGATCCCTTAAATATTACATGCAAGCTTAAAAACAACATTAAGTTCCTAAAAACTTTCTTTCTCAAAAAAAAAAAAAAAAAAAAGAAATCTTAAAAACTTCTATCTAAAAAAAAAAAAAAAAAAGTTCATTAAAACTTCATCCATATTAGCAAGATAGCAACTTTGGAAAATGTTTTATTTATTTATTTATTTTTATTATTGTTTATTAAAAACATATTCAATCCAAGGGGTTAAAATGAACCCCTTGAGTTGGTAAAAAATTATATATATATATATATATATATATATATATATATATAATGAGATACAAAGCACATTTCGCGTTCTTTGCTTTGTGTATGCCGATTTGAAATATACTTTTTTTTATTGTTTTCTTTGTACTTGTTTGGAATTTTTCTCTTGGTATGGCCTGGGTTTGAAACCCCACTTTTTGGTCTATCTCCTCTCCAAACCTTTTCTCAATTGGTCATTCATTACACTATCATTTCTTAACTTTGACTCCAGTGTGTGGTTAAATCACTTCACTAGGAAAGACAATTTAGCCATATCGAGAGAACTAACGCTCTTGATTAAACAACCTAAGGGAGGTCCTTTCTTAGTTTAGGTGTGAAGATACTTGTGACATTGGTAGAGTGGGTCTCTTGAGAAGAAGAGACATCGGATCTTGATCTTTTGCTAAGGTAGAATTGATTTTTTATTTTTAACTTTTGACTCCCTACAATAGAAGGGTTTTTTTTTTTTTTTTTTTTTTCTCCAAAAAAAAAAAAAAAAAAACTAGTTGAAATAAGTTTGAATATGATCCTTTTAACAACATCTTGACCTTTTTAAACACACACATACAAAAAAAGCCCAACAACAATTTGATCTAAAATCTGGAAAATAAAAAATAAAAGATTTTAGTAAGCTTAACAACAAAAGTAGAAATTTGTTGATCTTAAACCTCCAAAAAAAAAAAAAAAAAAACCCCCATTTAGATCTTACCAAATTTAAAAGAGATGTAGCCCATAGGATATGCTAATAAAATTATCATGTAACGATTTCAAAATATAAAACCTCACAGAAGGCAATTGTAAAACTTCATTTATTTGCTTTTTTTTTTTTTTGGTGGGTAATGTTGATATATTCAAGTTTTCTTTTATTTTAACTTTTGTATAATTTATGTTTCTTATTGGACCCACAAAAAAGGACAAAATTTAGCTACAAAATTGGTTGTAGCCTTAAACTACAACTTTACTCAATAAAATAAGCATTACTACATATTTTGAAAATCTAACCGTTGAATTGCATGTTCTTTACGCTCTTAATACACATGTCAAATTTTGTGTCAATCGAATATTATTTACTATATGATTTATAAGCTTATATTTTATGCATAATTTTAAACTATAAAAACTTGTAATTTAAACAATTTATTGATGACATAGCTATTGATGTTTAATTTTCTAAAAATTTTGCAAGCATGGAGGATATAAGAAAAAGATGTAATTCAATGATGGATTTGTCAAAATTCACCATCAATAAAAAGATATTGAATAAGGTTGTAGTCTTAGATTACAACTAATTTTGTAACTAAATTTTGTCAAAAAAAATCCTGGACCATTGTTGCTTGTACCAAATCTTTGCCTCCATGCCCACATCCAAACCACAAAATTACGATAAAAAGTTCCCCTTAAAACACATATTAACTTCATAAATATTCGCTGTTCGAGCCATCTAGCTATCATAAACTACAAATATATTCACCTACTATGTTAGAGGGACCATATACTGGTTTTAATCATAAAGGGTTTATATTTTGGAACATCTTCTTTTCAATCTAGAGTGAGTTATTGAAATTCAAAGATTATGCTATATTGAGTTATGTGTTTGGAATTTAGATGCTTATAGGGAATTACCAAAGTTTAAAGTTGAAAAATATAATATATATATATATATATATATATATATATATATATATATATATATAGATAGATTTTCACCCCCACACAAATTAAGGATAAAAATTATTTTGGCAAATGGTTAAAAGACAATAACGAATAAAATTAAAAAAAGGATGAAATAGTGAAATTAAAAACAAATCTTAAATATTTCAAATTGTATGCCCCACAATTTTACTCATAGTTATACATATTAAATTTACAAACTCTTTTCATTCAGGCAATTATTTATTTTGATTAAAAAAAAGAGAATGATAAGTTTTTACTCACAGGTAAAGGAGAAAATTTCAATAATGGAACTATATTAGAACTAATAATAACTTATCCATTTAGATTTGTTGTGAAATTATTGTAAAAATATTATGAACATTACAATTTTCTTAAAATATTATTACACAATAGAATAAAAAAAATTGTTAAGCGCAAGCATGAGGCTAGTTTCATGCTAGTTTATTAGTAATAATGTAATATCATGAATATCAAAATTTTCATAAACTTTTCACAATGATTATAATTAGAGTAAATATCAACTTTAGTTGAAATCCAAATCTATTATTCTAATATAAAGAATTTTGTAATTATTTTTTAATTCAATAGTCAATAGAGGGGAGATTAAAATTCTGGAACATTTGCTTAAAAAAAAAAAAAAATCAAGGAGTAGCAACCAATCAAGACTTTGTAATTGAAACTGTTTATTAGAGCTTTTCACAATGTTGGTTTTGTTGCCAAACAAGATTCAAGTTGTGGGTTTCAAATAACTCTATTATTAAGGTCTTTTATTATTTAATAGAGATTTAAAGTTTATTCAGTTTACAAAAAAAAAAAAAACTAATTGAAGTATTGGCCCAATAATAAAAACCAAAAATTGAAAGTTGAAGCTGTCTAAAAAAATAAAAATAAGAAAATAATAGAAAGTTTCAAGTCGCAGTTCTAGTTAATCAAACTCACATGGTAGAGCATGTGGCAATGGCTGGTAACGGTACGGCCAGTGGTGTGTGCCGTTAAAGCATCATCCATCCAGCCTATTTCACTTCTTCTTCTACTTCTCCTTCTCTCTCTCTCTCTGCCAAATCCCAATTCAGGTCCTTAATTTCTTTGTCAAAATTATATTTTTAAGTCCTCAGTATATCCAACTCATATGGTTTGGTTTCTTTGAAGGCCAGTTCTTTACTTCTCTCTCTGGTCATATACATATATTTACTTGTTTTGTTGTGATTAACAATGATTGATTGGTGAATGTAATTTTTGAAAATGGGATCTTTTTTAATTAATTTCTTTATTTTTAGCTCAAATATTTAATGGGTTTGAATTTTTTTAGAGATTTATTGACAATGGTGCAAGATTTATTTTTTTTTTGGGGTTAATTGTTGATTTTTTTTTTTTAGTTATGTAAGAGGGAAATAAGCTAATTCTAGGCACATTATTCTTGATTTTCCATTTGGGACATGGGTTTTTGCCGACACTAAAAATTTAGTAGTTACTATGAAGAGTAGAGTATTAGTTTTGTATTTGTTGCCAGTTCAGTTGAATCATCTGTTATTCTAGTGTTGAAGGGGGTATTGGTCTTGTTTCTTATTTGAGCTTGGTTGGGATGTGTTGTGTAGTCTTGGAGGTTCAATTGCTTGTGTTGAGAGTTAATATCAATGTGTAGATGGTCTTCATAGATATGGAAATTTGGAATTGGTGACCCAGTCTGTAATTTCTTCTTTGGATTTGATTTGGGAAAACATATGCCTTTCTTTTACCATATTTGTGGCCGATACTAACTAGTCTATCGAGGATCCATAACCGATCACAAAATTTTTGGGACTTTAAAGGCTTTGTTGTTGTTGTCGGATAAGCATTTCATTACCATGTAACTATTAACAGTCCAAAGATGATGTTGCTTCTAATATGTTCTTCTCTAGCTAGACATCTTTTGTTCATATGAAATGGACACTTCTAAAACCCCTGACATCTCCATGTTTGGACATGCTGGGGACACTCCTGTATGTATGTCCTCATTGTGTTGGGAGAAAAACATTTTTCTTTTATTTGAAAAGAATTCCTTTGATTTTGGATATGTTTCTAAAGATTTTTCCAAGAATTGCGTGTCCTATGTCATGTTGCGTCCATATTAATGTTTTTGTCTGTGCTTCTTAGGGAGGAACTTATTACAGAAAGTTATGTTTCTATGTTTATTTTTGTTGGTCACCTCAGTTATCCACACTGCTTGAATCTCTACTCCATTGTGTAACTTGCATTTTGTGAACAATTTGGCGAGGAACAATCAAACTTTTGAAGGGGTTGAGATATCTATTATTGAGATTAAATAATTTTTTTGGGGCACTCTTTGCTTGAAGGCTGTACTATAATGATTGATGGGGTATCTTGTAGTTCTTTAGCAAATTTCATGGATCTCTTAAATGTCATTGTAATTCTCTGGGAGACTCTACCATTGGAGTTCTCCTTCTTTCAAAATATTTTGTTATTATTTATCAAAGAAATAATTTGTTTTAGTTTTCAAAAAACGAGCATGAATGAAACACGTGAATGTTATCTTTCTGATTCTAGCAAAAGATGTAGCCCATCCACAACTTAAAAATGAGAATCATCAATTGAAATTTGATATGTTGCTGTTCGAACTATTTTAATTTGCGAGGTAGTTCCTTACTTGATTAATTACATTATCCAATCATCAACCCAGCATATCTTTAAAATGTTATTTTTTCTTAAGTTTCTTCTTTTTGCTATCATAAATTATAGTAAATTTAATAGTTTTTTTACCTCTTAATAACGCTTTTCTAATGATAATTAAATAAGTAAAAGAACTATCAGAAATTAGAATATGGATCATTATGTGACATGTTGTAATGGATCAACAAAGAAGCTAACAGGGTTAAATAATGTAAAATTTTCTTGAAGTTAATATTTTTAAATACACTTTGGAGATGGTATTTTTTAGATGTTTTTTTTGTTGTTGTTACTGTACCCATGTGTTTTCATAGACTAGGTTAGTGCTTTCTGAATTGGAAATAAATGTGAAAAATTATAAGTTCACTTTGTTGTATTTTGGTGGTACGTGCCACATAGACTACCTTTATTATTGTCCATTTAATTAGTTCTTCATAAAAATCTATTTGGCTGTGATGGGCTAAATAATTTCTCTAATAAATATTCAATTCTTTCTTCAATTTTGGTTTGATTCACAACAACTTTGATAATCATTGGCACCCTTAGTGTTCATATACCTATTTCATATGTTTTTCACTTATTTGGAATAGAGTATCTGAATATGCTCATTGGATCCACAGACATCTATCCCAAATATTTTTCCTACGTCAATAGCAATATCATCTTTATCTTTAAATTATTAATGGGTGTTTTTTTTTTTTTGGCCCTTGTTTCATGATGTTGATTATTATTGCATCAGCTCTGGTCATGGAGTAATCCATGTCAACAACATGGTTCTCTTGGCCCTTTTTCGTTGAAGGTATATAACCAACTAAAGTGAATTTTGGCATGTAGGGATGTTTGGTAGAGTAGTTTGAGAAATATTGTTTGTAGGTTTTTGAAATAGGTGTGGGTAAAAAAGTGTACGGAAATGTGTGTAATGTTGTTTAAAATGTACAAATGTGATTTTGAGGTAGGGTACCAAACAGGCTTGCTTTTCTTGGCAATCCTCATTTAATTTTTTGTCCTCTAATCTTTTTTTTTTTTTTGCCCACCCCCGCCCGCGGTGGGGTTGGGGGCGGGTGGGGGGAGTTATGGGACCATAATTTTCTTGCTTTTATGAGATTTTGTGTCAAGTCAAGTAGACATGGCAAAACAGGCGGGGCGGGTCGGGTCGGGTTGGGTCAATTGGGTTTGCAGGTCAATCAAGTCGCGGGTCACTTTTAAACGGGTTAACCAGGTTGCAGGTTGGGTCAGGTCGGTTGACCTGTATTTTTCAAACAAGTTTTTTTTTTTTTGGTGAAATAGATGCAATTTGTCAATCGATTATGAGTTCCTCAATTGTGATTAGATTCTCACTGGTGATACTGTTACCAATTACCACTTGACGCTTGATACCCAAATTTGGTGCAACTCTTGTTCCAGCTTTTTAGAAGCTAATCTTGGTATAATCTTCAATCTGTTTAAAGTAGGAAGAGAAAATGAAGGTGATAAGTAAAGAATGACAAACTTTAATAGAGTACAACTAGCTGATGTATACATCCAATTTAGTAATTTACCAACATGTATAACATGCACATGCATTGTTTACACTAATATTAAAGAATTGAGATTTCCCTTACTACTTAGTCCTCACCAAAGCCAAAAGACATTGCGGTGCTGATGTGAACGCATCAAAAGCACAATTCGTGCTCCTCTTAAGGATTGAAAGAACTAAGAAGAAAAGAGTAGACGCACAGATAGTCACAGAGAGAAAAGAGTAGAGGGCAGAGGCGGAGCTGAAAGAGTAGAGGTAGAGAGGTGCAAGCTTGAAACTGAAAAAGTGTGAAAGTTTGAAATGAGGGGTAGAGGGCCAGAGGCGCAGTGCAAGAGACGAGCAGAGGAAGTGAGGAACTGACTCACTGAGGAGGCTTTGACACTTTGGCCCTTGTGGATGTGGCTGTCACGTTTCAGACTTCAGTGTTTCACACTTTCACTTTTTCATGTTTGAGTCTGTGACTGAATTGTGCCTTTAGTAATTCCGTAATTGGCTTTGGAAGTTTGGACTACAGCTAAGCTAGTCAAGCCCATTAGATTTTTTTCTTTTTTTTTTAATGGTTATGTTGTGTAACACTGTAACTTGTGTTGTCTTGTCTAGAGACTAGTTGTATCATTCTCTCTTGTCAATTTGTCATGGCTGTGGAGGCAGCGGAGAGCTGAAGCTTTAATGCTTTATTGGTTGTGATTCGTGGAGCTTTAATGCTTTATTGACTATTACATTGGTTTGGTCCTGGTGCTTTGTGCTCTATGCACTTAGTATCAATAAGTAGTTTAAATATTTTTTTAGTGAAATTTTTTTAATGGGTTGAGTTATGGGTTATTCAGGTCGGGTTGGGTTAACCTGTAAAAAAATTAGATCGGGTCACGAGTCAACTCTTTTTTGCTTCGAGTCAAAAAAATTGGGTTTGGGTCAGGTATTTTTCAGGTCGGGTCAGATCAGATCAGAACATTCTGACCCGTTTTGCCATGTCTAAGGTCAAGTGAATGGTTTTTTCATTTTTGACATTATAGGTGATGATTGCACTTTTTCTCTGACTGATGTCAATTTTTTACTTGTTCTACAATGGATTGAGATCAAGTGCAATACCTGCAATTCATCTACTTTCTCTCACAATTTTTTTTACTTTTTAACTTTAACTTTTAACTTTCACTTAATATATTTTATTTAATGGTTGAGATTAAAAGTTGCTTTTTCAACTTTTAATCTTAGCCATTGAATACATTGCCCCATTGCTTATGAGTTGTGGCCATTGGTGTTTTGTTTGTTTGGAATTCATTGGGTTATGCCTCAGAAGGTTATTGAGTTGTTTGAGTCTTGGCAGGGTATGTTTGGACGACATAGAAATATAGAGTTGTGGAGAATTGTGCCTCATTGCTTGTTATGGTGTATTTGGCGTGAAAGAAATGCTAGAAGCTTTGAGGGATGTGAACGCTCTATGTTAGAGATTAAGTCTTTTTTTTTACACACTCTCCTTGATTGGAGTGTGATCTTTTTTCATTCTTCTTATTCTTCCCTTCCTGTTTTACTTGATCGTTGTAATCTTGGTTATTGATTTAGGCCCCCATAGTACATTCCTAATGTACTCGGGTTGGCTGTTTTTCGTTTTTTAATAAAATTTTCATTTCTTATCAAAAAAAAAAAAAAAAAAAAATCTTAGCCATTGAATACAATTGCATTAGGTGCAATGCCCTAGGTATTGCACCTAATATCCATTCTGCAATAGTGTGCACAACATCTTTTCAAACTCAGGCATTAGCATATTGAAAGAATTTCATGGCAAGTAGTGGCCTGCCATCTTTTGGTCATGTGAAGCTCACTGACCTAGTACTTTGTGAAGGCCTTCCTCCTGATTCTTATAAACTATCAGTCTCAACTTTGTCACAGTTGCTTGCTCTATATTTAAAAGGACAAAGTTTGCCTACAAATTATTTTATTTTATTTTTATTTTTAAGAATAGTTTGGGTACAAACTTGGTTGTAGTTAATGGCTACTATTCTTTTTAATATCATTTTATTGGATGTGAATTTTGAGAAATCTACCATTAGATTGCATTTTCTTTTTATATCATTCATGCTTGAAAATTTTTCAAAAGATCAATAGCTATGTCATTAATCAAATGTTTAAATTTCAAGTTTTTGTAGTCTAAAATTATGCATAAAAAAATTAAGTTTATAGATCAAATAGTAACATCCAATTAATATGAAATTTGACATGTGTATTCAGAACATAAAGAACATGCAATTTAATGATTAGATTTCAAAATATATATCCATGTTAATTTTTATTTTTTTATTTTTAACAAGAGTTGTAGCCATTGGCTACAACTAAGTTTGTAGCCAAACATTTTCCTATTTTAAAAATCTAATTACTAAAATTTGTGAGAGTGCTTTTTTTCTTAGCACACAGGCCCAAGTAGAGACAAGGATCCCGGGCCCAAATACATGTTGTTTTGGTGGACTGGGCTTGGTTCACCGCAGCTAAATGGGGTTAATTACAAACCAAGTTGTGCGCAAGTCACATAAAGCTCCTCAAGACGAAAAATGCAATTAAAAGAGTTCCTTTACTTGGGACCCCGGGCGTACTGTCATGGGATCCCGGGCGTACTGTCGTGGTATCCCGGGGCGTACTAGGCCTGTAAGAACCCAGAATCTCTAGTTCTCTGAACTATATGATCTTTCTCCATATTTATTATGTAATAGAGTTTTGTCTTTTTCCTTTACCTCTATAGGTGCTACATAAAAAACACACTATACAATACACATATCTTCAAATAGTTGTTAGTTTCTTAGATTAGGATATACATTTTAATACATATACATATATGTAAATGAATTTCATGAGAATGATTCAGCTAAGAGGATCCTGGCCCCAATTCTCACAGACTTAGCGCTTTTGCACAAGACTTGTGGGATTTGGAACTCAAGTCCAAGTGGCTTTGCTTGGGCTTTGCCTTCTAAGATAATTAAGTGAGAAGGAACTTTGTGGGAGAGAGTGATATCTGATGTGTGCATGTTTTGACATATGTTTCTTTGGAGGCTAAGTGTGTCCAAGGCCCAAGTTGAAGTGAGGACCCCGGTAAAAGGATTCAGCTTTTTGGCTAAGTAAAAGGAAAACTAGCAAGCAAGAATATATGTGTTGAACAACAAGAAAGCAGCAAAGGGAAACAATGTAATAAAGAAATACACGAAATAATTGTTAGAGATCCTCAAATCAATATGAGGTATTTTATTATTTTTCTTAATTGTGGATTACAATATGCTCACTAAGACGTGATACAAGATCCAAATAAGCTCAAAAATTACAGACTTTGATGGCTATCTAAGCCTTTAAGACTTGCAAAGTTTGAATCCTTTTGAATCCAAGTATGTACTAGTGGCTGTTTCTGAGATATCGGGAGATATTTCCCTACTTTCTTTGAATTTTGACAATGTTTTCTCCATGGTTCTGTTGTGATTTTTTATTATGCATGATGTCCCTTAATGTTGGTTGCTTCCCCCATTTTATATTGTCATTTTAGGGTTTGGATTCCATTGATTCTCCCCCCTTGGCTCCCTGGGTACCAGAGCCCCTGTCATGTCAGCCATTCTGATGGCTGATTCTTTCCCTGTTTCTCACTGTTTTCCTCTTTTCGTGTTGTTTTCCTAAAGGCCACTTACTGACTTTCCATTTTCGAGAGCTGACCTTTACCCTCTCTTCTTTCAAGGCTTTTTACCTCTTAGACTCAGCTTTTTTGGTCGTCCTTCTTGCTGTCATTTTTCCCAAGTGAGCAGATTCCATTCTTGCTGGGTTGAAGGTTTTCCCAGCCAGTTCCCCTTATAGTTCTTCATTTTGGGTTCCCCGAGGTACCAGCCTTTTGTTTATGAATTGTCACTCTCCAAGCTTTCTAATTCTTTGTTGCACCACTGGGTGCTTGAGAAGGACATATTTGTTCTTCATTTCTTGTATTTCGTGGTACTCCTTTTGAGCTTTCTCAATCCCACTTTAGCTATGCTGCACATCCCGAGGATCCTGAGGATCTCGAGCCTCTGGCAGCCTCTGGGTATCCTGGCCTAGTTCTTTCACTGGATTTTGCTGGATTTTTTAATGGTCTTTTTTGCTGGAAATCTGAACATACATAAGGCCTTGATGTCGATTCTTCTTGCTGCACAAATTGGGCCTTCTTTACTTTTCATGGAATGGGCTTTCTTATGAAATTTTGGACCTCAACAAATTTTATATGCACGTCAATTTCTGTGTCAATCAAATATTATTATTTGATTCATAAACTTATTTTTTATACATAATTTTGGACTACAAAACCTTGAAATTTAAACATTTGATTAATGACATAATTGTTAATTTTTGGTCTTTTGAAAATGTTATAAGCATGAAGGATATAAGAAGAAAATGTAATATAATGATGGATTTGCCAAAATTCACATTCAATGAAAATATATTGAGTGAAGTTATAGCTATTGGCTGTAATTAAGTTTACAGACAAACTTTGTCCTTCTTGAAAAAGTTGCACATTAATTACAATATATTTGTCTACGTCGTCATTATTATTATGATGGTAAAAGTGCAAAACCTACCCTTTAAATTTTACTAGAATGCATTCTCAAAAAAAAAAAAAAAAAAAAAAATTACTAGAATTTGTTTCATATTTCTAACTTTACTCTTGTTCGATTGAATCTTTTAAGATTAAAGTTTATTTAATTAAGGTATTCTGTTAGTATCCATTAGAAAATTGTCATTAAGTCTGGCTTTCCTATAAATTTTTAAATTAAAAAATATATAAATTATTTAAAAAAAATACTTTTTGAAAGAGAGCATTTTGCTCCGGACGACGGTGCATGGAGTCGGGGCAAGGATATGGATTGACGTGGTATTTTGAATTCTAGGTGCTGGTTAGAATTCTCTTTCAACTAAAAATGATTGAGTTTCTCAAAAAAAAAAAAAATAATAATAATAATAATTGAACCCTTTGAAAATTTCCAACAATTCGATAGATGGAGGAGACAAAGATCTATATGATAATCATGGTGGATCTTCCAAGCCTTCTTATGAAGTGTAAAATAAAGTATGAGGTAAGCTCACCTTTTTCATCTAACTATTGTGGGGGGACTGCCACTGACATTTTATTGGGCCACTTTTTCTTCAGTGCAATATAGACAACCTAGATTGCTTAAATTCAGTTATGATTTAAAAAAAAAAAAAAAATTTGAGAACCATGACATTAGGATTTTAGCCAACTAGTTCGAAAGTATCCTTAAGGCATACTGTTTACCTTTTTGGATAGAAATGACATGGTCTTTACTCTTTACCTTTTTTTTTTTTTTTTTTTTATAGGAAATACTGCGTAATACTATTAAAATCAAGAGTGAGAAACTACAGACATGTCATGAGCACACGCGTGCTCTAAAGGCTAGGACATTCCTCTAGCCAAACTACATAGTTCTCAAGCTCTTTAGCATACTGCGCTAATAAGTGAGCAGAGACATTTCCCTGTCTTTTCACATGAGAGAAAGAAAAACACCTAAAGCTTGTGGCTATTTCCAGTGTTTCTTCCAGCACATTTTGAATGGAAGAGGGCGCATCCCCATCTCCCTGGAGCGCCTTGCAAATGATCAACGAGTCGCCTTCAAACACCGCCTCCCTAATGCCCACGTCCCTTGCAAAAGAAACCTCTGCCTCCATTGCTTTTGCTTCGATCTCGACAGCCCCCAACGTTGCATCCATAATCTTGCTTAAAGCTGCTATTACCTCTCCAGCTTCATCCCTGACAACCACACCTATTCCCGCTTTTTTCCTATGTTTGAAAACTGCACCGTCGACATTCACTTTGTATTTTCCCTTGTCAGGTGGCTTCCATATTGTCAATGGACCTCCAATCGATAAAACTCTCTGTCCAATGTCATTTGCAGCGTGGTACTCCTCCATAAGGTGCAGGGTGGATTTCAAGATCACTTGTCCCTGCTTGCCCAGGCCTCCCATTCTTCTTCCATTTCGGTCTTTCCATATTCCCCAGCAGACCGATATGACCTTCTCCATTAGATCGGGCTGAGTCGTTTCCCAATTTTGCAGACACTGTATAATATCCAAGAAAGTCCAAGATTGGTCAATGACGAAGGCAGAGCAAGCTTGCTAGACTCCCATATCTCACGGGCGTGCTTGCAAAACCACAACAGGTGGCACGTTGTTTCCTCAGGTTGACCACACAAGACACAAGCATTGTCCTCAGTAATTCTTCTTCGTATGAGATTGTCTTTGGTGGCTAGGATATTCCGGCCAGCTTTCCATGCAAAATGTCTTAGCTTGTGAGGGAGTTTCAGCTACCAAATACATCTCCACACCCGTTTGCGCATTGAGGTGTTTGAGCAATCTCCCCTGTTTTGTTCTAGCCTTTCCTCGTAGGCTAACGCGTAAGCCGAATTGACCGAAAATTTCCCAGACTTATTAGCAGCCCAACCAGCCTATCCCGTCTGCCAGTCAAGCTTAACGGAATACCCAATATAGCTGAAGCATCCTCGGTATTAAAGCACTGTTTGATCAACCCCACATCCCACTCAAAT
The DNA here is from genome assembly GCA_023621385.1 of Quercus gilva. NCBI lineage: Eukaryota > Viridiplantae > Streptophyta > Magnoliopsida > Fagales > Fagaceae > Quercus > Quercus gilva. The sequence continues at coordinate 79,230,572 of CM042476.1, read as the reverse complement.
ACCTCTCTGTTTATGAGATCCTTGACCAGAGCAATCTTTGAATTCAGTTTTTTTGGAGTAACCACCATGTAAGTGCTCGGCCTTGGCACCCATTTGTCGCACCATACTCTAATGTTTCCTCCATCTCCCACCTGCCATCGACTCCCACTTCGCACCACCCCTTGTGCAGCCATAAGGCTCCTCCACGCATAGGATGGGTTTCTTCCTAAATCTACATCCACAAAACTACCATGAGGAAAATATTTAGCTCTAAATACTTGGTAGAACAGGGAAGAGGTGTTTGTTTGCAACCTCCATCCCTGTTTCGCTAAGAGAGCTATATTGAAAAGTTTCAAGTCACGAGAGCCCAAACCCCCTTTATCTTTTGGCATGCACAGCTTCTCCTAGCTTAACCAAGCCAATTTCCTCTCCTTATTCGCTTGGCCCCACTAGAACTGTCTAGTCATTCCGGCAAGTTCATCGCACAGTTTGTTTGGCAAAAGAAAGCAGCTCATGGTGTAAGACGGCACCGCTTGTGCGACTGCCTTAATCAAGATTTCTTTGCCGACACTAGTTAATAATTTTTCCTTCCAGCCAGACACCTTATTCGCCACTCTCTGTTTCAAGTGAGCAAAAGTATTGGACTTAGATCTTCCAACTAGAGAGGGTAAACCGAGGTATGTTTCATGGGGTTTGATCACATTGGCTCCGAACATGGTTTTCACATCTTCTCTAATCCCAGCATCCGTGTTGGGGCTGAAAAAAAGTGAAGTCTTGTTTCTATTTAGCTGCTGGCCCGAGGAGACTTCGTAGACTTGTAGCAATCGCTGAATCTTAGCAGCATCCTCCCTTGTTGCCCTTCCAAAAATAATACTGTCATCGGCGAAAAAAAGGTGTGAAATTTTCAGTCCCTTTGCTGAGGCAGCCACCCCGTTAAGCTTTTTCAGTTGGATAGCATTGTGTAGGAGTGCAGAGAGACCCTCTGCACAAATGAGAAAGAGATAAGGAGACAATGGGTCTCTTTGCCTCAGCCCCCGGGTTGGTTGAATCTTGCTATAAGGATGCCCATTAATTCTCACTGCATATGTAACCGAAGACACACATCTCATCACTATGGAAATCCAGTCATCATGAAAACCCAATCTTTTCATTATTTGCTGCAAGCAAATCCATTCAACTTAGTCATAAGCCTTGCTCATGTCGAGCTTTAGAGCCATTTCACCGCATGTACCCTTCTTTTTTCTACTTATGTGGGTCATCATTTCATGGGCCACAAGTACATTATCAATGATGAGCTTCCCTGCCACAAAAGCGCCCTGATTCTCACAAACAATCTCCTGCAAGACAAATTTCATTCTGTTTGCCACCACCTTAGAGGCTAGCTTATATGCCACGTTGCATAAGCTAATAGGCCTATAATCAGTAACCCTTTCCGGATTCTTGTTTTTGGGGATTAGTACAATGTGGGTATCATTAAAATGTGGGGGAGTAGTGCCATAGTTAAGAAAGTCTAAAACAGTAGAAATGACAATAGATTTAACCGTAGGCCAGAAATGCTGATAAAATAGGGACGGCATACCATCGGGTCCGGGTGCTTTTAGGGGATGCATCTACTAAAGAGCTTTCTCCACCTCCTGTGCATTAAAGTTTCTAAGCAGGGAAGCATTCATCCTATCCGTGACTTTTGTGTGAATAGCCTCAAGTAGCTCCTCCTCCACTGCTGGCTGCGAGGAAGTAAACAGCTGTTCATAATAGTTAAGGAAGGTTCTACTAATTTGTTCCTCATCCTCCTGCCAAGTGTTATCAGAGTCTAGCACCCTGTTTATGGAGTTTCTTTGTAGCCGGTTAGAAGCTTTTGTGTGTAAAAAGGTGGTGTTTTTATCACCCGCACTCAACCAATTGTTTCGGGACCGTTGGTGCCACATGTCCTCCTCCACAAACAGCCACTTATTCAGCTCCTTCTTCATAGCATGAATATCCTCTAAAGTCGATTCACCACCCTTCATATTCTCCAACAACTGAAGTTTCCTTTGTAACTCAGAAATTTGTTTACCAACGTGGCCAAAAGAATTTTTGTTCCACTTAGTCAGTGACACACGACACTCCTCCAAGCAATGAAGAAGCGGCCATTCCGTCCCCACAATTCGACCTCTTTCCCAAGCATTAGAGACCACCACAGAGCATCGGTCATCTCTCAGCCACATCGACTCAAATCTAAATAGCTTTGTCCTTTTTTTCCGCCGTCTGGTTGGTTTTACATTTTTGAGAATCAGCATGCCGTGATCGGACATAGAGTTGGCCACATGGAATAGTTTATTTGTAGGGAACATTACTGTCCAATCAGTCGAAACAAAGGCTCTATCTAGGCGCTCACGGACCCACCCTTTTGTGCCAAGTTTACGACTCCATGTGAAGTCCGACCCATAATATCCCAAGTCACGTAATTCACAATTATTAATGGTGTCCCGAAATGATTTCATCTACCCTTTGGGTCTTGCATTACCCCCTTTTTTTTCATTAGCATGAAAAAGCTCATTGAAGTCACCAATGATCACCCAAGGGAGATCACATCTTTTACTTAGATTCCTAATCAGTTTCCACAACTCCTCCCATTTGCACGTCTCCAGGTTGCCGTAAAAACCGATAAACCTCCACCTTTTCCTACCACCCTCCTCTGTAATTATCACATCAATATGCCTCTGTGAATAAGTCAGAGTTTCCACCCGTAGAGTATTCTTCCAAAGTAATGCTAATCCACCCCCACGATTTTGGCTTGGCACCACCAGGCCATGTTGTCTCTCAATCTTTTTTTTGATTCCTTCCATCTCCGTTAACTTAAATTTAGTCTCCATTAGAAAGACTAAAGTGAGATCTTCCTCCTTGACAATTTCTTGGAGTGTTTTAACTGTTAGGGGGTTCCTAAGCCCCCTACAGTTCCAGGCTAAGGCACTTATTGTGTCCGGCGGGGCTGCTCTGCAACCTCCATCGATCCAAGAAATTGTTTCATAACTTTTCCAAGTTCCTTCACCTCCCCTTCCACTTTCACTCCCTTGCCATTCCCATTCTCTCGCTCAACCTCTAACAGAGGTGTACGACTTCTTCTCTTGTTCCCTACCTCCACTCTATCTACCTCCATATCCACGTCCCGGTTAACATGGCTACCATACCAGCTTTTGGATGCACCCCTGTTGAATTCTCTTTTCCTTTTGCCAATGGCTTTATTTTTGTTTATTTTGGGCCCCTTCCTTGTGACTTTGTAGATTTGGTGTCCTTAATAGGAGTTGGGTCAACTGAAGCAAAAAGGAGGTGATTTTCGAATTGACCCTATTCAGTAAAAGTGTCCCTGACCAGCTTCCTATTGGGCCCGTGTTCATCAAAAAAGCCTATGAGGGCCTGTTGAGTTGGGCTGTTGCTCCAAGCATAGTTTGACTCATTTGACTGGAGATACGTGGGAATAGAGTCCTGATCCAAACAACTTTCCATCACTTTAGTCACCGTTCCCTCTTCTTTCATCAATCCGGAAATTCCACCATGAATTCCTACGTCAATCTCTGCAAGTTTCTTTTCGAAATCTTCTACCAGCGCCGAACCTGGCTTTACCTGCTCAACACGGTTCTCTAGCTTCCTCGTGATCTCCACATCATCCTTGTTGACGTTGGTAAGATTAGACGTACCTACCTACAGTCCACTAGCCACCTGCCACCCCTGTGTAGACTCTTTTGGGATGCTCGCCAACCTATCAACAGTCTTATCAACATCTCTATCTTCCCTACGCCCGCCGTATCTCATCGCCGCACTCTGTTGAGGCTTCTGGGTTTTTTCCAATGTGGCCCTCAGCCACGCTTCAAATTGTTTTTCCTTCGGTTTCAGTGACTCCTTACTCCTTATCCACTGTAGGCATTCCTTTTCATCATGGTCCATCGTGCCGCACCAATAGCAGAATATGGGAAGACGTTCATATTTGAAGTCTACCCATATCGGTTCTGCATTTCTCAAGCGTATTTTCTGACCCTGGCATAACGGTTTTGTAGATTTAACCAATACGCGGATGCGCAGACAACCTCCCATACAAAAACCTTTGTCATCCACCTCCATTTTCTCCACTGTCCCTAGCGTTTCCCCGATCCTCGTTCCTATTTCTTTGGTCTGGCTCATCGTGGGCAGTCCATGTACTTGAATCCAGAACGAAACCCTGTTAAGGGACACCTTTCGAGCCGATTCCCCATTTTGAAGCCTGTGAAGAATGAGGAGATACTTATCATACGACCAGGGACCTAGTAGCAAAACTCTGTCTAGATCGTCCATCGTCTTAAATAGGAACAAAGCTCTATTCTCCCCCAAATCACAGACCTCAAAGTCTTCCTTCGTTTTCCATGCTATTTTCAGAACCCTCACCACCGACTCCAAGTTTACCCATCTTTTCGTGTAGAACTTACCCACTAGGATCGGTTCGGCCTCTATTTCCTGCGTTTGTATCTCAACTTCAGCACTTTCTTTTGCCAACAATCGTAACCCAATGCACCTATTTGTAATCTCATCCATCTCTCTTCAGAAGATTCTACCATACCGGAGAAAGAGTTTGCACCAGGCAAAAGTTTTTTCACCTTTAGGTTTCCAGAGAAGACCTAGAGAGAAGAGTTCCGTTGTTAACGTGACTGACACTTTATTATTATTATTTTTTAGTGTTTTTACTCTTTACCTTTTGAAAGTGCGCCATTTTGGAATGACTCTTTTCTATCATCTTTCTTCCAATGTCAATAACGTGGAGCACATATTCATGTAATTGAGTAATAAACCATTGGAAGAGAAAGGGGGTGGTGATTACAAGTTTTCATATTTCATATTTTGGAATGTAAAGTTCAAAAATTCAATTACACAAGGAAGACTAAGAATAGAAGCACTCACAGGAATTCATATTACTTTCTCAAATCCTAACTCCTAAGGGATTATAAACTAAAACAATAACAACCTACAGAGAAGATGAGAATATATAGGAGGTTAGATCGAGTTCTAATATTTATTGCATGGTAAAAGACAGTTCATTAAAATAAAATGATACTCTTACCAAGCTTCTCCCATCCAACAATATAGCTTGTGATGGAGAACAGTAACTTATAAATGTTATTTTTTACTCTTTAGGAATTAACCTTCAATTTACTCTTCCCACTTATTGAGTATAAGGAATGTGATGTGAATATCTAGGATTCTAGATTATAATTCCTTCAGCTAAACTTTTTTTTTTTTGGAAAGAATCCGTCATCTCAATTACGAAGAATAGAATACAAACACCAATCCAACACTAACAGTTCACTTATTTCTCTCTCTTAACTCTTCAACTTCTCTCTCTCTTAACTATTCAGTTCTCCCAGCAAAAATTTAACTCTTTCAGCTTCCCTTTTCATCAATATATAAATTTCTCTTCCCTTCTTTTGCATTTACTCATTTCTTTTCCTTCCTCTTCCCTCAATTACAGCCAAAAAAAGTGTTAAAGATTGATTGGTTTATATATTGATGGATCGACTCTTCCTCTACAAGCTCATGGACAACAACTCCTTCATCAATGTCTGCGTGTAAATAAATATTGCTGACTCTCTCTCTCCCTCTCTATTTCTATCTTTCATTTTTATCTTTTATTTTACTTGGGGTGCTAAGTTTGTGGTTTATAATGTTTGAGGGAACTCAGACTCAGGGAGATTGAAACTTCAACTTTACTTGTTGCAGTCGGTAGGACTAAACCCAAGGAGGAAAACCACCGGCCCCTAATTTATCAAACCCTTCTTCTGTATCAAAGAGGTACAAAATACTATTACTTTGTTTGTTCATTCTTTGATGTTGTTTGGTAATGGGTTTTTGATAATCAGACTAGATGCTGGTTTTTTTTTTTTCATTTGAATTGTTTGCTGGTTGAGAATTTTACTGACCCACACCGTTTCTGTAATTTATGACTTGGTCTTTGGGTAAGTGATATAAATATGTTACGTGGGGATGTGATTAAGAAAATTTGTTAAATTTCGTACTATAGACCTTAAGGAAAAGACAAGTTGATAAGTAATCTGGTTTTGTTTAGAATGATCAATGAGGAAGAAGCTTAATAAAAATAAATAAAAAAATAAAAAAAAGCTCCTCCACGCATGTGCAATTGAAGTACAGACCCCTGTATCTGTATGGATTGGCTGACATTCAAAACGTCAATTGAGGCCAAACTTTTGTAGGATTCGCATTGCAAAGATCCCAAGAGTAATTATATATTTTATTTTGAATCCATAGTGTTTGATAAAATGCTTGAAAGAAAATTTATAAATTTTATTTCTGACTTGACAATTCTATTAATCATATTTGTTTGTTCTGTATTTTGTTGGGGATTAGAAACAGTTAAATTGGGAAAAGTTTTTTAAAGCACTTGCGTATACTTAGCTTGCGTTCATTTTTTCCCCATGTTTTATGCTAAGTAATCAGTATTGTTTGGTTCTCAAGGATTGGTTGGTCTCATTGTGTTTTCTTTATTGTTGCTCATGCCAATCTTGGTTCTATGGTGTATCAACCTCTAACTAACACAAGTGAAAAAAATTAACATAGCTACGGGTAAGAAGTTTTTATTATTTTTAAGTGAATAATTCGACAGCAAATTTTGGATTAAGGATTATTTGACAATAAATTTTTAAAATAATCACCACAATCTACCCATATTCTATATGTCCTACTTAATGACAAAAACTCAGTTGCCAAAAATAAAAAACAAAGAAATAAACAAAGAGGACCACAAAGGTACAAATTAAGAACTAGGTGGGCAGAAAAAATGATGTGGTGTCTTCATTATTTGAAGGTTAGCTTAGAATCTATATAAACTTAGAATCTCTTTGTATGAAAACCTGTCTGCTTCTTGGTATTAAAAAAAAAATTGTTAAATATGTTTTACAGTTACACCTTTATAAAATATGTTGAACCATGTCTAGCACAACCATCATTGAAACTACTTACTTTTTTCATTTCATTGTACCATTGCTTGGGTATCATGGCCTGAGAGAGCCTTGACAAAATCAAATTGTGTTTTTTGCTTTGCCTAGACATGAATCACTAAGCGACCTTGACACTGCTATAGTTAAACTACTATTGAAGATGCTTGATAAGATCATCGCCTTGGTTAAATATTTCATATAACAAGGGATAGGTTCAAGGAGTCTGATATGCACAACGGTTGCGGTTAATTGGTTCACGATCAATCAATAATAGGGAACAAAATATGGCTATTTGCTCAGATGTTTTTGCTATAATTGTAGGTGATTTTAGCAATGAAAACATCCACCATTTATGTTATAATATATGAACAACAATTTCCAGAACAACCTTACACAAAAGCTTTTAGCATTATCCGCACATTGCACTGGCAACTTGCTAGTTGCACTAAACCAAGTACAACACCTGCAAAAATGTAAAGCTGTAGTACAGCAAAGTCAAAAACACCGAATGTAGCTAAACAAAACCCATCCTTAAATACCAAGTCAGACTATCCATCTAATTTACAAAACACAACTCTCAATCCCCACCTTGCAACACACTACTCAAACACCCTAACAAACTAGTGAAACATTCATCCTCCATTTACAGCACAGCAAACGATTAAAAATTGAACTCTTGAACATCCTTAACATCTTTCATTAATTATGACTCTAATAAACTGGCCTTCAGTAGATAGTCTCTTAGTGCGAAGAATTGCTTTTTTTTTGTCTCCACTCTGGTGCTAATTTACAAAGTATAGCTCTTAAGCTCGTCCCTTTTAGGTGAATTAAAATCCATTCGACTAAATCCAGTCAGTTGAATTTGGGGTCAGAGATTAAACATAAGCTCATAATATATTTCCATATCATTTTAGTAAAACAGCACAGAAAAAAAAAAGATGATTTCTGTCCTCAGTACAGGACCTTCCACAAATCCACCTTCAGCTAAAAGTTATTGACTCGCTCTTTAACATTATAGTGAAACAGAACAGGAAAACGTAATATAATATCATCCTTTAGTAATAAAAAAAATATCATGTGAATATATATAGGACTTCTAGTAGCAGGTCTCCCTTCAAATATCATTTGTATATAAAGTCTTACTCTTCTTTACCAAACCCTCAAATCTCTTGTGGTATAGTTTGCACCCAGAGTTATTTACACACTTTGAGCAAAGCTCCACCATTATTAAGACATCTACCCTAAGACTGAGCAAGACCCAATATGCCAATTTCATGAATTAACCAACCTGCATCCCAAACAGAATTGTAAACCCTGGCCTTATCATTAATAAGCCACTACCCACCCTCAAATTAATGACTCACCCTACCATTCAAGATTGACCAAGACCCACTGCCAATTGTATGACTCAACCAAATTGTAAACCCCCCAATCACACAAAAAAAAAAAAAAAAAAAACACTTCACACCATGCTGAACCTAAATAGAAACTCAACATCAATCTCCTATATATATCCTCTCATCAATAACAACCTTAAGTTTTCCTACCCAACTTTAATTCACACACATCTAAAACCTACCCACATCATTCATAAACCATTTATTGAAGCCAGATTTTTTCACCCCAAATTAACTTGAACATTCATAAATAGTAGTCTCAAAATGATTCTTCACCCAAAAAAGAAAAAGGTAGTCTTGAGAATGCATAAGCAGATATTCAGATACGTCTAACAAATGGTTTGCTAATGTGAAAGTTTTGGTGAATTAGCTAATTGATGATGAAAATTAGTCAGTTAATTGAAGTGCAAAACAAATTGAGAAAGACATATTTGAGGTGCCAAAGCCCAAAAGCCCCCAAAATCCTGAAGTCACAAGTCTAACAATAATCAATCTTAATGAAGAGTATTGAAGACTAGGCCTTGAACACGACCTTACTCCAACAGGATTTTCATTATCAGTTCGTACCTTTATATCTTTATAATTAAGTAAAGAATAATCTAAGCCTGGTATATGGTCAAGAAACTTGTAAGTTGTAATTCAACTAACACATTTTAGTGGGAAAAATTTGCTAAATAGCACATGACCAAACTTATTTAGTTATGTAGCACTTTTTTGAAACCTAGTGTTTGTCAAACTCAAGTTCAAAAAAAAAAAAAAAAATGTTACATCATTAAATAAGTTTGGCATGGTATTTTTTTTATTAAATGTTTCTTAAAATTATGTTATTTGGCTAAAAAAAAAAAGGCCTATTTTGGTGTTTCTAACGAAAAAAGTTCAAATCTTCTCTTTCTCATTATAACTATCAAATTATCACAAAAGGAAAATAAATAAATAAAATGGTATATTTTCCTTTGGCTTTTCTGGGGCCAAAATAAATAAATAAATTATCAAAACTCTAGGGATTTATTCATATACTTCTTTTTTTTTTTTTTTTTGGGGCTGAATATACACTAATTTTGTTATACACACACATTCTTGGATACATTTGTTTATATGTTTATCTTCTTGTATCTTGAATATGACCTTTGTTTTCATTCAGTTCACCTCCAAGATGAGCTCGTAGTCCTCTTAGAAGGTCTCCTATTGGTCGTAGGTGTACTCCTATTCGTACAACTGCTCGCTCACGTTCTCGATCAGCTTCTCCACGGAGGTAACTTTTCTAAATTGTTTCCAATCCTAAGCATGATTGATCTGGTTTCCTAGTTGTCTGAATTGTGTCAGCTCTCTTTTATTTGCTTTATATATATGTCGGATTTATTTCAGTAGGATGGGAATAAGGTTTATGAATTTTTTTTTTTAATATGGGTCTCAAAGTTGCAGAGCTCCGATGTTACTTGTAGAATTGCTTCATTTGTGTGTATGCCAGCAAATTTCTTTGCATGCGTACGTGAGAAGTAGTGGGGATGTGCATGTGGTTGATACCTAGATGGGTGGTGGACTTGTGGGTTGTAGCGGAGGACATTTTGGTAGAAATTGTAGTAGTGCTGTATGAAATGCTGTTCAATATGGGTTGTGAGGTGCCTTGTAAACATTGCTGTTCATTGTGGGTTGAAGTAATTTATTTTAGCCCTTTATTTGGCTTGGGTGACAGATAGAAGGTATTGGATGTGTATAGGTTTTAACATAGCCATAAAATGTTTGGATCATCATTATCTTGTTTGACAGTACTGGTATTTCGAAGGGCAAGACTCTACGACTCCACCTGTCTTCAATTTAGTGTTGTTTATAAGTTCTATCATGCCCATTGTTCTTGTGATGTTACCTTGATTTTTGCAACTTACAAAAAGACTATGTCGGTTCTGAACTTGAGTTGCAATATTATGCTGGCTTCATTTTCATTCCGGGCCCTCTTTTTTTTTTTTTTCAAATTTGTAATAGGCTCAATATGTTGTTGAGTTTTGCAAAATGCTATTTCCCTTTGTTAATTTGATTTGTGCTGTTAGTTTGTATTACTTTTTAGCTTAAGCACGCCGTTCTCTGTGGGGGTGTTGTTTACCATAGAGGTCGAGCACCAGTTGGAAGACGTGGGCGGTCATCATCCTACTCTGGATCACCTAGTCCACGCAAGGTTTGTGTTTGTTATTTTTTGTTTCAAAAGAGAATTCTTCCTCCTAGATACCTTACATTGCTTATTCTTTCTAATTATAACAGTTACCTTGAAGATCAAGGAGTTGTAGCCTAAGAAGGTAATTTCTGAAGGTAATTTCTATTTGTGAATGGTTTCACTTTTATTCGTCTAAATACATTTTATTTCTCTTCTAATGGGGGTTTTAGCTCGGATGGCTCTTCCTCTGCCCTTGGGATGGAAGGTGAGATCATAGATTCAAAACTCACCAGGCATTTGTCTAACTTTGCAATGAAGAAAAATAAATTTACTACTCACTTTTATGGGCAGAGAGGAGGATATGGGGTTTGTGGTCGTAACATAATTTTATATATTTGGCCGCTCTCCTGTCCTCTCCTTTCCCCCCATCTCTCTTTATTCAAACATGAGATTTCAACACGATGAGTTTCATTCTTATGCGCAAGGTATATGAGCTTGCAAGATGACCTTCCTTCAATTTTCATGTGATGTGTCCAAGATGAAAATGTCTTTGTTGTGTCCCCCACCCCCAGATCAAATTATCGTTTTCAATAACATCTAGTTTAAGTTCGTATTAATATTTATACTCCAGAACTATTGGGAATTAAACTCCAAACTATTAAATGCTTGTTCCCTGGAGAATTTTGATTTCCAAATGCGACTCTCAATGTGATATGGAGAAGGTGAAATATTTTGGTGGTTGCACTTGGGAAAAATATTTAAGTGGGAGTTTTTTCAGGTATATAACATTAAGTTGGGAAATTTATAGAATTCAAAGAAATGGATATCACTGGAGAAAAGGAGCTCAATGGAAATTTCCTACTACCAAAGAGGCAGTTTTAAATTCTGTAAAATACACATGAGGGAGCAAGCTGTTGCTTTCCATGAGGAGATGGAAGTTGAGTTGGCATTTGAGTTTCAAAAATGGATTAGAGGATATTTTAGGCAATCAGGCTGGCTTTAGATTTTGGTTTGTACTTTGTAGTTCAATAAATAAGCACTGATGATGATGATAATAACATGAACAGGCTACAACTTGGGAAACTTCAGGTTAGTTAATTCATGGTTTACTGCTAGTGCAGTGTTGTGTTGTCATCATCTTGGTTTGAGTCGACTTAACTGGCATTTTCATTATGTAACCTTCACTGCTAAATCATAATGTCTGTTCTACCATTTCTTGTGGACTGCATAATTTGCATGATTCCAGAGTGCTTCACTAGACTGTTTGGAATTTTGTGGATATACCATAGGGTATTGATTCCCTTGGTCTTACCTTATTGGCAAAGCTATGTGTATTATTTATCCAAAATAAAAATCATAAATCTCTGCACATTTGTAGTTTCTCTTCTTGCTGTTGATCTCACGCGTTTTTTATAATACTGCATTTTATTCTTCGAGGAGACATTTCTTAATTTTTATGCAAATATCAAGTCATTTCATTTAGAGCATCGGAGGTTGTTCTGCCATAATATTTCAAATCTTTAATGCAGCGAACCATTTTTTATATCTTCATGTGAAATCATTGTGTGTTGTGGTAATGCCTGATTTGTGATGACTCTCAAACCAAATAGTGTATGTCTGCTAGTAAAAGCAAGTTAAAAAAAAATGGAACAATTTTATTGTCCAGTTTTCCACAAAAAAAGATTATTGTTGGTGTGTTTATCTTATTTTACTTGATTATAACCCCTTTAGAGATAGCCAACAAAATCCTTAGGTGGCATCATTTTGGGTGATTATGCCACATGAACAAAATCAACATGTATCCTAACTCGGCAGCCATTGCCTTGTAGTTGAGGTTACAGTTTGTTGCAGCTAAATAATTTGAGATTTTAGCCTTTTCTCCTTTTTGACATTTTATGTCGGTACTTGTTTCTTAAGAAGCAGAGTACATAAACTTAAGGTGGCACTGGTGCAGTCAGAAGTCACATGAATAAAAATATTGAATTTCCCCTAACCAGACTCGGTGGGATATTGTTGAACTATGGTAGGAAAGAAAATGTAATATATGTGAGCTAAATCTATACTAATGTAGAAAACCAACTGCATTCGGTGTGATTTTTTTTTTTTTTTTTGGTGTGAAGATGTTTTCCCTTTTCCATTATCCCCAACTTAATGGAAGATAGTAGAAGTTTGTTTCATCTCAACTTTTGAGGATATAGTTGTATAGACAATAATTTGGATTTGGATTTTTATTATTTCAAGTTATTTATATCTCCCACTTTCCAAGATTTTCTTGGCAGTGGGATCTTGTTAGGATCAAAAATTGTGGAGAAGGGAATTAGCAACTCAAATAAATTTAATAAAGAAGTTTTGTGATTCATGGTACTTACACATGGTGCATGCCAAACATCTAGTTAGTTAATAGACTAACAATTTCCTAACTAGGTTCTCTCCTCTATTGACTTTGCCTGAAGTGTAAACTTGATTCCTTTAACACGTATCATATTAGGTTCGATATATATATATATATATATATATATATATATAGTAGTTCTTGGTCTGTGAAGATATGTTGTTAGGTGCTCTTTTTTATTTTCCGATTGAGGCCGAACCTAAACCAGTGCTCGAGAGATAGCTGTCCATATACTGATAAAGGATGTATGGATTCTCGAGAAGAGAGGTGCCATGGTGGTCCCCCCCGGACTGCCTGGATTCCATCATTTATATTGGGTTTGTTCTGATGGAAGCTTGCTTATGTGTGGGCCCATTAAAGGAAGAAGCAGTAGCAACAGCAGCTGCAGTAGTTCGCCACTGCTGCCTCATAATGTATGATGTAATGTCGAGGTGGTATTGACTATGAGAATAAGATATTGTGGCTGTAGCTCTCTGATGGTAGCAATTAGGTTTGTCTCAGTTATGGTGACCATTAGGTTTGCTCATTTATGTTGGAGGCGATGTTAAGCACTGTTTATTTGCTATTTATTTTTCCAAAAATTATTAAGCTAAACATTCTGATGGAAGAAACAATATGCAAAAGCTGTATTCTTGGTTTTATGAATGCTACATGTACAGTTTGTATGATTAATATTGTTATTAAGTGTGCGGAAACATGTAGATCCTTTATTCAAACATGAGCTGATGATCTTTGATTGCCCATTCTCTCTATAGCTGTTTGAAGAATAAAAAATCATACTGGAGCTTGTCCCAGACAAGGGCCAGGTTCTTGTATGACTCGTTTAATTAGTTGATTGTTCATCCACGGGTTTTTTAACAAGAGAAAATAGTGTCTCAAATAGTTCACTGGTGTTGCTATTGGACGTTCAAAATATAAAGTGATGTTGGTTCAATCCAGTTCATCCATCTAGTTTATAGTTTTTCTTAAAAACCCTTGGGTTTCAATGGTTTAGTTGGGTTAGTTGCATATCCATTGGTATGGCCAAGGTTGTTAAATTGGGATCTTATGTAAGATCTATGGAAGAGTTCAAGAATTGTATTGGAGGATCAATTTGAATATCATAAGTTCTTACTTTTTGTTGAAGAATAATAAAAAAAGGACAATAATAGAGACTTTGTATGTTGAATAAATCATTAGAATTAAGAAATTATTCATGAAAAAAAAAGAGTTTTAGTTTAATAGTGCAATTATACCTACATTAGTGCATCTATAACAAATTCTTCATTTAAGAATTGCTATATATAAAAAATAAAGTCCATTTGTGCAAGGGGGATTTTATTATTTTTGGAGAAGGAAGGCAAGTTGAAGTTTATGGAAAAGGTTTTTTCCAATCAGAAATATGACTTGTTTTGTCATGCGCAATATACAAGACTCATTTGGTTGGTTGAGTTAAGTAAATCATGTGCAATGCACATGATGATATGAATTAATGTCCTCTTTTTATTGATGGTTGAAGCCCAAGACACCAAATATGTTTGAAGCTAAATTTTGTCCAAATTTTATTAAGACAACGAGACTAGATACAGAAAGAAAGATCTGGAGGGAACTCTTCCATCCAGACAAGCAGATCATAACCTTCCTTAGCTCTTCCAGCTAAAGCATGTGTCCTTTGCATTGTGCAAAGACTTGAGTTTCACCAATGATTATGTTGCCATATAGAGTAGAACATGATGGCAGTTTTCTTAATTTCATGACTTTTCACATCTGAATCGCCTTCAAACTTCACGGGATCAACACCAATCTCCATAGCAAAAATAACCGCTCATTTGGCAGCATTACCCCATCGGTAAATAAAGTTTTAATCGCTATTTTAGTGCCTACTAGTAGCAGCTACCCAATAAAATTCTTGAGCCAAACAAAATGGCCTGGACAGCAAAGAATATAATAAAAAAAACCAACTGTATGCCCTTCTATTCTTTCACTTTAGTTACCGTTCTCATTTGAACAAAGCAAAGCATCTGTGCTGTAATGCAGTGACATAAAAACTATTAAAAAGTGAAAAACAAGGGGGCGTTAGTATTGCCAAATTTCCCAATACCTATACAAGCTGTGTTGACTAAAAGCAATCCAGGATGAAAAGAAAAAGTGAGCTCCTTTCTCTGAGGATGATGCTGAAATCTATATGCTACGCATTCTATTAGCTTGCTCTGAGAAAAATTGAACATTTTGCTTAGTGAGGAGACTCTGTAGACGCTCTGCAAAATATCAGTCCAAGAATTTTCAGTTTAGACTCTAGACTCAATCTTTTAGAAGAAAGGATCGGTTTGGGATCGTAGGATCTTGTGATTTTATCGATCCCAAACCATCCTACAAGCAAGTCTAAGTTTTATACCATTCTGATTCGATCCTAATTGTTTTGAGAAAGTAGGATAGTTCAATTCAAAATTTCAACAATCTTGGATATGAATGACTATTGGTATGGTCCAATTCTAATAAGGTGATGTCAGATAGGAAGCCATATTTCCTATTCCTGCTACACATGTACCTATTCTTGCTTCATATGTAGACTTTGACCCGGATCACTGCTTTTGATCAATATCTTTTTTTAACATTGAACACATATAAACGGGTTGGTTTCAAATTCAAGTCGATGCGAATTGACTTGTTTATTCAAGATGTCAATTTGGGTTCGACACACCAAACTTGTTTAATTGAAGGTCAATTTTACCAATTTACCCTGAAAAAAACTTAATAAACCAAATGCTAAAATCCCCAATTCATACGTTATTGAAATTCATAGAAAAGAAAGCGCACACAATATATAGATCATTATACAATCACCATTAGACCAAAACTCAAAAAAAAAAAAAAAAAAAAAAAAAAAACCATTAAACTAAAACTCAAATTTTTGAAGGAAAGAAGTTGATATGTATTTCTTTATTGAAATATCAAGAGACTCTCTTGAGAAAGAAGCTTGGAGTCTAAAGAATATTGATTGAATAGTTGTGTTGTTTTTCCTCTGCAAATTCAATTGCCTTTGACTAAATCCCCTCCACCCAAGACGATTCCTACTTGATCCCTATAATCCAAATTTAAGATTTACAGTGGGTATAGATTTTGTTTATTTTGAAAAGACCAATCTACTCAAGCCATATGCTAAGATTAAACAAACTTGAAAAGGACATTGACAATGAGACTTCTACACTACAATTAACAATTATCGACTTCTCAGTTCTAGACTTCTAGCATCTTTTGGAAATTGATATACATAAAAAGTTAATAACACAACCTATAAAAGAAAATAGCAAAACAAAGAATCTCACAATCTTACCCCTACCAATTGTAATTGAAGAACTTAATGTTTGAAAGTAGCAAAAGATAGCTTGAGCTCATACATATCATGGTCACTTAATGTGCGATGGATAGCCACTTAAAGAAAGAGTTTGATGATTGTAGAAAAACTTCATAGGAGGTGCCACTTGGTAAAAGCTTAAGACCCTCACACAATGAGGTCTCTGCTTATATATATATTGATTTTATAAAATATGAGAACTGTTAATAGGTTATTCATGCAAGGTAAATATATAAACTTGACTGCGTGACCTATTTATTAAATGGGTTATGTTAGGTCATGCCGACCCTAATACATGTTTATTAAATGGGTTATGTGAGTCGTATCATGTCAACTTGTTTAATAAATATGTCATGTTAGGGTTGAGGGGTCGTGACTCAATTAATAAATATGTTGTGTTCATATAAATTTATATAGTCGGATACTCATGAGTCAACATGACATGAACATGACATGTGAACACAAATTATCACCCCTAGAATTGAACGTTATTTTCTTTTGATTGTTTGAGAAGCTTGTAGACAATTGGCTTCAATACCATGAGTTTTTTTTTTTTTTTTTGAGAAACAAACACACACACAAGGGAGAGGGAAATAGGGTCTAAAACAAAGACACATCACAAACTCTATTTAAAAGCATGGTAACTTGCTTCTATAATGCTCTCTTATAATATGGCTTGGGATTGGGCTTATAATATCTGTAAAGTGTATACTCATTGTAGATTTTTTTTTTTTTTTTTTTTTTTTTTTTAAATCTGAAGATTTTTAATAGAGGGAAGAGAGAAAAGCTCCCAAGTATCAGTGTTCTTAGTTAAAGTTTGTGAAGTATGTAGAGCCATTCAGTCTTTTAGAGAGAGGAGAAGAGAGTGACAAAAGTCATCAAATGTTAAAGAAATTGGATGGAAACAACAAAGGAGAAACACAGTCTCAATTTAATTTTTTGATGTAGGCATATTTCTTCAAAGTCATGCTCCATTGAAGTTGAACCAAATGAAACCCATCATTTACAAAGATTTAGACAAAACACATATTTGGCCTTCCCAAGGCTAAGTCGGTACATTTTTTGTATTTATTGGAAGCATCACTTGTTTTTCTCCTCAAGAAAATAGAAGGAAATCTATAGACAGGTGTACACTGAGGTCTAAGGGCCTCAATCTATGATAATTACTAGTGCTAAAGCCATAGCCTAGTAACATTGATAAAAAAAAATTTCAACTGGCATTTATTGAACAATCATTTATGCATAAATAAATAAAAAATGTTCATACAAAGTAGTATAGTCCCACAAACTAACATAGAATTGTCTAAAATTATCAACAACAAAAAAAATGGATTTGTCTAAACTGATTAAGTAAATTAATGAGTATTATTGGCAAGATCAATATTCACATGCAAAATTAACATTATAAATGCTTCATATTTTAAACCAATCATTGGTTACAATATGAACAAAATCTTTTTGATGAATCAACCAATTATATTAAAAACAAACCAGAGTACACAGAGTAATCTTTTGTAAGCATAGAAAATATAAGCACAACAATGTCATCTCAACACAGGCTAACAGACTAAGTCAGCCTATCCTTTAAAAACAAAATAATAAACCTACGTAGCAAATAGCAATACAATAAATGGATGATCCTTGTCAACAAACCATCAGTTGTAACTACATCAAGACACCAAAATGCACCATTTTGCAGAAGACCAGAAACAACAACCATCATCATAACCATATTATTAAATAGCATACTAGGATTATGAACATTGCACGTTTGCTAGTGTCAAGTCAGCCACCATCTGCCAAGTTGTGTTGTGTCAGAAACGCCGGTGAACCTAATGAACTGTGCAAGTTGAGGCACCTGGATGTGAATTTATTGGTCCTCTTTCTTTGGCTGGTTCATTGTAATGGCGAGTAGGACCTAGTGGAATGTCATGGAGAGTTTTCCATCAATCACATATCTCCCAAATAATGAACATGAGAAGAAAGTATAATCAAAATAAGATCAGGACACTAGTAGGAGGGATAAATGTATTATGTATGTCATGTGTTATTGGATTATGAGCTATATATAGTTCATGATTCTGTAAATTTAGTTGTAGCAAGCTTGAAGCCCCCCACTTCAGTTGTAAGAATGAACTAGTTGGGGGCAAAAAAAAAAGTATTGGCCCCTGTATGAGCAGAATTAATGTGATATACTGTTCATCTTCGCTTCCAATTTTTCTTTTTTCTTTTTTTTGGTTTGGAAAACCAAACAAATAGCTTGTTGAAACATTCAAACCCGGTACATCATTGTTTAACCGTTCAAACAAAAATGGTACTGCAATTTCATTTGCTACTTGCATATCTTAACCATAAACCATTATTTGCGTAACTTGGGAAAGAGGGGATGGATTAAGTTAACGATGGACAATTTTAGCTGCATATATATATATATATATATATAAAAGCATAAACAAAGTGAGTGGAGGTAGATAGAGAGACAAAAGAGGCTTTAGTGAAAAAGTAATATATAAATAAATAAATGGGGAAGAAGAAGAAGATATTGATATTAAGAAACAAAAGATTAGAGGTGAAGACTCCAATAATCAAACTATACTTTGCATTAATAAAATCATACATCACACCAAAGTGGTAGATCCTGATTCTGATTTGTGGGATCCACTCAAACCCCCACAAGCAAGGCTCTAACCCTTCTGGTTGTTTACCGTACCTATCCCTTCTTCCAAACCTTAACAACTCCACACCTCTCATCTTAAATGTTTCATGTAGTAATCCCTCTCTCTGTGTTCTGTCTCACTCACTCACTCACTCTTGCGCACACAGGCGAGTGCTGAGCTATATTATCAGAGTTGCATAATCTTCAATATTATGTGCACCTCTTGCCAAAATGAGCATCTAGTAAAACTAACTTCCCATTGCTGAAAATGTTGCAGATGAAACTTAGCTTCCTTCACAACGTTAGCCCACCAAAACTCATAGTTTCCGTGTTCCTGAAGTTATACTATAATCCCCCACTAAAACTCATCCCCTCTGTATGCCAACATCACGAGCAAACTGCATGGTTTGGACTGCAGCCTCAAGTTCTGCCTCAAAGCTCTCTATAACGGGTCTTCCTTTTTGGCTCATTGCTGCAATGAGCAATCCTTGTTCATTCCGGATTATGACTACCGCTCCTGTTCTCTGTAAATCCTCAAAAACTGCACAATCAAAATATACCTTGTACATCGGTTTACTGGGAGGATTAAAATGCAGTGTGAGATTAATACGTTGGCCTGTTACAGGTTGGCCTGTTACAGCTTGAGTTGTTGAACTACCTGAGTTGCAGATTGCTTGAAATTCCTGCCAAAATTCTTTAGCCTCACCTGCTATGACACTTGGCATCCAAACAGACCAGGCCGTCATAGAGAAAAGTGCAGGGCTGCTGTGTTGCTGCATTATCCAAGATAGAAGCTCCTTAAAGTCGAAGAATTGATGATTTTGTCGAAAACCCCACAAGTCCAGGTCTGCCCAGACAGCGTCCAGATAGCATGTAATGGTGATTCTGAAGCTTCAAGACATCGGTCACAGGTGGAGCTAGTAATGATTGTATGATGTACTAGATTCTCCTTGGTAGGTAATGAATTACGGCAGGCTCTCCATACAAGATCCTTTACCTTATTTGGAATTCTCAAAGACAACAATCCCTTCCATAGCTGCGTTTCCTGAGGCAGAAAGCCACTCGGGTTTTCTGGTTCAGATTCTTCCTTCAAAAACCTGTATCCAGATTTACAAGTGTAGCGACCATCATGAGTTAAAGGCCAATAGTGTGTGTCCTCTGATACAACACGGGCTAAGGGGATATTTCTGATAACATCGGCTTCACTTGGAACAAATAGACCATCTAGCATGTCATTGTTCCAATTTCTTGTTTCATCGTCAATCAAAATATCAACCATGGCATCACACATGGACTCAACAATTGGAGAAGAGATCATAGATGAGTGATTTTTTGGCAGCCATTGGTGATTCCAGATTTGAATAGACTTCCCATTTCCCACACGCCATCTAGCTCCTCTTTGAATAACATCCCTGCCAATTAGTATGCTTTTCCATTTACTACCAGCCGTTTAAGCTTCTGTGAGAACAAATAATCCCTTTTTTTTTTTTTTTTTTGGATAAATAAACATTTTCATTAAAAATCAAGAAAGTTGCTACCACAGTACACAGGCTTGACTCAAGTACAATTTTCTTTTCACTACTTATTTAACATGAAATCTTCCTAGAAGAAAGTGTGAATCTGCACCCAAAATCTGCTCCAAGGTGTGATAGTAATATGTTTCTGATTTCCATGGGTTGGTAAGTAGTCATTGTATCAAAATTATAATTGCAAGGTTCAATGCATCACACACACACAGTTTTTAAAAGCCTTTTTTGTCTTTTAATATGTAATGAATAGTTTTTTATGTAGTGAATTTCAGCTTTTGGAGTTAGAGTGAATGATCTGTCTAATTTAAAACCAGAACTGGGGTGTACCTTGTGACACTGTTTTCATGGTTTTGAGAAGACCTTAACAACAAACGAATTTCTCTCAGGCATGTTTTGTCAAGTTTATTGTATGTGAAGTCCCTCGAACTAGTTTGAATGACGCTAAGAAAGATTCCTAGTCCACAGCTCTTCAACACCCCCCTCTTCAATACCTATTAAAATCAATTCTTAAAATATACCCACATCCAGTTCATAAGGGAAAACAAATTAGGATTAATCTTAATCTGAATACAATATCAAACGAGTCCTGAACCCAAATTGTTTATCTACATGGTTGTGATGCTTCCCCTTTCTCTAGTATGGGATTCAGGGAGAGTGGTTGTGGTATTGGAGTATTTACGTAAGAATACCACACATATGAATCTTGAAAAAAAAGTTATTGCCAAGACAATCAATCTTTTTTCTTTTTTTCTTTTTATAATTTTCCACCACTGAATAAGAGTATTGGGATCGGTACTAGCAGTTTTCTTACAATCAATCTTTGTTTTTCTAACTTGTGAAGAATGTTTATGTCCATGTATTTTTGTGGCTTGAGAAGTTAAGCAACATATAGTGCTAACCTGAATCAGATAAAGTTCATTACAAAAAACTTGGCTACAGGTAAATTGGAAATTTTGCATTGGATTACAGAAGGTATACTTCTTTTCCTCATCAAATACGCTGTGTATACAGATATAGTTTAATTGAGGTGAGTTCTTAAATGGACAAATGTCTATGAATATTATATACTTGAGCACAAACACTTAGAGAGCCCATCAAAGGATTTTAAAGGTTTCACAAAGAATTTCCTAAATTGAACTCATCCTCAGTTCACAGTATGCCATGCAGTTTGAGATGGTTAGCTCATAACCTTCTGCAGATTTCAGAAGCG
This sequence comes from Quercus gilva, assembly GCA_023621385.1. Lineage (NCBI taxonomy): Eukaryota > Viridiplantae > Streptophyta > Magnoliopsida > Fagales > Fagaceae > Quercus > Quercus gilva. Next base: position 79,208,973 of record CM042476.1, on the reverse strand, counting down.
AGTTAAACTATTAAATGCTGATTTTCATTTTCCAACTATCCTTTCTACATGCAAAAGATTGACTTGAAATTGGAGCTTTTCTGTTAATGCTTGTCTTGTATTCCATTGACAACAGTGTGACTCAGAACTACTTTAAAATTTTAGTTTGAACTTTAGAGAATTGGGACAGAGGATCCTAAAGAATAGAAAGATCAATTCCAAAAACTTAAGGAACAAAGCAGTTATATTAGCAACTACAGTTGCTATCCCAACAATAATGAAGTTGTGGCCCAGCCAACCTCACTATAATTCAAATATTCCTAAGTAACAGAAAAAGAACAAAAAATAATAAAGACCTATGCTTTTAGATTATATTATTGAAAAATAGCTCTTCAGCCAATCAACAAACTATATCGTTTTAGAGATCCTAACCAAAGGCATTAAAATGTCAAGCCATTTTAACTTTTGGACAGCATGTCCTACTTTTAAATTGTCAGCTAACCTAGTAAACTATCATAGACTTGTAAGGTGCAATGCTGCATTGCGAATCATTCATGATTCTCATCTCAAACAATCTTGTACACAGCCAAACAAACGTAGTGTAGCTTTTAAAAGTCAAAATGACACACATTTTTCTAAAAAAATTCAAGATTCTATGTGTTTGGTACACATCAATTTTTAAAATAAGAAACCATTTGATTAAAAAAAATAGACTGGAACTAGGAAATTAACTATTGCAGGATTATTCCTGACTATAGTGAGTACACATGCTTGATAAGGTAAGCAGAAAATATGCATCTTAAGTAGACCAATCAGATCAATAAAATATACATATGAAAACCTACTGTCCAGTAATGAAAACTAAGCTGACCTCCCATCCAAGGTGGAGGAAATTTTGGGCCTAATATTGACTCCAACACCAACTATCACATTTAACTGCATTAGAAAAATAAAAATCAATTAACACAAAATAAATACTTGAGTAATTGAAAAGTCTATGTTAATAATCCAACTATGGATGAGCCTCTTAATTTTGAGAGAGAGAGAGAGAGAGAGAGAGAGAGAGAGAGAGAGAGAGAGAGAGAGAGAGAGAGAGAGAGAGAGAGAGAGAGAGAGAGAGAGAGAGAGAGTGAAGAGAGTGACAAAAGGCATCAAATGATAAATAAATTGGATGGAAAAAATAAAGGAGTAAACAATCTCAATGTAATTTTTTGATTGAGGCCTGTTTCTTCAAAGTTCAATCAAAATGTCCTTTTTTTTTCTTTGATGGTGGAAAGAAATTGAATTTGGAATCATAATTTACAAAGTCATGTTCCATTCAAGTTGAACCCAAATGAAACTCATCATTTACAAAGGTTAAGACAAAACGCATATCTGGCCTACCCAAGGCTAAGTCAGATCCATTGGAATGCTCACTTGTTTTTCTCCTCACGAAGGCTGATGGAAATCTCTAGGCAGGCTGGCACTAAGGTCTAAGGGCCTCAATCTATGATAATTACCAGTGCTAAAGGTATTCCACCATAGCCTAGTAAACATTGATAAAAAAAAAAAAAAAAAATGTAACTGGCATTTATTGAACAATCATTTATGCATAAAAAAAAAAACACATTCATACAAAGTAGTATAGTCCCACAAGCTAACATAGAATTGCCTAAAATTATCAATAACAAAAAAAGGAATTGTATAAACTGATTAAGTAAATTAATGAGTATTACTGGCAGGGTTAATATTCACATGCAAAATTAACATTACACATGCTTGATATTTTAAACTAATTATTGGTTATAATATGAACAATTTTTTTTTTTATGAATCAATCAATTTTATTAAATACAAACTACAGTACACAGAGCCCTAAAGGGAACTACACCAAATGAAGGAACCCTTTGTAAGCACAGAAAATACAAGTACAACAGTGTCACCTCAACTCAAGCCAATAGACTAAGTCTGTCTATCCTTTAAAAAATAATAATAATAATAAACCTACATAGCAAGTAGAAATACAACAAAGGGATGATCCTTGTGAACAAACCAACAGTTGTGACTACATCAAGACACCAAAATACACCATTTTGTAAAAGACTAGAAACAACAACCATTATCATATCCATATTATGTCTTCTTGAATAGCATACAAGGATTCAAGCCCCATTTGCCGCATACTATCCATGACATCTAAATTACACCAAAGAAATTGAATAAGAAGGTAAATCCATAAGATATCCAAGATACATAACTATATTTCAAAGGGACAGAAAAAAAAATTCAAATTTGCTAATAATAATAGACACTTTTATGTTTTCAGGTATAGAGATTCATTCTAAAGTCTAAAAAATAAGAACATCACATACCATAGAAACAATTATCTTCTTCCATCACGTTTGTGGGCGTTCTTCTTCAATCTTCTGAGCATGATATGCTGCTCTAATTTGACCATCCTCACAAGGCACTTTGGTTTTCCAATTTTAAACATAAGATATCCCATTAACATTCCAAATATTGTTCCGCATGCGTAACCTATGGATACAGCTTGCCAACCAAACCCATTTTCATGCTCTAAATTTTCATCTTGTTGCAAGGTAGGTGGTGGTGGTTGCTTAGCCTCGTGGTTGTCGCATGTTCTTGACAATGGAAACCCACACAATCCCAAGTTTTCGGTGTAGGAATCATTGTTGAATGTATTGAATTGATTTCCTGAAGGTATGTGTCCTGTAAGTTGGTTATGTGATAGATTTAAGACTCCAAGCGACGTTAGATCTACCAATTGACTAGGAATCTCCCCAACGAGCTTGTTGAAAGAGAGGTCTAACCATTCAAGATTGGTTAAATTTCCAATTGATGATGGAATATAACCTGTAAGGTTATTGTAAGAAAAGTTGAGTCCCTTGAGTGATTTAAGCCTTCCAATTATCTTTGGCATCTCTCCTCTGAAACTATTATTTGAAAAATCAATGCTTGTTAAGATGGTTAGGACTCTCTCCATCTCAATATACTGCCCTTTCATCATGATATTCAATGAATCTTGATAATAATTTTCTCCCATATATTTCGATGCAACTCCACTTTCATCCACATTCATCATGGCTTTCAAATATTCAAAATATGTTATTGGCAAAGGACCATTAAACTGATTGTTAGAGATGTCTATGATTCGCAAATTTGGGAAAAGAAATTTGGTTTTAGGATTGCCTATATGACTTTGAAATCTGTTTGATCTTATGACAAGAACCTGCAATTTTTGAAGACTTCCCAACCAATAAGGGAAGGCTCCATTTATCTTATTGTTTCCAAGATCTAGAACTTCCAAGTCCTTACAATTTGCCAAAGATGGTGGCAATGGCCCTTGCAATTGATTGCCATTAAGGTTAATATTCCTAAAATTGTTTCTAATGGCAAATGTTGCAGGGATGGTACCATGAAGGCTATTCATTCGCAAATCCAACACCGAGAGGGCAGTAGACTTTACCAAACACTTAGGAATCATGCCACTTAAGTTGTTATGAGACAAGTCTAGAACTTTAAGGTGAATTGCATCGCAAATTAATGAAGGGATTTCTCCCGTTAAATTGTTATTGGAGAAAAAGATAAATTGCAGATTGGAAGAATTTAGAATGGGAAATGGTCCTTGTAGCAAGTTGTTACGAAGATCAACATAAGATAATGAATTATTCCCCACATCTCCCAACCATCTTGGAACTCGACCATAAATTCGGTTATTGGAAAGGTCTAAGTATCGTAAATTTGTTGTCAATCCTAAGAAAATTGGGAATTCACTGATATTGGAGTAAGCCAAGTACAAATATTGAAGATTGGGTAAGGCATAGGTAGCATTATTATTGATGCTAACTGAGTTATTTGACAAATCAAGAGTCTCAAGATTTTTGAGCTTTGAAAACATTTCAGACTCCAACATAATACTCAAGTTATTTGATGAGAGATATAGCTCAGTAAGGTTCACAAGTCTAGATACTGACCTAGGTATAGAGCCATGTAGCTTATTATAACCCAAATGAAGATACTTCAATGAATTGTACTTGAATTCACCAATCTCACCAACAAACTGATTACGATCAAGATACAAAGTCTCCAAAGATGGCATACTGAACAACCAAGATGGCAGTGTTCCATTTAGGAAATTTGAACTTAAATAGAGAACAATTAGATTCAAACCACTTACGTGACTAGGAAGGGGACCAACAAGTTGATTGTACCCAAGGTCTAAAGTTGAGAGATTCGTCAAGTTGAATAGTGATGACGGCAACAGACCTATTAAAAATATTCACCAATAATTAAAAAAATGTTAGTTTGATGCGTCAGCCAAAAAGACCTAAAATTTAAAAGTGGTAATAGAATCTCACCACTAAAACTATTAGATGATAGATCCAAATATGTAAGTTTTGTAAGGTTTCCAAGCCATGCTGGAAATGAGCTCGTAAAATTGCAATAAGAGAGATCCAAATGCTTCAAGGACTTCAGATTCCCAATAGAATTAGGTAATTCTCCTGAAAAGTTTGTCCGAGAGAGATCCAAATGCTCCAAGGACTTCAGATTGCCGATAGAATTAGGTAATTCTCTTGAAAAGTTTGTCTGAGAGAGATCTAAGAACTTTAGGGAATTACTGCTATAATTAGACTTTAGAAGAGAACCTTCAAGGTTCAAATTACCCGCTAGATCAAGGGTTTGTATACTGGGAAGGCAGAGGATGTTATTTTCGAGTTTTCCCCGCAAGTCACAGTCATGGAGACTAAGAGTTGTCAAAGAGGAGAATAGATTCATTAAAGAATTAGGTCTAATTGAGGACATATTTGTGTTATCCAGAATAAGTTCCCTTAACTGAGTTAGGTTACCAATGACTCTTTTCCATACTGGAGCTTTGATTAAAAGCCCATTCTTAGAAAGATCAAGTGAAACCAGTGAAGACAATTGAGAGATTTCAAACGGGATTTGGCCAGAAAATACGGAATAAGAAAGGTTGAGACGAGTCAAACTCTTAAAGTTGCCAAACTCAGAAGGAATTAGAGAGTCATTGAACCAATTGTCAGCGAGGTTCAACCTCCTGAGATTAGGAAGAAAAAACAGGGTACTGTTGGAATGAATGTGGCCCATAAGCCAACTGGAACGAAGGTCCAGGCCAACCACATGGCTTGTGTTTTTGTCACACTCGACCCCATCCCAAGTGCAACAGTGCTTATCCTCCTGCCAACTGGCTGTTTTAGGATAAGAAGGATCATAGGCAGAAGCAGATTTTTGAAGAGAAAAAGACTTATTAAAATGGAGTAGAGCAGAGCATGGTGGCATTGAAGACAAGGAAGAAGAGAGAGACGATGGAAAGGGAAGTTGAGAATGCAAGATCAAACTGAACAAAAAGAAGACTTGATACTTCCAAGTTGAACGCCCCATTTGATACCCAATTCAACAAAAACAAAACTCAGAAAATGGAGTAGTATTTCTGATAATGTTACAAGGAAGGTATGGGATGGAATGAATGTTATATATAGATGCTGCCAAGTCAACAGAAGTCTTCCACCTTTCTTTTATTAAAAGGAAAAAAAAGTTAATTTCGCGTCACGTGTGAGGTGACGTGAAATTGTACAACTTGTACATATTCTCATACTTTAAACTTTCTAGGAACCTTCATATATAACATCAGATTAATTATAATATTTTAATAATTGCTAATTGAGTCCAGAAACTGGCAATTAATTTGAAATATTGGGACCACAAAATTGCATTAGATTACTCTTCTTTTAAGAAAATAATTCTTTTAAAAATCGTTGGAGCACGAAATATTCCATTTGAAATTGAAGTGGTTTTATATCTAGCAAAGTAAATATTATTATTGTGTACTAAAATTAAGAATTAAAATGGAGAAGTCACTGGTGGAGTCAAAAATTTAGGTCCTATATGGTAGATTATCTAAACAATATATTTTCAGTTTTTAAATAACATTACACATTTTTTCACATATTTTTTCACCCACACATATTTCAAAAAACTACAAACAACATTACTTAAACTTCTCTACCAAACAGACCCTTAGTTTTGAAAGGTTATATATAATTATTTTTGTGTGAAATTTAAAATAGTAATGTACAGTATTCTCATTTGTTAATAAATAAATGCTATTTTCAAGAATCATTTGTTAGCCAAAGTCTGATAAAGATGTGGAGGTCACCATCAATTCTCGTTAGGAAATTGATAAAAATTAAAGTAGTCTAAGCGTGTAAATCGGTGGAAATTTATGAACATTTATATATATTGATAAGTTAATCAAAGTCTTCTACCTTCCTTTCAATTTCTTTTTTTTTTTTTTTTTTTCTTTTAGAGAGAGTCGACCAAAGTCCTCGAGTCACAAAAGGTAAAGTCTACATTGATATTGCGGCAATTGCATAGAAATTAAAGGGGTCTAAGCGTGTAAATTGGTGGAAGTCAGGAAGTTTGTATTCACACTTAAAAGTTTGATTTTATAGACTTGCACGGTTTTTTCTCCGCGCCAAAGTCTTTTTTTTTTTTTTTACTTTTATAAAATTCACTTTGAAATCTTTACCATCCTTTTTCTTTTTTGAAATCAAAGTGCGCAACGTTTTTAATTGTTTGATTGGTTAAATACATTTCTCAAATCAGATTGTCCAAAAGCATTATAGATTCCACTAGTTTTTTATTATTATTATCAAATAGATCTTTAACAATGACACTAAGAAATTAAGCTCCCTGTAGCGCAGAGGTGTAAAGCTAGGTAGTAATGCTACTGACATAACATATAGACATTTTTATCCATAAATATCACTTAATTATTATTCACATTTTATTTTTTTATTCAAAAATTAAGATTTCTTACTTAGATACACAGGTAATAAGAAAATGAAGGAAAAATTGTGCCCAAAAAGGTAAAGTAGGCCTAAACAAGTATTTGTGTTTAGACTTCATACTATAAGGTTTGATATACTAGCACCTCTTTTTTAGTCTCTAAAGTTTTTTTTTTTTTTGGTAGGTGCGATTTTTTTTAATTATTTGATTAATTATATGATACACGTTTCCTTTGTTGGTAGTAAAAGCCATTGCAATCTTTGAGCAAAAGGTTACAAATAATGCAGAAAACAAGAATTAAGATTGGTTCAAAATTTATAATTAAAAAAAAAAAAAAAAGAGCAACGTGGTCTTGATGAAAACAAGAATTAAGATTGGTTAAAAATTTATAATTAAAAAAAAAAAAAAAAAAAAAAAAAAAAGAGGAGCAACGTGGTCTTGATAACTATAAAGCCCAGAACTAGGAGTTGTACGTCGCCAACAGAAGTCTTCCCCCTTTCTTTTATTTTTTATTTAAAAATAGTTAATTTCGAGTCACGTGTAATGTGACGTGAAATTGTAAAACTTGTACATGTTCTACGTACTAGGCAAAAATAGTCAAATGTCACTATTTTTTTAAATTATTTATATTTTATAGCTGTTTGAGAAATATTTAGTAATGTACAATTTTTGAAACTGAAGTTCGACATAGAACTCAAGTTTACGAAAATCAAATTACTTAAAAATTTGATATAAAACTTATGGTTATGCTAATGAGTGTTCTAAGGATACTCATTAATAATCTATTTTAAAAAAATTTTGATACCACTTTTATTAAAAATAATAAAATTTATCAAAATATTAATTATTTTTTTATTTTTCATAAAAAAAATTTTTAAATAAATTATTAACAAGTATCCTAAGTCACTTGTTGGTATTTCCTTAAAACTTATTACCAGTGTTTCAAACGCCTCCTTTTTCACTACTTTTTTTTCACGTGACCTGACAAAAAAAAAAAAAAAAAACCTACAGCCACGATTGTTGTGTGAGACAGCCACGATTGTTGTGTGAGACAGCCACAATTGTTGACTGTGTGCCCACGTGACCTTGACAGAAAAAGGAAAAAAGAGAAACCCACAGCCATAATTGTTGACTGTGTGAATGCTACTTGAGTAACGCATTCCATGTCAAAAACAGTAGTAAAACATTAATGATTTTGAAAAATAATAGTATTTGAATATATTTATCCTTTAAACTTTCTAAAAACCTCCATATATCTCACTAGATTAATTATAATATTTTAATAATTGTCAATTAAGTCCAGAAGTTGGCAATTAATTTGAAATATTGAGACCACAAAATTGCATTAGATTGTTCTTCTTTTAAGAAAAAAAAAATTTCTTTTAAAAATCTTTGGAGTGCTAAATTTTCCATTTAAAATTGAAGTGGTTTAATTCATCTGAGTAAACAATATTATTGTGCACTAAAATTAGGGAAAATTACAGTTTATCACCCTAAACTATACACCAGATTACACTTTGCACCGTAAACTATTTAAATGCACGCTTTGCACCCTAAACTATAAACCTTGTTACACTTTGCACCTTGACATTAGTTTTACCGTTAAGTTAGATAGAAATTAATAGCATATGACTTGCACATGATTTTTGCTTAAGTGACAGAATGTTTAAAGACCAAAACACCCTTTCACAACCAATTAAAAACATTTTTTTTTTCAGAACTGTATCTCTCTTGCGTGCGTACAGGTAAAGATACAACTCTGTCTTTCCCAAGGTTTTCTCTTCTTATTGGACTGCACCTTTGAATGGCTTTTTCCAAAGTCAGCACCACCACACGTTAACTGTTATCACCACCACCATATGTTGTTGCAGCCGTTGAAATTCTTACAGCAGTAGAACTTGCAGCAATAGTTTGGAGTTCTTGAGCCTTCTACCCAAGAATTTTTAGCAATTCTTGCTCCTCCAGCCCAAGAATTTCAGTAGTTCTCGCAACTCTAGCCCGAGAATTTGGGGACCAATTGAAGACACAACATTCAATACAACAATTCAAACAAAAAATGCTATTCTATACAATATTCCACAAACAATCATTGTTTACTCTGTAAAAACAAAAACGCAGTCATAATTAACAATTTCAAAAAGCTACAAAACAGTAAAGCTCTACCTACTAGATATTTTTGGGGGATTTAGGATTACAGACTTACAGAGTTTTGATTTGGGGAAAGTGAGAGAGCTGAATTTGACACACGCGAGAGAGATAAGGAGTTGGGAAAAAAAAACTTTTGTTTTTAATTGTTTTTGAAAATGGTGTTTTGGTCTTCAAACAGTAAAAATCATGTGCAAATCATGTGCTCTTTATTTCTGTCTAATTTAACAGTAAAACTAACGTTGGGGTGCAAAGCGTAATAAGGGTCATAGTTTAGGGTGCAAAGTGTGCATTCTAATAGTTTATGGTGCAAAGTGTAATCTAATGTATAGTTTAGGGTGGTAAAGTGTAATTTCCCCCTAAAATTAAGAATTAAAATGGACAGGTGGCATGTGATTTGTGTGTATGTGTGTGTATATGTATATATGTGGACTGAGTTCAAGTTACGCTATGTATAACTTTAACAAATATTACATCACTTAATAACTTATTATTAAATGTGAATTTTGACAAATTTACTATTAGATTATATTATATTCATATAGATAAAACTTATATACAGTACTTTTGGTACTCTTTCTTAAGTTCTCCTTTTAAGATTCTGCCATATGACTATTTAACTTAAAAAATACACTTCCATCCATAAAAAAAAAAGCCACATGACAGAATTTTAAAATAAGAACCTAAGGAACAGTACATAAGTACTATACCTAAGTCTTGCTCTATTCATACACTTCCCATGCTTAAAATTTCAAGGCCGTCAAATATAAATAGTCATGTTATCAACAATTATTTAAATTCAAATGACATAAAAATTAGCATGCATATTAAGGACATATAGAACATATAATTCAATTAAGGGATTTTTAAAATATAAATTCAATAACGAGTTATTAGATGGTTTAATAATAATAATAATAATAATAATAATAACTTCAGAATGTACATCAAAATAGGTTAGGATAGAAATATTTTGTTCCAATGGACAAATCAAAAAAAGGTTTGAAATAGTATTTAAAACATTAGTTACGAAAGGTAGAAAACTACACTAATATTGTGGTTTTATTATTCAACCATGAGTTGTACTGGTCTTGATCAAATATTCTCTTTCATAAAAATAAAGTGAAAAAAAAAAAGAAAAAAAAAAAAAGATATTCCCAAGAATCATTCATTGGTAAGTAAGTATTACCTATTGATACCAACATTTGGGTGGCCTAGTTAGTAAAATAGCTGGCCGACAAGTCTCAGAACTTGGGTTCAAGCTGTAACAATTAGCTGTATGTTGATACTCCTTATATCTCATCTCCATCCCAAATGGTTCAAAGAAAAATAAGTGAGTTTCTCACAGACCGAAAGTATGGGGTTTAGCTCGAGAGTAGATAATGTACTACTATGGTCATACCCAGGTAGGGCCCACTACCTTTTTTTTTTTTAACAAAAAAGAAAAGAAAAGAGTACTACCTATTAATGAAAGTGGGCCTAAACAATTAATTGCATTTAGATTTCAAACTCTCAATGAGAATGCTAACGAATGCCCAGGCATTGGTTAATAATATTTTGACAGTTTTTTTCATTTCTCATAAAAGTGGTATCAAAATTTTCCTAAAATAAATGGTTAACTAATACCCTAAGAACACTTGTTAACATGACCTCTTTGTTTTTTTTTTGTCTAGCCACGTACACCATCAATCTTGTTAGTTGCTAACTTGCTATGCACTTCTCCAACGCCATCACATAGAAAGTTTACAGAAATTGCAATTACTGAGCATTACATTTTCCCCTTTTTCAGTGTTTTCATATATTGTTGCTATGATTTTTTTGTTTTTACTATTGCCAAAGACGAGGAAGTCTACAGCAAACCTGTATATTTATGACAATAGGATTTTTTTTTTTTTTTTTTTTTTTTTTGAGAACCATGAGATTATGATTTTAGCTAGCTAGTTCGAAAGCTTCCTAAAGGCATACTGTAATATCAACATCACAAGAAAGTGTAGAAAAGTCCCTTAAGGTTCGTGTTTAATGGTTACAAATAATTATAAAAACAAGAATTAAGATTGGTAACATTGGTTCAAATTTTATAATAAAAAAGAAAAAGAGCAACATGGTTACAAATAAATAAAAGAAGGAGAAGGAGAAGGAGGAGGTGGAAAAATTGTGCGTAAAGCTTGGGGCAATTTTCTAAAAGGTAAAATAGGTGTAATTGTTAATTGGTTAAATGCAAGGCATGAAGTTTGTGTTCAAACTTATAAAGTTTGACTTACAAACTTGCACATCCTTTTTTCTTTTTTCGTCCAGTCTTTTTTCACTATTTTTTTTTTTTTTTTGAATAGAAATAAAGTCGTTTTTACTCTTTACCTTTTGAAAGTGAGTCATTTAAAAAAAAAAAAAAAAAAAAAGATTTGTTGAAATCAAAGTGCATGTCGTTTTGAAAGTGCGTAGAGAAGGAGCTGCCAGTTTACCTCAATGCAGATAGCCAATTAATGAAGGATTTCAATGAGTTCCACACAAAACTTGCTGGACTGAATAGGTGAAATTCCACTCAAAATCTTATGAAGGGCTTTATCCAGATAATATGGCTTGACCAAAAATAACTTAATTCAGGATTTTGTTGGACTTGAGAATATTGGAACCATTTCTTCGTATTAATTGTAAGATTGAGTGGCGTTATTACTGCTGTTAAGATAATCTCTGGCACTCAATATTTATTCAAAAACATTAACTTCGAAAATGTTGCCTAGTCTTGGTTGTAACTTGTAAGAATTCAAGGCATATACATGCGGATTTAAATCTTCTAGATTTCTTAGAGTACTCTACAATATAAAGTTCTTTAAATCTCAACCTTTCTATTAAAATAAATGGTTAAGATGGTGACCCATCATCAATTCACTTATACAATCTTAAATTAGTCTTTCAAAACACATAAATATTCCTATTTATCCTAAACACCTTTCAACTTCTGGACTTATCTCTAATTTTTTTTTTTTTTTTTTAAATTATGAACTTATCTCTGTTACTTCTTTTTTCAGAAAAATCATCAACCCAAAAACAATGATCATTATAACTTAAGCATTTATCTCCATGTTTCTATCTTTAAAAACTAAATAACAACCCAATCATTTTTCATCAGATGCTTTTTTCAAGGGTATAGCTTGCATCTAGCGTTGTTGGCAACAAGATCCTTAGAGTTGGTTCTAGATTCTTGAACCAGTAAAAAGCGTTTGCATCTCCATCTGAGCAGAATTGCTCAAGAAATTTTATTATTCTAACTTGTTTCATCCTTGGGAGGATTAACCATCTCAATGTTGAAGATAAACTTAGTATTAAGACTTGCTCTGGCTTGGGAGTTCCACCTTGACGGCTTGACCTCATGGGTTCATTTCTTATTAAATGTTAATATTAATATTCATTTCTCGTAAATCATCAATTGAGGCAAGGATTGTTTTTTGAGTTGGCGATTTTATGGAAAAAGATAATTTAAAAAAAGAAGTTGAATGGTGTTAAGCTGCTAAAGTCAACATTTACTATACATGAAGTGTACTTTTTGTATGTTAAGACTAATTTAGGGTTGTATTTATGACTCAATGACATGGCAGCATCTTAACCATTTATTTCAAAAGAAAAGTTGAGATTTAAATAACTCTATATTGTAGAGTATCTTAGAAAATCTAGATGATCTAAATCACATGCTAGATACTAGAAAACAAATAATAAAAAAATCTATAAGGTTTATGAATGTACCTCCAAATATCATGAGTAAACCTGAATAGATTATCAATAGCAATAGAAACGCACGTGCACACTCGGCACACAGCCCAGACAAGTCTTGCTTTCCATGCTCCTCCTTTCAAGACGGCTTTCAATGGGCCAAGCCACCCTAATTAATCTCTACAAGTATGAGATCTAGGGTTTCGTCTAACGTTAGGAGTGGAGAGAGGATCTATCTTTATATTATATACAGTAAATATACACTAATTATAGATCAGGCTTAAAACCCTACACTTTACCTCACATCAGACTATGGTATAAGCCCAATAAAACAAGGTGTACCAAGGCTCACTATTGAATTTGACCATAGTATATTAACAAACCCTTTAGTTATATTCACTGAGTTACATCCAACTCATTTTATGAATCCAAAAGTCCGATAAATAGAAGCTCAATTCTAACATTCTCACACTTGGGAAACATTAATTGGTGTTTGTAATTTTGAAACAACTATTATTATTTTGAATCAGCTATTATTATTAGGAAAAGCGTTAATGAAACAGCTATTATTCTCAAGGAACCCTCCATCATCACGCTTTATAAAAATAATAAAACTGATTTATGATTTTGTTTATGTAATAAATGGTACTAACGGAATGCTTATTTATAGGAAACGTAATGTCTTATTGTATTGTGATGAGAGGAGAGGAATTTGTTTGAGCTTAATGATTTTTCTTATACTTTAAATTTGTACCACGCATAGGGATTTGGCGTCAAGCATTGACTCTGTGAGTCTTGTAGATGCAACCATTCAGTGGGCCATTAGGTTCATTTGGATACATATATCAATTTTCTAACTCAAGAAAGGTGCATTGCAACTTATTTTACACGGAGCTATGATTACTCATCATCATTCGTTGTTTTATCAAATTCTTTTAAAAAAATTCAAGGATCATTAAAATGAAATATAGTGAGCATTGGGATTTGGCATCAAGCATTGACTCTGTGAGTCTTGTAGATGCAACCATTCAGTGGGCCATTAGGTTCATTTGGATACATATATCAATTTTCTAACTCAAGAAATGTGCATTGCAACTTATTTTACACGGAGCTATGATTGATCATCATCATTCGTTGCTTAATCAAATTCTTTTAAAACAATTCAAGGATCTTTAAAATGAAATTTAGTGATTTGATTTTAGTGGTTTTTTTTTTTTTTTTTTTTTTTTTTTTTTTTTTTTTTTTTAAAGGTGGTACTACTTTGAAGGATAGAACATTATTAATACAATTATTCATGTTTTGACAACTATGATCCAAGAAGTGTTATGTTCACAATATTTTCACAACAAATCTTATGTGGTAAGTTGTTACTAGTTTTAATTTAAACTCACCATTGAAATTAATTTTTTGCCCATTAATAACAACCTGTAAAGCAATAACAACCTACAACTTAGAATTTATTATGAAAATATTTTGGTATGTGTATATAGCATTTCTCTTTAAATTTCTTCCATAAGTTAGTGAATGACTCTATAAGTCTTGTTTATGGGCCCTAGGTTCATTTGGTTACATATATCAATTTTCTAACTTGTGAAAGTGCAATTTATTTTAGACAGAATGTGATTAGTCATTCAAAATTTAACAATCTTTTAAGAAAAAAGTTATGTGTACAACATTTTCATAATATTTTCACAACTTTTAGGTGGTAAGATGTTACTTGCTTTTATTGGTCGACAAACTTAGCACATTACTCAATTAATGATAATTCACATTTTTAGATTTAGAATTAGTTCAATTCGGCCTGGTTTTTGTAGTTCTAATAAGGAGTACTAACTTGTAAACTCATGCATATGCATAAGTACATTTTAAAATATGCAATTAGATGAAATGATTATTTTTATATATAAAATATGAAACAACATTTTCATCGATAACAATTGAAAATATTTTTTATTTTTTTTAAATAAACTTATGTGGGGGTAAGAGCCTAAACTTATGTACCTGGCCTTGGGCCCTGCTCATGGATACGTCCGAGGAGGAGTAAATAATTAGGTAAGGCCCTGGAACAGAGGACCACGCAAGGAGAAGGTGGAGGAATATGATCCGAGGAGGTTAGCCTCCTCGGATAGGGTGAATGTAGGTCAAGCAATTGTTTGGATGATTTAAAGTGACACTCTAGGAAGCTTCAACAATAAGGACGAACTTCAAGCACGTACGAAGGTGATGATAACACGGAAATATCTCAAAGAAAAGCTACTACCACCGCATTAAATGCACTGCAGCAACTTTTTTGGCCGCATTTATGGGAAGAAAACCCTTGAACAGTACAATTTTTAGCTATTGCCACTCACAGATAATAAAAGAAGATGCTTGATGGGACATGCACTCAAGTAAGGATTTTGATGGGTAACAAGTGTAAGGTCAAGATGGCCTAAAAAGGCCTATATAAATGTAAAAGATCTCCCATGAGAGGGGATCGGAAAAAAAAAAGAAAGAAAGAAGAGGAAACGAAAGAATTACTGTAGCATTAAGACTTGTAATAACTTTCACATCTATTGTATTGATCTCCTCGGACAACCATTTCCTCAAGTTGCTATATGTGTTGAAATATTTACTAGCCGTTATTGTAAACTACTAAAACCTAGCTCTTTGGCTCATTCTCTACAAATTTATTGTATTGGGCTCACTAAACCATTGTCCAACAATTTGTGACCCTACAACTTATATTTTATATTTTCAAATATACAAACATTATATATGTTGCATATAAGTTTGGTAAAACTTTAATATGCATTTTGTTATGCTTATTTGTAAATGTATTCCATGAATATGCATAACGCTACAGGCTAGTGTTTATTATGTATCGAATGGGCATGAACTTTAAACTTGTAGAGCATAAGGTTAATTTATCATTAAGAAAATCAGAAGTTCATGAATGTGCAAATGTCAAACCTAGCAAAGAACTTTGTTGCTCAACTGGCATCTTTTAGTGTTTCCAATAGAAAGTCGGAAACAACCAAAGTTTAAATCTCCTTATTGATTGTAACTACTGACTTTTTTTTATTATTTTAAAAAAGGTGTTAAAATCTAAGATATTGATTTTCTTATTAGTGTCTTTATTTTGGAATTCTTCCTTATGCTTGCACAATTTTCTCATAAAAGATCTTGCTATGATCAAATTCCTTCCCATGCACACTAAAGCATTAAATATACTATATTCTTTTTCTCCATCTGATAAGATACTGTGGAAATTGTCATCCAAGTTAATTGAAAACACGTGATGCCCTGGCCCATAATCTTTTCTAATCGGTACTAGTTTGAACAATTCAACATCCCTTTGATGAAATAGGTGATATTGGAATTCGCTTTGTATACAATGAATTTGTTTGATGTTGTGAAATTGTTGTAGCTATCTATTGAAAAGTCTAGTGTGATTTGTTCCAAAAGCCATGTGCTTTACGAGTGAATAAGTCAAATGATTATTAATAAAAAAATGAGATTATTAACAATCCCGCCGGATATCAAACACTTAACAAGTAATTCCTCTCACAATGGCTATTTGTCATTAAGTTTGCTTATTTTATGATCCACATATACCGAAAGATATTAGTAACATGTTTTCTTATCTATTACTTTTGCGGCTCTGTTAGTGATAATAAGATAAGTAAAAATGGAACAAGTGACTTTATCATATAAACAAAATAAGCATAGATTTTTTTTCTTTAAAAAAGGAAAAAAAAAAAAAAGGCTATCGCTACTGTTCATGATCCTTATAATAATTGAAGCATAGATTAAATTATCGTTATTTTTAACAAGCCTTTTTTTTTTTAATAAAAAAAATCCTATATAATTTCTTATTTTGTGTGGGTTTAAATGGATATTTTTCTCAAGCTTTCTGAGCATGGGCTTTAGATAAGATGTTCAACTCTTATACGCCATGCATTGACTTTTAAGTCTTGTGCATGGAACAAGCCAAGATAAGAATATAATCCATTTTGATCAGCCATAGCTTCTTTTATGTGAAAAATTAAACATTCATTTGATGTGATAGGAGATAATGGAATTTGACACCGTATATGCTGGGGTTTGTTTAGTAGGCAAGTCATTTTCTTTAAGCGTGAAACGTCTAAAATGGAAAAGTTTAGTATGATTAGTATGACAGCATGTAAAGTTGTCTAGAATGGAAAAGTCTAGTATGATTAGTTGGCAAGTCATTGTTTTAGTGTGAAAAGTCTAGAATGGAAGACCTTTAGGTTCCTACAAAGTTTTGGAGAGAAAATTGCTAGCCACTCATCCCATTGGGACCCCCTATCAAAGTTTTAGTGTGACTTTCTATCCCAAGTATGGACATAACCTATGAACTAATAGTAGTCCTTTCCAGGTAGCAAGATATTAGTAAAGATGAGTTGAAATGGGAATGGTTGTTGTATGGTGTGTACTTGACGGGTGAAGGTATATGAAAATGACAAAATTCAACTACAAACTCCTACCAAAAAATTAACAAAGTTATATATTTTGAAATTAAATGTAACTGTTGGAATGCATTTTTTTTTTTTTTTTTGTTCTTAACATGCATGTCAAATTTCGTTCAAATCGAATAATATTTACCATTTGATCCATAAACTTGTTTTTCATACATAATTTAAGACTATACAAACTTGAAATTAAATATTTGATTGACGACATAACAATTGATTTTTTATTTTCTTGAAAATTTACTAGTATAGAAGAAATAATAAGAAAATACAATCTAATGTTGAATCTGTCAAAATCACATTAAAAAAAAGGGTAAAATAATATTTTGATCCTTAGACTTTATCAAAAGTTTGTTCTTTATTCTTAAACTTTACTAAAAGTTTGTTTTTCATCCCTAAACTTTACTAAAAGTTTTTTTTTTTTTTTAATCCCTATACTTAAAAAAGTTTGTGTTTTTTATCTCTAAACTATTTTAAATGTTTACATTTTGTCCTTATACTTTACAAAAAAAACTTGTTTTTTTTGTTCCTAAATTATTAAAAAAATTTCATCCTTATTTTGTCTCTAAACTATTAAAAAAACTCTTTATAAAATTTAAGGATGAAAAAATAAAATTTTAAAGTTTAAGAATTGAAAAACAAACTTTTCGTAAAGTTTTCTCACCAATCAAAAATAATAATAATAATAATAATGAAAAGAACAACCCAGTCAATCAAATCCATGCCAAATATATCCAACCGAATCCATCCAAACTAAAACCTATATGTTAGTAGAAAATCATCAAGTAACCCATTTACATTTGGCAACGATCCTCAGTAGCAAATGTTGTTTAGTAAATCTGGTTGCCTAATTCTCTTTTCAAATTCTTATACTTAGCCTCATTTAATTGAAGTAGATTCCTTTTTGAAAGAATTTAAATTAAATAATTAAAAAACTTGCTGATTAAAATATTAGACATAATACTAATAGTGGCGTAATTATCTTTTCAAATTAGCTATAGATTCCTAGTATAAGAATTAGGATTGCTCAAAAAAATCTATGTGCACCTAAATCCAAATATGGTCTTCATTTTACCAATTGTTTGTAACGAGTATGTTTTTTTTTTTTTTTAATTAGGATATTGCTCCGCACTCCTCCAATACAGGCCAAAATATTCTCACAAAATCTAGGAATTCATGCTCTAATTACCTCTTTACTGCAACACCAAATTCTTTGTGCCTCTTCACAAATCCATAATATATGCATCATGTCATCCTCATAATACATGCGTTTGAACAGATTGGCACATGCAGGTAGAACGTTATGACATGCTTTCCATGCAAACATCTTAACATTATTAGGGACCTTCGCTTTCCAAATTGAGCACCAAACTATCTCCACTGCAATTTTATTGGAGCTTCCAATTCCTATTGAGCATATCAAACTAGAAATTCATTGGTGATGCTCTGATGCACACCATCTATAGATGGTAGTATTGCAAGGCCCCCTAGGATTGTGCTCTTCGTTTGAGATTGCTTGCCTACCACCAAAAAAAAAAAAAAACAAGAAAGATTTGAGTGAGATATCTTGGAGGAATAAATTTACAACAAATTAATATGCATTGAGAAATAACAACACACTGAAATAGAGAGATTTCCAAGATAATTTTGAAAGAAATACCAGGAGATGGTTTCAATAGGCTATTAATCATGGTAAAAGGAATAAAGCTATTAAATTATTCAAATTCTGAGCCCATCAGGACTTAGTGAATAATAGCTTACTAGCTCATCACTAACTCATCAAACAATCATCAGTGGTAAAGCCTATATTTCCCTTGGTACGATTTGGAAAAAGAAAAAGCAAGTTGACAAGAAGGAAATGTCGTGTAGCAGATGTATTACTATTAATAAATTCGTAAGTTCTAGTACCTATTAGAAATTTCAGCAATCCAACCTCTACTTAATGTAATGAAGATAGGAACAGAGAAAAGCAAACTCATTAGAAGCATAGGTATAGAACTCAAGATTGAATTTTAACACCCCTATCTACCCTGCCTACGAGAATTATTTTGAATAAATAAGATTTATGCAGATTATTACTGCACAGAGTTCCAGTAATACCACAATCAACATAATTAAAACTAAGTTAAGTGTTGGTTTATACCCATAACATTATCGGGGACTATAATACCTAGTACCACAACAATAATAAAAACCTATACAAACTCACAAGATTTTCATGATTGTTAAGCATATTTAAGGAATCACATATCCTAGATACAAACAACAATATTCAAAGCACAAACACAACATATATGGTGTGTTGAACATATTCATTTATTGTTCATCAGATAAACTCAACTATTTGTCTTTTCCAACACCTCACTGTGCAAAGATGAATCAAGTATGGCTCTGTTTTGGAACTCTATTCAACCTCGCCTCCTCGCTCATTCTGGAGCTAATTAAGTGACATTGATGGACTTATTGAGTTCCCAATTAAACCAACAGAAGATTCATCTAACTTAAGAATGTCAATGGAAGACGATATAAAAGATTGAGCTGCTGCGACATACTGTAGAATTCTGGAGCTAATTATGTGTCACTTATAGAATGGAATCAGGACTATTGAATTCTGGAGCTAATTAAGTGCCATTGATGGATTTCTTGAATTCCCAATTAAACCAACAGAAGATTCGTCTAAGAATGTCAATGGAAGATGATATAAAAGATTGAGCTGCTGCAGCATACTCTAGGCACATTGGTTACTACATTTGAAAAAACTAGCTACTAAGAATAAACCCCAAAGAGAACCCTTAAGTTGAATCTTCACAAGTTTTCTTGGGCCCAACATGTTGATTAGAAGCTATCTTACATTTTCCTTGTTCATCGTTCTCACTTTTCAATTAGATCTCTCTATCCAACATCTTTTCTTTACTTATAAAACAAAACTGGAGTAGCACTTGAACCTTGTTGATAAAGAACAGTATATGCAGAAAAGAAAACATTCTATGAGACAAAGGGTCTCATTACAAAGCCTTGGCATATGGAAATATCTTGACAATGAGCGGAAAACAAATTTTGCTAGAGGATTGGAAGTACCGACCTCAAATGTCAAATAATGCATAAAGCTATCAATAAATTTAAGCAGGCTAAGACATAGCAGTGATGATCTAAGACATTGCAATTCCTTGCATGTTAAGGGCACGAACTCCTTTCAAAATTATATTGCAATTGAATTAAAAGAGCATAATGAGAGATATAATATGCAAGGAGGTGAGAATACATAAAAGGTATTTTTTTCATACTTGATGCACTTGCCACACCTGCACAGAAAGTGGAACGTAAAGTGAAAAAAAAAAAATCAATTGTTACTTTATCTCATCTATAGAAAATAGAAATTGTACCTAATAATGAAGCAAACAATCTAAGAAATTCATGGTCATGCCATAGGATAGTATAGACCAGTGGGATGAGAAGAGTCAAAGCAAGAAGAGCATTTAACCAAAAGTATAGCAAATAAAAAACAAACTACAGATATCAATTTAACACAGTTAAAAATAAAATAAAATAAATAATAAAAGAAACTAAAGGATGGAGCTTTTTCTTTTTCTTTTTTTTTTTTCTTTTTTTTTTGAGGAGGCCTAATGGGCTTTTGTATTAAGGAATGAGGCTAAATCAGCCTGGAAATCAGAAAAAGAAGGTGGAGGAACAGACTCCATCCACACAACGTAGTTTGTAATATATCTAGCATGCCGAGCTAGGCTATGGGAACCTTATTACCTTCTCTTTTTGTATGAGAGTAATGTAATTCATTAAAACAACTAAAAGACTTAGCATCAGCTATCAAAGAACCAAGAGGAGACAAAGAGATAGTATCAGCAGAAATGGCTTGAACAACCAGCATAGAATCCCCTTCCAGCACTGCATCTTATCCCAATCTCAAGAGCAAATTCAAGTGCCCTTGTTGCTGCCATAGTTTCAATTTCTGCTGCATGGTATCAACGTGGAAGCTGCTGAGAGAGTGCTGCAACGGCTGAACGTTGTGAATCTCGGATGACCACACCAATGCCTGACATATTCTCTGAATCAAAAGTGGCACCATCATAGTTGATTTTATACAAATCAAGAGGAGGCTGCCTGGAAGCACGAGAATGTTGCTGCTGAGGGTGCTGTTGTGGTGAGTTTGCAGAAGGCTGGGCTGCACGGTACTCATTGTACCTGATTGTTGAGAGCTGAGAAATGTCCGAGAGCATGCTGCTGGGCTGATTCAGTCTGACTTGGTTTCTTTGCATCCAAACAGATCAGGCCGTCATAGAGAAGAGTGCAGGGCTACTCTGTTGCTGCATTATCCAAGATAGAAGCTCCTTAAAGTCAAAGAATTGATGATTTTGTCAAAAAACCCCACAAGTCCAGGTCTGCCCAGACAGCGTCCAGTTTGGGGCACGTCCAGATAGCATGTAATGGTGATTCTGAAGCTTCAAAACATCGGTCACAGGTGGAGTTAGTAATGATTGTACGACTTACCAGATTCTCCTTGGTAGGTAATGAATTACGGCAGGCTCTCCATACATGATTCTTTACCTTATTCGGAATTTTCAAAGACCACAATCCCTTCCATAGCTGCATTTCCTGAGGCGGAAAGCCACTCGGGCTTGCTGGTTCAGATTCTTCCTTCAAAAACCTGTATCCTGATTTACAATTGTAGCGACCATCATGAGTTAAAGGCCAATAGAGCGTGTCCTCTGATACAACACGGGCTAAGGGGATATTTCTGATAAAATCGGCTTCACTTGGAACAAATAGACCATCTAGCATGTCATTGTTCCAGTTTCTTGTTTCATCGTCAATCAAAATATCAACCGTGGCATCACACATGGACTCAACAATTGGAGAAGAGATCATAGATGAGTGATTTTTTGGCAGCCATTGGTGATTCCATTTCCCACACGCCATCTAGCTCCTCTTTGAATAACATCCCTGCCATGTAGTATGCTTTTCCCATTTACTACCAGCCGTTTAATCTTTTGTGAGAACAAATAATCCCTTTTCTTTTTCTTTTTCTTTTTTTTTTTGGATAAATAAACATTTTCATTAAAAATCAAGAAAGTTGCTACCCCAATACACAGGCTTGACTCAAGTACAATTTTCTTTTCACTACTTATTTAACATAAAATCTTCCAAGAAGATAGTGTGAATCTGCACCCAAACTTTGCTTCAAGATGTGATTGTAATATGTTTCTGATTTCCATGGGTTGGTAAGTAGTCATTGCATCTGAAAGTTTGTTTAGACCCCTTAACCTGATAGTTTTAACCTAATTAATTAATCAAGTGATTACTTAGATTAATTTTCAGATCTAGGTTAAACACATATATATCATATCATGCAAAGATGCGGAAAAGTAAACAACACCACAAAAAGTAAAAATTCTACAGAAAAATTGAGCCTGTGATTTTCAATCAATCGAGCCTAATTCTCGATCGGTCAAGAAAGGTAGAACTTGACTCTTCTTCTCTGCAAACAGCTGGACTTCAAAACTTGAAACACCCTTATTTAAGCATTGCCTAAATACCTAGACTAGACATGTTTTGATCTCGGTTTGCCAACATAATACAATAATGATTCTAAATATTTAATTCTAAATCTTTGGAACCTAACAGTATCAAAATTATAATTGCAATGTTCGATGCATCATATATATATATACACACACACACACAAACAATTTTTAAAAGCCTTTTTTTTCTTTTAATATGTAATGAATAGTTTTTTATGAAGTGAATTTCGACTTTTGGAGTAAGTGAATAACCTGTCTAATTTAAAACCAAAACTGGGGTGTACCTTGTGACATTGTTTTCAAGGTTTTGAGAAGACCTCAATAACAAACAAAATTCTCTCAGGCATGTTTAGTCAAGTTTATCGTTTGTGAAGTCCCTCGAACTAGTTTGAATGATGCTAAGAAAGAGTCTTAGTCCACAGCTCTTCAACACCCCCCCCCCCTTTCAATCTCTATTTAAAACAATTCTTAAAATACAGCCACATCTAGTGTATAAAGAAAAAAATTGAGATTAATCTGAATACAATATCAAATGAGCTCTTTAGTTTCTGAATTATTCTTTCTGTAACTTGTATGTTCTTGAATCATGAATTATATTACCTTGAATAAAGTCTAAAACACTTCGAAGACATAAATATGTCATACTAGACATGTTTTTGTACTCGGTTTGCAAACATACAATAAAATTAGTTCCTAAACATTTAATCCTAAATATTTAGAAGCTAGCAAAAATTATGTATAAGAAATAAGTTTATGGATGGAATAGTAAATAACATCAGATTAACATAAAAATTGATATGCATGTTGAAAACATAAAGAAGTGTAATGCCTACAACTCCTACTAAAAAAATTAAAATGGCTACCTATTTTGAAAATATAATTGTTGAGTTGCATATTCTTTTTGTTTTTAATATACATGTCAAATTTCGTATCTATCGGTTGTTATTTATTATTTGATTTTTAAACTTATTTTTTTATTTATAATTTTAGATTACAAAAACTTGAAATTTAAACATTTGATTGATAATATAGCGCCTTTTAGTGATTTATAATAGGAAATTGGAAAAGGAAGAGAGAAAATTTTTGCAAAAACCCAATTTCAAAGGTTTGGTCAACAAAACCAAAATATCAGCCTGAAAAAGAGCCTTTAAAGTAAAAATCAAGCTATAAAGTTGACAGTACACTTTAGGCTCAGATCATCCAGTAATACTAATTCAACTACGATCTACAAGTATTTCTTGAGCATGACTAATTATAAGTTTGATTTTCATCTTTATATAAAATTGTGCCACTTAAGATATAAAGTATAGAAAAGACATATATTATGTACAACACAGATGGTGAACCACAAAATCTGTCCAGTACTAGCTACCTATGTTTTACACGTCCACTGACTTGTACAACTTAATGCTTTTTTCTAGAATAACTTTGGGAACATTTTTTTTACCATGAAAGACAGATTTTAGCAACAAATCAAATGACTAATTTCTTCCATTAATTATGCTTTTTCTTTGTATTAATTCCTGTTCAAATTAGGTTGGTACCCAATCCTGAAATCCTATAAATCTGCATCCAAAGATGCAAATGAAACAGTGCAACTAAAGAAAGTATATTAATTTTAGACCTTTAACTTTACTTTTATTCAATTGTATCTTTTTAATTTCAAGTTTATTTAATTAAGGTTTTTCATTAGTGTTTGTTAGGAAATTGCCATAAAGTTTCTAAAAATGACGTGGTTTTGCTTTTCTATAGATTTATTTAATTTAAAAAATATAAATTAATAAAAAAAAAACCTTTTGAAAAAACAAAAATTTTATAAAATATAAATTATTATTTGATTTAAAAAAAAGATTAATAAATGAAAAAGAATAGAGAGAATTTTTCTCAGCAACTATTTTCTCAGTAACCAAAAATTAATAATAAAAATAAAAATAAAAATAAAAAAACACAATCAATCCAAACCATGCCAAAATCTATTCAGCAGAATAAATCCAAACCAAAACCTAAATGTTACTTGCAAATCTTCAATTTCATAGTAAAAATAGCATCCCAAGCTATAAATTAATTCATATGTTAAGTGCAAAGTTCATAGATGGATCAACCTGGAAAGGTAATATAATTGCCCTGTCCATGAACTCTTTTCATTAAGATGTATCGTCCTTCAATTCCAACCATAGCAGAGAGCTAGATCATCCGTAACAATAATTAAGCTCCTACATGTCATGGGAACAAACTAATGACAGAATTCCACAAATAATTCCAACCATTTTTACCAGATTATGAAAATGAGACTCAAAAATATCTATTAATCTACTAGCATCCAACAACATTTAAAAATGGAATAAAACGCTAAAAGGACCTTGAGCCTAATTTTACCTGAGTCTCGACACATAATCAGTGTTCAAGACTTGGATAAGAATAACAAAAAAATAGAATGCACACTTTTAATAGGTTGCACATGAGATAGGCCACATGATGCATTTTACATTATAGAAGTGACAAAATTTTCGAAAGTGATGTATGCCAAAGCCAAATATAGTTAACTCGTAATGTCCAAATATGTGATTTTAGATGAAACAAATCAAAACCAAACGGGTGAGCAAAGAAAATTTCATTGGAAAAAAAATGAAAAATTATTTGGCAACCTCAAGTGTGGTGGTGTGGGCTTTAAAGATTTGGTGAAATTTAATGAAACGATGTCTACGAAACAGGTTTAATGTCTCTTGACCGACCATAATTTTCTATTTTAAAGAGCTTTCCAAGAAAAATACTTTCTCGGCCCGGAGGTACAGTATTTGACGCCAAGATATCTTTGGGTTCCTACACTTGGCAAAGTATTTTTAAAGCTAGGAAAGTTATCTCAGCTGGGATGATGTGGATAATTGGCAATGGTAGTAGAATTTGGATTTTTGTGCAAAACCTTTGTAAAATAATGCCACGTGTTCAGATTTTTGTGCTCTTAGCTATCACGTGTTCTGATAAACAATTTGGTATTAGAGCTTCCGCATATTCAACATATATCCCCTAAATCCCCCATCCCTCCAGATAAGAATCTGAGTTGTGAATGATACAACGATGAGGTGGTATTGACTAGAGAACATGATATTATGGCTATAATATGTTGTGATGGAGGACAGTAACTTAAAAATGTTTTTTTTTTTTTGAGTATATATTGAATTAACCTCAGATGATGCAATTTGCATTTTAGCATATTTTCTATTATAATTTATATTTAGGTTAAAAAATGTGTGAAGTCATGATATTGAAAAGTAGTGGTCTTAATCATGATTGATAAACAGGGACAAACCCGGTGGGCCCCCTGGGTCCAAAATATATATATATATATATATATATATATATATATATATATATATATTTAGTTATAATATATTTCATTTTTGTAGTTGGGACCCCTTCTCCTTAATCAATAACCCTAACTGACCTCACTCAAATAGCAACTATCTAACCCAAAAACTTAACAAAAACAATAAAAACATTCACAATGATGGTTGTATTTTAGCAACAAAAAAAAAAAAAAATTATTTTACCACCTAAGAACCAAAAAATCATGTGTTATTGGAGAAGCTAAAACTAAATTTTTTGTAACTATAGTAAATTGGTATAAATACCAGTTGACTGTAGCAAGTTATTAACAATAAAATACAATATTTTATTCAGATTATATCTCTTCCTTCAATTAAAAAACTCAAATTCTCTCTTCATTTATTATTTTAATGAGTTGTTCATATTATTTCAAATGAAGTGATAAAAAAAATAGAACATTTGATATTGGATGTATTGTAAAGCAAGGTGATAAAATAGATAAAGTAGCTTTTTAAAGTGCTAAAAGCTAAAATTTTTAGCTTCACTATTGTGAATGCTCTAACTTCAAAAAAAAAAAAAAAATCCTAATCAACCTAGTATTAAAAAAAACATTATTTTGTTTTTGTTTTTGTCTTTGTTGGTAAATGATTGCATCTTCATGTATTTAAAAACAACAATTTTGAGTATTTATAAATTCTTAATACTTTATGGATGCCTATTTGGAGTTATACTCTGGCCCCGCTAGCTTAAAATCCTAGAACCGTCCCTGTTGATAAGTTATAATTAGTTTGCGAATGAGTAAATGCATAATTCATTATTGTATACATTAATATTAATATACATTATTTTAAGAAATAATAGAAATAAAATGATGACATGACCACTAATATGGCTCAATAAAAGTGTGGTGACAATAAATGATATGTTTCAACATTTAGATACTTCTAATCTCAAACTCAAGCAATGCATGAGAACAGATAATTATTTTGTAAATGTGGTATAATGTATAATTTTTTTTTTCTAAATTTTGTGGAAGATAATTTGATCTCCCTAAAAAATTTTTTAAAAAAATTCTAAAATTATTTATTTATTTTTTTTTTGATAAGTAAAAAGATGTATATTCAAAGAGCTACCTCAAGAAAAACAAAAGGTAGAGCAAGGATTACAGAGAAGGAAACAAACAACAACAAAAGACAACAAAACAAACATAAGCCAACAAAAGAACTAAGTACAGAGCAGAGAATTAAGGAACGAAGGGAGAAAGTCACTAGAGGTGATTCCCCAAGCCCTAGTCCAATCAAAAAGAGAACCACTAAAGAAAGCGAGCAACTGATTATTGGATTTGTCCGTATTCTCAAAAGTTCGCCAATTCCGCTCCCTCCAGATACACCACATAAGGCACAAAGGAGCTAAATTCCAAATGCTAGAAGAGTGCTTTCCAAACCAATTCCACCAACCAAAAAGCGTATCTGCAACCAATCTTGGCAGAACCCAAGAGATCCCAAAAGTTCTAAAAACCAAGCTCCACAGCTGAAAAGCTTTTTCACAATGGAGAAGCAAATAGTTCACCGTCTCCCCGTTACTACGACACATAATGCACCGATCAACAAAAACAACTCCTCTACGCCTCAAAATGTCCCCTGTAAGAATTTTCACCTATCTATCTCTACAAATATATCATTTTACTAAATGGTGTGTTTGATTGATATTATTCCTTTTTGAAGTGGTCCATATTTTGTGGGTTCTAGTTAGCTCAACTGGTAAAGTCTCTGATGGTTGTATAAGAGATATGGAGTTTAATCCCCCCGCCTACGCCAAAAACTAATTGGTGTCTTGATCTGATAATAAAGAGCAATTATCAAGAGCGGACGCTATAAGTTAAAACTCTCTAAAAAGAAAAGAAGTAGTCCATATTTTCCTAAATATATTATGTTATCCAAATTTTTTCAACTGGTGGTAGAGGAAGGGGGATGGTATTTTTCGTTAAGGATTTTTGAGCAGAGTAGATACTTTATGAAGTCGGTCTTCATGGGTAAGAATGCCGCGCAATGGCTGATGAAGAGTACAGAACAGATTGTTGTTGGGAGTAGTCCGAAGTATTTTTATACTTTCAGAGAAGGTGATTTATCCTACACTCTCCAATGGAGCTCCAACTCTTTTGTCTTGTTCCTTCTTTTGACTGAACTTAAAGTTGGCGGGGCTAGGAGGTCCATTCTTATTCCAGAAGGCCAAGCAAAGAATGGATGGAGGGTTTTTGGGTTAGGATTGAGGAAGATGTTGGAACCCGAAAACTATGTGCATGATGGTTCTAGTCCCTTGAGATTTGTAGCTCAGCCTCTTAGGGATAACTCACAGGTCCTACCATTTAAAACTTTTGCCGATATGGTGCGTGGGCATCAGGTGCAGGTTTGGGGTAGAAATTAGCAAAAGTTATTAAACACCCATGATAAAGGGAAACGGCAATTAGGGGATAACAGGGGAGAGTAGCAGAACTCAGTAAGTGTACAAAGGAGGTTGAGTGCAACACCGGTGAGCACCCCAAGTCCGACGACTCTTGGGGGAAGAGTTGTGGGTTCCCGGAGCATTAAAGGGAAATTTGATTTGGGAGAAACAAATCCGGTAGGAAATAATAGGAGATTTCCGTTGATATTCAAATCAAATTTGAATGTGCCTATTTTTGGAAAAGAACGTGAATTGAGGAATTCCTACTGGAATGGAGAAGCCTTGACCATAGAGGTGAATGGGGAAGGATATAGGGGTGTAGCATGGACTCCTAATAAAGGTGGACTGAAGAGTACTAAACGGGTAATAAGGAGTCAGAGGGAGCACTTGATGGGTCCCTCTAGTGGGTCATGGGTTCATATAAACTCTGTGGTGGGCTCTGAACATTTTAGGCATAGTGCAGGGATTCCTAATAAAGGTGGACAGAGGTGCTCTGTTTGGGTTTCAAGGAAACAGAGGGTGCATGTGAGGGATATTTCTAGTGGGTCACGGGGTCAAATGAGTCATTGAACCAAACTGGTGTGGGCTCTTTTAAGCCTAACGAAGCTATCTTTTCGGGCCCAAATATTTTTGAAATGGGTGAGTTCTCTTTGATGACAAGCCCAACACCCCTGGCCCACTCGGTGAAACCTAAGATAGCTCTTTCAGACCAGACCGAGCCTTTAAGTTTCAATATCAAAGGGACTGAGCGACAGGGAGAGCCTCCGATGCTCGGGTGTCGCACCTGTTCTGTTGGCATCAACTCTAATAGCCTCACGGTGGCTGGGTTAGGGGCTGGTTTCAATTCCGAGGGTGTCGCGGTGAAGCCGATGGAGGATAATCAGAGCTGTCTTGATGGGAATAGCTCCGACAGCACCGCGGTGGATGGGTTGGAGGTTGGGACCAGCTTCGATAGTCTTGTGGTGGTTCCGGCGGTGACCAATTGTTTTTTTTTCTGCTGGGTTTAACTCTAACGGTCACGAGTCAGTTGGGTTCAACCCCGATGCTTTCACGTTGGCTCCGGGCAAGACCGATAAGGTAAATTCGCAACTTTCGAAGGGTATTTTCTTGGCAAATATCCTTTAAAAGACTCTCGGTTGCGGGTTTTATGGATTCTGGTGTCAACAGTGAGGATAAACTTGGAAGTGAGTGTAGTGTGCTCGTGTTTCAAGGGGTGGATAACAAGGGTAACAGGTTGAGTGATATGGATGAGATTGGCCAGCCCAATTTAGCATTGACGGAATTGAAGTCAGATTATGGCCCATCTGTTTTGGGAGTCTCGACAGTGGAGGAAGTGGCTTTCCCAGAAGTGGTCTCGGGTGAGGAGGAGAGCTTGGCTGATTGTAATTTGTTGGTTACTATTATCCCTCCGGGCGGGCCTTGTCGAAGGAAGCGCATAACGATCCTGAGGTATTAGATTTTGGTGGTACATTGGATGTCTCTAATTGGGTGAAAAACAGAATCCCAGGTTTTAGTAAAGTGATTGAGCATTCTGTAAAACGTCATGAACAGTTGTGTATTGCGTATCTTCAAAGACTAGAAAAGGAGATGGAGGTTATTAACCAGCAACGGAAGAAAGCAGCCGCTAACCAGAAAGTAGCATCATCCACGGGTAAAGGGAAGAGAGAGTTGAGGAATTTAATCTCAACGGTGAACTATGATGGGAGATAATGTGTTGGAAGTGTGGTAGAGATAGTTGTGGGGCCACAAAAGTCTTTATGAAGCTGAAAATGTATTCATGGAATGTTAGAGGTTTGAATGACTCCCAGAACCCTCTGGTAGTGAGAAATTTGTTACATGAGTGGAAGTGTGGTGTTGTATGCCTTCAAGAAACAAAGCTTGCTGGCATAGATAGGCAGCTGGTTCGCAGTATTTGGGGCTGTTTGTATGTGGATTGGGTGGCTTTAGATGCTGATCAGATGGCCGGTGGGGTCTTGATTATGTGGGATAAGAGGGTTTTAGAAAAATTGGAAGTTCTGGTGGGCTTGTTTTTGGTGTCAATTCAGTGAAAATGTGTGGAGGATGGTTTTATTTGGGCATGCTCAAGGGTGTATGGCCCGAATGATAACAACTTAAAGGGGTGATTTATGGGATGAGTAGGTGGGTATTCAGCAGTATTGGAATGTTCCATGGTATTGTTTTGGGGATTTTAATATTGTTTGTTTTCCTAGTGAACGGAGGGATGGGTCTAGGCTTACTCCAACTATGAAAAAAAATTCTGAAT
Source organism: Quercus gilva (assembly GCA_023621385.1). Classification (NCBI taxonomy): domain Eukaryota; kingdom Viridiplantae; phylum Streptophyta; class Magnoliopsida; order Fagales; family Fagaceae; genus Quercus; species Quercus gilva. The sequence continues at coordinate 79,178,299 of CM042476.1, read as the reverse complement.
TTATTGAAGATTTAAACTTGATAGATTTGCCGTTGGAAGGAGGGAGTTATACATGGTCTAGTGGTACTGACCAGCCATCCATGTCTAGGATCGATAGGGCTCTAGTGTCACATGACTGGGAGCAACATTTTCCGAATGTGACCCAACGGATTCTACCACGACCAGTTTCAAATCATTTCCCAATTCTCTTGGAGGCAGCGGGTATGGTGAGGGGAAAAAGTCCATTCCAGTTTGAGAGTATGTGGCTGAAGTCGGATGGATTTGTTGATAGAGTAGACTCATGGTGGAATCGCCATTCTTTTTCGGGTACACCTAGCTACGTGTTTGCTAAAAAATTGAAAGTTTTGAAAGAAGACATTATTCAGTGGAATCGCCAAGAGTTTGGCAATGTTGGGCGCAAGAAGAAAGAATTATTGGGGGCTTTATTAACATAGCTAAAAGTGAAATGGTTCCTATAGGGGAGGTAAATAATGTTTATGCTTTGGCAGAGATATTGGGTTGTAGGGTGGGGGTCTTGCTAATGACTTATCTTGGTGTTCTGTTGGGGGCGTCCCATAAGTCCCCTTCTATATGGAACCCTATTTTGGAAAAAATCGAACGGAAGCTAGCTGGGTGGAAGAAGTTGTATTTGTCGAAAGGAGGTAGGATGACACTGCTTAAAAGCACACTATCCAGCCTTCCCACATATTTTTTATCTCTATACACCATCCCTACACATGTGGCAAACAAAATTGAGAAGCTCCAAAGAGATTTCATGTGGGGAGACCCTAAGACTCATTTATTGGGAGGGGATAAGGTGTGTATGCCTGTAGCTAATGGTGGCTAAGGTATTAGGAAATTGACTACTTTCAATAAAGCCTTGCTAAGAAAGTGGCTTTGGTGTTTTGGGATTAAGGAGAATAGGCTTTGGAAGAGGGTGATAGCTTTGAAATTTGGGGAAGAATGGGGGAGTGGACCTCTAAGTTGGGTAGGGGTGCTCATGGTTGTGGTTTGTGGAAAAGTATCCAGAAGGGCTGGGAAGTTTTCAACAAAAATGTCCAGTATAAGGTTGGAGTGGGGGATAGAGTGAAATTTTGGACAGACAGGTGGTGTGGAGATCTTTCTCTCCAATTGGCTTTTCCAGTCTTGTACAATTTTGCTGCAAACAGAGAGGCTTCTGTAGAATCATCTTTGATATGTCAAGGAGTAGGGGATGGAAGAAATTGGGATGTTTGTTTCAATCGAGGTCCTAATGATTGGGAGGCAGATGTGGTGGTTGTTTTCTTTCGATTCTTGGCAGCCAATTTACCTTTAGGGACTGATGATGATCGATTGAGATGGAAGTTGACTAAAAACGGGGATTTTACTATCCGCTCATATTATCATAAGTTACATGGCTCTTCTTCTGTTGTTTTTCCATGGAAAGGTATTTGGAAGGTTAAGGCACTCTGGCGTGTCTCTTTCTTTGTTTGGATAGCCGCATGGGATAGGATCCTCACGGATGATAACTTGCGGCTTAGAGACTTTGATTTTGTTGACTGGTGCATTATGTGTCATTGCTATGGTGAGACAGTGGATCATTTATTGTTACACTGTAGAAAGGCTTATCGACTGTGGTGCTTTGTCTTTAGGATTTTTGGGATTTCATGGGTTCCCTCATGTACGGTGTCAGATTTTCTATTTAGTTGGTGGAATTAGTTGGGGAAGCATTCATCTTACATTTGGAACTTAGTTCCGTTGTGTTTGATGTGGTGTATTTGGAAGGAACACAATCGGCAGACATTTAAGGATTTGAATAGATCTGAGGACCAAATGCTTGCTTTCTTTTCTGGTTCCCTGTTTGATTGGGTTAGGGCTTGGGGACTTATATCTCTTCCTGTATTCCTTAGCTCTCTTTCTTTATAATTAATGTCTTTTTATGTTTTTTGCTTTTCCATCTTTTTTGTACTTTTGATATGCTGGTGCTAATTTGCATCTAGCAGTTTTTGAATATATTTTTCTTACCTATCAAAAAAAAAATTATTCAAATGTATCATTCTCTTAAAGGAAATTATCATGATAATCAAAACTCATCACAAAATTACGCTTGATATTACTCAAATAGTTGACAGACACATTTCGATACATAGCCAATATTTTATTTTAATATAAATTCAAATTCTCACTTCCAAAATAACTAAGTATTATGTCAAAAAAAAAAAAAAAAAAAAAAAAAGCAAAAGTTATAAAAAGGAGAGAGGAGGTTTGTGATGCAGAACTCAAAAAACACACCACCAAAACCATTTCTTTTTAATCCAAAATAGTGTTATTAAAAAAAAAAAAAAAAAAAAACATAATGATTCATATACCTAAATTAAAGTTGCAAGAAAGAATATGAGAGAGAGAAAGATAAAAAATAGTCTCCTTTTTGGGGGAGAGAATGTAAAAGGGAATAGAAAATTTATAGAAAATAAGATAAGAAGAAGAATAGTCAAAATAATTGATATAGTCATGACTCATAAACACTAAATTATCCAAGTCATGCTCTGTAATAGAATAACATTGTATTCTTACACACTATCAAAACTAAATTGCATCAACTCATAATAGAGTTCTAAATAACACAAAAGTTCACCAACCTAAAGTATATATACAAAAAACAAAATTTAAAAAAATCCACCAAAAAAAAAATTAGAGAGAGAAAGTAAGTGTGTGGGAAAATATGTATAGAATAGGAGAAAGTAGCAAATTTATAGTAAGGGATGGGGATAAGAAGAGACAAAATAAATGGAAAAGGAAGGGAAGGAGGAAGAGCAACATTAAAGTTGAGAGTAGTGGAGAGATGAAATGGTAGAAGGGATGGGAAAAAGTTGGAGGAAATGTAATAGTAAAGCACATAATTAGTAAGAAGAAGTATCCAAATAGAAAAATTGTTGGAAGTAGGTGAATGATGCGGCCACTAATGTGGCTCAACAAAAGTGTAGTAATAAATATATATATATATATATATATATATATAGAGAGAGAGAGAGAGAGAGAGAGAGATTGGGTGTTTATAGTTCCTATGCATAATAGATTCTATGAGTCCAACTCTAAATCCTTATGCTCCCCCATTTTAATTGATTGGCTTTTCTAGGTAGTGGATGGTAGTGGCTGGATTTGTTCAGGTTTGATCAGTTTGGGTTTGATGCTGGATTTGGTTTGGCTGATTTGGGTTGATGCAAGAATGGAGAAATGAGAAGAAGAAAGATGGTTTGATTTGGGTTTTGAGAAGAAGAAAAAGTTGAGAGAGAACGAGGGGGGGGGGGGGGTGGGATAATGAAATGAATGAATGAAAAATGGTTTTTTTTTTTTTAAATATTATTTTATGAGTTGGTCATATTATTTTAATGTATCAAATGTTAAAAGAGAAGATGTGATGTAGGGTTTAGAGTTAAATGCTATGGTAAAAGTAAAATAAGTAAAGTAAGTTTCAATATGTTAAAATGACATTTAGCATAACACAACTGATGCTAATGGAGACGGAGATCCTTTCCTCAAAAATAAAAAAATAAAAAAATAAAAATAAAGAAAGAAATACAGGCCTCTCAATTAGATAAGTTATGAGCATAAAATGGCTTCCCTTACAACATGACTCTTTTCTATCATCTTTCTTCCAACGTCAATATCACGGTGCACATGTACATCACTATAATAAACCACTGGAAGCGAAAGGGGTGGTGATCATTACAAGTTTTCATATTTCATATTATGGGATGTAAAGAACAAAAATAATCCCATAGTTTTTGGGTTTTTTTTTTTTTTTTTTTGCACAAAAAAGAAAGAACCATAAGTTTTATTTTTATTTTTATAGAGTTTTTAGAAATTATCTCTTAAAGAAGCAAAGAACCATAATTTGGGTGCATTATGATGCTACCAATACTTATGTTTACAATAAAATCCAAAGCCAAAATATTTCACAAAATAAGTTGTTAAGATAGATGATAAAGTAATGTTAGTGATGTGCAGATGTGCCTAAGTAAGAATCAATAACCTATGCAGACTTATTAAAAGCAATGCTATTAACTATTCAGGGTGCTCTAAATGGCAGGGACTAGTATTTGTAAGGTCCAGAAATCAAAATGAATAAACAATCACTAAGTTCAAAGAAAAGCGACTTGCATGTATATAATCACAATTAGATAAACAAAGGATAAAGCAAAATCTAAACAATATGATAATAAAATTATTTTGGAACATGGTATATAATAAGTGCTGGGTAAGAAGCATTGACGAAAAATATATTAAGTAAAAAAAAAAAAAAAATCAGTTACACAAGGAAGACTAAGAATAGAAGCACTCACAAGAACTTGTATTACTTCATCAAATCCTAAGGGATTATAAACCAAAACAACAACCTGCAGAGAAGATGAGAGTGTACAGGACGTTAGATCAAGTTCTAATTAATATTTAATGCATGGGAAAGACAGTTCAAATTAAAATAAAATAATACTCTTTTTTGGTGAAAATATAGAAAATAAAATGATACTCTTACCAAGCTTCTCCCCATCCAACAACACATTTTGTGATGCAGAACAGTTACTTATAAATGCTTTTTTTTTACTACAAAGTCATCGATTCGCTCTTGAACATTACAGTGAAACAGAACAGGAGAACATAATATAATATCATCCTTCAATAATAAAAAATAAAAAAATAGCATGCGAATAGGACTTCAAGTAGACTCCCAAGACAAAAGTTCTTACTTCACCAAATCCTCAGACCTCAGTGGTAACTGGTATAGTTTGCACCCAGTGTTATGTTTACGCACTTTGAGCAAAGCTCCACCATTATTAAGACCAATATGCCAATTTCATGAATTAACCAACCAAAATTTTCCACCCCAAATTAACTTGAACATTCATTAACAAAACAGAGATGGGCTCAGGCCCTCAGCCTGATGTACCTTTCTTTTTGGTGGAAAAACTTCAGAATTATTCAGCAAAAACAGATGTATAGGACAGCAAGTACAAAGGTGCGTTTATTTCACAACAAATTTTTTGACATGAATGAGATGGACAGACTAATTAAACACCTCAATATCAGATTCTGTACGGTTTCCTTTCATATATGCTAGCTATATTGACAGCAAGCAACAATAAAAATGGAGACTTCAATGAACATCAAATATCCCTTCCCAACAAAAATTAAAATACATAAAAATAACTTGTTGATAAAGAATCTTCTATGAACTACAGACATCAGTAGAAGATAAAATCAGTGAAAACTAGTTAGCAGCAAGAGTTTATTACAATATTCTTACAGTCTACAAGCTATGAATTACCTAACCATCTCGGTGTACCATGTTCATCAAAACAAGTGGGTACCTAACCATCTTGGTGTACAAGTCAGGATCATAATCAAACACTTCGCTTATGTTCGTGCCCCAAACAAACGTCGGCCGAGCATCATCGGCGTCGTAGCCCTCACTGCCCTCGGAAGAGGCCGGCGCATCGTCGGTGGACGTGGGAGTGGAAACCATATATTGTAAAACTCAACTAAAACCCTCATCTCTCCTACTTCACAGACCTGGTGTGCAATAATTAAATTTCTGCCACTCTCCATAGGACACGTGGAAATGCCGCCGCTATTAGGAAAGAAAATTAATTAAACCCAATTCGAAAAAAGACAAAAACAAATTGAAATTGCATAGATTAAACTTTCCACTACTGTTCTGACCGTTGGAGGGTTATTGTATCTAATGACCCTTTTACCCCACATCTCCGACCTCTCTCTCTTTTCATATATAAATATAACATTCCTCAACACAATGCGAAAATTTCACTATGGTTTAAAGTTTGAACATCTCCCTAAATGTTTTTATTGTTGTTGTTATTGCAGGATAATTATGTCATCTGTTGCATTTCAAAGAAGGAGAATATCTAGAAGACCAACATCTAAGACCTCATTGGGGAAGAGATGGAGCATCTCCAATCGATCCATATTAACTTTTTTTTTTAATAAGAAGTAAAAAACACTAATTTCACAGAATTTCATTTTTATTCTTTCTTAAATACTGATATATCATTTTTTTGGGTCATTTTCTGAATGAGTTACAGCATTTTTTAATGATTTTTTCAAATTTATTAGATTAATCATGTTAATATCTTATTCTAATGTATTTGTTCCTAATTTGACCTTTTCTTTATCTTGAGCATGTATATGACGTTACTAATCAACACTAATTTCACAGTAGTTCATTTTTATTATTTCTTAACTAGTACTATTTTATTTTTTATCATTTTCTGAATGTGAGTTTCGTAATCATTTTTTTAATGCTTTTTTCAAATTTATTAGATTAATCATGTTAATATCTTATTATTCTGATGTATTAGTTCTTAAATTTGACCTCTGCTTTATCTTAGACCATGCCATGCCATTTTGAAACATAAATAAAAGAGAGGAGGAGAGGATGAAAGAGATAGATATGTAATACAAGATAAACGACTTAACTATACCTTAGGATGTTTATGAATCTTATTTAGACTCTATAGTGATACCAGTAAGCTTGTTCAAAAGTTATATTAGCTAGACTTAGTGTATTAGACTATCAGTTGCAAAATCATCCAATTTTCCTTATTTCCTTTTGCTTTAAAAAAAAAAAATTCCTATTGGTATTAGCGGATAGGTAAGAAAATAAAATAAAAGAAATTAGTAGATGGTTTTTCACACACTAGATTACGTGCTGAAACCAAGTGCTGGTACATGCAAACACTAAAAATGCATGCAAGCCAATAATTAGTTGTCTTAGTTGGACTTTGAACTAAGTATTCCTAGATCGCAAAGAAATGTTATTCAGCAATAATCAACTTTCTAATCCGGGGCCTATAAGTATTCGCAGATCACAACATATATTGAAAGACAATAAAAATCAAATTACAACAACAAAAAAAGAAGTAAAATCAAATGTTAAAAGTAGCTTAAATCAATCAGGTCCAACAAGTAATAGGCCTCCATCATCCAAACCCAAAGACAACAGATGGGCTATCCTTCTCTGTTTAGGTCCAAAATGTGTTTATTTACAAGTACTTGCGGTCAAAGGCTTGTAAATAAACACATTGTTTAGCTAGTACAGACCAGTAGCAAGAATAAGACCGTTTTATGTTGAAGCTTAGAAAATTCAATTAGATTCTCAATTTTGTGTCACATGTTTCATCTAATTTTTAATTTTGTGCAAAGTGAATTATTGAGTGTAAAAATTGAAAAGTCCAAATCCAATTAGATTTTAAGTTAGATTTTAATTCGAGTCCAATTTTACACCACATGTCCATCTAATTTTTTAATTTTTGTGGCAAGTAAATTATTGGATGTAAAAACTGAAGAGTCTAAATCCAATTAAATTCTAAATCATAAGCCCTTAAGCTATCATTAGAATGATTAATCCAAGGCCCGTGGGAATAAAAAAGCTTTTTCCATTTAATTCCTCATTTTCTTATGTTTTAAAAGCGTGGTTTCATTTTTTTAAGACTTAAACCAATATTTTGGCATACTAACCGAGATTTGACAAAATATAGTATCAATAAATAGAAGGTTCCAAAAAAAACACAAAATTCTCGTTAAGATTGGCCCCACACCTCGCAAGGGCATCAGCACATTTGCTCGCTTCCCTATAATGGTACTAATTTTTTACTAAAGGGATTCACTTTAGACCTTCCTTGCCGTGCTAAAATTGAATCATTTGCATTGGAAAGCTCATTTTCTTTGCTGAGCAAATCAAAAACCAGCTTGGCATCTAGCTCAATTTCTACAGCAAGAAGATTTAAGGAGATGCAGAGGTTAATCCCATCTCTTATAGCTCAAAGATCAGCTGTTAATTACTTACTGAAATTGTTGTCTATATATGGTATCTATACTATAGCTAGCCTTAAACTCCCTATTATATTTAGCATGGTTTGTTATTGAAAATTATTAATATATTAAAGGAAACTTACACTCCCACTCAATGTACTGATCCCATCTCTATCATCCATTGAATTTTGGCAAAAATTAGCTTCCCTTAAAACATGCCTCTTTTTCATCATCTTTCTTTCTTCCCAATGTAAAAAGGGTAAAATCAATTACATTCAGTGTGTTTCAAAACTGAAAACATGAGTTAACTCTCGTTTTCATATATGATTACACAACCACCACTCATGTCAAAATATTGGAGCACACATACGTGTTACTATGTAAAAACATTTCATAACTGCGAGCTGAAAAGTTGTTAAAGATAAAGTAATATTAGTGAGGAACACTCTTGCCTAGTTGCCTTAACTTTTTCACCAATGCGGTTTCTTATGACAGCCTATTATTGTTATAATAAAAGTTGATGTTTTTAGCTAACAATGTTGGATCTAAATTGCTCCAGCCCGTGGCTTATATTATTAGCTATTCAAATCACTACATAACATGTAGCACCATATAGTACAAAGTATGATTCCACTGCTTGTTGGATAGAAAAATGAGTGCTCCTATTCTCTCTAGAGAGGAAGAAGCTGAGTTAGCCCGCAGCAACAAAGGTGTGAGGAATGTAAGCCATGCTGACTTCGAGGGTCACATGAGAGACGGCCAGACTTCTTTTCCGGCGAGTCCGGGGAATGCTCGACATCCCCTGTCGTTTAAGGATAAGCTCGTGGGAGAGATACCCGGTGCTTATGTTCAAGCTTTCAACTTTTCTGAGTTAATGGAGGCAGAGGAGGAATCGGATTCGGAGAGCGTCGGCCTTAGAGAAGGGCTTGTCCCAGTTCCGTTCTCAAAAGAGCTTAAGGCTTGCATTCGATCTCCCTGGAGGAAGAGTCTTATTGTTAAAGTCTATGGAAGATCAGTGGGGTTTTCATTCCTTCATGGACGTCTGTTGTCTCTGTGGAAGCCAGTGGGAAGGCTTGACTGCGTAGACCTTGGTAAGGAGTTTTTTCTAATCCGTTTTTCTGTCAAAGAAGACTATGAGGCGGTGCTTAGGAATGGCCCATGGTTTATAGGAGAGAACTTTTTATCCATTAGGCCATGGGAACCAAATTTTAAACCAGCTGAGGCAAATATCTCATCGGTGGCAATTTGGGTGAGATTGAATGAGCTCCCTATAGAGTATTATCATGTTGAAGCCCTCCAAACTATTGGAAATGCGATCGGCAAGGTGTTACAAATTGATACGCACACAGCTAATGAGTCAAGGGGACAGTTTGCGCGCTTATGTATTCAGGTGGACGTTGGGAAGCCTCTCACCACAGCTCTTCTCATTGGTGGAAAGGAGCAACCTGTGTGCTATGAAGGAGTTCAAAGATTATGCTTCTCTTGCGGTAGGATCGGTCATCGGCGTGAAAATTGCCCCTATGTTGTCCGGAAAGATATTCCTCAGGCGATGGAGACCGAGGGAAAAGAGGACGCGTGGGAGAGCCATGGAGACGTTGGGCATGACTCTGACAATTCAGGCACCATTCCGTGTATGTCCAAGCACAAAGGAGTGTACGACGGCATGGTGGTAGAGGACACGTTGGTGGACAATGCAAAGGACATGTACGGGCCATGGATTATGGTATCACGTAAAAGGGGTGGGAGCAAGGTGACAAAGAAAGCGGACCCCACTGATCCAAGCACACTCAAGACGAAAGGGGAAGGGAAGCTTGGGCTTATTAAAGTTGCTCAAAGGGAAGGCAAGAGGAAAGTGGCATCGAAGACCAACACATTTGAAGCCCAAATGGCTAATGTGGTTCAGTTAATTGCTAAATGGCCGAAAAACACAAACAAAAGCCCAGGAAAGCATCACGTGGAAAAGAATGGTCTGGAAGCTGAGTCAAGTGTCTCTGTTAGGGGCAAAAAAGGAATTGCAAGAAATAGGGCTTCCTTATTTGTTTCTAATAGAGAAGTAGTCAAAGGTGCTGCCGAAGGAGAGTCCACCTCTGCGAAGTCTTCTTTTCTAGATGATCTAAATGCCAATGGGAACGCAACTTTTAATTTCAAAGCTAAGTCTTTTGGGCATTTGCCGAGCGCTCGTAACAACGGCCAACAAAGCCGCCCCGATCATGTGGAGATGCAGCCATCAACTCAAGCGACCATGGTAGCTCAAAATAATTCTGATATGGTGGAAGGGGGAGATGGTGAGTCTTCTTTCTCAGATGGGGTAGAGCATATTATAAGGGTCCAGCTCTCAAAAGAGAGTGATGTGGTGGCCAAGGAGAAGCCGGGTACAAGCCATGGTGGGGCAAAGTAGATGGAGTTTGAAGAAGAGAAAGGAGTGGGTCCGCCCCCCTCTTGAGGAGTCTCTGTTGCCTTTCATCCTTATGGTAGCCATGAATTTACTTGTATGGAACTGTAGGGGCGCCTTGAAGCCCAATTTTTAAGACTATGTTTATGATCTTGTTCGTCAACATGATCCAGCTATTTTTGTGATTACGGAAACCCACATTGGAGGTGCTAGAGCCCAAAATATCACAGACAGATTACCGTTTGATGGTGCTATTCATACCGAGACTATTGGTCGAGCAGGGGGCTTGTGGTTATTGTGGAATTCTGACAGAGTTGAAGTGTCTTTTCTGGCTAGCTTGGAACAAGAAATCCATGCCATAGTTAAGGTATGTTCCTCTAATTTTAATTGGATGTTATCTGCTGTGTATGCTAATCCTAGAAGTGCTGAAAGACGTATATTGTGGAATAATCTTTCTAAAGTAGCTGATCTTCATAAAATGCCTTGGGTTATTGCAGGTGATTTCAATGAGCCTCTTACTGGTGCGGACAAGTTTGGTGGTAGAGTGGTTAGTGTCAATCGAGCCCTGGATTTCAAGGATTGTTTGGATAAAAGCAACATGTTGGATTTAGGATTCTCTAGTCCGAGATTTACTTGGACTAATGGCCGGGAAATTCAGGACCTTATTTAGGAAAGGATTGACAGATTTTTTGTTAATCCGGACTGGTACCTTATCTACCCGGAAGCTAGAGTAACGCACCTCACCAGATATCACTCCGATCACTACCTAATGCTTCTGGAAACAATGCCGCAAAGTAAGGTGCAACTTGACCGCCCCTTCAAATTTTAGAGATATTGGCTTTCGGATTTATCTTTCCCAGAGATTGTGTCTCAAGCTTGGAGACAGCCTACTTAACTTCAGGAAGCAATTCAGAAATTTGCTAATAATGCTACTGTTTGGAACAGGAATCAATTTGGCAACATTTTCACGAAGAAAAATCGAGTTAGAGCTCGTTTAAATGGGCTTCAAAGGATTATTGCTATTAGGCCTTCGAGCTATCTGTTATAGCTTGAGAGAAATCTAAATCAAGAGTTGGATGCGATTCTTAATCAAGAGCACGAATTGTGTGCTCTTAAATCTCGGCTGAATTGGATAGTGCAAGGGGATCGCAACACGGCCTTCTACCATGTTTCTACATTAGTAAGGAGAAATAGGAACCGGATTTCTGCTATAAAAAACAATGTGGGGGAATGGATTATTAATGAGGTGGAGGTGATGGATTTTATTCGTAGGGGGTTTTGTGATATTTATTCTTCATCCCACATTTCTTCTAAGTGGCCGGCTAGTCTATTCCACACAGAGCTGGCTTGTTTGAATGATGAGGAAAGAGATAATTTGTGGTCCAGGGTGATGGATGAAGAGATTAAAGCGAGGTTATGGTCAATGAAAGCGAATAAAGCCCCTGGCCCGGACGGGCTGCATGCGAGGTTTTTTCAACTATTTTGGCCAACTGTGGGTTAAGCGGTGACTCGGGAAGTTAAGCAGATCTTCGAATCAAGGGTTATGCCAGAGTATCTGAATCGGACTCATATTGTTCTTATTCCAAAGAGTCAAGGGCCTGAAACCCTTGGGAATTACAGACCTATCAGCCTCTGTAACACAGTTTATAAAATTGTTACGAAGATTATTGTAGGCCGCCTAAGACCTTATCTAGAGAAGCTTGTCTCCCCCCTCCAATCGACATTTGTCCCTAGCAGGAAAGGGATAGATAATGCTATCATTGTCCAAGAATTAATTCACTCAATCAGCAGGAAAAAGGGTGCCGTAGGGTACATGGCAATTAAAATAGATCTTGAAAAAGCCTATGATAAGCTAGAATGGAGTTTTATCCGAGAGAGGCTTATGGAGATTAATCTGCCCCAAGAGTTAATTGAGCTCATTATGAGTTGTGTGTGCTCAGTTTCTTCTTCTGTTCTCTTTAATGGTGGAAGTCTCGACCCTTTTTTCCCTTCGAGAGGAATTAGGCAGGGGGACCCCTTGTCTCCTTATCTTTTCATTCTTGGCACGGAGTATCTTGGTCAGCTAATTGAGGAGAAGTGCAGTCAAAAGCTTTGGAACCCAGTGAAATCTTCGCAAGGAGGGTTGTTTTTCTCGCACCTTATGTTTGCCGATGATGTGGTGTTATTTGCCAAGGCCGATCATGGCAATTGTGTGGCCATAAGGGATGCTCTTGATACATTTTGTAGTAGAACTGGCCAAACAATTAGTGAAGCAAAGTCTCGGGTATTTTTTTCTCCAAATATGGACAGAGATTGTAGGGAGGAGCTTTGTGGCGTGTTGGGCTTTTCCTCTACTCCAAATTTAGGCAAATATCTTGGGATTCCCATTAAACATCCAGGTTCTCCAATGGATGTTAACTTCATTTTGGATAGGGTTAAGCAAAAGTTGGCTGGTTGGAAAGCCAACCTATTATCTCCGGCTGGCCGCACTGTTCTCATCCAAGCCTCATCTTCAACAATCCCAGCTTATATCATGCAGTGTGCTCTTCTTCCTAACAAAATTCTAGAGGGCATTGATCGGGTCAACCAGAATTTTCTTTGGGGATCGTTTGAAACAGCTAGAAAAATCCATTGGGTGGGTTGGAATAAGGTGACTAAACCAAAGAAAGTAGGTGATCTTGGATTACAAAGTGCAAAAGGTAGAAATATTGCGTTGTTAACTAAATTGAATTGGAGACTTCACACCGAAAATGAGAGTCTTTGGGCTCGTGTGATTAAAGCGAAATACTGTTCCACTCGTAGGATTAACTCCAGGAATCCTAGCAGACTTCCTTGCTCTCAAACCTGGAAAGGTATTAAAAAAGGCACAGATTTATTCCGGCAAGGTTCTAGGTGGGTGATTGGAAGAGAAAGCAACTTGAGTTTCTGGTATGATAATTGGTCTCATAAGGGACCGCTAAGGCATTTAATCCATGGTCCTTTGCCTTTGGGGGTGGCCGAATGGAAAGTAAAGGACTTAGCATCCGTTGGGGGATGGAATTGGGGTAGTGTCCCATTTGATATACCTCAAGACATAAAAATGGAGTTTCAAGCCATTCCTTATGCGTTTGCTGCCAGTAGCAAGGATAGATTAATGTGGAGGGACTCGTCGAGGGGTGATTTTACCATGAAAAGTGCCTATAATATGGCAGCTGGGGTGGATCGGCTACCAGACTTTAATGGAGGTTGGATTTGGAAACTTCACGTTCTCCCTAAGATCCAATTCTTCCTATGGAAATGCACTCACAATAGCATTGGAGTCAATGAATGCCTTGCTGCCAGAGGAGTGAATATAGATCCGTTGTGCCCTCTCTGTCGTAAAGAACCTGAATCTATCATTCATGCTCTCTGGAATTGCGAGAAGATCAAGGCTATTTGGAATGAGCTTGACGCAGTGGGTTTTGATAGAGACTTTTTTTCCTCAAATATGGAAGATTGGATGGTGATTAACAGGAAATTGGAAACAGCAAAAAACCAAAATTCTCCTCCGTGGAAAATCGTGTTTTCTTTTGCAGTGTGGGATATTTGGAAGAATTGGAATCATGTTGTGTTCAAAGAAAGGTCTCTGAATCCCAGGTTAGCAAAATTAATCACCAATCATGCCTTGGAATTTTTCTTTTGTGCTGGCTCTCCCAATGCTGGGCGGACTCAGGTGTTAAATTTGGTAAAATGGGATAGACCTGAGATTGGGTGGATGAAATTGAATACTGATGGGTCGTCTTTGGGGAACCCAGGAAGTGCGGGTGGAGGTGGTATTATCCGTGACTGTTCTGGGAGATGGGTGGTTGGTTTTTCTAAGAAAATTGGCATAGTGACGAGCTTATTGGCTGAAGTTTGGGCCGTTCGTGATGGACTGATGCTGTGTGTTAATCGTAATCTGGCCATGGTTGAAGTGGAGCTGGATGCTAAGGTAGTAGTGGAAATGTTAGCAAATCCCCTGTACTCAAACAATGCTATTTCCCCACTGATAGAGGACTGCAGGTACCTAGTTTCCCAAATTCCTCATGTTAGAGTCAAACACTGTTATCGTGAGGCCAATAGGTGTGCGGATAAACTTGCAAGAATGGGTGCCAATCAGAATCTAAATCTTATTTTTTATGAAGATCCGCCTGGGGATCTAGGTGAAATTGTGGAGGCTGATCTTAATGCGACAAGTACTGCCAGGCAGTGTCCTGGAAATTTTGTAATTCCTTAGCTTTTCTTTTCTATTGTATCCAGATGACCAAAAAAAAAAAAAAAGGATAGAAAAGCTTTGTATGTTTTCAACATAATTTTAACTTGCTAACTTGAGCATTGAATCTTAAGAGATGATATCCTAAGTGGCCATTGTCCACTAAATCATAGACCAAACAATTTGTGCTAACAGAGTAATTGACAATAGGTAAAGATGAATACTTGTTTCGTTGGTAGGATATTCCAAGCTATCTCTAGATAAAGCCCTTAAGTCACATATAAATAAACTATCAATTATTTAAATGTGAGAATAGCACTTTTTAATTTAAGCATAAGTGGTTTTCAGGAACTTTTGCTTGAAATAAAATATAGAGACTATGATGTAAATAATAATAATGGTTAATTATATTTTGGCTCTTTTAGTTTTGGGGTTATTACCCATCTGGTCTTTAATTAAAGTTTCATTTTCTAATACTTTAGCACCTGAAGTTGTCTTTATTAGTAATGTTGACCTTCCAAATAAGTCTAACTGTGATCCCTTAAATATTACATGCAAGCTTAAAAACAACATTAAGTTCCTAAAAACTTCTATCTCAAAATAATAATAATAATAATAAATGTTCCTTAAAACTTCATCCATATTAGCAAGATAGCAACTTTGAATTATTTATTTATTTATTTTTTTTTTGGATTAAAAACATATTTAGTCCAATGGGTTAAAATGAACCCCTTGAGTTGGTAATATATATATATATATATATATATATATATATATATATATATATTATATGAGGTATAAAGCACATTTTTTTCGCTCTTTGCTTTGTGCATGCTGGTTTGAAATACACTTCTTTCACTCTCTTCTTTGTATTTGTTTGGAATCTTTCTCTTGGTATGAGCTAGGTTTGAAACTCCGCTTTTTGGTCTACCTCCTGAGTAATGCTTAGGACACAAAAAAGTGCACAACTTTGTGCCACAACTTGCTACGTGGCGAGTTGTGATTAGTGTGAGTGTGATGGTATGCCATGTGGGGACACACTTGCACCAATCACAACTCGCCATGTGGCGAGTTGTGGCACAAAATTGTGCACTTTTTTATGTCCTAAGCATTACTCCTACCTCCTTGCCAAACCTTTTCCTGATCGGTCATTCATTACACTCTCATTTCCTAACTTTGACTCCAGTGTGTGGTTAAATCATCTCACGAGGAAAGACAATCTAGCCTTATCGAGAGAACTGGAAGCTCTCGATTAAACAACCTAAGGTAGGTCCTTTCTCAGCTTAGGTGTGAAGATACTTGTGACATTGGTAGAGTGGGTCTCTTGAGAAGAAGAGACATCGGACCTTGATCTTTTGCTAAGGTAGAATTGGTTTTTTTTTTTTTTTAATTATTTTTATTTATTTAGTTTTAAACCTAGCTGAAATAAGTTTGAATATGATCCTTTTAACATCTTGACCTTCTTAAACACACACATACAAATAAGCCCAGCAACAATGCAACAATATGAATCATTCATGATTCTCATCTCAAACAATCTTGTACACAGCCAAACAAATGTGACGTAGCTTTTAAAAGTCAAAATGATACAAATTTTTCTAAAAATATCAAGATTCTATGTGTTTGGTACACATCAATTTTTAAAATAAGAAACCATTTGACTAAAAAAGAATGACTGGAACTAGGAAATTAACTGTTGTAGGATTATTCCTGACTATAGTGAGTACACATGCCTGATAAGGTAAGCATAAAATAGGCATCTTAAGTAGACCAATCAGATCAATAAAATATACATATGAAAACCTACTGTCCAATAATGAAAACTAGACTGACCTCCCATCCAAGGTGAAGGAAATTTTGGGCCTAATACTGACTCTAACACCAACTATCACAATTAACTACATTAAAAAAAAAAAAAAAAAAATCAACTAACAAAATAAATTCTTGAGTAATTGAAAAGTCTATATTAATAATCTAACTATGGATGTGCCTCTTAATTTAGAGAGAGAGAGAGAGAGAGAGAGAGAGAGAGAGAGAGGGAGGGACAAGAGAATGACAAAAGGCATCAAATGATAAAGAAACTAGATGGAAACAATAGAGGAGAAAACAATCTCAATGAAATTCTTTGATGGAGGCGTATTTCTTCAAAGTTCAATAAAAATGTCCTTTTTTCTTTGATGGTGGAAAGAAATTGAATTTGGAGTCATCATTTTACACAGTCATGTTCCATTGAAGTTGAACCCAAATGAAATCCATATTTACAAAGATTAAGACAAAACGCATATATGGCCTGCCCAAGGCTAAGTCGGATCCATTTGTTGTATCCTTTGGAATCCTCACTTGTTTTTCTCCTCAAGCAAGTGGAAGGAAATCTCTAGGCAGGCGGGCACTAAGGTCTAAGGGCCTCAGTCTATGATAATTACTAGTGCTAAAGCTATTCCACCATAGCATAGCCTAGTACACATTTATAAAAATAATTTTAACTGGCATTTATTGAACATTCATTTATGCATAAATATAAAAGATATTCATACAAAGTAGTATAGTCCCACAAGCTAACATAGATTTGTCTAAAATTATCAACAACAAAAAAATGGAATTGTCTAAATTGATTAAGTAAATTATTGAGTATTATTGGCAGGGTCAATATTCACATGCAAAATTAACATTATACACGCTTGATATTTTAAACCAATCATTGATATGAAATTTTTTTTTTTTTATGAATCAATCAATTTTATTAAATACAAACCAGAGTACACAGAGCCCTAAAGGGAACTACACTAGACGGAGGAATCCTTTGTAAGCACAGAAAATACAAGCATAACAGTGTCACCTCAACATAGGCTAACAAACTAAGTCAGCCTATCCTTTAAAAACAAAATAATAAACCTACATAGCAAATAGAAATACAACCAAGGGATGATCCATGTGAACAAACCAACAGTTGTGACTACATCAAGAACCAGAATGCACCATTTTGCAAAAGACTATAAACAATAGCCATCATCATAGCCATATTATGTCTTCTTAAATAGCACACAAGGATTCAAGCCCCATTTGTTGCATAATATCCTATTTAAATTGAGTCATTGGCTTTGCAGTTACAAGAATACATGTTGTTCATGCAGGATATAAAATCATTACTATTTTACTCAAACATTTTTACCTTCTTTTGTACTGGGTATTCCAATAACTAGTTCATTTGATATTTTTTTTATTTTTTAAAAAGGTGAATTTTCAAGTTAATACAATTAAGTAACCACACCTTTTTTTTTTCAAAGTTTTGTATTGGTCAATAATTCAACAACAAATTACTATAATCAAACTCAAAACAATAATTCAACAACAACAACAACAAGCCTCAGTCCCAAACATTTGGGGTTGGTTATGGATCCTCAACAAATTAGTCAGGATCAGACGCATATATTCTTTTCCTCCAATAATTGAACTCAACATAGTAATTGAATCAACTATGATCTAACAGAGCTTCAAACAAACTATTTGGGATACTAGAAGTAATACAATTAATTTATTTTGAGAGATATGCAAGTAGGCAAGAGATAAAAAAGGATGTCCATGGCATCTAAATTACACTCAAAGAAATTGAATAAGTAGGTAATTCATAAGATATCCAAGATACATAACTATAATCTTCAAAGGGACAGGGAAAAAAAAAGTTCAGGTATAGAGATTCATTCTAAAGTCTCAAAAATAAGAACATCACATACCCTAGAAACAGTTATCTTCTTCCACCATGTTTGTACGTGGGCATTCTTCTTCAATCTTCTAAGCATGATATGCTGCTTTAATTTGACCTTCCTCACAAGCCACTTTGGTTTTCCAATTTCAAACATAAGATATCCCATAAAAATATTTCAAATATTGTTCCACATGCATAACCTGTGAAAACAGCTTGCCAATTAAACCCATTTTCATGCTCTAAATTTTCATCTTGTTGTAATGTCGGTGGTGGTGGTTGCTTTACCTCCTAGTTGTCGCATGTTCTTGACAATGGAAACCGACACAATCCCAAGTTTTCAGTGTACGAATCATTGTTGAATGTATTGAATTGATTTCCTAAAGGTATGTGTCCTATTAGTTGGTTATGTGATAGCTTTAAGACTTCAAGCGACGTTAGATCTGCCAATTGTCTAGGAATCCCACCACCAAGCTTGTTGAAAGAGAGGTCTAACCATTCAAGATTGGTCAAATTTCCAAATGATGATGGAATATAACCTATAAGGTTATTGTACGAAAATTTGAGTCCCTTGAGTGATTTAAGCCTTCTAATTATCTTTGGCATCTCTCCTCTAAAACTATTGTTTGAAAATCAATGCTTGTTAAGATGGTTAAGTCTCTCTCCATCTCATATACTACCCTTTAATCATGACATTCAATAAATCACGATAATAATATTATCCCATATATTTCAATGCAACCTCACGTTCATTCACATTCATCATTGCTTTCAAATATTTTAAATATTTTATTTGCAAACGATCATTAAATTGATTGTTAGAGATGTCAATGATTCTCAAATTTAGTAAAGGAAATTTGGTTTTAGTATTGCTTATAAGACCTTGAAATCTATTTGATCTTATGAAAAGAACTTGCAATTTCTAAAGACTTCCCAACCAATATGGGAAGGCTCCTTTTATCTTATTGTTTCCCAGATCTAGAACTTCCAAGTCCCTACAATTTGCCAAAGATAATGGCAATGGCCCTTCCAATTGATTGTCATTAAGGTTAATATTCCTAAAATTATTTCTAATGGCAAATGTTGCAGGGATGGTACCATAAAGGCTATTCATTCGCAAATCCAACCCCGAGATGGCAGTAGAGTTTACTAAACATTAAAAATGACTAATCTTTCTTTCAAATTTAAAAAATATTTTCTTTTGGAAATATAATTATATGAGTAAGATATTTCCTAAAATATATCTTAAGTTTTATTCTAATGTTACAATTTATATAACTTGATTTAAACATTCCATTATCTTCAATGTTCCATTCTTGTGTTGTCACCAAACAAATGAATAGTAATAAGTATTACATTACAACATCTTGTATTCCTTGTAATACCTATTCCTATTCCTACATAATCACCATCACAATCTACCAAATGTGCCCTTAGGAATCATGCCACTTAAGTTGTTATGAGACAAGTCTAGAACTTGAAGGTTAGTTGCATTGCAAATTAAAGAAGGGATTTCTCCTATTAAATTGTTATTGGAGAAAAACATATAGTGCATACTAGAAAAATTTAGAGTGGGAAATGGTCCTTGAAGCATGTTGTCATGAAGATCAACATAATATAATGAATTCATCCTCACATCCCCCAACCATCTTGGAACTCGACCATAAATTCGGTTATTGGAAAGGTCTAAGTATTGTAAATTTGTTGTTAGTCTTAAGGAAATTGGGAATTCACTGATATTGGAGTAAGACAAGTTCAAATTTTGAAGATTGGGCAGGGCATAGGTGGTATTATTATTGATGCTAACTAAGTTATTTGAAAAATTAAGATACTTGATATTCTCAAGCTTTAAAAACATTTCTGACCCCGACATAATACTTAAGTTATTTAATGAGAGGGATAGGCTAGTAAGGTTCACAAGTCTAGATATTAACCTAGGTATAGAGCCCTGTAGCTTATTATAGCTCAAATCAACGTTCTGTAATGAATTGGAATTGAATTCACCAATCTTACCAATGAAATTTGAATTTAAAGAGAGAGAAATTAGATTCAAACCACATACATGATTAGGAAGGGGACCAACAAGTTGATTGCTGTCAAGGAATAAGCTTGAGAGATTTGGCAAGTTGAATAGTGATGGTGGCAACAAACCTGTTAAAAATATTCACCAATAATAAAAAAAATTGTTAGTTTGATGCATCAGCCAAAAAGACTTAAAATTTAAAAGTGGTAATAGAATCTCATCACTAAAACTATTATATGATAAATCCAGATATGTAAATTTTGTAAGGTTCCCAAGCCATGCTCGAATTGACCCTGTAAAATTGCAATGAGGGAGAGCCAAATGCTTCAAGGACTTCAAATTACTGATAGAATTAAGGAATTCTCTTGTAAACATTCTCCCAGAGAGAGCTAAGAACTCCAGGGAACTACAGCTCCAATTAGACATTAGAAGAGAACCTTCAAGGTTCCAATTACTTGCTAGATCAATGGTTTGTATACTTGGAAGGTAGAGGATGTTGTTTTCAAGTTTTCCTTGCAACTCATAGTAAGAGAGACTAAGAGTTGTCAAAGACGACGATAGATTCATCAAAGAATCAGGTCTACTTGAGGACATATTTGTGGAATCTAGAATAAGTTCCCTTAACTGAGTTAGGTTACCAATGACACTTTTCCATACTAGAGCTTCGATTAATAGCTCATTGTAAGAAAAATCAAGTGAAACTAGTAAAGACAACTGAGAGATTTCAAACAGGATTTGTCTGGAAAATAGGGAAAGAGGAAGATTAAGATGAGTCAAACTCTTAAAGTTGCCAAACTCAGAAGGAATTAGGGAGTTATGGAACCAATTGTCAGCAAGGTTCAACCTCCTAAGATTGGGAAGAAAAAACAAGGTACTGTTGGAAAGAATGTGGCCATAAAGCCAGTAGGAACTAAGGTCTAGGCCGACCACATGGCTTGTGTTTTTGTCACTCTCAATTGGCTTCTTATTCTAAAAATTTTGTTGCAATAAGTTTCCAGAGGTACTTTATTGTAACAAAAATTATTGTTGAATCAACTCATTGATCATTATGATACAAAGACTGCGTTTTGATCTATTCCAAGAGATTGATTTAATTTCTTGTTCTGTTACAACTTACAAGTAGTTCATTTATAGTAGTTCATTTATTTTCTAACTTTTCGTTATCTCCACACTACAAGAAAATAGCCTTATTACAATGAAATTTTGTTGTTGCAATAAGTTTAATTTTGTTGTAACAAATCTCTATTGCTACAAAAGTTTTTCGTTGCCCATTGATGCAATAAAGTCTATGGCAATAGACTATTGCAACAAAAATTCCGTTGCAATAGAGTTTTGTTGCAATAAAAATTTTTTATTATCATTAAAAATACTTTATTGCAACAAAATATATTGTTCCTATAATATTGTGAAGATATTTTTATGCTGTTAACAGGTTAAATATGATGTGTTTAGTGGGAAAAAAAAAAATATATATATATATATATATATATATATATATTTAAAAATATATAAAAAATTTATTGTAGCAAAAATTATTGTTACAGTAACTTATCACAACAAAACGTTTGTTGCAATAAGTTTCACAGGTACTTTACTGACTTATTGTGACA
Source organism: Quercus gilva (assembly GCA_023621385.1). Classification (NCBI taxonomy): domain Eukaryota; kingdom Viridiplantae; phylum Streptophyta; class Magnoliopsida; order Fagales; family Fagaceae; genus Quercus; species Quercus gilva. The sequence goes on along the minus strand of CM042476.1, from coordinate 79,156,600 downwards.
AAAATTTCATTGCAATAAGTTTCCAGAAATACATTATTGCAACAAAAATTATTGTTGCAATAACCTATCGTAACAAAAATTTTGTTGCAATAAATTATAGTAACAAAATTTTGTTTTTGCATTAAAGTATTTTTAATAATAATAAAAATCTTAATGGCTCAATGGCATTAAGATTTGTTGCCAAGAATGGCTTCAATGGCATGGCAAGGTGGACCATGAATGAGTACCGACTTGACGAAGAATTTGCGAAAACGGCAAATCATGTAGGTTTTTTTTTTCTTGATTTTCTATATTTAAAATCCATAATGCTCTGTTTCTTGATTTTGTTTGAAATCTATTTGTATCGTTTGGTTCTCAAACTTGATTGCCACATCTGTATTTGTCTCGAAGTTAATAAATTTTGAACAGGAATTTGATTTTTGGCTCATATACTCAAATGGGTATTCCTCATTTTATTGATTTGTTACTTAGATTTTAGTCACTGAATTATGTTACTATCTTTTTTTCTTGAGGATTTGACCAGTTTTGTCAAGCGGCCATTTGAATTTAGGGTTTTAATGTTCATAGTTTTCCTTGTTATTAGTGGATTCTAGATGTTGTGGATTTTTCATTTTAGTCATAGTGATCCAATTTGTGAACTGGGACTGTTGAAAACAGTGCTTAGTTCCCATTTTATTTGGTTGCTATAATGTTGACCTAGTTTTGGTTTTTTTAATGATGCTTGCTTAATATTGTTGCATATATTGCTCAAATTAAGTTATTGGGTGAGATTTATAAATAAGCATGTGTGAGTGAGAACATTTATGAATTATTTTGCTGGATGTATATGTTAGAATGTCTAGCAAAGGATGCACCTGAGAATAATAGACGAGTGAACTTTAACATATTCTGGGAATTGGGTGTTCATATATATATATATATATATATATATATATATATATATAATTGATTTTATAAGTCCGACTTTAAATGCTTATGCTCATCCATTTTATTTGGTTAATTACAATTATGGTGACCCACTTTTTTTTCTTAATGATGCTTAATTGCTTAATGTTGTATATTGTCCAAAATTATTTGATTTTATTTATTACGGAATAAACAGCCATGGATTTTTTGCTGATGCATATGTTTCCTAATTTTTCTTGTTTAATAATTTAAAAAATAAAAAAAGACACAATGCAAAAATTTCAATATGGTTTAAACATCTCCCTAAATGTTTTTATTGTTGTTGTTATTACAGGATAATTATGTCATCTGTTGCATTTCAAAGAAGGAGAATATCTAGAAAACCAACATCTAAGACCTCATTGGGCAAGAGATGGAGCATCTCCAATCGATCTATATTAACTTTTTTTTTTTTTATAATAGAAAGTAAAAAACACTAATTTCATAGTATTTCATTTATATTAATTCCTAAATAGGGATATATCATTTTTTTTTTTTTTTTGGTAATTTTCTAAATGAGTTATAGCATTTTTTAAATGATTTTTGCAAATTTATTAGATTAATCATGTTAATATCTTATTGTGATGTATTTGTTCCTAACTTGACCTTTGCTTTATCTTGAGCATGTATATGACATTACTAATTAACACTAATTTCACAGTAATTCATTTTTATTATTTCTTAATTAGAACTATTTTATTTTTTATCATTTTTCTAAATGTGAGTTTCGTTAAACATTTTTTAATGGTTTTTTCAAATTTATTAGATTAATCGTGTTAATATCTTATTATTCTGATGTATTTGTTCCTAAAATTGACCTTTTCTTTATCTTAGGCCATGCCACGCCATGCCATTTCAAAACATTAAAAAAAGAGAGGAGGAGAGGATGAAAGAGATATATATGTAATACAAGATGAACGATTTAACTGTAATACAAGATGACTCTAGGGTGATACTATTAAGCTCGTTCAAAAGTTATAACTAACTCTAAGTGTATTAAGACTATTAGTTACGAAATTATTCAATTTCCTAATTTCTTTTTGCTTTTTTTTTTTAAATAAAAAAAATTAAAAGAAATTAGTAGACAGTTTTTCACACTAGATATAGTGTACATGCTACATGCAAACACTAAAAATGCATGCAAGCCAATACATGGGTATCTTAGTTGGACTTTGAACTAAGTACGTCCTTCACAAAGAAATATTATTCAGCAATAATCAACTCCCAAATCCAGGCCCTATATAAGTATTCCCATATCACATCATATATTGAAAGAAAACAAAAATGAAATTACAACAACAAATATAGAAGTAAAATCAAATGTTAAAAGTAGATTTAGAGTCTATTTAAGAACCACTTATTTAATTTATTAGTGAAAATTTATTACTGAAAGTATAATAAAGAAAAACTATAAGAGAAAATAAAAATAAAATAAAAAGTCATGTGAGACCTAGAAGACCTGTATTCAGTGCTTGTATTAAAAAAAGTAAACCAAAAAGTAACTCAAGTGGGCCCACAAACATTTGCAAATGTTTTGTTCTTGAAAAAGTAGCAAGTGAGCCTACAAATAATCTAAAGTTTCACGTAGGCAACTTGAAATAAGCTGGATAAGCTAAAAGCTAGTTTTTTCAACCATTTCCAAAGGCAGCCTAAATCAATCAGGGTCAACAAGTTGTGAGGAATTTTCACAATTCAATCAAATACTAATGAGCTTGGTCTGTGATCGAATGCTATAAAAGATTTTTGCCCCCTCATCTTTCACCAATTGGTCATTGGATGGATTGGTAAGACACACGGTCTGACAAGTGGTATTAGAGCCTGGTCATAGGTTCGAGTTGTTGGAGCTGCATTGTGAGGGAGGGATTGTGAGGGATTTTCACAATTCGCTCCAATATCAATGGGCTTGGTCTGCGATCGAATGCTATAAAAGATTTGTGCCCTCTCATCTTTCATCAATTGGTCGTAGGATGGATCGGTAAGGCACACGGTTCGACACAAGTAATAGGCCTCCATCATCCAAACCCAAAGACAACAGATGGCCTATCCTCCTCCGTTGAGGTCCAAAAACACTAGTGGTCAAAGGCTTGTAAATAAACACATTGTTTAGCTGCTATGTAGTCCATTAGCATGAGTAAGACTGTTTTATGCATAAGTGAAGAAAAATTCAATTAGATTCTCAATTTTACGCCACGTGTTCCATATAATTTTCAATTTTGTGCAAAGTGAATTATTGAGTGTAAAAATCAAAGAGTCTAAATCCAATTAGATTCTAATTTGGATTTCAATTGGAGTCTAATTTCGCACCGCGTGTCCATCTATTTTTTTTAATTTTTGTAGCAAGTGAATTATTGAATGTAAAAACCGAAGAGTTTAAATCAAATCAAATTCTAAATCATAGGCCATTGTACTATCCTTTTGAAGGGGATTTCATTATCTTTAAAATGGATAAAATTTTATTTTGATCAAATGGTTGGATAAAAAATTCAAACTCAGCAAAAAAAATGGCAAGCTTTTGGGATTTTGAACTCTTGGATCATTAGAATAACTAGCTTGTAACCTCATGCATTTGCATTGACATACTTAAAAAATACACATTAAAATGCATAGTATAATAATCTTATATATATAATTTAAATATTATTGATAGTCATTTTTTTTTTTTTTTGATAGGCTAAGAATGTATTGACCCCTTATGGTAAAATAATTGATTTCAAATTCTTCTTCTTCTTCTTCTTCTTCTTCTTCTTCTTCTTTTTTCAATTATTAAATTATTAATAAACAAAGTATAATAAGAAAAACAAAATATATATTATTTACATTATTAGTGTAATTTAATTATTTTGTCTAAAGTCAGCCGTACCTTAGTGGAATTTATGACATGTAATTTTTCATTGATTTCTTAGACCTCAAAACCTGTTTAAAACATTATTAGACCAAAGAGCATACACAGCAATAATTCAATTACACAAAAATATTTTTATCAAAAAGAAAAAACAATGAGATAGGTACAAAAATTCATATGGTCATTTATAACGGGGAAACTGAAGCAAACAAGAAATATTCATATAATTGAGAAGGTACATGCCCATCAAAAAAAAAAAAAAAAAATTTGAGAAGATACATGTGGATATACAGAGGAAAACGAATCTCCACTGAGCATCCACATCCCAATCCTATATCTCATCTTATTTTACCATCTCAAAAATTTACTTTTTCAATTATACCATATCATTTACAATATACTCAACATCCCAAAACTCTATTTTCCTCTTCTACTCATTAAAATAATATATATACGTAATAAAATATATTTTTTGTTTTTTTGTTTTTTCTCAATTTTCTCCCCCATGGGTGTCCCTTCCAAAATCCTCCATTCCTTTATTTTCACCTTCTTCCAGCCTCCTTCTCCAAATCCCAACTCCTCCACACAACTCCTCCATCATCCATATCAACCCAAAAAAAAAAAAAAACTAACGCCAGAAACCAGCAAACCATTAACCAGCAAAAAAAACCACAAACCCAGAAATTTGTACCAGCAAACCCATTATCCAGAAATTTATACCAGCAAACCCGTTATCCAGCAAAAAAAACCACAAACCCATTATCCACAAACCCAGAAATTTTTTCCATCATCCAAAAAAAAAAAAAAAACCATTAACCAGCAAACACAGAAATTTATATACCAGAAACAACGCCAGGCCACAAACCCAGAAAAACCACAAACCCACAAACCATTAACCACGCCATGCCACACCAAAAACCCACAAACCCAGAAATTTCTCAAACCCAGAAACCCAGAAAAACCATCTATCGATCTCCGCCACACCACAGCCACCACAACGCCGATCACATATACCAGCAAACCCAGAAAAAAAAAAAAAAAATCCATTAACACCCACGCCGATCGCAACACCACAGCCACCATAGCTCCACCGATCTCCGCCGTGCCAATCTCGCCACCCACCGATTTCCATCCCGCCGATCTCCACCACGGGGTCTTGGGTCTGAAGATAGTAGATGAGAAAGAAATAAGGAAGAGAGAGAAAAGAAAGAGAAAAAATGAGAGAGGAGAGAGAAATTGCCGGGTTAAAAGGAGAGAGAAATAAGAGTATTAAAAAATTATTTTTTTTTATGCAATTCAACTACAGTACCATCTTACATTTGAGATGATACTGTAGCTATATCTCAAATTTTTTTAGCATTTTAGTATATGACCTTCCTGTTGCTGGCTTTGTTTTGGGCTTGTATGCCAAATGTGCCTTGCATTTGGCATATAGCAAGCCCAATGCGGATGCTCTAATTGAGATAGCTAAACTTCCAAATCAAATCACATGTCAAACATCGTGCCAAATACAAATAATGCTTAAAAGAAAATCCTAACTCCCAGTTTATTAATCTGAAATTTAAATAATAATAAAAAATTATTTTTCCATTATTGAGCAAAACTCCATAAAAGCAACTATCTAGCTTAGTTGTCCTACCAAAACTGAAATTTCTGCCACTCTCCATAGGACACGTGGAAATGCCGCCGCTATTAGGAAAGAAAATTAATTAAACCCAATTCGAAAAAAGACAAAAACAAATTGAAATTGCATAGATTAAACTTTCCACTACTGTTCTGACCGTTGGAGGGTTATTATATCTAATGACCATTTTACCCCACATCTCCGACCTCTCTCTTTTTATATATAAATATAACCTTCCTTAACTCAATGCAAAAATTTCACTATGGTTTAAAGTTTGAACGTCTCCCTAAATGTTTTTATTGTTGTTATTGCAGGATAATTATGTCATCTGCTGCATTTCAAAGAAGGAGAATATCTAGAAGAGCAACATCTAAGACCTCATTGGGGAAGAGATGGACCATCTCCAATCGATCTATATTAACTTTTTTTTAATAGAAAGTAAAAAACACTAATTTCACAGAATTTCATTTTTATTCTTTCTTGAATAGTGATATATCATTTTTTTTGGGTCATTTTCTGAATGAGTTACAGCATTTTTTAATGATTTTTTCAAACTTATTAGATTAATCATGTTAATATCTTATTCTAATGTATTTGTTCCTAATTTGACCTTTGCTTTATCTTGAGCATGTATATGACGTTACTAATCAACACTAATTTCACAGTAATTCATTTTTATTATTTCTTAATTAGTACTATTTTATTTTTTATCATTTTCTAAAGGTGAGTTTCGTACATCATTTTGTTAATGTTTTTTTCAAATTTATTAGATTAATCTTGTTAATATCTTATTATTCTAATGTATTAGTTCTTAAACTTGACCTCTGCTTTATCTTAGACCATGCCATTTTGAAACATAAATAAAAGAGAGGAGGAGAGGATGAAAGAGGTATATATGTAATACAAGATAAACGACTTAACTATACCTTAGGATGTTTATGAATCTTCTTTAGACTTTAGAGTGATGCCATTAAGCTTGTTCAAAAGTTATATTAGCTAGACTTAAGTGTATTAGACTATTAGTTGCAAAATCATCCAATTTTCCTTATTTCCTTTTGCTTTAAAAAAAAAAAAAAATTCCTATAGGTATTAGCATATAGGTAAGAATATAAAATAAAAGAAATTAGTAGATGGTTTTTACACACTAGATTACGTGCTGAAAGCAAGTGCTGGTACTGGTACATGCAAATGCTAAAAATGCATGCAAGCCAATAATTGGTTGTCTTAGTATGCGTTTGGGTTTGGGTATGGGTTTTGTTTTAGATTTTGATGAAAAATTAAAATTATTTTACTATTCAGTTTATTTTTTCTACTATTTATGAGTCTCATTACACTTTTTGGCACTATTCATAGGCTCCACTGTAATATTTCAACTAACTTTTACTTTTACCTACAGTACTTTCAGCAATAATTTTTCAATTTTAACAAAATAAGCGATATCCAAACACACCCTTAGATAAAAGTAAAAGTTAGTTGAAATAGTACAATAGGGTCCATGAATAATGTCAAAAAATGCAGTGGGACCCATAAATAATAGCAAAAATAAGTTGAATAGTTAAATAATTTTAATTTTTCAACCACACCCAAACTCATACTAAGTACATCCTTCACAAAGAAATATTATTTAGCAATAATCAACTCCCTAATTCGGGGCCTATAAGTATTCCTAGATCACATTATATATTGAAAGAAAATAAAAATCAAATTACAACAACAAATAAAGAAGTATAATCAAATGTTAAAAGTAACTTAAGAGTCTATTTAGGAATAACATATTTAATTTTCTACTAAAAGTTTATTGTTGAAAGTATAATAGAAAAAAATTAAAAAGAAAAAAAAAAATAAAAGAAAAGGTCATGTGAGACCTAGGAGACCAGTAAACAGTGCTTGTTTTAAAAAAGTAAACCAAAAAGTAACTCAAGTGGGCCCACAAACACTTGCAAATGATGTTTTGTTCTTGAAAAAGTAGCAAGTGGGCTTGCGAATAGCTTGGAGTCACATCTTTCCCTTAACTCCAGAAAGCAAGAAGTTGGGCTTTCTTCCGATGACAGATCCGGCTTGGCTAGTATGGGACAACCCCTGGTGGAGATTTCCGTCGGACATTCCAACCAAGGCAGAAGGGCTGATATTGGGGTGGAGAGCACTATCGCTAACTTCGCTGGATCGTCTCTTGCCAGAATCAAACCTTTTGGAGGAGGCCCAAATAAGGAAAATCTTAGCGGATGGACCAACAGCAACAAGTTTGGTGGGGTCTTTGGAAGCCATAAAGGTGATACAGGTATGTGGAAAATATCCTCAGATAAACCTTCTGATCAATTCGAGGGAACAACCGTTGGGGATAATGGAGCATGCAATATGCATTTGGAAGAACTTGGAGATTTCCAAGTCCAAGCTAAGGGAGCTGTGTTGGAACTTGCTGAACCTAGCAAGGAACCGGTTTCAAATCAGTAGGGATCCACTCAACCCCCTACCAGTGTCAATGAATATCATTTGTTGGAATTGTCGTGGGGCTTTAAACCCCCGTTTTCGAAGTACCTTGGATAATCTTATGACAAAGTTTAATCCTTCTCTGGTCATTGTGACAGAGACCCGCATTGGTGGTCTGAGGGCAAAGGATATCACTGATAGACTCCCCTTCGATGGAGCCATTCATACTGATACCATTGGATATGCTGGAGGGCTCTGGTTACTCTGGAATTCTGATGCTGTGGAAGTTACTCTTTTGGAGAAGACAGAGCAGGAAATCCACGTCATTGTGAAGGTACTTTCCTCTAACCTTTCTTGGATTTTATCTTGTATTTATGCTAGTCCTAGATTTGCTGAGCGTTCGCTACTCTGGGAAAATTTAGCTAAAGTCTCCGGGCTGCATAATCTAGCCTGGACTGTGGTAGGGGATTTTAATGAGGTCTTATCGAGTGCTGATAAGTGTGGTGGAAATCCTGTTAACATGAGAAGAGCCCGAATTTTTAAAGAATGTTTAGATACGTGCAACCTGATTGATCTTGGGTTCCAGGGCCCGAGATACACGTGGGTAAATAAACAGGATGTCGGTTTCTTCATTCAAGAACGTCTGGACAGAGCTTTTGCTAATCAAGATTGGATAAATTTTTACCCGGAGGCCTCAGTGACTCACCTTACTAGAGTTCACTCAGATCACTGTCCCATCCTTATTAGTTTGGATAAGTCTCCTTCCTTAAGGCTGACCAGACCGTTCAGGTTCCAACCGGTCTGGATGTCGCACCCCCTTTTTGCGAATGTGCTTGCAACTAACTGGGCTAGTGAGCTTAGCCTCAGTACAAATATTCAGAAGTTTACCGAGGCAGTGATTTTATGGAATAAGGAAGTGTTTGGGAATATTTTCCATAGGAAGAAAAGAGTGGAGGCTCGTCTTGCTGGCATCCAAAAAGCCCTGGGCAATAAGCCTTCTGCTCATCTCTTAACGTTGGAGAGCGAGTTGAGGGAGGAGTACTGGGATATCACTAAACAGGAAGAGGAATTTTGGTCGGTCAAGTCCAGGTATAATTGGCTGATACAAGGTGATAGAAATACAAATTTCTTCCACACATCTACATTGATTCGTCGCAAGAGGAATAGGATCCTTTATTTCAAGGATAGCATGGGGAATCTGACATATAATGAGGAAATCATAGCTTCAATTATTAAGGAGGGTTACTGTTCCTTGTTCACTACAAGCAAAGTCAGTGCTCCCATCTCAATCTGGGCTGTCACTAACTGGGCTTATAAGTTGTCAAGTGAGGAAGGCGAGCTGCTTAATTACCCTATCACAGGAAAGGAGGTGAAAGAGGGCCTTTGGAGTATGAAGCCTTTTAAGGCACCTGGCCCGGATGGGATGCACGCAGGTTTCTATCAGAGAAATTGGGATGTTGTGAAAGATGTGGTGGTGAGAGAAGTGTGTGAAGTTTTCAACACTGGGGTCATGCCGGATCATCTTAATCAAACCTTGATTACTCTCATACCCAAGTGTTCTGGTGCTGACTGCCTTAGCCTCTTTAGACCTATAAGCCTTTGTAATACTATCTACAAGATCGTGACAAAAATTATAGTTCAGAGACTGAGACCTCACTTGGATAAGCTGGTTTCCCCATTACAGACTGCTTTTGTTCCGGGTAGGAGAGGGCTTGATAATATGATCATTGTCCAGGAACTCATACACACTATGAGCACAAAGAAGGGTAAACAGGGATATATGGCAATCAAAATTGATCTTGAGAAGGCCTACGACAGACTGGAGTGGCATTTTATCCGTGATGTACTGAAACTTTATAACTTCCCCCAAGACACGGTGAAGCTTATAATGAGCTGTATTTCGGGTTCATCCGTCTCAGTTCTGCTCAATGGAGGGAAAATTGATCCCTTTCTCCCTTCCAGAGGAATCAGGCAGGGGGATCCTTTATCCCCCTATTTATTCATCCTTTGCATGGAAGTGCTAGGTTTTCTCATTGCTGGACAGTGTGCTTCGAACCTTTGGGATCCACTTAAATCTTCCCAAAGTGGCCCTTCTTTTTCGCATCTTTTCTTTGCGGACGATCTTGTCTTGTTTGCCAAAGCAGATATGAAGAATTGCCAGAGCATTCGTGACACCTTAGACACCTTTTGTGAGCTATCTGGACAAAAAGTGAACATGGACAAGTCACGAGTTTTCTTCTCGCCAATCGTTGAGGAGGGGACCCGCGACACTTTGTGCAATATTCTGGGCTTTAGATCAACACCCAACTTGGGAAAGTACCTTGGATTCCCCATTCAACACAAAAATTCCACCTCTCGGGATTTTGATTTCATCTTGGAAAGAGTTTATAATAAACTTCAAGGATGGAAAGCTAAGATGCTGTCCATGGCTGGCAGATTAACCCTTACCAAAGCTGTGCTCTCGGCCATCCCATCATACACCATGCAAGGGTGTATCCTACCTAGTCGCATACTTACTAATCTGGATAAGGTATGTAGGAATTTTCTATGGGGGTCCACGGATGAGAAGAAAAAGCTTCATATGGTTGGTTGGTCCAAAGTAACTAAGCCAAAGAACAGAGGGGGATTGGGTTTGCATGCTGCAAAGGAGAGAAACACCACGCTAGCAGCTAAACTCTGTTGGAGGCTGAAGGAAGAGAATGGGGAGCTCTGGTCTAAGGTTTTGAGGCATAAATACAAAAGAAGGGCTATTTCTAGTAAGGCACCTAAATCTAGAACCTGGAAGGCAGTGCTTCATGGTGCTGCAATTTGTGAGGAGGGTTCAAAATGGTCTCTTGGAAATAACAGTCAGCTATCCTTTTGGGAAGATAAATGGTTGGACTTGGGCACTGTTCGGGAATGCATTGAGGGGCCAATGCAGAAGGGGGAGGCAAGTCTACGGGTCTGTGATATCTATACTAATGGCATGTGGGAATTGCATAAGTTATCTTTCGTTCTTCCTCCTTTTCTCAGCCAATCCATCAAAGCTACTCCTCTAAGGACCGCCTCTACTAGCGAGGACCACTTGACTTGGATTGCTAGCCCAAGAGGGGAATTTGATCCCAAAGGAGCCTACCTTATTGCCTGTGGTGCAAACACCGGGGACGAGTGCTTCAGGGGTGCCTGGCTATGGAAATTAAAAACCCTTCCAAAAATTCTTATGTTTCTTTGGAAATGCTACCACAATAGCATTCCAGTTAAGATGGTTCTGGCTCAAAGAGGAATCCAACTTACCCCAACCTGTGAGACTTGTCTTGATGAGCCGGAAACCATTAGTCATGTACTAAGGGAGTGCAAGACAGCACGAGAGTTCTGGGCTGAGTCTAAACGACCTGATGTGGTCCTTCATACCTTTGGTTTGGAAATGCTGGAATGGGTCAGAATAAATGCTTGCTGTAAGGTGCTCGCAAAGGGAAAGAGCTACCCTTGGTCACACTATTTTCTCTTCGGCATTTGGCATCTATGGCTCAGCAGGAACAAGTTTTTGTTTCAGCCCCCCCAATCTCATCCGAACTTGTGTAAACTTGTTGAGGCTCAGGTTTATGAATTTTGGTTTTGCGTTCATGACCATGTAAAGCCCAGGCGCAATGCTGTTACTGTTGTTGGCTGGACAAAACCCCCAGAGGGTTGGTTCAAATTGAATACTGATGGCTCGGTGAAAGGAAGTTCCGGTATGGCAGGTTGTGGGGGCCTTTTACGTGACTGTCATGGCAATTGGATCTCTGGCTTTGCGAGGGCAATAGGTCGCACGTCGAGTTTGGCTGCGGAACTTTGGGCAATACGTGATGGTCTCGCTCACTATTGCTTCCTATCTCTTCAGGCGGTGGAAGTTGAGGTTGATGCCTCAGTTGCGATTTCTTTGTTATCGCAAGATTCTAACACTAACGGAGAGCTTTCCTCCCTTATTGATGACTGCAGGAACCTTATGAAGAGCATCCACCAGATCAGACTGAATCACTGCTTTAGAGAAGCCAATCAGGTTGCTAACGCCCTTGCAAAGTTTGGTACCACCATGGAGGAAGATTTCACTGTGTTTGAGACTCCCCCTGTTTTTATTTGTAATCTTTTGCATGCAGACAAGATGGGCTTGACCCAGAACCGTTTGTGTAATATTGTGGTGGATACCACCTAGTTTAATATATCTCCAGTTTACCAAAAAAAAAAAAAAAAGTGGGCTTGCGAATAATCTAAAATTTCACGTGGGCAACTTGAAATAAGCTGAATTAGATAAAAGCTAGTTTTTTCAACTATTTTCAAACGCAGCCTAATCAATCAGGTTCGACAAGTAATAGGCCTCCATCATCCAAACCTAAAGACAACGGATGGTCTATCCTCCTCTATGGACAAAATGGACTTTTGTCCTTTTTAAAAAAAACAATCCAGTATTTTACTTTTTTTCTCAAACTAATTAGAGAAATATCTTTTTTTTGTAACTCGATTTATGATAATAATTAATTTAATGAAATTTCTCATTTTCTTACATTTTAGAAGCGTGGTTTTCATTTTTTAGGAATTAAACTAATATTTTGGCACGCTAAAGGCCTTACAAAATTAAGGTATCAATAATATAAGAGATTTCAAAAATAAAACAAAATCCTCGTTAAGATTGGCCCCACACCTCACAAGGACAACAAATTTGATTGCTTCCTTATAAAGGTGTCGATTTTTTACTAAAAGGATTCAATCAGACCTTCCTTGCAGTGCTAAAACTGAATCATTTGCATTGGAAGGCTCATTTGCTTTGCTGAGCATATCAAAATCCAGCTTGGCATATAGCTGATCAATTTCTACAGCAAGAAGATTTAAGGAGATGCAGAGGTTAATCCCATCTCTTAAAGCTCAAAGCTCAGCTGTTACTTACTAACATTGTTGTCTATATATAGAATCTGCACTATAGCCTTACTATATTAAAGCTTAGCATGGTTTGTTATTGAAAATTACTATATATTAAAGGATACTCCCACTCAATTTACTGACCCCATCTCCATCATCCATTAAATTTTGGCAAATAGAGGACGACACCGAGGAGATGGAGAGCTTTTCCTCAAAAAAAAAAAAAAGAGAAAAAATACAGGGGGCTCAACTCAACATGCCTCTTTTTTCATTATCTTTCTTTCTTCCCAATGTAAAAAAAGGTAAAATCAGTTACATTTAGCGTGTCTCAAAAATGAAAACATGAGTTAACTCACGTTTTCATATATATATATATATATATATATATATATATTGAGAGAGTTTCAACCTATAGCGTCCGCTCTTAATGATAGCTCATTATCATCAGACCAAGATACCAATCAGTTTTTGGTGTAGGCGGAAATTGAACCCCAGATCTCTTATACAATCATCAGAGACTTTACCAGTTTAACTAACTGGAACCTACAACGTTTTCATATATGATTACACAACCACTGCTCATGTCAAAATATTGGAGCACACATACACGTTATTGTGTAAAAATATTTCATGACTGCGAAGTGAAAAATTGTTATTGATAGAGAATAAAGTAATATTAGTGGGGAAACTCTTGCCTAGTTGCCTTATCTTTCTCACCAATGCGGTTTCTCATGCCAGCCTATTGTATGTTGTTATAATAATAGTTTGAACAAAGTTTCTCTCCAAACTAGTTTGGAGAGAAACCCTACAAACTTATCATATATATTTATATTAATGATGAATTTTGAAAATCTAACCGTTAGATTGAATGTTCTTATTACATCCTTAATGCTTACAAAATTTCAAGAAAATTAAAGATCAATTGCTATGTCATCAAATAAATGTTATAATTTCAAGTTTTTGTAATCTAAAGTTGTATATAAAAAATAAGTTAATTGATCAAATAGTAAATAATATCTAATTTGAACGAAATTTGATATACATGTTAAGAACATAGGGAGCATGAAATTCAATGGTTGGATTTTCAAAATTCACACCCAAAAAAGAAATATATAAGAAGTTTGAAGGGTTTCTCTCCAAACTAGTTTGGAGAGAAACTTTATTCTAATAGTTTATGTTTTTAACTAACAATGTTGGATAAAGGCTCCAGCCCTTGGCTCATATTATTAGCTATATTCAAATCAACACATAACATGTAGCAGCATATAGTACAAAGTTTTGTGATTCCACTTCTTGTTGGATAGAAAAGCTTTGTATGTATTCACCATGAACCATAACTTGAGCTTTGAATATTAAGAGATGATATCCTAAGTGGCCACTGTCTGCTAAATCATAGACCAAACAATTTGTGCTAACAGAGTAATCGACAATAGGTAAAGATGAACACTTGTTGTTGGTAGGATATTCCAAGCTATCTCTAGATAAAACCCTCAAGTCACATATAAATAAACTATCAATTATTTAAATTTGAGAATAGCACTTTTTAATTTAAGAATAAGTGGTTTTTAGGAACTTTTGCTAGAAAAAAATATAGAGACTATGAAGTATAAATAATAATAATGATAAATTATATTTTGGCTCTTTTAGTTTTGGGGTTATTACTCATCTGGTCTTTAATTGATGTTTTATTATACTTTAGTACCTAAAGTTGTCTTTATTATTAATGTGGACCTTTCAAATAAGTCTAACTGCGATCCCTTAAATATTACATGCAAGCTTAAAAACAACATTAAGTTCCTAAAAACTTTCTTTCTCAAAAAAAAAAAAAAAAAAAAGTTCCTTAAAACTTCATCCATATTAGCAAGATAGCAACTTTGAAAAATGTTTATTTTATTTTTATTTTTTGCTTTTATTAAAAACATATTCAGTCCAAGGGGTTAAAATGAACCCTTGAGTTGGTAAAAAATTATATATATACATATATAATGAGATACAAAGCACATTTCCCGTTGTTTGCTTTGTGTATGTCGGTTTGAAATATACTTTTTTTATTGTCTTCTTTGTACTTGTTTGGAATTTTTCTCTTGGTATGGGCTGGGTTTGAAACCCCACTTTTTGGTCTACCTCCTCTCCAAACCTTTTCTCGATCGGTCATTCATTACACTCTCATTTCTTAACTTTGACTCCAATGTGTGGTTAAATCACTTCACTATGAAAGACAATTTAGCCATATCGAGAGAACTAAAGCTCTCGATTAAACAACCTAAGGGAGGTCCTTTCTTAGTTTAGGTGTGAAGATACTTGTGACATTGGTAGAGTGGGTCTCTTGAGAAGAAAAGACATTGGATCTTGATCTTTTGCTAAGGTAGAATTGATTTTTTATTTTTAACTTTTGACTCCCTACAATAGAAGGGTTTATTTTATTTTTTATTTTTTCAAAAAAAAAAAATAGTTGAAATAAGTTTGAATATGATCATTTTAACAACATCTTGAACTTTTTAAACACATACATACAAAAAAGCCCAACAAAAATTTGATCTAAAATCTGGAAAATAAAAAATAAAAGATTTTAGTAAGCTTAACAACAAAAGTAGAAATTTGTTGATCTTAAACCTCAAAAAAAAAAAAAAAAAAAAAAAAACCCATTTAGATCTTACCAAATTTAAAAGAGATGTAGCTCGTAGGATATGCTAATAAAATTATGATGTAACGATTTCAAAATATAAAATCTCACAAAAGGCAATTGTAAAACTTCATTTATTTGCTTTTTTTTTTTTTTTTTTTGGGTAACGTCGATATATTCAAGTTTTCTTTTATTTTAACTTTGATATAATTTATGTTTCTTATTGGACCCATAAAAAATGACAAAATTTAGTTACAAAATTGGTTGTAGTCTAAAACTACAACTTTACTCAATAAAATAAGCATTACTACATATTTTGAAAATCTAACCATTGAATTGCATGTTCTTTACACTCTTAATACACATGTCAAATTCTGTGTCAATCGAATATTATTTACTATATGATCTATAAGCTTATATTTTATACATAGTTTTAAACCACGAAAACTTGTAATTTAAACAATTTATTGATGACATAGCTATTGATGTTTAATTTTCTAGAAATTTTGCAAGTATGGAGGATATAAGAAAAATATGTAATTTAATGATGGATTTGTCAAAATTCAGCACCAATAAAAAGATATTGAGTAAGGTTGTAGTCTTAGATTACAACTAATTTTGTAGCTAAACTTTGTCAAAAAAAATCCTAGGCCATTGTTGTTTGTACCAAATCTTTGCCTCCATGCCCACATCCAAACCACAAAATTACGACAAAAAGTTCCCCTTAAAACACATATTAACTTCATAAATATTTGTTGTTTGAACCATGTAGCCATCATAAACTACAAATATATTCAACTACCGTGTTAGAGGGACCATACTGGTTTTAATCATAAAGGGTTTATATTTAGGAACATCTTCTTTTCAATCTAGAGTGAGTTACTGCAATTCAAAGATTATGCTATATTGAGTTATGTGTTTGGAATTTAGATGCTTTTAGGGAATTACCAAAGTTTAAAGGTGAAAAAAATATAATTTATATATATATATATATATAGATTTCCACCCCACACAAATTAAGGATAAAAATTATTTTGGCAAATGGTTAAAAGACAATAAGGAATAAAATTAAAAAAAAAAGGATGAAATAGTGAAATTAAAAACAAATCTTAAATATTTCAAATCGTATGCCCCACATTTTACTCATTGTTATACATATTAAATTTACAAACTCTTTTCATTCACACAATTATTTATTTTGATTAAAAAAAGAGAATGATAAGTTTTTACTCATAGGTAAAGAAGAAAAATTCAATGATGGAACTATATTAGAACCAATAGCAACTAACCCATTAAGATTTGTTTTGAAATTATTGTAAAAATATTATGAACATTACAATTTTCTTAATTTATTATTACATAATAGAATAAAAAAAAAGTTGTTAAGCGCAAGCATGAGGCTAGTTTCATGCTAGTTTATTAGTAATAATGTAATATCATGAATATAAAATTTTTTATAAACTTTTCACAATGATTATAATTAGAGTAAATATCAACTTAAGTTGAAATCCAAATCTATTATTCTAATATAAGGAATTTTATAATTATTTTTTAATTCAATAGTCGATAGAGGGGAGATTAAAACTCTGGAACATTTGCTTATAAAAAAAAAAAAAAAAAATTCAAGAGATAGCAACCAATCAAGACTTTGTAATTGTAACTGTTTATTAGAGCTTTTCACAACGTTGTTTTTGTTGCCAAATAAGATTCAAGTTGTAGGTTTCAAGCGTCTCAAAAAAAAGAAAAAAAGTTGTGGATTTCAAATAACTCTATTGATGTTTTTTATTATTTAATAAGAGATTTAAACTTCAATCTGTTTACACCAAAAAAAAAACTAATTAAAGTCTTGGCCCAATAATAAAAACCAAATATTGAAAGTTGAAGCTGACCCCAAAAAAAAAAAAAAAATAGAAAGTTTCAAGTCGCAGTTCTAGTGAATCAAACTCACGTGGCAGAGCATGTGGCAATGGACGGTAACGGAGAGAAAATTGACGGAGAGGATGAGAATCCCGAATTCTCCGATACGGCCAGTGGCATGTGCCGTTAAAGCATCATCCATCCAGCCTATTTCACTTCTTCTTCTACTTCTCCTTCTCTTTCTCTCTCTGCCAAATCACAATTCAGGTCCTTAATTTCTTTGTCAAAATTATATTTTTAAGTCCTCAATATATCCAAGTCATATGGTTTGGTTTCTTTGAAGGTCAGTTCTCTACTTCTCTCTCTGTTCATATACATATATTTACTTGTTTTGCTGTGATTAACAATGATTGATTGGTGAATGTAATTTTTGAAAAATGGGATCTTTTTTTTTAATTAATTTCTTTATTTTTAGCTCAAATAATTAATGGGTTTGAATTTTTTTAGAGATTTATTGACAATGGTGCAAGAAATTTTTTTATTTTGGGTTAATTGTTGTTTTTTTTTTAGTTATGTAAGAGTGAAATAAGCTAATTCTAGGCACATTATTCTTGATTTTCCATTTGTGACATGGGTTTTTGCTGACACTAAAAATTTGGTAGTTACTATGAAGAGTAGAGTATTAGTTTTGTATTTGTTGCCAGTTCAGTTGAATCATCTGTTATTCTGGTGCTGAAGGGGTATTGGTCTTGGCTTGGATGAGTTAATCTGTTTCTTGATTTGAGCTTGGTTGGTATGTTTTGTGTAGTCTTGGAGGTTCAATTGCATGTGTGGAGAGTTAACATCAATGCGTAGATGGTCTTCATAGATGTGGAAATTTGGAATTGGTGACCCAGTCTGTAATTTCTTCTTTGGATTTGATTTGGGAAAACATATGCCTTTCTTTTACCATATATGTGGCCGATACTAACTTGTCTATCGAGGATCCTTAACCGATCCCAAAATTTTTGGGACTTTAAAGACTTTGTTGTTGTTGTTGGATAAGCATTTCATTACCAAGTAACTATTAACAGTCCAAAGATGATGTTGCTTCTAATATGTTCTTCTCTAGCTAGACATCTTTTGTTCATATGAGATGGGCACTTCTAAAACCCCCGACATCTTCATGTCTAGACATGCTGGGGACACTCCTGTATGTATGTCCTCATTGTGTTGGGAAAAAACATTTTTCTTTTATTTGAAAAGAATTCCTTTGATTTTAGATATGTTTCTAAAGATTTTGATAGTATATGCCTACAAATAAATAAGATATACCTAAAATTTGTATTAATCTATTAATTTTCATATCCCTACTGGTTGTGTTGTATTTTTCCAAGAATTGCGTGTCCTATGTCATGTTGCGTCCATATTAATGTTTTGGTCTGTGCTTCTTAGGGAGGAACTTATTACAGAAAGTTATGTTTCTATATTTATTTTTGTTGGTCACGTCAGTTATCCACATTGCTTGAATCTCTAGTCCATTGTGTAACTTGCTTTTTTTGAACAATTTGGCGAGGAACAATCAAACTTTTGAAGGGGTTGAGATATCTGTTATTGAGATTAAATAATTTTTTTGGGCACTCTTTGTTTGAAGGCTGTACTATAATGATTGATGGGGTATCTTGTGGTTCTTTAGCAGATTTCATGGATCTCTTAAATGTCATTGTAATTCTCTGGGAGACTCTACTATTGGAGTTCTCCTTCTTTCAAAATAATTAGTTATTATTTATCAAAGAAATAATTTGTTTTAGTTTTCAAAAAAAGGGCATGAATGAAACACATGAATGTTATCTTTCTGATTCTAGCAAAAGATGTTGCCCATCCACAACTTAAAAATGAGAATCATCAATTGAAATTTGATATGTTGCTGTTCATACTATTTTAATTTGCAAGGAAGTTTCTTACTTGATTAATTACGTTATCCAATCATCAACCCAGCATATCTTTAAAATGTTCTATTCTTAAGTTTCTTCTTTTTGCTATCTAAAATTATAGTAAATTTTATAGTTTTTTTTTAATAACTTTTTTCTAATGATAATTAAATAAGTAAAAGAACTATCAGAAATTAGAATATGGATCATTATGTGACATGTTGTAATGGATCAACAAAGCAGCTAACAGGGTTAAATAATGTAAAGTTTTCCTGAAGTTAATATTGCTAAATACACTTTGGAGATGGTATTTTTTAGATGCTTTTTGGTTGTTGCTACTGTACCCATGTGTTTACATAGACTTGGTTAGTGCTTTCTGAATTGAAAATAAATGTGAAAAATTATAAGTTCACTCTGTTGTATTCTGGTGGTAAGTGCCACATAGACTATCTTTATTATTGTCTATTTAATTAGTTCTTCATAAAAATCTATCTGACTGTGATGGCCTAAATAATTTCTCTAATAAATATTCAATTCTTTCTTCAATTTTGGTTTGATTCACAACAAATCTGATAATCATTGGCACCCTTAGTGTTGATATACCTACTTCATATGTTTTTCACTTGTTTGGAATAGAGTATCTGAATATGCTCACTAGATCAATAGACATCTATCCCAAATATTTTTCCTACGTCAATAGCAATATCATCTTTATCTTTAAATTATTACTGGGTTTTTTTTTTTTTTGGCCCCTGTTTCATGATGTTGATTATTATTGCATCAGCTCTGGTCATGGAGTAATCCATGTCAACAACATAGTTCTCTTAGCCCTTTTTCGTTGAGGGTAGATAACTAACTAAAGTGAATTTTGGCATACTAATTTCCCCATTTCCTGGCAATCCTCATTTAATTTTTTGTCCTCTAATCTACAATAATAATAATTATTATTATTTATTTATTTTTATTTTTTTTGTGTCTGCCGCCCGGGGGTGGTGGTGATTATGGGACCATAATTTTCTTGCATTTATGAGATTTTGTGTCAGGTCAAGTGCGTGATTTTTTCATTTTGTGACATTGTAGATGATGATTGCACTTTTTGTCTGACTGATGACAATTTTTTTACTTGTTCTGGAATGGATTGAAATCAAGTGCAGTGCCTGCAATTCATCCACTTTCTCTCACAAATTTTTTTACTTTTTAACTTTCACTTAATGTATTTTATTTAATTGTTGAGATTAAAAGTTGCTTTTTTAACTTTCAATCTCAGTCATTGGATACAATTGCATTAAGTGCAATGGCCTAAGTATTGCACTTGATCTCAATCCGTTCTACAACAGTGTGCACAACATCTTTTCAGACTCAGGTATTAGCATATTGAAAGAATTTCATGGCAGGCAGTGGTCTGCCATCTTTGGGTCGTGTGAAGCTCACTGATCTAGTACACCCTGTGAAGGTTTTCCTTCTCATTCTTATAAACTATTAGTTTCAACTTTGTCATAGTCGCTTGCTCAATATTTTTAAGGACAAAGTTCGCCTACAATTTTGTTTTTCTTAAGAAGAGTTTGGCTACAAACTTGGTTGTAGTTAATGGATACTATTTTTTTCAATATCATTTTATTGGATGTGAATTTTGATAAATTTGCCATTAGATTACATTCCATGCTTGAAAATTTTTCAAAAAATCAATAGTTATGTCATTAATCAAATGTTTAAATTTGAAATTTTTATAGTCTAAAATTATGCATAAAAAAAAAGTTTATAGATCAAATAGTAACATCTAATTGATATGAAATTTTATGTGTGTTAAGAATATAAAAAACATGCAATCTAACGATTAGATTTTCAAAATATATATTCATTTTTTTTTAATAAGAGTTGTAGCCATTAGCTACAGCTAAGTTTGTAGCCAAACATTTTCCTATTTTAAAAATCTAACAACTGAATTTTATATTTTTATGTTCTTAACACGTATGTCAATTTTCGTGTCAATCAGATATTATTATTTGATTCATAAACTTATTTTTTATACATAAATTTGGACTACAAAACCTTGAAATGTAAACATTTGATTAATGACATAATTGTTAATTTTCAATCTTCTGAAAAATGTTGCAAGCATGAAGGAGATAAGAAGAAAATGTAATCCAATGATGGATTTGTCAAAATTCACATTCAATAAAAAGATATTGAGTGAAGTTAAACCTATTGGCTACAATTAAGTTTATAGACAAACTTTGTCCTTCTTGGAAAAGTTGCACGTTAATTACAATATATTTTGTCTACATCATCATCATCATTATTATTATTGGGGAAATGCTAACGAATGCTTGCAACATTCATAAAAGTGATGTTAAAACTTTCATAAAATAGATTCTTAACCAGTGTCTTAAGGGCACTCGTTAGCATAACTTTTATTATTATTATTATTATTATTTTGGTAAAAGTGCAAAACCAACCTTTTAAATTTTACCAAAATTTGTTTCATATTTCTAACTTAACTTTTGTTCAATTGAATTTGTTAAGGTTAAAGTTTATTTAATTAGGGTATTCCGTTAGTATCCACTAGAAAATTGTCATCGAGTCTGGCTTTTCTATAAATTTTTAAATTAAAAAATATATAAATTATTTTTAAAAAAATACTTTTTGAAAGAGAGAGTATTTTGCTCTGGACGATGGTGCATGAAGTCGGGGGAAGGATATGGAATGACGTGGTATTTTGAATTCTAGGTGCTGGTTAGAATTCTCTTTCAACTAAAAATGATTGAGTTTCTCAAAAAAAAAAAAAAAAACTAAAAATGATTGAACCCTTTGAAAATTTCCAACAATTCGACAGATGGAGGAGACAAAGATCTATATGATAATCATGTTGGAGCTTCCAAACCTTCTTATGAAGAGCAAAATAAAGTATGAGGTAAGCTCACCCTTTTCATCTAACTATTGTGGGGGGACTGCCATTGACATTTTATTAGGCCACTTTTTCTTCAGTGCAATATAGACAATCTAGATTGCTTAAATTCAATTATGATTTTAGAAAAAAAAAAATTTGAGAACAATGACATTGGGATTTTAGCCAACTTGTTCGAAAGTATCCTTAAGGCATACTATTTACCTTTTTGGATAGAAATAACATGGTCTTTGCTCTTTACCTTTTGAAAGTGCGCCATTTTGGAATGACTCTTTTCTATCATCTTTCTTCTAACGTCAATATCGTGGAGCACATATACATGTAATTGAGTAATAAACCATTGGAAGAGAAAGGGGGTGGTGATTACAAGTTTTCATATTTCATATTTTGGAATGTAAAGTTCAAAAATTCAATTACACAAGGAAGACTAAGAATAGAAGCACTCAAAAGATTTCGCATTACTTTCTCAAATCCCAAGGGATTATAAACTAAAACAATATCAGCCTACAGAGAAGATGCGAATATATAGGAGGTTAGATCAAGTTCTAATATTTATTGCATGGTAAAAGGCAGTTCATTAAAATAAAATGATACTCTTACCAAGCTTCTCCCATCCAACAGTATGGCTTGTGATGGAGAACAGTAATTTATAAATGTTTTTATTACTCTTAAGAATTAACCTTCAATTTACTCTTCCCACTTATTGAGTATATGGAATGTGATGTGAATATCTAGGATTCTAGATTATAATTCCTTCAGCTAAACATTTTTATTTTTTTGGAAAGAATCAGTCATCTCAATAACAAAGAATAGAATACAAACACCAATCCAACACCTAACAGCTAATCAATCATAAATTTTCAATTCAATATATATAAAAAAAAACAGTGACCTCATGCGGAGTATATGAAGTCCTGTCATATACTCCTTCATCAATGTCTGCAAGTAAATAAATGTTGCTGACTCTCTCTCTCCCACTCTTTTTCTATCTTTCATTTTTATCTTTTATTTTACTTGGGGTGCTAAGTTTGTGGTTTACAATGTTTGAGAGAACTCAGACTCAGGGAGATTGAAACTTCAACTTTACCTGTTGCAGTCGGCAAGACTAAACCCAAGGAGGAAAACCACCGGCCCCTAATTTATCAAACCCTTCTTCTGTATCAAAGAGGTACAAAATACTATTACTTTGTTTGTTCATTCTTTGATGTTGTTTTGGTAATGGGTTTTTGATAATCAGACTAGATGCTGGTTTTTTTTTTTTTTTGAATTTTTTGCTGGTTGAGATTTTTACTGACCCACACCATTTCTATAATTTATGACTTGGTCTTTGGGTAAGTGATATAAATATGTTACATGGGGATGTGATTAAGAAAATTTGTTAAATTTCGTGCTATAGACCTTAAGGAAAAGAAAAGTTGATAAGTAATCTGGTTTTGTTTAGAATGATCAATGAGGAAGAAGCTTAATAAAAAATTAAAAAAAAAAAAAAAAAAAAACCTCCTCCACGCATGTGCAATTGAAGCACAGACCCATGTATCTGTATGGATTGGCTGACATTCAAAACGTCAATTGAGGCCAAACTTTTGTAGGATTCGCATTGCAAAGATCCCAAGAGTAATTATATATTTTATTTTGAATCCATGGTGTTTGATAAAATGCTTGAAAGAAAATTTATAAATTTTATTTCTGACTTGACAATTCTATTAATCGTATTAGTTTGTTCTGTATTTTGTTGGGGATTAGAAACAGTTAAATTGGAAAAAGTTTATTAAAGCACTTGCATATACTTAGCTTGCGTTCATTTTTTCCCCATGTTATATGCTAAGTAATCAGTGTTGTTTGGTTCTCAAGAATTGGTTGGTCTCATTGTGTTTTCTTTATTGTTGCTCATGCCAATCTTGGTTCTATGGTGTATCAACCTCTAACTAACACGAGTGAAAAAAATTAACATAGCTACGGGTAAGAAAGTTTTTACTATTTTTAAGTGAATAATTTGACAGCAAATTTTGGATTAAGGATTATTTGACAATAAATTTTTAAAATAATCACCACAATCTACCCATATTCTATATGTCCTACTTAATGACAAAAACTCAGTTGCCAAAAATAAAAAACAAAGAAATAAACAAAGAGAACCACAAAGGTACAAATTAAGAACTAAGTGGGCAGAAAAATGATGTGGTGTCTTCATTATTTGAAGGTTAGCTTAGAATATATATAAACTTAGAATCTCTTTGTATGAAAACCTGTCTGCTTTTTGGTATTAAAAAAAAATTGTTAAATATGTTTTACAGGTACACCTTTATAAAATATGTTGAACCATGTCTAGCACAACCATCATTGAAACTACTTACTTTTTTCATTTCATTGTAACATTGCTTGGGTATCATGGCCCGAGAGAGCCTTGACAAAATCAAATTGTGTTTTTTGCTTTGCCTAGACATGAATCACTAAGCGACCTTGACACTGCTATAGTTAAACTACTATTGAAGATGCTTGATAAGATCATCGCCTTGGTTAAACATTTCATATGACAAGGGATAGGTTCAAGGAGTTTGATATGCACAACGGTTGTGGTTAATTGGTTCACGATCAATCAATAATAGGGAACAAAATATGGCTATTTGCTCAGATGTTTTTGCTATAATTGTAGGTGATTTTAGCAATGAAAACATCCACCATTTATGTTATAATATATGTACAACAATTTCTAGAACAACCTTACACAAAAGCTTTTAGCATTATCTGCACATTGCACTGGCAACTTGCTAGTTGCACTAAACCAAGTACAACACCTGCAAAAATGTAAAGGTGTAGTACAGCAAAGTCAAAAACACCAAATGTAGCTAAACAAAACCCATCCTTAAATGCCAAGTCAGACTATCCATCTAATTTACAAAACACAACTCTCAATCCCCACCTTGCAACACACTGATCAAACACCCTTACAAACTAGTGAAACATTCATCCTCCATTTACAGCACAGCAAATGATTAAAAATTGAACTCTTTAACATCCTTAACATCTTTCATTAATTATGACTCTAATAAACTGGCCTTCAGTATATAGTCTCTTAGTGCGAAGAATTGCATTTTTTTTGTCTCCACTCTGGTGCTAATTTACAAAGTATAGCTCTTAAGCTCGTCCCTTTTAGGTGAATTAAAATCCATTCGACTAAATCCAGTCAGTTGAATTTGGGGTCAGAGATTAAACATAAGCTCATAATATATTTCCATATCATTTTAGTAAAACAGCACAGAAAAAAAAAAGAGATGATTTCTGTCCTCAGTACAGGACCTTCCACAAATCCACCTTCAGCTAAAAGTTATTGACTCGCTCTTTAACATTATAGTGAAACAGAACAGGAAAACGTAATATAATATCATCCTTTAGTAATAAAAAAAATATCATGTGAATATATATAGGACTTCTAGTAGCAGGTCTCCCTTCAAATATCATTTGTATATAAAGTCTTACTCTTCTTTACCAAACCCTCAAATCTCTTGTGGTATAGTTTGCACCCAGGGTTATTTACACACTTTGAGCAAAGCTCCACCATTATGAAGACATCTACCCTAAGACTGAGCAAGACCCAATATGCCAATTTCATGAATTAACCAACCTGCATCCCAAACAGAATTGTAAACCCTGGCCTTATCATTAATAAGCCACTACCCACCCTCAAATTAATGACTCACCCTACCATTCAAGATTGACCAAGACCGACTGCCAATTGTATGACTCAACCAAATTGTAAACCCCCAATCACAAAAAAAAAAAAAAAAAAAAAAAAAAAAAAAGCCACTTCAGGCCATGCTGAACCTAAATAGAAACTCAACATCAATCTCCTATATATATCCTCTCATCAATAATAACCTTAAGTTTTCCTACCCAACTTTAATTCACACACATCTAAAACCTACCCACATCATTCATAAACCATTTATTGAAGCCAGATTTTTTCACCCCAAATTAACTTGAACATTCATTAATAGTAGTCTCAAAATGATTCTTCACCCAAAAAAGAAAAAGGTAGTCTCGAGAATGCGTAAGCAGATATTCAGATACGTCTAACAAATGGTTTGCTAACGTGAAAGTTTTGGTGAATTAGCTAATTGACGATGAAAATTAGTCAGTTAATTGAAGTGCAAAACAAATTGAGAAAGACATATTTGAGGTGCCAAAGCCCAAAAGCCCCCAAAATCCTGAAGTCACAGGTCTAACAATAATCAATCTTAATGAAGAGTATTGAAGACTAGCCCTTGAACACGACCTTACTCCAACAGGATTTTCATTATCAGTTCATACCTTTATATCTTTATAATTAAGTAAAGAATAATCTAAGCCTGGTATATGGTCAAGAAACTTGTAAGTTGTAATTCAACTAAGACATTTTAGTGGGAAAATTTTGCTAAATAGCATAATTTTATGAAAAAAATTTGCTAAATAGCACATGACCAAACTTATTTAGTTATGTAGCACTTTTTTGAAACCTAGTGTTTGTCAAACTCGAGTTCAAAAAAAAAAAAAATATGTTACGTCATTAAATAAGTTTGGCATGGTATTTTTTTTATTAAATGTTTCTTAAAATTATGTTATTTGGCTAAAAAAAAAAAAGGGCCTATTTTGGTGTTTCTAACGAAAAAAGTTCAAATCTTCTCTTTCTCATTATAACTATCAAATTATCACAAAAGGAAAATAAATAAATAAATAAATAAATAAAATGGTATATTTTCCTTTGGCTTTTCTGGGGCCAAAATAAATAAATAAATAAATTATCAAAACTCTAGGGATTTATTCATATACTTCTTCTTTTTTGGGCTGAATATACACTAATTTTGTTATACACACCAGTTGGGGATGTGCCTAATATGCTTGAGCTAGTGGAGATTTTGGGCTGTAGAGTGTCTTCTCTTCCTCTGAAATATCTTGGTCTTCCGTTGGGTGCCTCTTTTAAAGATAAGACGATTTGGAATCCTATTTTGGAGAAAATGGAGAGAAGGCTAGCTGGTTGGAAGAGATTGTATTTATCTAAGGGGGGCAAGGTCACTCTCATTAAGAGTACTCTCTCTAGCCTGCCTACTTATTTTCTTT
Organism: Quercus gilva; assembly: GCA_023621385.1. Lineage (NCBI taxonomy): Eukaryota > Viridiplantae > Streptophyta > Magnoliopsida > Fagales > Fagaceae > Quercus > Quercus gilva. The sequence continues at coordinate 79,129,501 of CM042476.1, read as the reverse complement.
CCCTTTTTCCTATTCCTGCCAAGGTGGCCAAGCGGATGGAGGATTTGCAAAGAGACTTTCTTTGGAAAGGTTTAGGTGACGATCGTAAACTTCACTTAGTAAGTTGGTCGAAGGTTTGTAGGCCAGTAAAGAATGGAGGTCTTGGCATTCGGTGTTTGAGAAGGTTTAACGCTGCCCTTTTAGCCAAATGGTTGTGGCGTTATGGTGTGGAGAATGATGCCCTTTGGAGAAGGGTCATTGAGGCGAAGTATGGGAATGAGTGGGGTGGTTGGTGTACAAAATCCGTGCCTGGTGCTTATGGTGTTTGTTTATGGAAGTCCATCAGAAGAGGCTGGCTGAATCTTTCTAAGTTCCTTCGGTATGACGTGGGTGATGGTTCTCGTGTGAAGTTTTGGGATGATGTGTGGTGCAGGGATCGTCCTCTTAAGGAGGCGTTTCCAGATTTATATAATATCTATAGGGCAAGAGATGCATCTGTCTCTGAGGTTATGTGTTTTGCTAATGGAAGAATTTTTTGGGACCTCCAGTTTCGCCGCCTTGTGAATGACCAAGAATCACAATCTTTGGATTCGTGTATGGTTATGATTTACTCCACTAGGGTGCGAGGTGTTGGTTCTGACAAGCTTTGTTGGAAGCCGGCCAACAATAGGGGTTTCGTGGTGAGCAAGTATTATCACTCTCTATCCCCCTCTACCGCCTCTCCCTTCCCGTGGAAAATGCTGTGGCAATCGAAGGTTCCCCCCAGGGTAGCTTTTTTCTCTTGGACTGCGGCCTTAGGCAAGATTCTAACTATAGATAACCTTCGGAAGAGGCATTTTGTTGTCCTTGAGTGGTGTTTTATGTGCAAAAGGTGTGGGGAATCTGTTGATCATCTCCTTCTTCACTGTCCCTTGGCCTATGAGATGTGGAGTATGGTCTTTTGCTTGTTTGGTATTTGTTGGGTGATGCCTCAAAGGGTTGTGGATTTGTTGGATTGTTGGTCTTGTAATTTCAGGCGTCATCGTAACTTAGTTATTTGGAGGATGGTGCCGCACTGTTTGATGTGGTGTATCTGGCGGGAAAGGAATGCCAAAAGCTTTGACGGTCTCGAACGGTCCATTCTTGAATTTAAGTCTTTTTTCTTTTTTACTCTTCTTGAATGGTGTCTAGCTATACCATCTTTTTCTTGTTTTTCTCTTCCTATTTTGGTTGATCATTGTAATTTGGTTTCTTGATGTATTTGCCTTTTCGTACATTTCCTATGTACGGGGCTGCGTTCCTCTTTAATATATATTTTCCATTACTTATCAAAAAAAAAATTTTGTTATACACACACATTCTTGGATACATTTGTTTATATGTTTATCTTCTTGTATCTTGAATATGACCTTTGTTTTCATTCAGTTCACCTCCAAGATGAGCTCGTAGTCCTCTTAGAAGATCTCCTCTTGGTCGTAGGTGTACTCCTCCTATTCGTACAACTGCTCGCTCACGTTCTCGATCAGCTTCTCCACGGAGGTAACTTTTCTAAATTGTTTCCAATCCTAAGCATGATTGATCTGGTTTCCTAGTTGTCTGAATTGTGTCGGCTCTCTTTTATTTGCTTTATATATATGTTGGATTTAATAAGGTTCATGAATTTTTTTTTAATATGGGTCTCAAAGTTGCAGAGCTCCGATGTTACTTGTAGAATTGCTTCATTTGTGTGTATGCCAGCAAATTTCTTTGTATGCGTACGTGAGAAGTAGTGGGGATGTGCATGTGGTTGATACCTAGATGGGTGGTGGACTTGTGGGTTGTAGCGGAGGACATTTTGGTAGAAATTGTAGTAGTGCTGTATGAAATGCTGTTCAATATGGGTTGTGAGGTGCCTTGTAAACATTGCTGTTCATTGTGGGTTGAAGTAATTTCTTTTAGCCCTTTATGTGGCTTGGGTGACAGATAGAAGGTATTGGATGCGTATAGGTTTTAACATATCCATAAAATGTTTGGATCATCATTATCTTTTTTGACAGTACTGGTATTTCCAAGGGCAAGACTCTACGACTCCACCTGTCTTCAATTTAGTGTTGTTTATAAGTTCTATCATGCCCATTGTTCTTATGATGTCACCTTGATTTTTGCAACTTACAAAAAGACTATGTCGGTTCTGAACTTGAGTTGCAATATTATGCTGGCTTCAATTTCATTCTGGGCCCTCTTTTTTTTTTTTTTTTCAAATTTGTAATAGGCTCAATATGTTGTTGAGTTTTGCAAAATGCTATTTCCCTTTGTTAATTTGATTTGTGCTGTTAGTTTGTATTACTTTTTAGCTTAAGCACGCTGTTCTCTGTGGGGGTGTTGTTTACAATAGAGGTCGAGCACTAGTTGGAAGACGTGGGCGGTCATCATCCTACTCTGGATCACCTAGTCCACGCAAGGTTTGTGTTTGTTATTTTTTGTTTCAAAAGAGAATTCTTCCTCCTAGATACCTTACATTGCTTATTCTTTCTAATTATAACAGTTACCTCGGAGATCAAGGAGTTGTAGCCTAAGAAGGTAATTTCTATCTGTGAATGGTTTCACTTTTATTTGTCTAAATACATTTTATTTCTCTTCTAATGGGGTTTTAGCTCGGATGGCTCTTCCTCTGCCCCTGGGATGGAGGGTGAGATCATAGATTCAAAACTCACCAGGCATTTGTCTAACTTTGCAATGAAGAAAAATAAATTTACTACTCACTTTTATGGGCAGAGAGGAGGATATGGGGTTTGTGGTCATAACATAATTTTATATATTTGGCCGCTCTCCTGTCCTCTCCTCTCCCCCCATCTCTCTTGATTCAAACATGAGATTTCAACACAATGAGTTTCATTCTTATGCGCAAGGTATATGAGCTTGCAAGATGACCTTCCTTCAATTTTCACGTGATGAGTCCAAGATGAAAATGTCTTTGTTGCGTCCCCCACCCCCAGATCAAATTATCATTTTCAATAACATCTAGTTTAAGTTCGTATTAATATTTATACTCCAGAACTATTGGGAATTAAACTCCAAACTATTAAATGCTTGTTCCCTTGAGAATTTTGATTTCCAAATGGGACTCTCAATGTGATATGGAGAAGGTAAAATATTTTGGTGGTTGCACTTGGGAAAAATATTTAAGTGGGAGTTTTTTCAGATATATAACATTAAGTTGGGAAATTTATAGAATTCAAAGAAATGGATATCACTGGAGAAAAGGAGCTCAATGGAAATTTCCTACTACCAAAGAGGTAGTTTTAAATTCTGTAAAATACACATGAGGGAGCAAGCTGTTGCTTTCCATGAGGAGATGGAAGTTGAGTTGGCATTTGAGTTTCAAAAATGGATTAGAGGATATTTTAGGCAATCAGGCTGGCTTTAGATTTTGGTTTGTACTTTGTAGTTCAATAAATAAGCACTGATGATGATGATAATAACATGAACAGGCTACAACTTGGGAAACTTCAGGTTGGTTAATTCATGGTTTACTGCTACTGCAGTGTTGTGTTGTCATCATCTTGGTTTGAGTCGACTTAACTGGCATTTTCATTATGTAACCTTCACTGCTAAATCATAATGTCTGTTCTACCATTTCTTGTGGACTGCATAACTTGCATGATTCCAGAGTGCTTCACTAGACTGTTTGGAATTTTGTGGATATATCATAGGGTATTGATTCCCTTGGTCTTACCTTACTGGCAAAGCTATGTGTATTATTTATCCAAAATAAAAATCGTAAGTCTCTGCACATTTGTAGTTTCTCTTCTTGCTGTTGATGTCACGCGTTTTTTATAATACTGCATTTTATTCTTCGAGGAGACATTTCTTAATTTTTATGCAAATATCAAGTCATTTCATTTAGAGCATCGGAGGTTGTTCTGCCATAATATTTCAAATCTTTAATGCAGCGAACCATTTTTTATATCTTCATGTGAAATCATTGTGTGTTGTGGTAATGCCTGATTTGTGATGACTCTCAAACCAAATAGTGTATGTCTGCTAGTAAAAGCAAGTTAAAAAAAAAAAAATGGAACAATTTTATTGTCCAGTTTTCCACAAAAAAAGATTATTGTTGGTGTGTTTATCTTATTTTACTTGATTATAACCCCTTTAGAGATAGCCAACAAAATCCTTAGGTGGCATCATTTTGGGTGATTATGCCACATGAACAAAATTAACATGTATCCTAACTCGGCAACCATTGCCACGTAGTTGAGGTTACAGTTTGTTGCAGCTAAATAATTTGAGATTTTAGCCTTTTCTCCTTTTTGACATTTTATGTCGGTACTTGTTTCTTAAGAAGCAGAGTACATAAACTTAAGGTGGCACTGGTGCAGTCAGAAGTCACATGAATAAAAATATTGAATTTCCCCTAACCAGACTCGGTGGGATATTGTTGAACTCTGGTAGGAAAGAAAATGTAATATATGTGAGCTAAATCTATACTAATGTAGAAAACCAACTGCATTCGGTGTGATTTTTTTTTTTTTTTTTGGTGTGAAGATGTTTTCCCTTTTCCATTATCCCCAACTTAATGGAAGATAGTAGAAGTCTGTTTCATCTCAACTTTTGAGGATATAGTTGTATAGACAATAATTTGGATTTGGATTTGGATTTTTATTATTTCAAGTTATTTATATCTCCCACTTTCCAAGATTTTCTTGGCAGTGGGATCTTGTTAGGATCAAAAATTGTGGAGAAGGGAACTAGCAACTCAAATAAATTTAATAAAGAAATTTTGTGATTCATGGTACTCACACATGGTGCATGCCAAACATCTAGTTAGTTAATAGACTAACAATTTCCTAACTAGGTTCTCTCCTCTATTGACTTTGCCTGAAGTGTAAACTTGATTCCTTTAACACATATCATATTAGGTTCGATATATATATATATATATAGTAGTTCTTGGTCTGTGAAGATATGTTGTTAGGTGCTCTTTTTTATTTTCCCATTGAGGCCGAACCTAAACCAGTGCTTGGGAGATAGCTGTCCATATACTGATAAGGGATGTATGGATTCTCGAGAAGAGAGGACCCATGGTGGTCCCCCCCGGACTGCCTGGATTCCATCATTTATATTTGGGTTTGTTCTGAGGGAAGCTTGCTTATGTGTGGGCCCATTAAAGGAAGAAGCAGTAGCAACAGCAGCTGCAGTAGTTCGCCACTGCTGCCTCATAATGTATGATGTAATGTCGAGGTGGTATTGACTATGAGAACAAGATATTGTGGCTGTAATATGCTCTCTGATGGTAGCAATTAGGTTTGTCTCAGTTGTGGTGACCATTAGGTTTGCTCATTTATGTTGGAGGCAATGTTAAGCACTGGTTATTTGCTATTTATATTTCCAAAAATTATTAAGCTAAACATTCTGATGGAAGAAACAATATGCAAAAGCTGTATTCTTGTTTTTATGAATGCTACATGTGCAGTTTGTATGATTAATATTGTTATTAAGTGTGCGGAAACATGCAGATCCTTTATTCAAACATGAGCTGATGATCTTTGATTGCCCATTCTCTCTATAGCTGTTTGAAGAATAAAAAATCATACTGGAGCTTGTCCCAGACAAGGGCCAGGTTCTTGTATGACTCGTTTAATTAGTTGATTGTTCATCCACGGGTTTTTTAACAAGAGAAAATATAGTGTCTCATGTAGTTCATTGGTGTTGCTATTGGACGTTCAAAATATAAGGTGATGTTGGTTCAATCCTGTTCAGCCATCTAGTTTATAGGTTTTCTTAAAAACCTTTGGGTTTCAATGGTTTAGTTGGGTTAGTTGCATTCCTGGTATTTTCTACTCCATTGGTCATATCCATTGGTATGGCCGAGGTTGTTAAATTGGGATCCTATGTAAGATCTATGGAAGAGTTCAAGAATTGTATTGGAGGATCAATTTGGATATCATAAGTTCTTACTTTTTGTTGAAGAATAATAAAAAAAGGACAATAATAGAGACTTTGTATGTTGAATAAATCATTAGAATTAAGAAATTATTCATGAAAAAAAAAAGTTTTAGTTTAATAGTGCAATTATACCTACATTAGTGCATCTATAAACAAATTCTTCATTTAAGAATTGCTATATATAAAAAATAAAGTCCATTTGTGCATGGGGGATTTTATTATTTTTGGAGAAGAAAGGCAAGTTGAAGTTTATGGAAAAGGTTTGTTTCCAATCAAGAATATGACGTGTTTTGTCATGCGCAATATACAAGACTCATTTGGTTGGTTGAGTTAATTAAATCATGTGCACTGCACATGATGATATGAATTAATGTCATCTTTTTATTGATGGTTGGAGCCCAAGACACCAAATATGTTCGAAGCTAAATTTTGTCCAAATTTTATTAAGACAACGAGATTAGATACAGAAAGAAAGATTTGGAGGGAACTCTTCCATCCAGACAAGCAGATCATAACCTTCCTTATCTCTTCCAGCTAAAGCATGTGTCCTTTGCATTGTACAAAGACTTGAGTTTCACCAATGATTATGTTGCCATATGGAGTAGAACATGATGGCAGTTTTCTTAATTTCATGACTTTTCACATCTGAATCGCCTTCAAACTTCACATGATCAACACCAATCTCCATAGCAAAAATAACCGCTCATTTGGCAGCATTACCCCCTCGGTAAATAAAGTTTTAATCGCTATTTTAGTGCCTACTAGTAGCAGCTACCCAATAAAATTCTTGAGCCAAACAAAATGGCCTGGACAGCAAAGAATATGATAAAAAAACCAACTGTATGCCCTTCTATTCTTTCACTTTAGTTACCGTTCTCATTTGAACAAAGCAAAGCTTCTGTGCTGTAATGCAGTGACATAAAAACTATTAAAAAGTGAAAAACAAGGGGGCGTTAGTATTGCCAAATTTCCCAATACCTATTCAAGCTGTGTTGACTAAAAGCAATCCAGGGTGAAAAGAAAAAGTGAGCTCCTTTCTCTGAGGATGATGCTGAAATCTATATGCTACGCATTCTATTAGCTTGCTCTGAGAAAAATTGAACATTTTGCTTAGTGAGGAGGCTCTGTAGACGCTCTGCAAAATATCAGTCAAAGAATTTTCAGTTTAGACTTTAGACTCAATCTTTTGGAAGAAAGGATTGGTTTGGGATCGTAGGATCTTGTGATTTTGTCGATCCCAAATCATCCTACAAGCAAGTCTAAGTTTTATACCATTCTAATTCGATCCTAATTGTTTTGAGAAAGTAGGATAGTTCAATTCAAAATTTCAACAATCTTGGATATGAATGACTATTGGTATGGTCCAATTCTAATAAGGTGATGTGAGATAGGAAGCCATATTTCCTATTCCTGCTTCATATGTACCTATTCTTGCTTCATATGTAGACTTTGACCAGGATCACTGCTTTTGATCAATATCTTTTTTTAACATTGGACACGTGTAAACGGGTTGGTTTCAGATTCAAGTCGGTGCAAATTTACTTGTTTATTCAAGATGTCAATTTGGGTTTGACACACCAAACTTGTTTAATTGAAGGTCAATTTTACCAATTTACCCTGAAAAAAACTTAATAAACCAAATGCTAAAATCCTCAATTCATACGTTATTGAAATTCATAGAAAAGAAAGCACACACAATGTATAGATCATTATACAATCACCATTAGACCAAAACTCAAAAAAAAAAAAAAAAAAAAAAAAAAAAACCATTGAACTAAAACTCAAATTTTTGAAGGAAAGAAGTTGATATGTATTTCTTTATTGAAATATCAAGAGACTCTCTTGAGAAAGAAGCTTGGAGTCTAAAGAATAGTGATTGAATAGTTGTGTTGTTTTTCCTCTGCAAATTCAATTGCCTTTGACTAAATCCCCTCCACCTAAGACGATTCCTACTTGATCCCTATAATCCAAATTTAAGATTTACAGTGGGTATAGATTTTGTTTATTTTGAAAAGACCAATCTACTCAAGCCATATGCTAAGATTAAACAAACTTGAAAAGGACATTGACAGTGAGACTTCTACACTACAATTAACAATTATCGACTTCGCAGTTCTAGACTTCTAGCATCTTTTGGAAATCGATATACATAATAAGTTAATAACACAACCTATAAAAGAAAATAGCAAAACAAAGAATCTCACAATCTTACCCCTACCAATTTTAATTGAAGAACTTAATGTTTGAAAGTAGCAAAAGATAGCTTGAGCTCATACATATCATGGCCACTTAATGTGCGATGGATAGCCACTTAAAGGAAGAGTTTGATGATTGTAGAAAAACTTTATAGGAGGTGCCACTTGGTAAAAGCTTAAGACACTCACACAATGAGGTCTCTGCTTATATATATATATATATATATATATATATATATTGATTTTATAAAATATGAGAATTGTTAATAGGTTATTCATGCAAGGTAAATATGTAAACTTGATTGCGTGACCTATTTATTAAATGGGTTATGTTAGGTCATGCCGACCCTAATACATGTTTATTAAATGGGTTATGTGAGTCGTATCATGTCAACTTGTTTAATAAATATGTCATGTTAGGGTCGAGGGGTCGTGACTCAATTAATAAATATGATGTGTTCATATAGATTTATATAGTCAGATATTCATGAGTCAACATGACATGAACATGACATGTGAACACAAATTATCACCCCTAGAATTGAATGTTATTTTCTTTTGATTGTTTGAGAAGCTTGTAGACAAGTGGCTTCAATTCCATGAGTTTTTTTTTTTAGGAGAAACAAACACACACACAAGGGAGAGAGAAATAGGGTCTAAAACAAAGACACATCACAAACTTTATTATTATTATTTTTTTTTGAGAATCAACAAACTTTATTTAAAAGCCATGGTAACTTGCTTCTATAATGCTCTCTTATAATATGGCTTGGGATTGGGCTTATAATATCTGTAAAGTGTATACTTATTTTAGATTTTTTTTTTTTTTTAATTTTAAATCTAAAGATTTTTAATAGAGGAAAGAGAGAAAAGCTCCCAAGTACCAGTGTTCTTAGTTAAAGTTTGTGAAGTATGTAAAGCCATTCAGTCTTTCAGAGAGAGGAGAAGAGAGTGACAGAAGGCATCAAATGTTAAAGAAACTGGATGGAAACAATAGAGGAGAAACACAGTCTCAATTTAATTTTTTGATGTAGGCATATTTCTTCAAAGTCATGCTCCATTGAACTTGAACCAAATGAAACCCATCATTTACAAAGGTTTAGACAAAACACATATTTGGCCTTCCCAAGGCTAAGTCGGTACATTTTTTGTACTTATTGGAAGCATCATTTGTTTTTCTCTTCAAGAAAATAGAAGGAAATCTATAGACAGGTGTACACTGAGGTCTAAGGGCCTCAGTCTATGATAATTACTAGTGCTAAAGCCATAGCCTAGTAACATTGATAAAAAAAAAATTTCAACTGGCATTTATTGAACAATCATTTATGCATAAATAAATAAATAAATAAAAAACGTTCATACAAAGTAGTATAGTCCCACAAACTAACATAGAATTGTCTAAAATTATCAACAACAAAAAAAATGGATTTGTCTAAATTGATTAAGTAAATTAATGAGTATTATTGGCAGGATCAATATTCACATGCAAAATTAACATTATAAATGCTTCATATTTTAAACCAATCATTGGTTACAATATGAACAAAATCTTTTTGATGAATCAACCAATTATATTAAAAACAAACCAGAGTACATAGAGTAATCTTTTGTAAGCATAGAAAATACAAGCACAACAGTGTCACCTCAACACAGGCTAACAGACTAAGTCAGCCTATCCTTTAAAAACAAAATAATAAACCTACATAGCAAATAGCAATACAACAAAGGGATGATCCTTGTTAACAAACCATCAGTTGTAACTACATCAAGACACCAGAATGCACCATTTTGCAGAAGACCAGAAACAATAGCCATCATCATAACCATATTATTAAATAGCATACTAGGATTATGAACATTGCACGTTTGCTAGTGTCAAGTCAGCCACCATCTGCCAAGTTGTGTTGTGTCAGAAACGCCGGTGAACCTAATGAACTATGCAAGTTGAGGCACCTGGATGTGAATTTATTGGTCCTCTTTCTTTGGCTGGATCATTGTAATGGCGAGTAGGACCTAGTGGAATGTCATGGAGAGTTTTCCATCAATCACATATCTCCCAAATAATGAACATGAGAAGAAAGAATAATCAAAATAAGATCAGGACACTAGTAGGAGGGATAAATGTATTATTTATGTCATGTGTTATTGGATTATGAGCTATATATAGTTCATGATTCTGTAAATTTAGTCGTAGCAAAGCTTGAAGGCCCCCCACTTCAGTTGTAAGAATGAACTAGTTGGGGACAAAAAAAAAAGTATTGGCCCCTGTTTGAGTAGAATTAATGTGATATACTGTTCATCTTCGCTTCCATTTTTTCTTTTTTCTTTTTTTGGTTTGGAAAACCAAACAAATAGCTTGATGAAACATTCAAACCTGGTACGTCATTGTTTAACCGTTCAAACAAAAATGGTACAAAAAATTTCATTTGCTACTTGCATATCTTAACCATAAACCATTATTTGCTTAACTCGGGAAAGAGGGGATGGATTAAGCTAATGATGGACAATTTTAGCTGCATAAAAAAAATTAAAAAAAAAAAAAAAAAAAAAGAGCATAAACAAAGTAAGTGGAGGTAGACAGAGAGACAAAAGAGGCTTTAGTGAAATAGTAATAAATAAATAAATTAATGGGGAAGAAGAAGAAGAAGATATTGATATTAAGAAACAAAAGATTAGAGGTAAAGACTCCAATAATCAAACTATACTTTGCATTAATAAAATCATACATCACACCAAAGTGGTAGATCCTGATTCTGATTTGTGGGATCCACTCAAACCCCCACAAGCAAGGCTCTAACCCTTCTGGTTGTTTATCGTACCTATCCCTTCTTCCAAACCTTAACAACTCCACACCTCTCATCTTAAATGTTTCATGTTGTAATCCCTCTCTCTCTGTTCTGTCTCACTCACTCACTCACTCTCGCACACACGGGCGAGTGCTAAGCTATATTATCAGAGTTGCATAATCTTCAATATTATGTGTACCTCTTGCCAAAATGAGCATCTAGTAAAACTAACTTCCCATTGCTGAAAATGTTGCAGATGAAACTTAGCTTCACAACGTTAGCCCACCAAAACTCATAGTTTCCGTGTTCTTGAAGTTTTGCTATAACCCCCCACTAAAACTCGTCCCCTCTGTATGCCAACATCACGAGCAAACTGCATGGTTTGGACTGCAGCCTCAAGTTTTGCCTCAAAGCTCTCCATAACGGGTCTTCCTTTTTGGCTCATTGCTGCAATGAGCAATCCTTGTTCATTCTGGATTATGACTCCCGCTCCTGTTCTCTGTAAATCCTCAAAAACTGCACAATCAAAATATACCTTGTACATAGGTTTACTGGGAGGATTAAAATGCAGTGTGATATTAATACGTTGGCCTGTTACAGCTTGAGTTGTTGAACTACCTGAGTTGCAGATTGCTTGAAATTCCTGCCAAAATTCTATAGCCTCACCTGCTATGACACTTGGCTGTTCTGTAGACTGCTTAAAAACCCACTTATACCTTGCCTTCCAAATCATCCAGGACAATATCAGGAATTGCTCCACAGTGTTGTCACAGCCCACCTCCAATATAGGCCAAAATTTTCTAACAAAGTCTATGAATTCATGCTCTAATTACCTCTTTTCTGCAGCACCAAATTCTTTGTGCCTCTTCACAATTCTATAATACATGCATCATGTCATCCTCATTTAATTTGCAGCTTGGACTCATGGATGCATTAGAACCCTTCTGTTCACCAGATTGGCACATGCAAGTAGAACGTTATGACATGCTTTCCATGCAAACATCTTAACATTATTAGGGACCTTTGTTTTCCAAATTGAGCACCAAACCATCTCCACTGCAATTTTGTCGGAGCTTCCAATTCCTATTGAGCACATCCTATCTTGTACATTTTTTTTTTCATACCAAACTAGAAATTCAGTAGTGATGCACTGATGCACACCATCTATAGATAGTAGTATTGCAAGGCCCCCAAGGATTTTGCTCTTCATTTGAGATTGCTTGCCTACCACCACCCCGCCCAAAAAAATACCAAAAAAAAAAGAAAAGAACAAGAAAGATTTGAGTGAGATGTCTTGGAGGAATAAATTTACAACAAATTAATATGCATTGAGAAATAACAACATACTGAAATAGAGAGATTTCCAAGATAATTTTGAAAGAAATACCAGGAGATGGTTTCAATAGGCTGATAATCATGGAAAAAGGAAGAAAGCTATTAAATTATTCAAATTTTGAGCCCATCAGGACTTGGTGAATAATAGCTTACTAGCTCGTCACTAACTCATCAGACAATCTGAAGTGATAAAGCCTATATTTTCCCTTGTTATGATTTGGGAAAAGAAAAAGCAAGTTGACAAGAGGGAAATGTCGTGTAGCGGATGTATTACTATTAATAAATTCATAAGTTCTAGTACCTATTAGAATTTTCAGCAACCCAACCTTTACTTAATGTAATGAAGATGGGAACAGTGAAAAGCAAACTCATTAGATGCATAGGTATAGAACTCAAGATTGAATTTTAACACCCCTATCTACCCTACCTACGATAATTATTTTGAAAGAATAAGATTTATGCAGATTATTACTGTGCAGAGTTCCAGTAATACCACAATCAACAAAATTAAAACTAAGCTAACTGTTGGTTTATACCCATAACATTATCGGGCACTATAATACCTAGTACCGCAACAATAATAAAAATCTATACAAACTCACAAGATTTTCATGTTTGTTAAGCATATTTAAGGAATCACATATCCTAGATACAAACAACAATATTCAAAGCACAAACACAACATATATGGTGTGTTGAACATATTCATTTATTCTTCATCAAAAAAACTCAACTATTCGTCTTTTCCAACACCTCAATGTGCAAAGATGAATCAAGTATGGCTCTGTTTTGGAACTCTGTTCAACCTCGCCTCCTAGCTCATTCTGGAGCTAATTAAGTGACATTGATGGACTTCTTGAGTTCCCAATTAAACCAACAGAAGATTCATCTAGCTTAAGAATGTCAATGGAAGACGATATAAAAGATTGAGCTGCTGCAGCATACTGTAGAATTCTAGAGCTAATTATGTGTCACTTATAGAATGGAATCAGGACTATAGAATTCTAGAGCTAGTTAAGTGTCATTGATGGATTTCTTGAATTCCCAAATAAACCAACAGAATATTCATCTAGCTTAAGAATGTCAATGGAAGATGATATAAAAGATTGAGCTACTATGGCATATTGTAGGCACATTGATTACTGCATTAGAAAAAACTAGCTACTAAGAATAAACCCCAAAGAGAACCCATTGAGTTGAATCTTCACAAGTTTTCTTGGGCCCAACATGTTGATTAGGAGCTGTTCACATTTTCCTTGTTCATTGTTCTCACTTTTCAATTAGATCTCTCTATCCAACATCTTCCCCTCACTTATAAAACAAAACTGGAGTAGCACTTGAACTTTGTTGATAAAGAACAGTATATGCAGAAAAGAAAACATTCTATGAGACAAAGGGTCTCATTACAAAGCCTTGGCAATATGGAAATATCTTGACAATGAGTGGAAAACAAATTTTGCTAGAGGATTGGAAATACCGACCTCAAATGTCAGATAATGTATAAAGCTATCAATAAATTTGAGTAGGCTAAGACATAGCAGTGATGATCTAAGTCATTGCAATTCCTTGCATGTTAAGGGCACAAAATCCTTCAAAATTATATTGCAATTGAATTAAAAGAGCATGATGAGGCATATAATATGCAACAGGGTGAGAATACATGAAAGGTATTTTTTTCATACTTGATGCACTTGCCACACCTACATAGAGCTGATAGTCTGTGTTTAGAATGGAACGTAAAGTGAAAAAAATCAATTGTTACTTTGTCTTATCTATAGAAAATGGACATTGTACCTAATAATGAAGCAGACATATCTCAGAAATTCATGGTCACGCCATAGGATAGTATAGACCGGTGGGATGAGAAGAGTCAAAGCAAGAAGAGCATTTAACCAAAAGTATAGCAAATAAAAAACAAACTACAAATATCAATCTAACACAATTAAAGAATAAAAATAAATAAATAAAGAACCTAAAGGATGGAGCTTATGAGGCCTAAGAGGCTTTTGTATTAAGGAATGAAGGATAAATTAGCCTGGAAAGTAGAAAAAGAAGGTGGAGGAACAGACTCCATCCACACAACGTAGTTTGTAACATATCTAGCATGCCAAGCTAGGCTATAAGAAACCTTTTTACCTTCTCTTCTTGTATGAGAGTAATGTAATTCATTAAAACAACTAGTAAAAGACTTAGCATCAGCTATCAAAGAACCAAGAGGAGACAGAGATTGTATCAGCAGAAATGGCTTGAACAACCAGCATAGAATCCCCTTCCAGCACTGCATCTGTTATCCCAATCTCAATAGAAAATTCAAGTGCCCTTGTTGCTGCCGGAGTTTCAATTTCTGCTGCATGGTATCGACATGGAAGTTGCTGAGAGAGTGCTGCAATGGCTGAACCTTGTGAATCTCAGATGATCACACCAATGCCTGACATATTGTCTGAATCAAAAGTGGCACCATCTTAGTTGATTTTATACAAATCAAGAGGGGGTGGCTGCCAGGAAGCACGAGAATGTTGCTGTTGAGGGCACTGTTGTGGTGAGTTTGCAAAAGGCTGGGCTGCACAGTACTCATTGTACCTGATTGTTGAGAGCTGAGCAATGTCTGAGAGCATGCGGCTGGGCTGATTTAGTCTGACTTGGTTTCTTTGCATCCAAACAGACCAGGCCATCATAGAGAAAAGTGCAGGGCTGCTGTGTTGCTGCATTGTCCAAGATAGAAGCTCCTTAAAGTCGAAGAATTGATGATTTTGTTGAAAACCCCACAAGTCCAGGTCTGCCCAGACAGCGTCCAGATAGCATGTAATGGTGATTCTGAAGCCTCAAGACATCAGTCATAGGTGGAGCTAGTAATGATTGTATGATGTACCAGATTCTCCTTGGTAGGTAATGAATTACGGCAGGCTCTCCATACAAGATTCTTTACCTTATTTGGAATATTCAAAGACCACAATCCCTTCCATAGCTACGTTTCCTGAGGCAGAAAGCCACTCGGGTTTGCTGGTTCAGATTCTTCCTTCAAAAACCTGTATCCAGATTTACAAGTGTAGCGACCATCATGAGTTAAAGGCCAATAGAGTGTGTCCTCCGATACAACACGGGCTAAGGGGATATTTCTGATAACATCGGCTTCACTTGGAACAAATAGACCATCTAGCATGTCATTGTTCCAATTTCTTGTTTCATCATCAATCAAAATATCAACCGCGGCATCACACATGGACTCAACAATTGGAGAAGAGATCATAGATGAGTGATTTTTTGGCAGCCATTGGTGATTCCAGATTTGAATAGACTTCCCATTTCCCACACGCCATCTAGCTCCTCTTTGAATAACATCCCTGCCATTTAGTATGCTTTTCCATTTACTATCAGCTGTTTAAGCTTCTGTGAGAACAAATAATCCCTTTTCTTTTTCTTTTTTTTTTGGGATAAATAAACATTTTCAATAAAAATCAAGAAAGTTGCTACCACAGTACACAGGCTTGACTCAAGTACAATTTTCCTTTCACTAGTTATTTAACATGAAATCTTCCTAGAAGAAAGTGTGAATCTGCACCCAAAATCTGCTGCAAGATGTGATACTAATATGTTTCTGATTTCCATGGGTTGGTAAGTAGTCATTGTATCAAAATTATAATTGCAAGGTTCAATGAATCACACACGCGCGCACACACACACAGTTTTTAAAAGCCTTTTTTGTCTTTTAATATGTAATGAATAGTTTTTTATGTTGTGAATTTCAGCTTTTGGAGTTAGAGTGAATGATTTGTCTAATTTAAAACCAGAACTGGGGTGTACCTTGTGACACTGTTTTCATGGTTTTGAGAAGACCTTAACAACAAACTAATTTCTCTCAGGCATGTTTTGTCAAGTTTATTGTATGTGAAGTCCCTTGAACTAGTTTGAATTATGCTAAGAAAGATTCCTAGTCCACAGCTCTTCAACACCCCCTTCTTCAATACCTATTAAAATCAATTCCTAAAATATACCCACATCCAATTCATAAGGGAAAACAAATTAGGATTAATCCTAATCTGAATACAATATCGAACGAGTCTTGAACCCAGATTGTTTATCTACATGGTTGTGATGCTTCCCCTTTCTCTAGTATGGGATTCAAGGAGAGTGGTTGTGGTATTGGGGTATTTACGTAAGAATACCACACATATGAATCTTGAAAAAAAATTATTGGCAAGACAATCAATCTTTTTTTTTTTTTTTTTTTTTTAAATTTCCACCACTGAATAAGAGTATTGGGATCGGTACTAGCAGTTTTCTTACAATCAATCTTTGTTTTTCTAACTTGTGAAGAATGTGTATGTTCATGTATTTTTGGTGGCTTGAGAAGTTAAGCAACATATAGTGCTAACCTGAATCAGATAAAGTTCATTACAAAAAACTTGGCTACAGGTAAATTGGAACTTTTGCATTGGATTACAAAAGGTATACTTCTTTTCCTCATCAAATACGTTGTGTATGCAGATATAGTTTAATTGAGGTGAGTTCTTAAATGGACAAATGTCTATGAATATTAATACTTGAGCACAAACATTTAGAGAGCCCATCAAAGGATTTTAAAGGTTCCACACAGAATTTTCTAAATTGACCTCATCCTCAGTTCACAGTATGCCATGCAGTTTGAGATGGTTAGCTCATAACCTTTTGCAGATTTCAGAAGTGGGTTAAACTATTAAATGCTGATTTTCATTTTCCAACTATCCTTTCTAAATGCAAAAGATTGACCTGAAATTGGAGCTTTTCTGTTAATGCTTGTCTTGTATTCCATTGACAACAGTGTAACTCGGAACTACTTTAAAATTTTAGTTTGAGCTTTAGAGAATTGGGACAGAGGATCCTAAAGAATAGAATGATCAATTCCAAAAACTTAAGGAATAAAGCAGTTATATTAGTTGCTACAGTTGCTATCCGAACAATAATGAAGTTATGGCCCTGCCACCCTCAGTATAATTCAAATATCCTAAGTAACAGAAAAAGAACAAAAAAATAATAAAGACTTGTGTTTTTAAATTATATTATTGAAAAATAGCTCTTCAGCCAATCTACAAAATATATCCTTTCAGAGATCCTAACCAAAGGCATTAAAATGTCAAGCCATTTTAACTTTTGGGCAGCATGTCCTACTTTTAAATGGTTAGCTAAACTAGCATACTATCATAGACCCGTAAGGTGCAATGTTGTAGTGCGAATCATTCGATGTAGCTTTTAAAAGTCAAAATGATACACATTTTTCTAAAAATTTCAAGATTCTATGCGTTTGGTACACATCTATTTTTAAAAATAAGAAACCATTTGATTAAAAAAGAATGACTGGAACTAAGAAATTGACTGTTGCAGGATTATTCTTGATTACATTTGAGTACACATGCTTGATAAGGTAAGCAGAAAATATGCATCTTAAGTCGACCAACCAGATCAATAAAATATACATATGAAAACCTAATGTCCAATAATGAAAACTTGACTGACCTCCCATCCAAGGTGGAGGAGATTTTGGGCCTAATACTGACTCCAACACCATCACAATTAACTGCATTAAAAAAAAATAAAAATCAATTAACACAAAATAAATACTTGAGAAATGTAGGTTGAGATGACATCCATCTAGAACCAAATAATCCAACTATGGATGATCCACTTAATTGAGAGAGAGAGAGAGAGAGAGAAGGCATCAAATGATAAAGAAACTGGATGGAAAAAATGGAGGAGAAAACAATCTCAATGTATTTTTCTGATGGAGGCATATTTCTTCAAAGTTCAATCAAAATGCCATTTTTTTCTTTGATGGTGGAAAGAAATTGAATTTGGAGTCATAATTTACAAAGTCATGTTCCATTGAAGTTGAACCCAAATGAAACCCATCATTTACAAAGGTTAAGACAAAACGCATATCTGGCCTGCCCAAGGCTAAGTTGGATCCATTTATTGTATCTATTGGAATCCTCACTTCTTTTTCTCCTCAAGAAAGCAGAAGGAAATCTCTAGGCATGTGGGCACTAAGGTCTAAAGGCCTCTGTCTATGATAATTACTAGTGCTAAAGCTATTCCACCATAGCCTAGTAAACATTGATAAAAAAAATTTTAACTGACATTTATTAAACAATCATCTATGCATAAAAATAAAAAATAAAAAATAAAAAATCATACAAAGTAGTCCCACAAGCTAACATAGAACTGTCTAAAATTTAAAAAAAAAAAAAAGAAGAAGGAATTGCCTAAACTGATTAAGTAAATTAATTAGTATTATTGGCAAGGACAATATTCACATGCAAAATTAACATTGTACAGGCTTGATATTTTAAATCAATCATTGGTTACGATATGAACAAATTTTTTTTGATGAATCAATCAATTTTATTAAATACAAACCAGATTACACAGAGCCCTAAAGGGAACTACACTAGATGGAGGAATCCTTTGTAAGCACAATAAATACAAGCACAAAAGTGCCACCTCAACATAGGCTAACAGACCAAGTTAGCCTATCCTTTAAAAACAAAATAATAAACCTACATAGCAAATAGAAATACAACCAAGGGATGATCCTTGTGAACAAACCAACAGTTGTGACTATATCAAGACACCAGAATGCACCATTTTGCAAAAGACTAGAAATAGCAGCCATCATTATAGCCATATTATGTC
The DNA here is from genome assembly GCA_023621385.1 of Quercus gilva. Classification (NCBI taxonomy): domain Eukaryota; kingdom Viridiplantae; phylum Streptophyta; class Magnoliopsida; order Fagales; family Fagaceae; genus Quercus; species Quercus gilva. The sequence continues at coordinate 79,110,633 of CM042476.1, read as the reverse complement.
TTCTTAAATAGCATACAAGGATTCAAGCCCTATTTGCTGCATAATATCCATGGCATCTAAATTACACCCAAAGAAATTGAATAAGAAGGTAAATCCATAAGATATCCAAGATACATAACTATAATTCAAAGGGACAAAAAAAAAAAAATCACAGTTGCTAATAATAATAGAAACTTTTATGTTTTCAGGTATTGAGATTCATTCTAAAGTCTCAAAAATAAGAACATCGCATACCGTAGAAGTAGTTATCTTCTTCCACCATGTTTGTGGGCATTCTTCTTCAATCTTCTGAGCATGATATATTGCTCTAATTTGACCATCCTCACAAGGCACTTTGGTTTTCCAATTTTGAACATAAGATATCCCATAAACATTCCGAATATTGTTCCACATGCGTAACCTATGGATACAGCTTGCCAACAAAACCCATTTTCATGCTCTAAATTTTCATCTTGTTGCAAGGTAGGTGGTGGTGGTTGCTTTGCCTCGTGGTTGTCGCATGTTTTTGACAATGGAAACCCACACAATCTCAAGTTTTCGGTGTACGAATCATTGTTGAATGTATTGAATTGATTTCCTGAAGGTATGTGTCCTGTGAGGTGGTTATGTGATAGCTTTAAGACTGCAAGTGACGTTAGATCTACCAATTGACTAGGAATCTCCCCACCAAGCTTGTTGAAAGAGAGGTCTAACCATTCAAGATTGGTCAAATTTCCAATTGATGATGGGATATGACCTATAAGGTTATTGTAAGAAAAGTTGAGCCCCTTAAGTGATTTAAGCCTTCCAATTATCTTTGGCATCTCTCCTCCGAAACTATTGTTTGAAAAATCAATGCTTGTTAAGATGGTTAGGACTCTCTCCATCTCAATATACTGCCCTTTCATCATGATATTCAATGAATCTTGATAATAATTTTGTCCCATATATTTCGATGCAACTCCACTTTCATCCACATTCATCATGGCTTTCAAATATTCAAAATATGTTATTGGCAAAGGACCATTAAACTGATTGTTAGAGATGTCTATGATTCGCAAATTTGGGAAAGAAAATTTGGTTTTAGGATTGCCTATACAACCTTGAAATCTATTTGATCTTATGACAAGAACTTGCAATTTCTGAAGACTTCCCAACCAATAAGGGAAGGCTCCTTTTATCTTATTGTTTCCAAGGTCTAGAACTTCCAAGTCTGTACAATTTACCAAAGATTGCGGCAATGGCCCTTCCAATTGATTGCCATTAACGTTAATGTTCCTAAAATTATTTCCTTTGGAAAACATTGCAGGGATGTTACCATGAATATTATTCATTCGCAAATCCAACACCGAGAGGGTAGTAGAGTTTACCAAACACTTAGGAATTATGCCACTTAAGTTGTTATGAGACAAGTCTAAAACTTGAAGGTTAATTGCATCGCAGAATGAAGAGGGGATTTCTCCAGTTAAATTGTTTTTGGAGAAAAAGATAAATTGCAGACTGGAAAAATTTAGAGTGGGAAATGGTCCTTGAAGCAAATTGTCACGAAGATCAATATAAAATAATGAATTCATGCCCACATCCCGCAACCATTTTGGAACTCGACCATAAATTTTGTTATTGGAAAGGTCTAAGGTTTGTAACTGGGTTGATAGTCTTAAGAAAATTGGAAATTCACTAATATTGGAGGAAGACAAGTTCAATTCTCGAAGATTGGGCAGGAAATAGGTGAAATTATTATTGATGCTAACTGAGTTATTTGAAAAATCAAGATACCAGAGATTTTTGAGCTTTGAAAACATTTCTGACCCCAAAATGATACTCAAGTTATTTGACGAGAGAGATAGGCTAGTAAGGTTCACAAGTCTAGATATTGACCTAGGTATAGAACCCTGTAGCTTATTATTATCTAAATAAAGGCGCTGCAATGAATTGGAATTGAATTCACCGATCTCACCAATGAATTGATTACCTTCAAGATATAAAGCCTCCAAAGATGGCAAACTGAATAACCAAGATGGCAGTGTTCCATTTAGGAAATTTGAACTTGAATAGAAAGCAATTAGATTCAAACCGCTTACATGACTAGGAAGGGGACCAACAAGTTGATTGTACCCAAGGCCTAAAGTTGAGAGATTCGGCAAGTTGAATAATGATGACGGTAACAGACCTGTTAAAAATAATCACCAATAATTAAAAAATTGTTAGTTTGATGCGTCAGCCAAAAAGATCTAAAATTTAAAAATGATAATAGAATCTCACCACTAAAACTATTATTTGACAGATCCAAATATGTAAGTTTTGTAAGGTTCCCAAGCCATGCTGGAATTGACCCCGTAAAATTGCAACCAGGGAGAGCCAAATGCTTCAAGGACTTCAAATTGTAGATAGAATTAAGGAATTCTCTTGAAAACATTCTCCCAGAGAGACCTAAGAAATTTAAGGAACTACAGCTCCAATTAAACTTTAGAAGAGGACCTTCAAGGTCCCAATTCCTCCTTAGATCAAGGGTTTGTATACTGGGAAGGCAGAGGATGTTATTTTCGAGTTTTCCCCGCAAGTCACAGTAACGGAGACTAAGAGTGGTCAAAGAGGAGGATAGATACATCAAAGAATTAGGTCTAATTAAGGACATATTTGTGAAATCCAGAATAAGTTCCCTTAACTGAGTTAGGTTACCAATGACTCTTTTCCATACTGGAGCTTTGATTAAGAGCCCATTCTTAGAAAGATCAAGTGAAACCAGTGAAGACAATCGAGAGATTTCAAACGGGATTTGGCCCGAAAATCCGGAATCAGAGAGGTTAAGATGAGTCAAACTCTTAAAGTTGCCAAACTCAGAAGGAATTAGGGAGCCATTGGACCAATTGTCAGTGAACCAATTGTCAGTGAGGTTCAACCTCCTGAGATTGGGAAGAAAAAATAGGGTACTGTTAGAAAGAATTTTGCCAAAAAGCCAGCTGGAACTAAGGTCCAGGCCAACCACAAGGCTTGCATTTTTGTCACACTCGACCCCATCCCAAGTGCAACAGTGCTTATCCTCCTGCCAACTGGCTGTTTTAGGATAAGAAGTTTGTGACAAAGAAGCAGATTTATTAAGAGAGATAGACTTACTAAAATGGAGTAGGGCAGAGCATGGTGGCATTGAAGACAAGGAAGAAGAGAGAGACAATGGAAAGGGAAGTTGAGAATGCAAGATCAAACTAAACAAAGAGAAGACTTGATACTTCCAAGTTGAACGCCCCATTTGATACCCAATTCAACAAAAACAAAACTCTGAAAATGGAGTAGTATTTTTGATGATGTTATAAGAAAGGCATGGGATGAAATGAATATTAAATATAGGTGCTGCCAAGTCAACAGAAGTCATCCACCTTTCTTATATTAATAAATAAAAATAAAAAAGTTACTTTCACGTCACGTGTGAGGTGACGTGAAATTGTACAGCTTGTACATATCCTCATACTTTAAACTTTCTAGGAACCTCCATATATATCATCAGGTTAATTATAATATTTTAATAATTGCAAATTGAGTCCAGAAACTGACAATTAATTTGAAATATTGGGACCACAAAATTGCATTAGATTACTCTTCTTTTAAGAAAATAATTCTTTTAAAAATCGTTGGAGCGCTAAATATTCCATTTGAAATTGAAGTGGTTTTATATCTAGCAGAGTAAATATTATTATTGTGTACTAAAATTAAGAATTAAAATGGACAAGTCACTGGTGGAGTCAAAAGTTTAGAGCCTATTTAGTAAGGTATTTTAAGTAATTTTTTGAGCATTTTAAATATATTTACACATATTTTTATATACTTTTTCACCCACGTGTATATTAAAAACATCCAAATAATATTACTCAAACTCCTTGATCAAACACCCTTTTAATTTTGGGAACTTATATATAATTTTTTTGTGTGAAATTTAAAATAGTAACGTACAATATTCTGATTTGTTAATAAATAAATGATATTTTCAAGAGTCATTCGTTAGCCAAAGTCTGATAAAGATGTGGAGGTCACCATCACTTCTTGTTAGGAAATTGATAAAAATTAAAAAGTGATCAAAGCGTGTAAATTGGTGGAGGGTAGGAAGTTTGTGTTCACACTTAAAAGTTTGATTTTATAGACTTGCACAGTATTTTCTCCGCGCCAAAGTCTTTTTTTTTTTTTTTTTTACTTTTACTTTTATAAAGTACACTTTGAAATCTTAGGATCATTTGATTCTTGTGTTTAAATAATAGTTTTTAATTTTTTTTTTTAAATACGTGTAGGTAAAAAAGTGTATAAAAATACATGTAATATTATTTAAAAATTAAAAACATGTATTTAAATACATGTATCAAACAACCCTTTTTACCTTTTGAAAGTTTGTATCTTTTTTCTTTTTTGAAATCAAGGTGTGCAACCTTTCTAATTGTTTGATTAGTTAAATACATTTCTAAAATCATCTACTACTATTAAAGATTGTCCAAAATCATTATAGATTCCACTAGTTTTTTATTATTATTATCAAATAGATCTTTAACAGTGACACCAAGAAATTAAGGTCCCAATAGCGTGGAGGTTTAAAGCTACGCAATAATGCTACTAACACAATATATAGACATTTTTATCCATAAATATCACTTAATTATTATTCACATTTTATTTTATTTATTCAAAAATTAAGATTTCTTACTTAGATACACAAATAATAAGAAAATAACGGAAAAATTGTGCCTAAAAAGGTAAAGTAGGCCTAAACAAGTATTTGTGTTCAAACTTCGTTCTATAAAGTTTGATTTCACATACTAGCACCCTTTTTTTCTTTTCTTTTTTTCTTTTTTTTGCTAAAGATTTTTTTTTGGGTAGGTGCGAGTTTTTTTTTAAATTATTTGATTAGTTAAATGATACACGTTTCCTTTGTTGGTAGTAAAAGCCATTGCAATCTTTGAGCAAAAGGTTACAAATAATGCTAAAAACAAGAATTAAGATTGGTTCAAAATTTATAATTAAAAAAAAGGAGCAACAGTACCTAAAAAAAAGAAAAAAAAAGAAGGAGCAACATGGTCTTGATAACTATAAAGCCCAGAACTAGGAGTTGTACGTGGTCAACAGAAGTCTTCCACCTTTCTTTTATTTTTTATTTTTTAAAATAGTTAATTTCGAGTCACGTGTGATGTGACGTGGAATTGTAAAACTTGTACATGTTCTCATACTTTGCACTTTCTAGGAACCTCCATATATCTCATCAGATTAATTATAATATTTTAATAATTGCTAATTGAGTCCAGAAAGGCAGAAACTGGCAATTAATTTGAAATATTGAGACCACAAAATTGCATTAGATTGCTCCTCTTTTAAGAAAAAAATTTCTTTTAAAAATCGTTGGGAGTGCTAAATTTTCCATTTAAAATTGAAGTAGTTTTATCTAGTTGAATAAATATTATTATTGTGCACTAAAATTAAGAATTAAAATGGACAGGTGGCATGTGGCATGTGGCATGTGGTTTGTGTGTGTATATATATATGTGTGTGTGCGTGGGGATTAGGTTCAAGTTTACACTATGTATAACTTTAACAAATATTATATCACTTAATAATTTATTATTGGATGTAAATTTTGACAAATTTACTATTAGATTACATTATATTCATATACTTCACATGCTTAAAATTTCAAGGTCATCAAATATCAATAGTCATGTTATCAACAATTATTTAAATTCAAATTTTTGTAATTTAAAATAATACATAAAAGATGAGATTGTGAATCAGATGATAAATGATATTCAATTGACATGAAAATTCGTATGCATATTAAGGACATAGAGAACATATAATTCAATTGAGGGATTTTTAAAATATGAATTCAAATACGAGTTATTAGATGGTGTAATATTACTTAATATATATATATATATATATATATATATATATTAGTAATAACTTCAAAATAGTATATCGAAATAGGTCGGTACAGAAATATTTTGTTCCAATGGACAAACCAAAACAGGGGTTCGAAATAGTATTTAAAACATTGGTTATGAAATGTAGAAAACTACACTGATATTAAGGTTTTATTATTCAACCATGAGTTGTACGTGGTCTTGATCAAATATTCTCATTCATAAAAATAAAGTTATAAAAAAAAAAAAAAAAAAGATATTTCCAAGAATCATTCATTGGTAAGTGAGTATTACCTATTGGGCCTAGTTAGTAAGATACCAGGCCGGCAAGTCTCAAAACTTGGGTTCGAGCCTTAACAATTAATTACGTGTTGGTGCTCCTTATATCTCATCTTCATCCCAAATGATTCAAAGAATAATAAATGAGTTTCTCACGGGCTGAGAGTACGGGGTCTAACCCAGAAGCGGATAGGATACTACTATGGTCATGCCTAGGTAGGACTCGCTACCTATTTTTTTTAACAAAAAAAAAAAAGAGTATTACCTATTAATGAAAGTGGGCCTAAACAATTAATTGCATTTAGATTGCAAACTCTCAGGGAGTATTACTCACACTGCTTGCTTTTTTCTTTTTCTTTTTTGGGTCTAGCCACATACACCATCAATCTTGTTAGTTGCTATGCACATCTCCAACGCCATCACATAGAAGTTTACAGAAATTGCAATTACTGAGCATTACATTTCACCCTTTTTCAATGTTTTCATATATTGTTGCTATGATTTTTTTTGTTTTTACTATTGCCAAAGACGAGGAAGTCTACAGCAAACATGTATATTTATGACAATAGGTTTTTTTTTTTTTTTTTTTTTTTTTTTTTGAGAACCATGAGATTATGATTTTAGCTAGCTAGTTCGAAAGCTTCCTTAAGGCATACTGTAATATCAACATCATAAGAAAGCGTAGAAAAGTCCCATAAGGTTCGTGTTTAATGGTTACAAATAATTATAAAAACAAGGATTAAGATTGGTAACATTGGTTCAAAATTTATAATAAAAAAGAAAAAGAGCAACGTGGTTACAAATAAATAAAAGAAGGAGAAGGAGAAGGGGAGGTGGAAAAATTGTGCGTAAAGCTTGGGGCAATTTTCTAAAAGGTAAAATAGACCTAAGCGTGTAATTGTTAATTGGTTAAATGCAAGGTATGAAGTTTTTGTTCAAACTTATAAAGTTTGACTCTACAAACTTGCACATCCTTTTTTATTTTTTCATCCAGTCTCTTTTCACTATTTTTTTTTGGATAGAAATAAAGTCGTTTTTACTCTTTACTTTTTGAAAGTGCATCGTTTAAAAATAAAAAATAAAAAAAGATTTTTTGAAATCAAAGTGCATGTCGTTTTGAAAGTGCGTAGAGAGGGAGCTGCAAGTTTACCTCAATGCAGATAGCCAATTAATGAAGGATTTCAATGAGTTCCACACAAAACTTGCTGGACTGAATAGGTGAAATTCCAAACAAAATCTTATGAAGGCCTTTATCCAGATAACATGGCTTGACCAAGAATTAACTTAATTGAGGATTTTGTTGGACTTGAGAATATTGGAACCATTTCTTCATATTAATTGTAAGACTTTTTTTTTTTTTTTTTTTTTAGAATATTAAATATTTTTAACACACACACCGGGAGATGAGAAAAGGTTTTTAAAGAAGCTTACAGTGATGTATATTCAAAAAGGCTTAAATATTAATTGTAAGACTGAGTGGCGTTATTATTGCTGTAAGATAATCTCTAGCACTCAATATTTATTCAAAAATATTAACTTCAAAAATGCTGTCTAGTCTTGGTTGTAACTTGCAAGAATTCAAGGCATATACATGCGGATTCAGATCTTTTAAATTTCCTAGCGTACTCTACAACGTAAAATTCTTTAAATCTCAACCTTTCTATTAAAATAAATGGTTAAGATGGTGACACATCAATTCACTAATACAATCTTAAATTAGTCTTTCAAAACACATAAATATTCCTATTTATCCTAAACGTCTTTCAACTTCTAGACTTATCTCTCAAATTTTTATTTATTTATTTATTTTTTAAATTATGGACTTATCTCTGTTTCTTCTCTTTTCAGAAAAATCATCAACCCAAAAACATTGATCATTATAACTTAAGCATTTATCTCCACGTTTCTATCTTTAAAAACTAAATAACAACCCAATCATTTTTCATCAGATGCTTTTTTCAAGGGTATAGCTTGCATCTAGCGTTGTTGGCAACAAGATCTTTAAAGTTGGTTCTAGATTCTTGAACCAGTAAAAAGCGTTTGCATCTCCATCTGAAGAGAATTGCTCAAGCTTGTTATTCTAACTTGTTTCATCCTTGGGAGGATTAACCATCCCAATGTTGAAGATAAACCTAGTATTAAGACTTGCTCTGGCTTGGGAGTCCACCTTGACGGCTTGACTTCACTGGTTCATTTCTTAGTAAATGTTAATATTAATATTCATTTCTCGTAAATCATCAATTGAGGCAAGGATTTTTTTTTGAGTTGGCGATTTTATGGAAAAAGACAATTTAAAAAAAGAAGTTGAATGGTGTTAAGCTGCTAACGTCAACCTTTACTATACATTAAGTGTACTTTTTGTATTTTAAGACTAATTTAGGGCTGTATTTATGAATCGATAACGTGGCAATATCTTAAACATTTATTTTAAAAGAAATGTTGAGATTTAAAGAACTCTACACTGTAGAGTACTCTGAGAAATCTAGAGGATTTGAATCTATTAATATTTATTGTGCATGAGTCAAGCATATTGAGTTGAGCTTTGGTGTTCATTTATTGTCCATTTGTAGTAGCTTATTTTTATAGTGTTTATCAAAAGATATATTTTTTTGTAATTTTTATGTTAAATGTGTGACAAAAAATTAAAAACTAGTTTATTTTAAAAAAAAAATTAAGTTAGATTATTTTAAAAAATTTGAGACAAAAAGCATAAAGCAGAAAAAAAAAATTTGCATTTTTACCCAAATAGACTCTTGAAATGCAAGAACAGTGGAGCAGAGTGTTAATTTTATCATCAAGAAAATCTGTAGTTTATAAATTTAAGTGTAAAAAATTGAAGGAAAAAAGAAACCTTGATTTTTCTAGTTAGTGTTTGTATCCTGGAAGTCGTGCTCGTGCTGGGAACAACTCTTTAAGAAAAGATCTATAGTTTATGCGCATTCAATATTACACCAATGCAATAGGAGATATTGGAATTTGTTACCGTATAGACAATGTGGATTTGTTTGCTGATGATACCACAAATTTGGCGACAAGCATTAATTGTAAGTCTTGTAGATGAGGACCCACCATATTTTTGGGGCCCTTATTTAGATTCATTTGGATTCATATCAATTTTCTAAACTTAAAACAAATGGTGCATTGTATTTTAGACGGTATTTTGATTCGTCATTAGTTATAAATCCCACTATGTTTACCTGTTTACAAAATTTGTGATAAATATTTTATGGTCTATAGAGAAGAAAAAAGATAAAGAATGAGTGGTTATTTTCATTTTAAAATTTTATCTTCTCTTCTTATTGTTTTATCTAATAAATGCAAAAATCATAGGTGAATCCCTTCATGACTACCTTTGAGAAGCCAATGTTCATTTTTAAGTTGATATCATGAGATACTTTGTATGCAGGGAAGGGATCTAAAGGTGCCACACATAAAACTGCAGGATGAATTAACCCAACAAATCCCTATTATTATTGATTAATAAATTGGTTATTAGTTGAATATATTCAAAATTGGTCATTAGTTGAATATACTCAAAATTTATAATGAATATACCATTTATATATGTATATCTATAATTTTTTATAAATTTTATTAAGTATTTGTGTATTTTACGATACACAATACAAAAAAATAAAAAATCGATTTACAATACGATTCATGTTTTGACAACTATGATATGAGCTTAATCGGTTTTTGTTGCTTTTAATTTAAGAAGTGTTATGTTCACAATATTTTCACAACAAATCTTATGTGGTAAGTTGTTGCTGGTTCTAATTTAAACTCACTATTGAAATTAATTTCTTGCTCTTTAATAAAAACCAGTAAGGCAGTAACAACCTACAACTTAGAATTTATTATGAAAATATTTTGTTATATGTACATAGCATTTCTCTTTAAATTTCTACCATAAGTTAGGGATTGACTATGTAAGTCTTGTTTATGGGCCCTAGGTTCATTTGGTTACATATATCAATTTTCTAACTTGTGAAAGCGCAACTTATTTTATACGAAAATTTGATTAGTCATTCAAAATTTAACAATCTTTAAGAGAAAAGTTATGTGTACAACATTTTCATAATATTTTCACAATTTCTAGGTGGTAAGATGTTACTTGCTTTTACTAGTTGACAAACTTAGCACATTACTCAATTAATGATAATTCACATTTTGAGATTTAGAATTAGTTCAATTTGGCCTGGTTTTTGTAGTTCCAATAAGGAGTACTAACTTGTAAACTCATGCATATGCATAAGTACAATTTAAAATATGCAATTAGATGAAACGATTATTTTTTATATAAAATATGAAAATACATTTTCATTGATAACAATTGAAATGATTTTTTATTTGTTTTAAATAAACTTATATGTTATATTTTCAAATATACAAACATTATATATGTTGTATATAAATTTGGTAAAACTTTAATATGCATTTTGTTATGCTTATTTGTAAATGTATTCCATGAATATGCATAACGCTACAGGCTAGTGTTTATTATGTATTGGATGGGCATGAACTTTAAAATTGTAGAGCACAAGGTTAATTTATCATCAAGAAAATCAGAAGTTCACGAATGTGCAAATGTCAAACCTAGCTAGGAACTTTGTTGCTCAACTGGCATTTTCTAGTGTTTCTAATAGAAAGTTGGAGACAACCAAAGTTTAAATCTCCTTATTGATTGTAACTGCTGAATTTTTTTTATTTTTAAAAAGGTGTCAAAATCTAAGATATTGATTTTCTTATTAGTGCCTATATCTCGGAAGTCTTCCTTATGCTCGCACAATTTTCTCATAAAAGATCTAGCTATGATCAAATTCCTTCCCATGCACACTAAAGCGTTAAATATACTACATTCTTTTTCTCCATCTGATAAAATACTGTGGAAATTGTCATCCAAGTTAATTGAAATATGTGATGCCCTGGCCTATAATCTTTTCTAATCAGTACTAGTTTAAACAATTCAACATTCCTTTGATGAAATAGGTGATATTGGAATTCACAATGTATACTGATGGAAATTTAGACCCCTTAAAAACAACAAGATCGCGTAGCCTAGTTAATTAGCCAAGTTGTTACTTAGTCAAATTAAGCAATTCTAGGTTAAAACAATCAAATAATCATATCATGCATATAAAACATATAAAGCAGCGGAAATAATAAAGAACACAAGATATAATCACCCAGGAAACCACACGGAAAAACCTGGGGAGGATTTGACCCACCGATCCTCAAGGCAAACCAGAATTCACTATGAAAGAATTGAAGTTCTTACAAAAGGACTACAAGCTCCCCCGCTCGACTTCCTAATGCTACCAACCAGTAGAACTTCCTGACACGACCACGCGCAGGCTCCGAATCCACGGACTACTTCTTTCTTGAATTCTTCAATCAGCTACAAGCTCCCCGCTTGTGTTTCTTTAAACTCCAATGGCTGCAACCTTTTTGATCATCAAGATGTAGATAATATCTCTACCTTGAAAACCCTAAGTTTATGTGAAGGAAAGCTCCTCAAAGATCTCACAAGAGATTCACATAAACAGCAAATATGAGCAACAAAGACTTAGAGAGGTTTGGATACAAAACCCTAATAAAAGGAGGCACAAGAAGCACTCTAATCTCTCTCTCCAAAGTTCTAAAAAAACGTTCTAGGGTTTTCCTTATATATAGGAGTGTTTTACTTGAACCCCAAGACGTTTAAATAGAGTTTGGGCTGAACTGGAACTCTGCAGAAAAATAAATCTGTACGTGGTTCGATCAATCGAGTCTAATTTTCGATCGATCGAGACTTACAGATTTAGTCCAATAAATTCTGCAATCACTCGATTCCAATTTTACAAATAAACATACTTTGAGCAAGCCTAAACCTAGACTAAATATATTGTTTTGATCATGGTTTGCCAACATTACACATTAGAGTTTTAAATACATAAAATCCTAAATCTTTAGAACCTAACATATACAATGAGTTTGTTTGATGTTGTTAAATTGCTGTAGCTAGCTATTGAAAAGTCTAGTGTGATTAGTTCCAAAAGTCATGTGCATTACGAGTGAATAAGTGAAATGATTGTTAATAAAAAATGTGATTATTAACAATCCCTCCGGATATCAAACACTTAACAATTAATTCCTCTCACAGTGGTTGTTTGTCTTTAAATTTGCTTATTTTATGATCCATATATACTGAAAGATATTAGTAACATGTTTTCTAATCTGTTACTTTTGCAGCTCTGTTAGTGATAATAAGATAAGTAAAAATGGAAGAAGTGACTTTATCATACAAACAAAATAAGCATAGATTTTTTTTTCTTTAAAAAAAAAAAAAAAAAAAGGCCATTGCTAGTGTTGATCCTTATAAGAATTGAAGCATAGATTAAATTTTCGTTATTTTTGACAAGCTTTTTTTTTTATAAAAAAAAACCCTTCTGTAATTTCTTATTTTGTGTTGGTTTAAATTGATATTTTTCTTAAGCTTTCAAAGCATGGGCTTTAGATAAGATGTTTAACTCTTATACGCCATGCATTGAATTTTAAGTCTTGTACATGGAACAAGTCAAGATAAGAATATAGTCCATTTTGATCAGCTATAGCTTCATTCGCTAGACACCAATTTTCTTCCTACCAAAAGTCCAACGTATTTTGATGTAAATTTCATTGATAATTATTTGTATAAAAAATTCAAGGATCATTAATGTATTACCATTCAAGGATGAAATTTCTTCCCATGCACACTAACTTTGTGTACACTCCAAATTTTTTCTACATTTTGTAATGATATGTTGTGGAAAGTGTCATCCAAGTCCAATATACTTGAGAGTTGTAGTTGAGACCATGACCCAGAAGCTTTACTATTCAATTCTTTTGTGTGCAAAATTAAACATTCATTTGATTTGATAGGAGTTAATGGAATTTGACACCGTATACATTGGGGTTTGTTTAGTTGGCAAGTCATGTTCTTTAGTGTGAAAAGTCTAGAATGGAAAAGTCTAGTATGATTAGTATAGCAGTGTGCAAAGTTGTCTAAAATGGAAAAGTCTAGTATGATTAGTCTGGTGAAATTGCTATAGGTACTAAGAACTCTAGTATGATTAGTTGGCAAGTCATCTTCTTTAAGCGGGAAAAGTCTAGGATGGAAAAGTCTAGTATGATTAGTATAGCAGCATGCAAAGTTGTCTAGAATGAAAAAGTCTAGTATGATTGGTCTGGTGAAATTGCTATAGGTACTGTTGGAGCATTTTAATATTAAATAATTAAAATGAATAAATGTTACAACATAAATGTAAAGATGTGGGAGTGAAAATGGAAAATAAGGAGTTAGTGAAAATGTTTAATCCCACATTGAAAAGGAGAGAAACTATTTTATTCTTTTCAATTGTGGTGACTAATGGGCTAACATGAATTGTCTCAAATATTGGGCTAGATACATGCGCAAGAGGGAGGTGAAGGGTAGAGGCATTAAAAATGGAAATGAATCAACCTCTTGGATCCTCCTACTTGATAGCCCATCAGAATAATTACTATATCCGTTGGTGAGTAAATGGCCCGAATTAATACTCCATTTTTATTATGGAAAATAAAGAGCCATTAACCCACTTAATGGACTATCCGTTTGAGCCTATTCATTATTCCAAAACTCCTAATCTCACCATTAATTGTGTAACTCCAGCCCATCAAATTAATATCCATCAATTAATCTTGAAACACCCATTACATCAGAATAATAGACCTAATTAATCAGATTAATTTGGGTAGTAGTTTCGTGAGTCCCGTTGAGCCTATAAATAGACTCATTCAGACTCACCAACGGATATGGTAATTATTCTGAATGGGCTGTTAAGTAGGAGGATCCAAGAGGCTGATTCATTTCCATTTTTGATACATCTACCCTTCACTTCCCCTTGCACACGAATCTAGCCCAATATTTGAGAAAATTCATGTTTGCCCATTAGTCACCACAATTGAAAAGAATAAAATAGCCTCTCTCTTTTTTAATGTGGGATTAACCATTTTCACTAACTTCTTATCTTCCATATTCACTCTCACATCTTTACATTTATGTTGTAACATTTATTCATTTTAATTATTTAATATTAAAATGCTCCAACAGTACCTATAGCAATTTCACCAAACCAATCATACTAGACTTTTCCATTGTAGACAACTTTGCATGTTGCTATACTAATCATACTAGATTTTTCCATCCTAGACTTTTCCCGCTTAAAGAAGATGACTTGCCAACTAATCATACTAGAGTTCTTAGTACCTATAGCAATTTCACCAGACTAATCATACTAGACTTTTCCATTCTAGACAACTTTGCATACTGCTATACTAATCATACTAGACTTTACCATTCCAGACTTTTCACACTAAAGAACATGACTTGCCAACTAAACAAACCCCAATGTATACGGTGTCAAATTCCATTAACTCCTATCACATCAAATGAATGTTTAATTTTTCACACAAAAGAATTGAATAGTAAAGCTTCTAGGGCATGGTCTCAACTACAACTCTCAAGCATATTGGACTTGGATGACACTTTCCACAACATATCATTACGAAATGCAGAGAAAATTTGGAGTGTACACAAAGTTAGTGTGCATGGGAAGAAATTTCATCCTTGAATAGAAATACATTAATGATCTTTGAATTTTGTATACAAATAATAATCAATGAAATTTACATCAAAATAAGTTAGACTTTTGGCAGGAAGAAAATTGGTGTCCAGCGAATGAAGCTATAGCTGATCAAAATGGACTATATTCTTATCCTGACTTGTTCCATGTACAAGACTTAAAATTCAATGCATGGTGTATAAGAGTTGAACATCTTATCTAAAGCCCATGCTTTGCAAGCTTGAGAAAAATATTAATTTAAACCAACACAAAATAAGAAATTATAAAGGGTTTTTTTTTATAAAAAAAAAAAGGCTTGCCAAAAATAACGAAAATTTAATCTATGCTTCAATTCTTATAAGGATCAACACTAGCAATGGCCTTTTTTTCTTTTTTAAAGAAAAAAAATCTATGCTTATTTTGTTTGTATGATAAAGTCACTTGTTCCATTTTTACTTATCTTATTATCACTGACAGAGCTGCAAAAATAACAGATTAGAAAACATGTTACTAATATCTTTCAGTATATATGGATCATAAAATAAGCAAATTTAAAGACAAACAGCCACTGTGAGAGGAATTAATTGTTAAGTGTTTGATATCCGGAGGGATTATTAACAATCACATTTTTTATTGACAATCATTTCACTTATTCACTCGTAATGCACATGACTTTTGGAACTAATCACACTAGACTTTTCAATAGCTAGCTACAGCAATTTACAACATCAAACAAACTCATTGTATACATTGCGAATTCCAATATCACCTATTTCATCAAAGGAATGTTGAATTGTTTAAACTAGTACTGATTAGAAAAGATTATAGGCCAGGGCATCACATATTTCAATTAACTTGGATGACAATTTCCACAGTATCTTATCAGATGGAGAAAAAGAATGTAGTATATTTAACGCTTTAGTGTGCATGGGAAGGAATTTGATCATAGCTAGATCTTTTATGAGAAAATTGTGCGAGCATAAGGAAGACTTCCGAGATATAGGCACTAATAAGAAAATCAATATCTTAGATTTTGACACCTTTTTAAAAATAAAAAAATTCAGCAGTTACAATCAATAAGGAGATTTAAACTTTGGTTGTCTCCAACTTTCTATTAGAGACACTAGAAAATGCCAGTTGAGCAACAAAGTTCTTAGCTAGATTTGACATTTGCACATTCGTGAACTTCTGATTTTCTTGATGATAAATTAACCTTGTGCTCTACAATTTTAAAGTTCATGCCCATCCAATACATAATAAACACTAGCCTGTAGCGTTATGCATATTCATGGAATACATTTACAAATAAGCATAACAAAATGCATATTAAAGTTTTACCAAATTTATACACAACATATATAATGTTTGTATATTTGAAAATATAACGTATAAGTTTATTTAAAACAAATAAAAAATTGTTTCAATTGTTATCAATGAAAATGTATTTTCATATTTTATATAAAAAATAATCGTTTCATCTAATTGCATATTTTAAAATGTACTTATGCATATGCATGAGTTTATAAGTTAGTACTCCTTATTGGAACTACAAAAACCAGGCCAAATTGAACTAATTCTAAATCTCAAAAATGAGAATTATCATTAATTGAGTAATGTGCTAAGTTTGTCAACTAGTAAAAGCAAGTAACATCTTACCACCTAGAAATTGTGAAAATATTATGAAAATGTTGTACACATAACTTTTCTCTTAAAGATTGTTAAATTTTGAATGACTAATCAAATTTTCGTCTAAAATAAGTTGCGCTTTCACAAGTTAGAAAATTGATATATGTAACCAAATGAAACTAGGGCCCATAAACAAGACTTACATAGTCAATCCCTAACTTATGGTAGAAATTTAAAGAGAAATGCTATGTACACATAACAAAATATTTTCATAATAAATTCTAAGTTGTAGGTTGTTACTGCCTTACTGGTCTTTATTAAAGAGCAAAAAATTAAATTCAATAGTGAGTTTAAATTAGAACCAGTAACAACTTACCACATAAGATTTGTTGTGAAAATATTGTGAATATAACACTTCTTAAATTAAAAGCAACAAAAACCGATTAATCTTAGATCATAGTTGTTAAAACATGAATTGTATTGTAAATCGATTTTTTATTTTTTTGTATTGTGTATCGTAAAATACACAAATACTTAATAAAATTTATAAAAAATTATAGATATACATATATAAAGGGTATATTCATTATAAATTTTGAGTATATTCAACTAATGATCAATTTATTAATCAATAATAATAGGGATTTGTTGGGTTAATTCATCTAGCAGTTTTATGTGTGGCACCTTTAGATCCCTTCCCTGCATACAAAGTATCTCATGATATCAACTTAAAAATGAACGTTGGCTTCTCAAAGGTAGTCATGAAGGGATTCACCTATGATTTTTGCATTTATTAGATAAAACAATAAAAAGAAAAGATAAAATTTTAAAATGAAAATAACCACTCATTCTTTTTCTTTTTTCTTCTCTATAGGCCACGGAATATTTATCACAAATTTTGTAAACAGGTAAACATATTGGGATTTATAACTAATGACGAATCAAAATACCTTCTTGTTAGTTTTTAGACCCCTTAAACAATAATTGGATTAACCTAGTTAATTAGCCAAGTGATTACTTAGTCAAATTATCAAATTTAGGTTAACACAAATAAACAATCATATCAGGTACATAGCAGCGGAAATATAAATAACACAATGATATGATGACCCAGGAAACCACACCGGTAAAAATCTGGGGAGGATTTAACCTAGCTATCCTCAAGGTAAACTTGAATCCACTATATGAAAGAATCGAAATTCATACAATAGGACTTAGACCACTAACATCCTATTGCTACCCACTAGTAAAACTTACTGACACGACCACGTGCAAGCTCCAAATCTACGGACTCCTTCTTTCTTGGATTCTCCAGCAAATACAAGCACCCTCGCTTATGTATCTTTAAACTCTTATGGCAGCAACTGAATGATCATCAAGTTCTTAAAGAAATCTCCTCCTTGATAATCCTAAGCTTATGTGAAGGAAAACTCCTCAAAGATCTCACAAGAGATTCACATAAACAGCAATATAAGCAACCTAAAAACATGGCTAGGATTTGCCTTATATACCTAGGGCAAAACATAAAACCCTAAACATTTTAAATGAGCTAGCGCTGAGTTGGAATTCTGCAGAAAAATGCATTCTGCCCGAGATTCGATTGATCGAGCCTAAGCTTCGATCGATCGAGCTAGGCCAAAATGCACAGTAACTTCTGCATCAGCTTGATTCCAACTTTATATAAAATGGCACAACTTTGAGCAAGTCTAAACAAGACTAAACAACATGTTTTGATCATGATTTGCCAACATTACATATTAGAGTTCTAAATATATAAAATCCTAAGTCTTTAGAACCTAACAAAATCCCCCTTTGGAAATCCGTGACAAAACACTAAATAAAAGCTCAAAGTTTACAAATAAAAGCCCTTTACAAAAATAATGCTCATAACAACAAATCCAATCCTAACTACTATCCATCAGTTGCAAGTGTAGACAACAGCAAAATCGAATCTTGCACGTGATTACCACTTGTATGTTTTTAGACCCCTTAAAACACAATTGGATTAACCTAGTTATATAGCCAAGTGATTAACTTAGTCAAATTATGCAATTCTAGGTTCTCACAATCAAAACAATCATATCAGGTATATAGCAGCGGAAATATAAATAACACAATGATATGATGACTCAGGAAACCACACTGGTAAAAACCTTGCCTTGTATACCTAGGGCAAAACAGAAAACCATAAATGTTTTAAATGAGCTACGGTTGAGTTGGAATTTTGCAGAAAAATGCATTCTGCCCGAGATTCGATTGATCGAGCCTAAGCTTCGATCGATCGAGCCAGGCTGAAATGCACAGTAACTTCTGCATCAGCTTGATTCCAACTTTATATAAAATGGCACAACTTTGAGCAAGTCTAAACAAGACTAAACAACCTGTTTTGATCATGGTTTGCCAAAATTACATATTAGAGTTCTAAATACATAAAATCCTAAGTCTTTAGAACCTAACAAACTCCCCCTTTGGCAATCCGTGACAAAACACAAACTAAAAGCTCAAAGTTTACAAATAAAAGCCCTTTATAAAAATAATGCTTATAATAACAAATCCAATCCTAAGTACTATCTATTAGTTACAAGTGTAGACAGCAGCAAAATTGAATCAACCTGTATATTTCCTGAAACAATAAACAAAACGCATAAACGCATGTGTGGAAATAATACAAGTAAACAAAATAAAATCTTGATTTCACAAAACACAAAATAAAGAGATATATCAATGAATAACATCATAAATATAAATCAATAAGCAGTGAAACAAGAAACATATATATCAAAATAAATGTATCTCGACCTAACATAAATAGCCCAACAGCATACATCAAGAGCCAATAAAAAATGTAGATACAAAGTGCAACTCCTAGATACAATCTAATCACCATAGGCTCTCAAAGACAATCAAAACTCCCCTTATCAACAAAAACTCTATAAGCTACTCAAAATGCTACTCCCCCTTTTTGTGACGGAATGCCAAAGGGCAATCAGAATCCATCATCAAAAGGAGGTGGCAAAGGTTGTCGTCTAAAATGCGCCAGCTCTGCACGCAAAACACGAACTTCATCGAGCAAGTCCACCAAAATCTGTCCATGAGCCGCCTGAACGATCAAGACATGATTCAACATACGTCGAATGTCAGAATCATCCGAAGTAGTCGGTGGCGAAACATCAGCATCAGTAGCAGCAGCACCAGACGCCTCAGCCTATGCATCACCTGTAGAAGTGGGAGGAGGGGGTACAACACTACAAGGCGCAACTCGAGGAGCTCTCATATGAGCAGCCCTCTGCCTAAGGAAGGAAGCACCTATGGGAGCAGTAATATGTACGGGCTCAAATGCGGGGAAACTATCTAAACCTTAAAATGGAAAAATCCTATGAATGAAAATAGGATAAATAAGAGCGTGACCAACAGCGCTACTCCTATAAATCTTGTTCAAAGAATGAAGAAACAAATGGGGGAAAGAAATAGAAGCACCAGAAACAAGCGCATACAAGAACACACATCGCTCAAGAGGGATGGTGTGGAGATGAGAAATAGGCCACAAAGAATGATACGTTATCCTAAGAAAAAGATAGGTAGTCTAAGGAAGCTCAGCAGACGTGATCCGAGGATCAGAACCCCACTGGATAGAAGACCCAGTGATGTATGACATAACATCATCAAGAGGTGGAGACTTCTCATAAGGATAGTCGGGCTGCCTAACAACCGGAACCCCAAGAGCTTCAGCCACTACCCTAGGGGTAATGGTGAACTCTACACCTTGTATCCAACTCCTAACAAGGGTGTTGGAATCATAGACGTGGCAAGAGAGGTTCGAATAGAACTTTCTAATCAGGGCAAACGAGGGTGGATGGTCTATCTCCAATAAAGACAACCAGCCTTGACTCTCAAAATTTGCCCTAATGGCAGGATCTAACTCATCTAACAACACCTTCCGCTCAGCCCAATTTTTTCTCTTAATGTTCAGCTTCTCATAGGCCTCTCTACATTTGTCACTTCAAAACACCTCATTCCTAGAGGGAGACACAGAAGAGGTGGAGGGTGTCCTATGGGCTCTAGTCTTCCTAGGAATGATGTTAAGGAAAGGACAAAGACACAAAGCAGAACCAAAAAGAACAAAAAAAGGAAAAACTAAGGGCAGACTGCAAGTTAGCATAAAAAAAAAAATAGAATAAAAATCTATATGATGCATGAACAGTTAAATGTCATGATGCATGCTCTAATGTAGTGAAACAACATTCAAGTTAAGTTCAAATTCACAAAATTGGCTTGAGCATAGAGTTTCTAACAAAAACTCCAAAACTTGAAAAACCACTTGTTTGTTTTTATAAAAAAAATTGACCAATTGATCATCACACAAGGTAGAATATAGTTTAGAATGATCAAATACATCAATTCAACAAGCCAATTTCATCAATTAAACCCAATATGAACAAAATCCCCAATTCGGATTAAAACAAGCCCTAGAAATTTCAATTTCTCACAAGTCACAGAATTTATCAAATTAAACCATCAAGATCAAGTTTATAACATCCTAGAACAAAAACCCATTGATCAATTTCAGAAAATATGGCTTGAAACATCAAAAACCCCAATATGCATAGGTTCAAAAATTTCAAAGAAAAATGCATGAAACTTGAAAATAAAAGAAAAAGGAGGGGCAATAAGGTCTTACCAGCCTTAGAGGACAAAAACCTTGCAAAAGATTCAGAGGAAAATGACAAAAATTTGACGTGGAGCCTAGTCCAAATCGGAGAGAGAGAGAAAAGCTTAAAAACTTTTGAAAAAGTGATTTTGAAAAAGTCAAGATCTGATTTTTTTTAAACCTGATTCACGATTTTCGATTGATCAAAAATCAGTTTCGATTGATCGAAACAAACAAAGGCTCACCTAAATTTTTCATCGCAATTTCAATTGATCGAAAAACAGGTTCGATCGATCGAAATTCTAGAAAAATCAAATTTTTGAAAGACAACGAAATTTTAAACAAAAACACCTCAAAGCATTGAATTTTTCAAAATAAAATGCATGAGTATGAGATGAAATACTTTTCAAAAACACAAGTTTTAAACCCAGATTTTCCAAAATTACGATTTTCAAACATTTTCCCTTTAAATTTTCAAGCATCAAATATGTTTTGAATAAAACACAAGGTATTTTCAAACTTGGTTGGTCAGACCAAAAACACACACAATAACATGTACAGTGTTTAGCAAAGAGTAACTTGTGTAGTGTGTGCAACTAGTAAAAGCTTGAGATACATGTGAAGTGATATGTGAATAGCAATTAAGCACAAAGTTTACAAAATTCATCACATAGAATTTGAAAGAGACTATCACCAAAAGAGTTACATCATATAACTCCCACATCTCTTAGAGCAAAAGCTTGCAATCATGTAAGTTTTTTGATTTTTGCCTCATAATATACATACCAATTTTAATTGTTCAGAAACTTATTAAATAGCCGGGATAATGTACACACCAATTTTATTTGATTTGATTTAGCTTTAAGTCCAATAATGTACACACAAATTTTAACATTTAAACCGAGGCTACACCTTATGTTCTTTTTGTACATGTGCTACACTTTCTCGAGCACAAAATCTTACAATATGCACTAAGATGTTCAAGATTGGCTAGTGAACAGTGGTGAGATGGTTATTTATGCCTTTCTCAAAAGGTTCAAGTCCGATAGTCAAAAACATGTGACTTCAAGATCAAGACAAAGTGATCAAAAACTATAAACATCTTTTCCACACAACATGCACTATAAGGCTTCAACTAGTAAAGTGCAATAAATAAGCTCATCAAAGCTAAACAAGGTACACAAGACATGTTACGTGAAAATAAATTGACCAACTTTGTTTTCAAAACCAATAAAATAATGCAAAACACAATTTGCTTCCCTTTTTCTTCCTTTTTTTTTTTAATTTAAAAAGAAGAAACAAAAACAGTCCTAGAATGAAATGCATGAATGTTATGCAATGCAAATCCTAGAAACAAAAAAAAAAAAAAAAAACAAAAAACCAGATAACAATGGTCACAAAGAGTAGAGCAATAAAGCACAAGGACCATGTCAGAAAGACTCAATTAGATCGAGCCTTTTGCATCCAAAACTTTTTAGATGCACCACGAGCATTGGAGTTCTTATTCACATGGGAATGATTATCAACTCCAGGATTGGAATAAAGGTTTAGAGCCTTTACCAATTCACCAATGAGTACCATTGGATCTTGTGCTTGAGGCATATGTACTTTTGGTTTGTTTGCCCTCTTAGTAGCTTGTAGCTTGAAACAGTTTGAACGAATGTGTCCAGACTTTCCACAAAAATGACAAACCCAAGCAAGTTTACCATGAATCTTGTCCTTAGAAAGGGTAGACTCCTTAGGTTTAGACTCTTTCATATCAATCCTAATCTTCCTAAATGGTGAAACTTCTATAGGTTTGACAACTTTACTCACAGGGGGTTTGATAGTTTCACTCACAACCTCACTCACAGAAGGTTCAAAAAAGGATGAAGGAACAAAGTTTGTGAAATGGGGTCCAGACACAGAGATGCTTTCAATAAAACCTAAACTAGATTTGTCAGAAGGAGACTTTTGAACACTCAACATTTGATCAAGTTTAGAACTAGTAGATCTAGCAACAGATAAATCAAATTCTAATTTCTTAACTTTATTAAGCAAAAGCATATTTTCAGTTTTCACATTGTTCAAAAGTTCATTAGCATCAAATAGTTTAACAAGCAAATTCTTCTTATTAAGCTCAAGAGTTTCAATTTTCTTCAGGTCAAGTTCAACATTCATAGCATCCTTTGCTGCAACTTTGCAAAGTTTATTGTAGGCCTCTTGAAGATTTGCATCCTCAGAGAGTTCCCCATCAGAAGGGTTCTCTTCAACAGACACGCTTTTATTGACTACAGCAGTACCAATGAAAGCAATGAAGTTTCCATCCTCGTCACACCCAGACTCATCATCAGAAACTTCATTATCACTAAGGGTTACGGCCATAGCCTTATCCTTAGACCTCAAGAATGTAGGACATTCAGATTTCACATGACTATACCCTTGACATCCAAAACATTGAGGATCCAAAGAATTATTAGGAGATTGAATTACTTTTTCTTTAGGTTTATCAGTGTTGCTAACCTTAGTGGGATCATTCTTCCTAAAGTTTCTAGGTTCAGTAGTGTTTGTACTTCTAGCCCTTCTGTTACATTCTTAAGAAAGTTTCTAAAGTTCTTGGCAAGGTAAGCAATCTTTGTAGCAGAGAGCTCATCATCAAATCCACCCACCTCAACATCATCAACTGACTTAAGAGCCATTGACTTGGATTTGCTCGCTTTGGGTAGGTCCAACTCATAGGACTGAAGAGATCCTACAAGTTCATCAACAAGGATGGAGTCCACATCCTTGCTTTCAGTGATGGCAGTCACTTTGGGTCTAAAATCTTCAGTTAAAGATCTAAGAATCTTCCTAACAATTTTAGGTTGATCACAGATTTCTCCCAAGTTGTATGCAGAATTAGCAATGTCATTAAGTTTAACATAAAATTCATCAAAGGATTCATCATCAGACATCCTAATGCTCTCAAATCTAGTAGTCAATTGCTGCAACTTATTTATTTTAACTGCCTTTGTGCCTTCATGCACAGTTTGGAGGATATTCCAAGCAGTGTGAGTAACCTCAACATTAGAGATTCTCTTAAATTTCTCCATAGAAACAGTGTTAAAGATAGCATTCATAACTTTACTATTGAACGCAGCTGCTTCTTTTTGAGAAGTTTGTCACTCACTCACAGGAGCAGTGGGCTTCTCCCATCCGTACTCAACATAATTCCAAACTCTCTCATCAATAGATTTTAGAAATGCTTTCATCCTTACTTTCCAAAAAGCATAATTATTCCCATCAAAATGAGGAGGAATAACTAGAAAGTGTCCGTATTCCATGACAACAGGGGTCAATGATCAGCTCAGAGATCAAAAGATCTACAACAAAAGAGCTATTTGCTCTAATATCACTTGTTAGTTTTTAGACCCCTTAAACAACAATTGGATTAACCTAGTTAATTAGCCAAGTGATTACTTAGTCAAATTATCAAATCTAGGTTAACACAAATAAACAATCATATCAGGTATATAGTAGCGGAAATATAAATAACACAATGATATGATGACCCAAGAAACCACATCGATAAAAACCTGAGGAGAATTTGACCTAGCTATCCTCAAGGTAAACTTGAATCCACTATATGAAAGAATCAAAGTTCATACAATAGAATTTAGACCACTAACATTCTATTGCTACCCACCAGTAAAACTTACTAACACGACCACGTGTAAACTTCGAATCCACAGACTCCTTCTTTCTTGGATTCTCCAACAAATACAAGCACCCCCGCTTGTGTATCTTTAAGCTCTTATGACAGCAATTGAATGATCATCAAGGTCTTGAAGTAATCTCCTTCTTGATAACCCTAAAACTATGTGAAGGAAAGCTCCTCAAAGATCTCACAAGAGATTCACACAAACAGCAATATAAGCAACATAAAAACGTGACTAGGATTTGTCTTATATACCTAGGGCAAAACATAAAACCCTAAACGTTTTAAATGAGCTAGGGCTGAGTTGAAATTCTACAGAGAAACGCATTCTACCTGAGATTCGATTGATCGAGCCTAAGCTTTGATTGATTGAGCTAGGACGAAATGCACAGTAACTTCTACATCAGCTTGATTCCAACTTTACATAAAATGGCACAACTTTGAGCAAGTTTAAACAAGACTAAACAACCTGTTTTGATCATGGTTTACCAACATTATATATTAGAGTTCTAAATACATAAAATCTTAAGTCTTTAGAACCTAGCACGTCTAAAATACAATGCACCTTTTGTTTTAAGTTTAGAAAATTGATATGAATCTAAATGAATCTAAATAAGGGCCCCAAAAATGTGGTGGGTCCTCATCTACAAGACTTACAATTAATGCTTGTCACCAAATTTGTGGTAACATCAGCAAACAAATCCACATTATGTATACGGTAACAAATTCCAATATCTCCAATTGCATCGGTGTAATATTGAAAGCGCATAAACTATAGATAGGGGTGTCAATGTTCGACCCAACCCGCGAACACGACACGAACCCAACACGGGTTTTTTCGGGTTAGGGTTGGGCCTTAATGGGTTTGGGTCATAAACGGGTCGACCCGAAAGCAACACGATAAGAAACGGGTCATAAACGGGTCAACCCGCATAACCCACAATAGACACGTTTGACACGCCAATTTATTTGTGTCAACCCGAAATAACCCACTTAACACAACTCGTTTAACTCATATAACAAATAAATATTTATTTTATTTTAGAATTGTCAAATACCTTTTATATCCAACATATATTTTAAATTTAAAAAGAAAAGTGAGTAATTACAAAAATTTACAAGGGATATAATTGGAAATTGAAACTTTACCGACCCTAGAACTACTAATATATAGTTTTGTTTGGCATAAAACTTACACAAATGAAATTGGATGAGCTTGTGGAAGATGTTATGAATTTGGACATCAACAAAGAATCTATGGATGATAATCGTGGTCATAGTCAGGATTAGTCTACTGCTTGCTCAAATTCTTTTAATATTGATACTTAGCATTTGACAAGTTCTAAGAATATTATATTTTTGTTGAACTATGTTATTTTATTTTTGTAAAACTTTGTTATTTTGAATTTGGGTTGACGTGTATGCACTGTTTTCTAGATGAACTTATTTCTAGATGAATGTTATATTTTTGTTGAATTATATTATTTTGAATGTGGGTTGAAGACTTGAAGTGTATGCACTGCTTTTTGGGATGTAAAAAAAAAATATTTCTAGATGGATGTTATATTTAATATTATGCAGGTTGAAATGGGTTAGTTACATTCGTGTCAACCCAACACGACTCGTTTATTAAGCGTGTCATATTGGTTGGGTCAGGTCAACCCACTTTATTAACAGGTCGGGTTAGGGTTGAAGGATCATGACACGATTATTAAATGGGTCGGGTTAGGGTTGAGCCATTTAGTCGAATACCCCTACCTCAACACGACACGAACCCGACACGCTAACCCGAATTGACACCCCTGTCTATAGATCTTTTCTTAAAGAGTTGTTCCCAGCACGAGCAAGACTTCCAGGATACAAACACTAACTAGAAAAATCAAGGTTTCTTTTTTCTTTCAGTTTTTGATGCTTAAATTTATAAACTACAGATTTTTGATGATAAAATTAACACTTTGCTCCACTGTTCCTACATTTCAAGAGTCTATTTGGGTAAAAATCCATTTTTTTTTTCTGCTTTATGCTTTTTGGCTCAAATTTTTTAAAATAATCTAACTTAATTTTCTTTTTCAAATAAACTAGTTTTTAATTTTTTGTCACACATTTAACATAAAAATTACCAAAAAATATATCTTTTGATAAACTCTATAAAATAAGCTACTACAAATGGACAATAAACGAACACCAAAGCTCAACTCAATATGCTTGACTCATGCACAATAAATATTGATGGATTCAAATCCTCTAGATTTCTTAGGATACTCTATAATGTAGAGTTCTTTAAATCTCAACATTTCTTTTAAAATAAATGTTTAAGATGCTGCCACGTTATCGATTCATAAATACAGCCCTAAATTAGTCTTAAAATACAAAAAGTACACTTAATGTATAGTAAAGGTTGACGTTAGCAGCTTAACACCATTCAACTTCTTTTTTTAAATTGTCTTTTTCCATAAAATCGCCAACTCAAAAAAAAATCCTTGCCTCAATTGATGATTTACGAGAAATGAATATTAATATTAACATTTAATAAGAAATGAACCAGTGAGGTCAAGCCGTCAAGGTGGACTCCCAAGCCAGAGCAAGTCTTAATACTAGGTTTATCTTCAACATTGGGATGGTTAATCCTCCCAAGGATGAAACAAGTTAGAATAACAAGCTTGAGCAATTCTCTTCAAATGGAGATGCAAACGCTTTTTACTGGTTCAAGAATCTAGAACCAACTTTAAAGATCTTGTTGCCAACAACGCTAGATGCAAGCTATACCCTTGAAAAAAGCATCTGATGAAAAATGATTGGGTTGTTATTTAGTTATTAAAGATAGAAACGTGGAGATAAATGCTTAAATTATAATGATCATTGTTTTTGGGTTGATGATTTTTCTGAAAAAAGAAGAAACAGAGATAAGTCCATAATTTAAAAAATAAATAAATAAATAAAAATTTGAGAGATAAGTCTAGAAGTTGAAAGGCGTTTAGGATAAATAGGAATATTTATGTGTTTTGAAAGACTAATTTGAGATTGTATAAGTGAATTGCCGTGTCATCATCTTAACCATTTATTTTAATAGAAAGGTTGAGATTTAAAGAATTTTACATTGTAGAATACTCTAGAAAATCTAGAAGATCTGAATCCGCATGTATATGCCTTGAATTCTTACTAGTTACAACCAAGACTAGGCAGCAGTTTTGAAGTTAATGTTTTTGAATAAATATTGAGTTCTAGAGATTATCTTACAGCAGCAATAACGCCACTCAGTCTTACAATTAATATTTAAGCCTTTTTGGATATACATCACTGTAAATTTCTTTAAAAACCTTTTCTCTTCTCCCCGTATGTGTGTTAAAAATATTTAGTATTCTAAAAAAGAAAAAAAAAATCTTACAATTAATATGAAGAAATGGTTCCAATATTCTCAAGTCCAACAAAATCCTGAATTAAGTTAATTCTTGGTCAAGCCATATTATCTAGATAAAGTCCTTCATAAGATTTTGTTTGGAATTTCACCTATTAAGTACAGCAAGTTTTGTGTGGAACTCATTGAAATCCTTCATTAATTGGCTATCTGCATTGAGGTAAACTTGCAGCTCCTTCTCTACGCACTTTCAAAATGACATGCACTTTTATTTTAAAAAATCTTTTTTTATTTTTTATTTTTAAATGACGTACTTTAAAAAAGTAAAGAGTAAAAACGACTTTATTTCTATCCAAAAAAAAAAATAGTGAAAAGAGATGGGGTGAAAAAATAAAAAAGGATGTGCAAGTTTGTAGAGTCAAACTTTATAAGTTTGAACACAGACTTCATGCCTTGCATTTAACCAATTAACAATTACACGCTTAGGTCTATTTTACCTTTTAGAAAATTGCCCCAAGCTTTACGCACAATTTTTCCACCTCCCCCTTCTCCTTGTCCTTCTTTTATTTATTTGTAACCACGTTGCTCTTTTTCTTTTTTATTATAAATTTTGAACTAATGTTACCAATCTTAATTCTTGTTTTTATAATTATTTGTAACCATTAAACACGAACCTTATGGGACTTTTCTACACTTTCTTATGATGTTGATATTACAGTATGCCTTAAGGAAGCTTTCGAACTAGCTAGCTAAAATCATAATCTCATGGTTCTCAAAAAAAAAAAAAAAAAAAAAAAATCCTATTGTCATAAATATACATGTTTGCTGTAGACTTCCTCGTCTTTGGCAATAGTAAAAACAAAAAAATCATAGCAACAATATATGAAAACACTGAAAAAGGGTGAAATGTAATGCTCAGTAATTGCAATTTCTGTAAACTTCTATGTGATGGCGTTGGAGATGTGCATAGCAACTAACAAGATTGATGGTGGCTAGACCCAAAAAAGAAAAACAAAAAAGCAAGCAGTGTGAGTAATACTCACTGAGAGTTTGCAATCTAAATGCAATTAATTGTTTAGGCCCACTTTCATTAATAGGTAATACTCTCTTTTTTTTGTTAAAAAAAATAGGTATTGGGTCCTACCTGGGCATGACCATAGTAGCATCCTATCTGCTCCTGGGTTAGACCCCATACTCTCAGCCCATGAGAAACTCATTTATTATTCTTTGAATCATTTGGGATAGAGATGAGATATAAGGAGCACCAACACATAGTTAATTGTTAAAGCTCGAACCCAAGTTCTGAGACTTGCCGGCTTGGTATCTTACTAACTAGGCCACCCAAGTGTTGGTATCAATTGGTAATACTCACTGACCAATGAATGATTCTTGGAAATATCTTTTTTCTTTTTTCTTTTTTTTATAACTTTATTTTTATGAATGACAATATTTGATCAAGACCACGTACAACTCATGGTTGAATAATAAAACCTCAATATCAGTGTAGTTTTCTACATTTCGTAACCAATGTTTTAAATACTATTTCGAACCCTGTTTTGATTTGTCCATTGGAACAAAATATTTCTGTACCGACCTATTTCGATGTACCATTTTGAAGTTATTACTAATATATAAATATATATATATATATATATATATTAAGTAATATTACATCATCTAATAACTCGTATTTGAATTCATATTTTAAAAATCTCTCAATTGAATTATATGTTCTCTATGTCCTTAATATGCATACCAATTTTCATGTCAATCAGATGTTATTTATCATCTGATTCACAAACTTATCTTTTATGTATTATTTTAAATTTCAAAAACTTGAATTTAAATAATTGTTGATAACATGACTATTGATATTTGATGACCTTGAAATTTTAAGCATGGAAAGTATATGAATATAATGTAATCTAATGGTAAATTTGTCAAAATTTACATCCAATAATAAGTTATTAAGTGATATAATATTTGTTAAAGTTATACATAGTGTAACTTGAACCCAATCCCCCCCCCCCCCCCCCACACACACAAACCACATAGATAGGTTAGATATTTTTAGTGCTATAAATGAAACATGTGGATGATCTTTGGCAAAGAAATCACACAAAGAAAATTTTTTTTCATAAATTTGATTACCAGAACTAATCACATTTGGGTGGGTAGCTGAAATACTGTTGGTTCACATTCATTCTTCAGTGGAGAGGTAACCGGAGCATCACTAGTGGCTTTTTTTTTTAGGCATGAGAGAGGGAGATTCTAAGGCATGTTCGGTTGGAAGAGAGAGAGTTAGAGAGAGTTTCTAAAATTTTTGAATAGGGGTAAGAGTGAAGAAGAGAGAGAGGAGAAATTGAAAGAGAAGAGAAAAATGAGGGCTCACATGGATCACTGATGTGTCTAATTGAGCTGTCCAATTCTTGAGCATTAGATCAATTGAATGGCTAGGATTAAAGCAATTGCACACCGTGCAATACCCTAGGAATTGCACGGGATATGAATCCACAGTCCCCCACCCCTCACCCCCTCCCATTCAGTTTTTGGATCCCACATTCCACGTGGCACTCTTATCTCGATCACTGTGCCTCCTAATGATGATCGC
The DNA here is from genome assembly GCA_023621385.1 of Quercus gilva. Taxonomy (NCBI): domain Eukaryota; kingdom Viridiplantae; phylum Streptophyta; class Magnoliopsida; order Fagales; family Fagaceae; genus Quercus; species Quercus gilva. The sequence continues at coordinate 79,079,944 of CM042476.1, read as the reverse complement.
ATCGGCAGGCACCGTAAGATCCTCACCTTTCGATCCTCTGCACTCTACGCTCTATGCTCTACACTCCTACTCCTACTACTTCTTTTTACCGCCTATTATTATTATCTACATATATATATATATATATATAACCGTAGTCTCTGAAACTCCCACAATTTTCCATGTCACCACTATTTTTTTTCTTTTTATTTTAGATTCTTTTTATTCTAGGTTTTAAATCTTATACATTTATTATTTCTCTTCAACGTGTAATTATCTTTTCAGTGTTACAATAGTTTGGTTTAAGTAAAACTCTATTAAATATATTTTATTGCCCTCTCCAGAGCTTATCATATCATTATTATTATTTATATATAATATAAATTGAAGATTAAAAATTAATTATAATTTTTTAAGATACCTCACGTTAGAATTTAAAAAAAAAAACTCACTTTAGGTTTCCAAAAAAAAAAAAAAACTTTAGGATTTAAGAAAAAAAGAGAGAGACTCCTAGTAGGACTTTTTCTTCTCTCCCTAAAACCCTAGCAATTACCATCTCAAAACCCTAAACTTAAATTCACTTTAAGATTAAAAAAAGAACAAGAAGAGAGACTCACGAAAAAAAAAAAAAGAAAAAAAAGAAAAAAAAAACATAGGTTCTTTCGTTTTTATTTGCTTTCATATGTGCTTGAGATTTTCATTCTATTTTATTCTTTTGTTATGTTTAGAATTGATTTTTTTTTTAGTATTTGGGTTAATCTCTATATTTTGATAGTGTTTTTGTGGGTTTAGTTTTTGGGTCGAAATTTCTAATAATTATTTTATATTGTATATGGCAGATGAAGCATCTATATTTTTTTGGAGAAAAATCAAAACTACAACCTATGTCTTCCAGCCCAATGAGTGGTAAATTTTTATTTGGTATTTTGTATATGAATTTTTTGATCGTAATTCTTTACCTTATATGTTTTTGCTTTATTGAGAATTTTTATTTGGGTTCATGTAATTTTTTGTTTTCTTAATTAAAGCTATGATTTTTGGTTGATTGATTTTTTTTTGGATTAATTTCAATTGATTATTTGTTTGGATTAATTTCAATTAATTATTTGTTTGGATTCAACTTAAAAGATAATAGAATTAGGTGTTATAATTTTGATAATATTCCATGTTTTGAATTGTTTATATTGTTATTACTATGACTAAGTAAGATTTGTTTATATGTTTGTAGTTTATATTAATTTTGAGTGTGTGTGTATATATAACTTTTGAGAATTTTGCTTTATTAATTTAGGAATTGTAAGTTACTATGTAAATTTCAGTAACTATGCAAGACAATATAAGCATATATATATGGTATAAAATTTTATAAAAATCTTTCTTACAACCCAATAACATTCTATGTTAGACAACACTTCTAAACTATAGAAAAGTATAGAAGTTAAATATTTCTTCCCATTGTATTTTATTTAATTGTGACAGATCTTTTTTTTTTTTTAAAATGCTAACTAGGAAAATGTCTATAATATGCATATTATTGACCTAATTTTCTATTTCTAAATTTCTTAAAATTTTATTATATAAATAATTTTTCTGTGCATCTCACGAGTTAGCGACTAATATTATATATATATATATATATATATAACCAAAGCCTCTGAAACTCCGACAATTTTCCACGTCAGCACAATATTTAAATAAAATTGTTATTTTATTTAAATAAAATTATTATTTTTAGTCCAAACTTAACAATGAGTGAAACTCTATCTCTCTGACAAGTCCAACTTAAACTCAAACTCATCATTTTTTTTTAAACAAAATTATTTTTGTTTAATCCAAACTTAACAAGGAGTGGAACTTTATCTCTCTAACAAGTCCAAATTTAACTCAAACTCAAACGTTGATAATTTTTCTTTAATATTTTTTGGCTTTTCAAAAGTTTTAATATCTAAATTTTTAAGTTTTTTTTTTTTTTTTTTTTTTTTGTAGTATTTGAAATTGTTTGACAAATTTTTTGTAAGCCATTGCTATAGTGTAGTTTCTTAATCAATTTAAGATTTTATAAAATTATTTTAGTCTACCTCACAAATAAGTAAGTTTCTGTGCACAGTACAGGTTTGCGACTAGTTATTATTATTCCTCACCACTAATACCTAGGTCTATCTATATGTGTGAGCTATATAGACACGAGAATAGCTTTTGTCATTCTGTTCCGAGAGAGTCTCTCTGTGACGCAAATTCAAATATGGAATCAGAATTGTCTCGGGCGGAGGCCATGACTGACTGACTCGTGAGACTATCACACAATTCTTTTGATTCATCGCTTTTCACCCACCCCGTAATCAACATCATTTCTTGAACCCCGATTCCATCCAAACTAAAACCCATATGTTAGTAGCAAATCATCAAGTAACCCATTTACATTTGGCAACGATCTTCAGTAGCAAATGTTGTTTTGTAAATCTGGTTGCCTAATTCTCTTTTCAAATTCTTGTGCTTTGCCTCATTTAATTGAAGTAGATTCCTTTTTGAAAGCATTTAAATTAAATAATTTAACTTGCTGATTAAAAGATTAGACATAATACTAATAGCGGCGTAATTATCTTTTTAAATTAGCTATAGATTCCTCGTATAAGAGTTAGGATTGCTAAAAAAAATCTATGTGCACCTAAATCCAAATATGGTCTTCATTTTACCAATTGTTTGTAACCGAGTATGCATTTTTTTTTTTTTTTTTTAAATCAGGATATTGCTCCGCACTCCTCCAATACAGGCCAAAATATTCTCACAAAGTGTAGGAATTCATGCTCTAATTACCTCTTTACTGCAACACCAAATTCTTTGTGCCTCTTCACAAATCCATAATACATGCATCATGTCATCCTCATAATACATGCTTTAGAACCCTTCTGTTCACCAGATTGGCACATGCAGGTAGAACGTTATGATATGCTTTCCATGCAAACATCTTAACATTATTAGGGACCTTTGCTTTTCAAATTGAGCACCAATCCATCTCCACTGCAATTTTATTGGAGCTTCCAATAAAATTTACAACAAATTAATACGCATTGAGAAATAACAACATACTGAAATAGAGAGATTTCCTAGATAATTTTGAAAGAAATACCAGGAGATGGTTTCAATAGGCTATTAATCATGGACAAAGAAAGGAAGCTATTAAATTATTCAAACTAGTGTTTAACCCGCGCAATGCGCGGGATTGTTTTACATATTAATGAACTTTGCATCTATAATAAACTTAGTTATCATACTTCTACTACATATATTCAATTCACTTTTTGTGTGTACTTCCCTGCTATGAAAGACAAAATATATATATATATATATATATATATACATATATATATGACTTTAAGCAATTAAAACTTATATGACAATTTCAAATAGCAAATCTGCTATTCCTAGGAACCCAATGAATCACACCGAACTAAAACTTGTAAGACAATTTCAATTTTATCATCATAAGAGAAACTAAGTTCTAGATGTTAATTTTGAGGAAGGTGCATCTCACATGTTAAAAACATTGAAATTAAAATTCACTTAAGATACCAACAACAAAAGTAAGAAAGAAGGGCACAATCAAAGCCATTCTCCACAAAACAGGATAGAAGACACTAATGTACAATCAGAGTTCAACATTGAAATTTGAAACAAGTGAAAAGATGAGCTCTCTCTCTCGCGAAGAAAAAGATGAACTTGCGCGCAGTAAGAAAAAGGTTAAAGCTGTTAATCATGCTGAGTTCAGTGAGGAACCAAACTTTAGCCCATCATCTCCAAACCATGGTTCGGCCTCTGGGAAACAGGGCATGTCTTTTAAGGAGAAGCTACTTGGTGAAATCCTAGGGGCTTATACTCAAGCCTTCAACTTTGGGGATAGTATGGAAGATGATGTTGATTCTGATGAAGAAGTGGAGTCACTCCGACAAGGCCTGGTTGCTGTAAAATTTTCTAAGGATTTCAAGTAGCATATAAGAAGGCCATGGGCTAGAACTCTCATTGTTAAGGTCTATGGTAGGTCTGTGGGAATTAATTTTCTTCAAGCTAAGCTGCTTGCTCTGTGGAAACCAGCAGGAAGATTGGATTGTGTGGATCTAAGTGATGGTTTTTTCCTCACGAGATTGTCATTGAAGGAGGACTTTGAGAATGTGTTGAAGAAGGGACCGTGGTTTATCGGTGACCACTTTCTGTCTCTTAGACCGTGGGAACCGAACTTTAGGCCAGACTTAGCCAATGTGTCCTCCATTGCAGTATGGATTAGGCTAAATAATTTGCCTATTGAATACTATAATGCTGAGGCGTTACAACACATTGGAGGAGCTATTGGGAAAGTATTAAGGGTTGATACTGTTAGGTTCTAAGGTCATAGGATTTTGTGTATTTAGAACTCTAATTTGTAATGTTGGCAAACTATGATCAAAACAATGTATTTAGTCTAGTTTAGGCTTGCTCAAAGTTGGTTAAATATTGTGAAGTTGGAATCTAGTGACTGCAGAAGCATTAGGGCTTCTCGGCCTGGCTCGATCGATCGAATGTAATTCTCGATCGATCGAAAATCGGCCCAAATGCAATTCTGCAGAAATTCCAGCTCAGCCCTAACTCTTTTAAAACGTTTAGGGTTTATGTTTTTGCCCTAGGTATATAAGGCAAAACCCTAGCCACGTTTTTAGAGTTGCATAAGTTGTATTGTTGCTCATACATTGCGGTTTTGTGTAAATCTCTTGTGAGATCTAGAGGAGCTTTCCTTTACACAAAGCTTAGGGTTTTCAAGATTGAGATTACTTCAACATCTTGATTATCAACTTGGTTGCTGCCATTGAAGCTTAAAGATAAACAAGCGGGGAGCTTGTAGCTGATTGAAGGAATACAAAGAAAGAAGTAGTCTGTGGACTCGGAGCCTGCGCGTGGTCGTGTCAGGAAGTTTTACTGGTAGGTAGCATTAGGAAGTCAAGCGGGGAGCTTGTAAGTTCTTTTGTAAGAACTTCAATTCTTTCTTAGTGGATTCCGTTTTGCCTTGAGGATCGGTGGGTAAAATCCTCCCCAGGTTTTTCCGTGTGGTTTCCTGTGTGATCATATCACTGTGTTATTTATTATTCCGCTGCATTATATTTTTGATATGATTATTTGATTGCTTTAACCTAGAATTGCTTAATTTGACTAAGTAACAACTTGGCTAATTAATCTAGGCTACGCAATCTAATTGTAGTTTAAGGGGTCTAAACCCTTCAAGTGGTATCAGAGTGGGTTGCTCTTCTGTTTGAGATTTTTTTCTCTGAGCTGATCCTTGACCCCAGTTGTCATGGAGCATGGACACTCCCTGTTTGTTCCTCCTCACTTTGATGGGAACAACTATGCATACTGGAAAGTAAGGATGAAAGCATTCCTGAAATCCATCGATGAGAGAGTTTGGAACTCTGTTGAATATGGTTGGAAGAATCCCACTACTCCTGTGAGTGAGTGGCAAACTTCTCAGAAAGAAGCAGCTGCATTTAATAGCAAAGCTATGAATGTCATTTTTAATGCTGTTTCAATGGAGGAATTTAAGAGGATCTCTAATGTTGAGGTTGCTCATACTGCTTGGAAAATCCTACAAACTGTGCATGAAGGCACAAAGGCTGTTAAGATAAACAAATTGCAGCAATTAACTTCTAGGTTTGAAAGCATTAGAATGTCTGATGATGAAACCTTTGATGAGTTTTATGCTAAACTCAATGATATTGTTAATTCTGCTTATAATTTGGGTGAAGTCTATGATCAACCTAAGATTGTTAGGAAGATACTTAGATCCTTAACTGAAGACTTTAGACCCAAAGTGACAGCCATTACTGAAAGTAAGGATGTTGACACCATCCTTGTGGATGAGCTTGTAAGATCGCTTCAGTCCTATGAGTCTGACCTACCCAAGACTACCAAATCCAAATCAATGGCTCTAAAGTCTGTTGATGATGTTGAGGCTGGTGGATTTGATGATGAGCTCTCTCCTACTGAGATAGCTTACCTTGCCAAGAATTTTAGAAATTTCCTTAGAAACACTAATAGGAAGGCAAGGAATACCAACACTGTTGAACCTAGAAACTTTAGGAAGAATGATCCTACTAAGGTTAATAATTTTGAAAAACCTAGAGAACAAGTAGGTCAATCTTCAAATAACTCTTTGGGTACTCAGTGTTTTGGTTGTCAAGGGTATGGTCATGTCAAATCTGAATGTCTTACTTTCTTGAGGAATAAGGGTAAAGCTATGGCTGTAACCCTTAGTGATAATGAGGTTTCTAATGATGAGTCCGGTTGTGACGAAGATGGAAACTTTATTGCTTTCACTGCTACTGCTGTAGTCAATGAAAGCATATCTGCTGAGGAGAACCCTACTGATGGGGAACTCTCTGAAGATGCAGATCTTCAAGAGGCCTACAACAAACTTTGCAAAATTGCTGTAAAGGATGCTATGAAAGTTGATCTAGGCCTGAAGAAAATTGATGCTCTTGAGCTTGAAAAGAAGAGCTTGCTTGTTAAATTGTTTAATGCTAATGAGCTTTTGAATAATGTTAAATCTGAAAACATGCTATTGCTTGATAAAGTTAGAACTTTGGAACATGATTTATCTGTTGCTAGATCTGCTAGTTCTAAACTTGATCACATGCTGAATGTTCAAAAGTGTTCTTCTGATAAATCTGGGATAGGATATGTTGAAAGCATCTTTGATTCTGCACCCCATTCCACTGTCTTTGTTCCTTCTTCTTCTTCTGTACCTTCTGTGAGTGAGGTCGTGAGTGAAACTATTAAACCCCCTGTGAGTGAGGTTGTTAAACCTGTAGAAGTTTCACCACCTAAGAAGATTAGGGTAGACTTAAGGGAATCTAAACCTAAGGAGCCTACAAATCCAAGGACAAGATGCATGGTAAACCTGCTTGGGTTTGTCATTATTGTGGTAAGTCTAGACATATCCGTCCTAACTGTTACAAGCTTCAAGCTGATAAAAGAGCAAAGAAACCAAAAGTGCCTGTGCCTCAAGCACAAGATCCTATGGCACTAATTGGTGAATTGGTAAAGGTGTTAAACCTTTATTCCAAACCTAGAGTTGGGAATCACTCTAAAGTGAATAAGAACTCCAATGCTCGTGGTGCATCTAAAAAGTTTTGGATGCAAAAGACTCGAACTAACTGAGTCTTTCTGACATGGTCCTTGTGATTCATTACTCTATCCTTTGTGACTATTGTTCTTTGGTTTTTTGTGTCTTTTTGTTCTAGAACTTGCATTGCATTACATTCATGCATTTCATTCTAGGATTTATTTGTTTTCTCTTTTAATAAATAAATAAAAAAAAAGGGAAAGCAAAAACTATGTTTGACATAATTTTTCTTGATTTTTGAAAACAAGGTTGGTCAATCTTTTTACACATGTCATGTCCTGTGTACCTTGTTTAACTTGGATGAGCTTATTTACTGCACTTTACTAGTTGAAACTTTGTAGTGCATGTTGTGTGGGAAAGATGTGTGTGGTTTTTAATCACTTTGCCTTAATCATGAAGTCACATGTTCTTTGACTGTCGGACTTGATCCTTTTGAGAAAGGCATAAATAACTATCTCACCACTGTTCACTAGCCAATCATGAACACCTTAGTGCATATCATAAGATTTTGTGCTCGAGAAAGTGTAGCACATGCACAAAAAGAACATAAGGTGTAGTCTCATTTAAAATTAAAACTGGTGTGTACTATTAGGCTTGATGCCAAATTTACTTAATTCAAACCGGTGTGTACTATTAGGCTGAATGCCAATTCATATATAAATAAGAGGCAATAATGCAAGAAACTTACATGATTGCAAGTTTTTGTTCTAGGAGATGTGGGAGTTATAGGATGTAACTCTTTAGGTGATAGTCTCTTTTAAATTCTATGTGATGAATTGTGTAGACTTTGTGGTTGATTGCTATTCACATATCACCTCACATGTATCTCAAGTTTTTGCTAGTTTCACACACTTCACAAGTTACTCTTTGTTAAACACTGTACATGCTAGTGTGTATGTTTTTGGTCTAACCAACCAAGTTTGAAAATATCTTGAGATTTGTGCACAACATATTTTGTTGCTTGAGAAAATTGAATGGAGGATGATTGGAACTTGTTTTTGATGAAACTGGGCTTGAAAATTAGAGTTTTTGAAAAAGCATTTCACTTCATACTCATGCATTTTGTTTTCATTGATCAAATGCTTTGAGGAGGTGTTTTTAAAATTAGGTTTGCGTTTTTCAAAACAGTGATTTTTCTTAAAATTTTAGTGAGTCTCTGCCCATTTCGATCGATCCAGTGTGATTTTCGATCGATCGAAAAAGTGTCTCAGAATGTGTCAAAATGACTGTCACATTCGATCGATCGAATGTATTTTTCGATCGATCGAAGATCGTGGAGAAGCTTTTTAAAAAGAAGAAATCTGACTTTTTCAAAGAACTATTCAAACTTTTTCAAAACTTTTTCTTTCTCTCTCCGACGAGGCAAGCATCACAGTCAAAGTTTTGTCGTTTTCCTCCAAATTTTTTGCAAAATCTCTCTCTCCTCAAGCCGGTAAGACCTTTTTGCCCTTCCTTTTGCTTTTATTTTCATGATTTCATGCATTTTTCATGCATTTTAGGGGAGATTTTCGGACATTACATTTTGGGATTTTCTGATTGATTCAAGCTTTATTTTATGTCATTGATCAATGGGTTTTGGTGGGGACACGTCATATACTAGTTCCTTGATGATTAATTTGATCAATTTTGAGTTTGATGAAAAATTGAAAATTCTAGGGTTCCTGTTTGATCCGAATTGGGGCTTTTTGTGAAATTGAGTTTAATTGATGAAATTGGCTTGTGTAATTGATGCAATTAGTTATTATAATCTGTTTTCAACATTGTGTAATGATTAATTCATCAATTTGTTGCAAAATTTATCAAGTGGTTTTCAAATTTTTAGGGTTTTTGTTAAGAAACTCTATGTTCAAGCCAATTTTGTGTAATTGAACTTAATTTGAATTGTGTTTACTGTATTAGTACATGCATCATGGCATTGATATTGTTCATGCATCATATAGATTTTTCATTCTATTGTTTTTGTGCTAACTTGCAGTCTGCCCTTGGTTTTGTTTTTTTTGTTCTTTTGGTTTTGTCCTTGTGTCCTTGTCCTTTCCTTAGCACCATGCCTAGGAAGACTAGAGCTCGTAGGACTATTCCCTCTCGTTCTCCTTCCCCCCCTTCCTTTGACCGTGAGAGATTTCCGAGCGAGAAAAACCAAGAGACCTATGCGAAGCTCAATCTTCAGAGGAAGATTTGGGCTGAGCATTCTGTCATTCTAGATGAGCTAGATCCTGCCATTAGGGCAAATTTTGAGCGTAGAGGGTGGTTGCCTCTGTTAGATGTGTCTAACCCTCCTCCTCCGGCTACCTTGATTAGAGAGTTCTTCTCGAACATCTCTATCCGCGTCTATGATTCCAACACTCTAGTTAGGAGTTGGATACGAGGCGTAGAGTACTCCATTACTCCTCAGGTAGTGGCTGATGCTCTAGGGGTACCGTTGGTTCGTGAGCCTGTCTATCCTTATTCTGAGTCTCCCGAGCTGAGCGACGTTTTGTCTTACATCACTGGGACTACTGTCCAGTGGGGTTCTGATCCTAGGATCACTTCTGCTGAGCTCTCCGGGTTGCATTATCTTTTCTTTAGGATAGCCTGTCATTCCCTCTGGCCCATCTCTCATGTTCACACCATTCCTCTTGAGAGGTGTGTATTTTTGTACGCTCTTGTCACCGATGCTCCTATTAGTTTTCCCCATCTTTTTCTTCGTTCTTTGAACGAAGTTTATAAGAGTTCATCTACTGCTCATGCCCTTGTTCATCCTATTTTCATTCATAGGATTTTGCTTTATCTTGCTCTTAGTGACTTCCCCTCATCTGAGCCCGTTCATGTTATAGGTCCTATAGGTGCGTCTTTTCTTAGACAGAAGGCCGCTCATCTTCAAGCTGGTTCTAAACACCCTAGGTCTGAGCCTTCTTCTAGTGCTCCTCCTCCTCCTTCGTCTTCTACAGGTCATGCTGGTGATGATATTCCTGATCCAGTTGGTGATGATGCTGCTGCTACTGATGTTCCTCCACCTCCTTCGGCCAACTTCGATGTTCGTCGTACTTTGGAGACTGTCATGACCGTTCAGGCGGCTCATGGTCAGATTTTGGTGGACCTGCTGGATGAGATGCGTGCTCTGTAAGCCGACCTTGCACGTCTTCATTCACCTTCACCACCACCTTTTGATGGCGACTCTTGATTGCCCTTTGGCATTCCGTCACAAAAAGGGGGAGTGGATATATTGACTGTAGAGGAGTTTTTGACTTTTTGAGGAGATTTTGTAGTTAGGGGGAGATATTTTTTTTAGCATGAGATATTGTTTTGTGGAGTTTATTAGATTGTATCTAGGTGCTTCACTTTGTATATCATTTTTGGGGATATTCATGTTAGGGGGAGTAACTTTGATATATTGATATACATGTTTATTTGATTCTTGTTGTCTCATGATTCACTGCTTATTGATTTATATTTATGAGTTGATTCATTGATATATATCTTTATTGTGTGTTGTGTGAATCTTACAAGAATATTATACCTGTTTATATACTATTTTCTGCCACACATGCGTTTATGTGTTTGTTGAGTATTTTAGGAATATACAGGTTGATTCAACAAAGCTGCTGTCTACACTTGCAACCGATGGATAGTTGTTAGGGTTGAATTTGAGTTTATGAGCATTATTTATGTAAAGGGCTTTTCAATTGTAAACTTTGAGCTTTTAATTTGTGTTTTGTCACGGATTGCCAAAGGGGGAGTTTGTTAGGTTCTAAGGTCTTAGGATTTTGTGTATTTAGAACTCTAATTTGTAATGTTGGCAAACCATGATCAAAACAATGTATTTAGTCTAGTTTAGGCTTGCTCAAAGTTGGTTAAATATTGTAAAGTTGGAATCGAGTGACTGCAGAAACATTGGGGCTTCTCGGCCTGGCTCAATCGATCGAATGTAATTCTCGATCGATCGAAAATCGGCCCAGATGCGATTCTGCAGAAATTCCAGCTCAGCCTTAACTCTTTTAAAACGTTTAGGGTTTATGTTTTTGCCCTAGGTATATAAGGCAAAACCCTAGCCACGTTTTTAGAGTTGCACAAGTTGTATTGTTGCTCATACATTGCGGTTTTGTGTAAATCTCTTGTGAGATCTAGAGGAGCTTTCCTTTACACAAAGCTTAGGGTTTTCAAGATTGAGATTACTTCAACATCTTGATTATCAACTTGGTTGCTGCCATTGAAGCTTAAAGATAAACAAGCGAGGAGCTTGTAGCTGATTGAAGGAATACAAAGAAAGAAGTAGTCCGTGGACTCGGAGCCTGCGCGTGGTCGTGTCAGGAAGTTTTACTGGTGGGTAGCATTAGGAAGTCAAGCGGGGAGCTTGTAAGTCCTTTTGTAAGAACTTCAATTCTTTCTTAGTGGATTCTGTTTTGCCTTGAGGATCGGTGGGTAAAATCCTCCCCAGGTTTTTCCGTGTGGTTTCCTGGGTGATCATATCACTGTGTTATTTATTATTCCGTTGCATTATATTTTTGATATGATTATTTGATTGCTTTAACCTAGAATTGCTTAATTTGACTAAGTAACAACTTGGCTAATTAATCTAGGCTACGCAATCTAATTGTGGTTTAAGGGGTCTAAACCCTTCAGATACATTCACTGCGACAGAGACCAGAGGGAGGTTTGCAAGATTATGTGTGCAAATTGATGCGAAGAAGCCGTTGGTCACTGTTGTCTTGATAGGGAAGTTGGGGCAACCGGTGAGTTATGAAGGTATCCAAAAGCTCTGCTTTGGGTGCGGCAGATTGGGTCACAGGAAGGAGAGTTGCCCGTACATCATCCGGCAAGAACCACCATTCAAGGAGGTGCAAATGGAAGGGTGCGTGGAAGAGGGAGAAGGGTCACGCAAATTTTGTGAGGCTAATAGTTCAAAGTTTGTAGTGGGACCCAACGATCAGGAGCATGGTGCTGTTCAGGAGGTTGGGCATGCAAGTACGTACGGTTCGTGGGTTGTTGTGGCGCGCAGGAAGAATGGGACAAAATTGCAAAAAAGTGGAGGGTCCCCACCTGACCAAAGGAATGAGAGGATGGGAAGTTTCAATGGTAATATTGTGAAGGAAGCAGCAGCCAGATTAGAAAGGGATAGGGTCAGCTTCACTTATGGGCCAATAAAGGAGAACAAAAGAAAGTTATCCCCACCGCGAGCCTTAGATAGGGCCCAGTTTGAGAGTTCAATTCAAAAAATTGAGAAGGATGCCTTAAATCAGGCCCAAGCTAGCTCTACCCGTAACCATGAGTCCATTACGCAGAGCAAAATATCTAACCGAGTGGAGTCATCTTAGACCTCACTTAAACACCATTCAGTAAAGGGTAAGAAGACTTTAGCTCGGATGAGGGTGTCCCAACCTCCTTTATTCAGCGTTGTGGACAGAGGTGTTGGTGAGGAAGCTCGTGGTGAGCAGAAGAAGGATAATGCAGGTGAGAGGTGGGAGGTTGGAAGGATTAGCAATGGAGAAGCAAGTCAAGGAGCCGTTAATCAATTTCAGTTTAAGGCTGCTGGTTGGGCAGAGATGGCGCCCTGTAATCTCAGCTTGGAAAACAGTAATCAATTCATGGTGGAGGATTACGGTGGAGGTGCTCTTGCCGGAGAAGGAGCACAAGTGAGTGTGGGTAAGCATGCAACAGATTTTTCAGATGGCGATATTATGCTATGCGAATCCCATGGTTTGTCCGTTCGAGAGGAGAATTCTCAAGAGTCTCCCATCATCCAAGTTGGTTCAAGTCTTCATCCTACTGGTGTTGATTCTACTAGTGGTGATCCAGAGATTAGAGATGGGAGAGATCAGGGAGGTGCAAAAGTGGACCGGATGGATTTTGAAGGGGAAGGCGAAGCTAATGCCGCCTGTTAATGGTTGCTCTTTCTTTCTTTTTCCTCTGTTTCCTCATGAATGTTATTATTTGGAATTGTAGAGGTGCTCTTATGCCCTCATTTCAAAATCGGGTTAGAGAGTTGGTTCAAAATCACAATCCAGCCATTTTAGTTGTGATGGGGACTCGGGTTGGGGGAGAAAAAGCGAAGGAGCTGACTGATAGGCTTCCTTTTGATGGAGCGATTCATACGGATACCATTGGATATGTTGGTGGTTTATGGGTGCTGTGGAATTCTGACAGGGTGGAGGTGTCATCACTCGCTAACACTGAACAAGAAATTCATATTATGGTTAAGGTACGATTTACTAATGCTTCTTGGTTATTTTCTGCTGTGTATGCTAGTCCTAGAAATGTTGAGAGGTAGGTTTTATGGAACAATCTTATGAAAGTGGCTGATCTTCATAATTTGCCGTGGGTCATAGCAAGGGATTTTAATGAACTCCTGTTAGATGATGATAAGTTTGGTGGCAGAACAGTCAGTGTCAATAGATCCTTATTGTTTAAGGAGTGTCTAGACAAGTGCAATATGGTAGATATTGGTTTCTCTGGGCCTCGATTCACTTGGACAAATAAGAGGGAAGTTCAAGCTCTTATCCAAGAAAGAATTGATAGATTCTTTGTCAATCCTAGCTGGTGCCTTTTGTACCCAGAGGCAAGGGTCACCCATCTCACTAGAAGTCACTTAGATCACTGCCCTGTGTTGTTGGAGATGTTGCCTAGGGCTAATGGTGCTAAAAAACGACCTTTTAGGTTTCAGACTTGTTGGCTGCTGGATGCAACCTTTCCAAGTATTGTCTCTCAAGCTTAGGGGGATGGTAGTGGGCTAGCTGATGCTGTAGATGTGTTTTCTAGGATAGCTGCTGCCTGGAATAAAAATCAGTTTGGTAATATATTTTCTAGGAAGAAGAACCTGATGGCCCGAATTAATGGCATTCAGAGGGCTGTTGCAAATAACCCTTCTAATTTCCTTCTTAATTTGGAGAAAGATATTTTGAAGGAGCTGGATTTAGTGCTAAATCAGGAGGAGGAACTTTGGGCTCTAAAGTCAAGAGTTAATTGGATGATACAGGGCGATCGAAATACGGCTTTTTATCATGTTTCGACTTTAGTCAAAAGGAAAAGGAATCAGATATTGGCAATTAAAAATGTTATGGGGGATTGGATTTATGAGGAGGAAGAGATAAAGAATGTCATTATAAGTGGCTTTGAGGGGATTTTTTCTACTTCTCTGCATTCGGCCTTTAGAGTTGATCCTCCAATTTCTCAATTGTAGCCCAGGCTTACAGAGGAGGAAAAGGAGAATATTAGTGGCGGTGCAACTGAAGAAGAGGTTAAAGGTGCTTTATGGTCTTTAAAACCTTTTAAAGCTCCGGGTCCGGATGGTATTCACGAGGGGTTTTTTCAAAGGTTTTGGCCTATTGTGGGGAGATCGGTTGTTAGGGAGGTGCAAAATATTTTTTCTGACAGAAGGGTTCCTGAATATTTGAATAGAACCCATATTGCTTTAATCCCTAAGATTCAAGGTCTAGAGACTCTCGGTAACTATAAACCTATAAGTTTATGCAACACTGTGTATAAGGTGGTGACAAAGATTATTGTGGCAAGGTTGAGGCCTTACTTGGATAAGCTCATATCTCCTCTTTAAGCGGCTTTTGTGCCAGGAAGGAAGGGAGTAGACAACGCTATCATTGCGCAGGAGATCATTCATTCCCTTGGGAGAAAGAGAGGGAGAGTGGGCTCTATGGCTCTGAAAATTGATTTAGAGAAGGCTTATGAGAAGCTTGAGTGGAATTTTATTAGAGAAGCGCTCTTGAGGACCAATCTTCCAATTGATCTTATCGATATTATTATGAGTTGTGTTTCTTCAGTTTCCACTTCTATTTTGCTTAATGGGGAAGCCACTGATCCTATTTTTCCTTCAAGGGGGATAAGGCAAGGGGACCCACTTTCTCCTTACCTCTTTATTCTCTGCATGGATTTCTTGGGTCAACTTATTGAGGAAAAATGTAATGCCAAGCTATGGTATCTAGTTAAGGCCTCCCAAAGTGGGCCTGCCTTCTCTCATCTCATGTTTGCAGATGATGTCATTTTCTTTGCTAGAGCTAATGGCACCAATTGCTTAGCCATTAGAGATGTGCTTGATGAGTTTTGTCTTCTTTTTGGGCAGACAGTTAGTGAGTCAAAATCTAGAGTTTATTTTTCCCCGAATGTGGATAGGGATACTAGGGAGTCGTTGTGTGACATTCTTGGTTTTTCCTCTACTCCGTTTCTTGGAAAGTACCTTGGGTTTCCCTTTCGGCATCCTGGCTCCTCTTCCCAAGATTACAACTTCATCCTTGATAGGGTGAAACAGAAACTTTCAGGGTGGAAGGCTAACCTGCTTTCTTTGGCTGGTCGGGCAGTTTTGATTCAAGCCTCCTAAGCTACTATTCCCTCCTATGTTATGCAGTGCTCTCATCTTCCTAGCAGAATTTTGAATGGGCTGGATAGGGTCAACCGAAATTTTCTATGGGGGTCATCAGACACAGTGAAGAGAATCCATTGGGTTGGTTGGGATAAGGTAACCAAACCCAAAGAGGAAGGGGGCTTTGGGTTGCAATCAGCTAAGGGAAGGAATGTTGCTCTTCTTGCAAAGCTAAATTGGAGATTCAATATAGAGAGAGAGGCTCCTTGGGCTGTTGTCTTAAAGAGGAAGTATTGTAATCCTAGGAGAAGTATTTCCCTTAATGCCAATAAGCTCCCTTACCCTTCTGTTTGGGCTGCAATGAAAAAAGGTATGGATACTTTTAACGAGGGTAGTAGGTGGATGGTTGGTAGGGATAGTGGTTTAAGTGTTTGGTATAGTAATTGGACCCAAAAAGGTTCTCTGAGACAACTCATTCAGGGTCCCATTACTCAGGAAGCTAGTCTTTTGGAGATGAAGGATTTTATGGTGGACACGGGATGGGCTTGGGAAAAAATCCCTTTTGAGCTTCCTCATGAGATTAAGATGCTTATTCAAGCTACTCCCATTGCCTTCACTAGTAGAGGAGTTGATAAATTGGCTTGGGCAGATTCTTCAAAAGGCATATTTGAGTTAAAAAGTGCTTACAAGATTGCTATGAGCATTGTGGATGCAACTTCTTTCCCAGCCAAATGGCTTTGGAAAGCTGACACTCTTCCAAGAATAAAAACCTTCTTATGGATGTGTGCTCATAACAGTATTGGGGTTAAGGTGTGCCTTGAACGTAGGGGGGTAGTTCTTGATAACACTTGCCCTATATGTCTAAGAGGCTCGGAGACTATTTTGCACGCCCTCCGTGACTGCCCGCATATCAAGCAGGTTTGGAATCAGTTAGGAATCACTCCCTCAAATCATGCCTTTTGGAGAAGTGATTTGCAGGTGTGGTTGTCTATTAATGGTAGGAATGATTGTAGTTTGCTTGATGCCAATCCTCCTTGGAGGTTTATTTTTCCCTTTGCTGTGTGGAATATTTGGAAGAGTAGGAATAGGTTTGTTTTTAGCAATTTAGAAGAAATCCAAAGCTGGCTGGTGATATTTTGAATCAAGCTTGGGAGTTTGTTCATTGTGGGGCAACTCCGAGAGCCTATGTGCAAAAGGTGCTGAGAAGGATTTGTTGGGAGAAGCTGCCTGAAGGTTGGTTGAAACTGAATACAGATGGATCGGTGGAGGGTGGAAGCGGTTTGGCTTGCTGTGGAGGGGTTATTAGAGATGCTAATGGGCAGTGGGTAAAAGGCTTCAGTAGAAGGATTGGCATCACTACCATTTTTGCTGCTGAATTATGGGGTTTGAGAGAGGGCCTGTTGCTGTGTAGAGATCTTAATATATCAACTCTTGTGGTCGAGCTAGATGCTGAATCCGCTGTGCTTGCTCTAAAAAATCCTTCCTATGCAAACAACTTTATCTCCCTTATTTTGGATGACTGCAAAATGTTAGTCTCTCACATGCCTCAGATTCAGATCAAACATTGCTTCCACCAAGCTAACCGTTGTGCTGACAGACTTGCTAGCATGAGCTTCAGTCAGATTCCTGACTTCTCTTTATTTGATAGTCCTCCTGTGGATATGATTGATGTATATGAGGATGACCTCAATGGGATGTATTTCGATAGATTATGTCCTGAATTTTGTTTTTCTGCTTAGTTTGTTTTAATGAATCGTTGTTCACCAAAAAAAAAAATGTACACACGGTGTATACAACAGATACCCACAAATAAAATACAACACTTTATTGATTTTCATAAAATATAGCATCAAATTTAAACATATAACTAAAGCAAAAACATACTAAATCTTGTAAGATATTAAAATGTTTGGTTGGGTATACAGACTGTAGTGAAAAAAGAAAAAAAGAAAAAAGAGAAAAGAGAAAGGAGAAAATTATTTGAAAGGTCAACTTTAGTCAAACATATCAATACTTCTTCTCATGAAATCTATTTTCACACTTTTTTTTTTCCATTTTTTAATCCGAAAAAATCCTTTATATGACTGCTAAATTTTTCATAATGATGCCCAGCTTCTAGTTTATTTTTTGACCTATATATAGTTTTTCATAATGATGTCCAACTTCTAGTTTATTTTTGGCCTAAATATATAGAAAAATATTAATTATTCTTTTATTTCATGGATACAGCATAAATATGGTATGATACAACACAAACACAGTGTGACATGGCATAGATATGACATGGCTATAGCAAGTATATGTTTGGGAGTAATAAATTGAATTCTTACCCAAAAAAAGGGGCTTAATTATATGTTAATTAGGACACATTGCACACACCCATGCACTTATTATCTTTTTCATAAAATTCTTACTACTGTGAAAAGGGGGGTTAAAATGTAAAAGATGGGATCTTGTGGCTTAGAAGAACTTCAATATTCCAAATCTTTGTAAATGTCAAACATGGATTATGAGTTATGTTCTTATGTGTTGTTTTGTTATTTATAACTTCAAAAAATAGAAATTAGCACACTTTTTTTAAATTAAAAAAAAAAATCTATGTATGAACAATTAATATATCTTTGTCGTATCATATCTCAAAAAGTTACTATGCACAAATAGGAACTTTGTCTATTCATCAGTGCTCAAGGTGAATATACCATTACTACTCTACATCTATTTCATTCATGACAAGAATTCTTTTTATCCTCAACTATTTGACTTTACAACCAATTCCTCCTCAGGTTATAAAAAGACTTCTAAAAACTGTTCTTACAACCACGTTCTCCTCAGACCTGCAACCTCCTAATAGAAAGTATATACTGCAATTTTCACAAAGTGAAAGTTCTTAACATTCTAAACTCTGATAATCAAAAAAAAAAAAAAAAAGTACATCATAACATTCTTAAACATCATGAAATGCCAAACCAGCACATTTAGATACAACTGACATACCAAGTCTAGATGACTTACAAATAATATTCCTTGAAAATGGTGATCCAAGTGATCAAGGTGGTAGCAATGAACAGAAAATATTATGGAGCAACATTGGCTGATGTTAAACATCTGTCCATAACAGAATTTAACTACTAATTCAAATAAAAATACAAATTAAGATCTCCAAAATTTGTATATTTAAAAGAACTAATCAGCATTTTAATCAAAATTCATCAATAGCATATTCTACTGCAATAATGTTATTATATGACTTTCTTCTGCAATTGAATATTAAAAATAAATATGCAAAGGCATTTATCTGAAAACATTCAAGTAAATAATATTATAACCACTAAGCAAGAAAAGAAATGATAAAAAACAGCTATTCACATGTATTTAATCGTGACATGTTTAGTAATCATGTGCCTTGTGTAGATAATTTAATGAATAATACGATTTAATAGATGCGGGTGGTCATCTAAATCACCATGTAATGTAATTGATTGGTGCAGATTCCTTCAGACAAATTGGGCAGAAAATTTGTCCAAGAAATGAGGCAGCATATTCTAGCAAATACAATTGCAAAAACAGCACCAGAACAAATGAAAAGCTTTGCAGTTCTCCACTGCTGAAAACAAAAGTGAAGTAAAAAACAAAAGTTAGAATCTTCTTATATTTTAATAATTTTCCTCACTTTTTTAATAGCAATTGAAGACTATAAATGCTTACTTTTGGATCAGCACAGCAACCAAAAAGGCTTTACTTTTACACCTACAAAGAGTATGCCTTTATTACAAAAGAAGCATAGGACTGTTTTTGCAAAACACTAATTACAAATGTAGGTATCAATTATACAAAAAGGTTTCAAGGAATAAAATTTATAACAAAATTTTTTTTCTTCATTCAGATGCTCATCTTTGGATTTCTCTTATAGGAAACGTAAATGCAGTATTTTTTTTATTATCCTGTTCTTTAAAGAAAGTGCAGTTAAATAGTTCAAAAAACTGTAAGAGATTATTTTAAAAGATGACTATTAAAATCAAGAGTTGTTTCCATTTGAAAGGTAATTAACAGTTCAACTTTTTTTTTTTTTTTTTCTCTTTTGAGAACAATTCAACAAAACATAGATCTGCACAAAGAATTAATCAATTCAAATTTTAGGGGCAAACCAAAAAAAGCACAAACCTAACAAAAATCTGCCAAACAAAAACAAAATTTAATCAATACAACAATCAAACAAAACAGAATTGAAGAAATTGTAAAAATAAATGGGAAATTAGGGAAAAAGGTAGCCAAACCTTAAACTTTATTGAGCAGTGCGGTAAAACAATATTTAACAAAATCTTTGTTATCTATCTGTTTGTTTCTATTAAAAAAATGCAGTAAATTATTTCAGGAAAACCATAATTTCACATCTACACTATAGTAATTGACAAAACATGAAGGCAAATGAAAAAAAAAGTGCAAACCTAACAAAAATCTGCCAAACAAAACTAAACCCATATATTTTTCAATAGGGATAAAAGAAGAACCCTAGAAATGGTAATTGAATAGGAAAAAAAAGGGGGGAAAAAAAAAGAAGAACCCTAGAAACAGTAATTGAATAGGAAAAAAAGGGGAAAAAAAAAATCATGCCTACCTTTTGAATTCTCTATTGTTGTAGAGAAGATTGATGATGAATCAAAAGCAAAACCGGTTTTCCAAATCAAAACCCCAGGGAAAAAAAGAACTATGAACGCAGATATTAGAAAACAGGGAAAGGGATTAGTGTTTTCTGTAATCCAAAATAGGAAAAAAAAAATCGAAAATTTGAGAAAACAAACATTTTCATGGAGAACCCAAAAGCCCGAAACAGAAAGGAATCAAAACCAAAATCAAATCTAAACATATCCAACAAAAAAAACTCAATAAAAAGTAATATTTCATACCCAAAACTAAAAAAATAAAGGGAAACGTACCGGAGCCGGTTCCAACGATCTGGTACCAGATATGTAGCCTAACAGTGTTGATGCCCATAGATTTTTCTTTGTCTATGTGCTTGCAGCGGTGCTCTATGTTTGGGGAGGGAACGGAGAAGTCTCTCTTTCTCTCTCTGTACCCAGCATTTTTTTGTTTTTTTTTTTTTTTGTTTGAGTATTGCAAGCCTTTTATATTTTTACCAGTTATTTTTATTTACATATGAGAGAGTGAGAGGGTATCAAACGTTGGGTTAATGTTGGAAAATAATATAACTTGTCGCTTTTTAACTTGGTGTCTAAAACTGAGCCTCTCCAACGCACCGAGCGAAATTTTAAAGTAAAAATTGTATACGTGTCAGTATTTTAAGGGGTCATTTTTCCTAACATGGCAGCACCTCCTTAAGGGGTCATTTTAAGGGGTCATTTTAAGGGGTCATTTGGCGTTTGGGATTAATTTTCAGAATTGGGTTTTGCGTAAGGAGAAGAAAATTTTTTGAGAGTTCTTTTTTTTAGCTAAAATTCTCACCCAAAACTCAAATGAAAACAATTAACGATTCTAGAATCTTTACCTACTTTTCCTATGATATAACCATAGCCCTCGAAACAACTTGGGTGCAAGCCACAACTAACTTGGTTGGGATTTCAATTGGGGTTATTTGGTAAGTTTCAATTTTAAGTAGTATGTTTCAATTTTGAGTGAGACTTTTTGTCAAACACGTGGAATAAATATTCTAAATGGGAATGAAAAGAATGTTTACAGCATGGATACACCCAAAAAATGCACCTAAATTAAGCACACTACAATTGAACATTGACATAAGTGGAGGAAAAAACTTCAAAATAATCCATAACAAAATTTAAGAAACATTAGTTAAAGGCAATCCCTTGTATATTTTCCTTGTATAGCAGCAACTTTAAAGAGATCAGGAAAGTGGACACATATTTTGTATTTGATTGTAACCCATGACTTAAATGAAAGAAATTTTATGTAACAATGATCATAGAGTTAGATATGACTGAAGCTAAATTCTTCACAACTTTGATCTTTCACAACAATTCACAACAGGGTATCTAATAGTTATAAAAGATGTTGTCTCTATAGAGAATCATCTGGAATGTCACTGTTATACACACATAAACTACTATTTAGCAATCCCTTTGCTAAAGTTTAAAGGATCAAATCTAGGCAAAGTAGAAAGCATACATTGAATCTTTTGTTGAAGAGAAATACAAAATGGAGAAGATTCTAAGAAGGATGGTAACTTGAAAAATTAGTGCCAATTACTGATTCTATAGTCAAAGATTATAAAGATCACAACTCTTGCTACATCAAAAGACTTGTCTTTGTCTCTCTCTCACTCGTCAGTATTTTTTTTTTTTTTTTTTTTTAAACAAATAGTAAGGATTTATTAACTAAGAACCAACATCAAACACCTATCAAGCACTATAACTGAAATTTTGAAACCTCTAACTTTAAACTAAATGGATTTTATTTGGAATGAAAAGAATTTGGAGAATTACCAGAAAGTACCAAATTTCTCAAAACTAATTCATATTTCATACCTATAGATCTAAAAAAGAAAGGAAATAGAAAATTACCAGTGGTAGTTCTCACTCTATCGCTATATGGTCTTACAGTGTTGATGGTCCATAGATTTTTCTTCTATGGCGATGCTACTAATGGTGTAGGAGGCCAAATTGACGCTGGTGGCAGCAACATTCACGAACACTGTCTCTGTATACCTCTCAAACATTCTGTGTTTTAACATTTCAAATCCAAATCAATATTTTTAGTGATTTCTGTAATCTAAAAAAAAAAAAAAACAAAAGCAAATATCTAAAATTGAGAAAACAATCATTTTGAAAGAGATTCCAAAAACCCAAAACAAAAACGAATCAAATCTAAACCTACCCAACAAAAAAACTCAATTAAAAGTAACGTTTTATACCCAAACCTACAAAATTGAGAAAAAAATGTACCGTAGTCGATGTCAGTTCTGGCAATCTGGTGGTCTAGATCTAGCAAGGGAACGGACGGTGTATGGTTCAGACGAACTCTGCGCTCTTTCCCTTTTGATTGTTCTCTCCCCAATCCCCACTCCATGCCTTCTCTGCATACCGTTCTGCCTAGGTTTTGGGTCTGCAAAATCGTTTTTTGAAACTTTTTTATTTCATCGCCTCTCTTTCTCAACTTCTTTCTCCGTGTCCTCATCACCTCTCTCTGTTTCATCGGGAAGTCAGAGTGAGTCTGAAATTTCAATCGGGAAATATGGCATTTGCGTTTTAGGGTTTGTGTTTTTTTTTTTTTTTTTTTGGTTTTATTTTGAAAACGGGTTTGTGTTTTTATAAGTTTCTCCCAAAACGACGCACTAACCGAAATTTTAAAGAATTAACTCTACACGTGTCAGTTTTTAAAGGGACCTTTTTCCCTAACGTGGCAGTGCCTCCCTAAAGCTTCTGCTATTATATATAGTATTAAATTCTGAGCCCATCAGGACTTGGTGAATAATAGCTTACTAGCTCGTCACTAACTCATCAGAAAATTCGAAGTGGTAAGTTGACAAGAAGGAAATGTCGTGTAGCAGATGTATTACTATTAATAAATTCGCAAGTTCTATCACCTATTAGAAATTTCAGCAATCCAACCTTTACTTAATGTAATGAAGATAGGAACACTGAAAAGCAAACTCATTAGAACCATAGGTATAGAACTCAAGATTGAATTTTAACACCCCTATCAACCCTACCTACGAGATTTATTTTGAATGAATAAGATTTATGCAGATTATTACTACACAGAGTTCCAGTAATACCACAATCAACATAATTAAAACTAAGTTAAGTGTTGGTTTATACCCATAACATTATCGGGGACTATAATACCTAGTACCACAACAATAATAAAAATCTTATACAAACTGACAAGATTATTACGTTTGTTAAGCATATTTAAGGAATCGCATATCCTAGATACAAACAACAATATTCAAAGCACAAACACAACATATATGGTGTGTTTAACATATTCATTTATTGTTCATCAGAAAAACTCAACTATTAGTCTTTTCCAACACCTCACTATGCAAAGATGAATCAAGTATGGCCCTGTTTTGGAACTCTGTTCAACCTCGCCTCCTAGCTCATTTTGGAGCTGATTAAGTGACACTGATGGACTTATTGAGTTCCCAATTAAACCAATAGAAGATTCATCTAGCTTAAGAATGTCAATGGAAGACGATATAAAAGATTGAGCTGCTGCGACATACTGTAGAATTCTAGAGATAATTATGTGTCACTTATAGAATGGAATCAGGACTCTAGAATTCTGGAGCTAATTAAGTGCCATTGAAGGATTTCTTGAATTCCCAATTAAACCAATAGAAGATTCGTCTAACTTAAGAATGTCGATGGAAGATGATATAAAAGATTGAGCTGTTGCAGCAAGATGTAGGCACACTATTTACTGCATTTGAAAAAACTAGCTACAAAGAATAAACCCTAAAGAGAACCCATTTAGTTGAATCTTCACAAGTTTTCTTGGGCCCAACATGTTGTTTTGGAGCTGTCTCACATTTTCCTTGTTCATTGTTCTCACTTTTCAATTAGATCTCTCTATCCAACATCTTTCCCCTACTTATAAAACAAAATTGTAGTAGCATGCCGAACTAGGCTATGGGCAACCTTATTACTTTCCCTCTTTGTATAAGAGTAATGTAATTCATTAAAACAACTAGTAAAAGAATTAGCATCAGCTATCAAAGAACCAAGCGGAGACCAAGACATTGTATCAGCAGAAATGGCTTAAACAACCAGCATAGAATCCCCTTCCAGCACTGCATCTTATCCCAATCTCGAGAGCAAATTCAAGTGCCCTTGTTGCTGCCAGAGTTTCAATTTCTGCTGCACGGCATCGACGTGGAAGCTGCTGAGAGAGTGCTGCAACGGCTGATCCTTGTGAATCTCGGATGACCACACCAATGCCTGACATATTCTCTGAATCAAAAGTGGCACCATCATAGTTGATTTTATACAAATCAAGAGGAGGCTGCCAGGAAGCACGAGAATGTTGCTGTTGAGGGTGCTGTTGTGGTGAGTTTGCGCAGAAGGCTGGGCTGCACGGTACTCATTGTACCTGATTGTTGAGAGCTTAGCAATGTCCGAGAGCATGCTGCTGGGCTGATTCAGTCTGACTTGGTTTCTTTGCATCCAAACAGATCAGGCCATCATAGGGAAGAGTGCAGGGCTGCTCTGTTGCTGTATCATCCAAGATAGAAGCTCCTTAAAGTCAAAGAATTGATGATGTTGTCAAAAACCCCACAAGTCCAGGTCTGCCCAGACAGCGTCCAGTTTGGGGCACGACCAGATAGCATGTAATGGTGATTCTGAAGCTTCGAAACATCGGCCACAGGTGGAGCAAGTAATGATTGTACAATGTACCAGATTCTCCTTGGTAGGTAATGAATTCTGGCAGGCTCTGATCCATACAAGATTCTTCCCCTTATTTGGAATTTTCATAGACCACAATCCCTTCCATAGCTGCGTTTCCTGAGTCAAAAAGCCACTCTGGTTTGCTGGTTCAGATTCTTCCTTCAAAAACCTGTATCCTGATTTACAAGTGTAGCGACCATCATGAGTTAAAGGCCAATAGAGTGTGTCCTTTGATACAATACGGGCTAAGGGAATATTTCTAATAACATCCGCTTCACTTGGAACAAATAGACCATCTAGCATGTAATTGTTCCAATTTCTTGTTTCATCGTCAATCAAAATATCAACCGTGGCATCACACATGGACTCAACAATTGGAGAAGAGATCATAGATGAGTGATTTTTTGGCAGCCATTGGTGATTCCAGATTTGAATAGACTTCCCATTTCCCACACGCCATCTAGCTCCTCTTTGAATAACATCCCTGCCATCTAGTATGCTTTTCCCATTTACTACCAGCCATTTAAGCTTCTGTGAGAACAAATAATCCCTTTTCTTTTCTTTTTTTCCTTTTTTTTCGATAAATAAACATTTTCATTAAAAATCAAGAAAGTTGCTACCCCAATACACAAGCTTGACTCAAGTACAATTTTCTTTTCACTACTTATTTAACATAAAATCTTCTTAGATGATAGAGTGGATCTGCACCCAAAATCTGCTTCAATATGTGATGGTAATATGTTTCTGATTTCCATGGGTTGGTAAGTAGTCATTGTATCAAAATTATAATTGCAAGGTTCGATGCATCATATATATATATATATATATATACAAACAATTGTTAAAAGCCTTTTTTGTCTTTTAATATGTAATGAATAGTTTTTTACGAATTGAATCTGTGCTCCTATCACGTGTTCGGTTAAACAATCTAGTATTAGAGCTTACGCTATTTCAACATATATCCCCCAAATCCCCCTTTCCCTCCCCTCCCCTCCTCCCAACCCCCCAAATAAGAATCTGACTTGTGAACAATACAACGTCAAGGTGGTATTGACTATGAGAACAAGATATTATGGCTGTAATATGCACTAGATGGAGGACAGTAACTTAAAAATGTTTTTTTTACTCTATATATTGAATCAACCTAAAAATAGTTAGAACATGAATATCTATGAGATAATAATTCCTACAGCTTGAAGAAGCTATCAAGTCATTGACTCACTCTTGAACATTAGTCAAACAAAACTAGAGAATATCATCCTACAATAAAAAAAAGATCATGTGAATAGGAAGGACTCGAAGTGCAAAAATTCATGTGCGTTTGTTTAACAACATAATATTTTACCTGAATTGATCAGGAACCGAAACATTGTTTATATCAAACGTGAGCCTCACTTAACTTTTTTGCCATGTTTGAAAGAATGCCTGAACAAAGTTTCTTCAACTATAACTAGTTGCCCCTAGTCTTTCAGTCACATGCACTATACAATTAATTCCCACATCCAGAAAATTAATACACAGACTTGGTAGATACATATCATATGTGTCACCGGAAAAAATTACCTCTTAATTTTTTTTTTTGGTTACAATTCTGAAGTGGCCAATTGAGAGTGGCTACCTATGGCTTTTAAATAAACTCATTATTTTTTCTTCAAATAATCATAATCTACCACATTAGATTAGTAACAAAAAAAATTGTGGTCCTAAATTTTCTTTGCAAGCAATTACTTCAGTGTCTTAGTTGGACTTTGTACTACTAGAACTCCTTTAAGTTCAATCACATATGGGCCCTCCTGACTTTGAACTACTAGAACTCCTTTAAGTTAAAGTTTATTCAATTAAAGATCTTCCTTTAGAAAATTGCCATTAAGTCTTGCTTTTCTATAGATTTTCACTTAACGGCAAGTACATGACGGACACTAAAGGAATACCTTAAATTGAATAAATTTGAAACTTCAAGGACTTACAAAAGTAAATTTAGAGATCTGAAATGAATTTTGGTCAAACTTATAGGATGAATTTTCCTTTTTTGCCTTTTATTTATAATAAGAAATTGAAAAGGAAAGGAAAAAAATTTGGTAGGAACACAATTTCAAAGGTGTGGCCAACAAAACCGAAATATCAACTTGAAAAAGAGCCTTTAAAGTAAAAAAACAGGCTAAAGTAGGAGGGTAGTGTTTATTACAGACGCACGCTATTACACACCCATTTTTTGAATCGAAATCATGAGTTGAAAACATGATTTTAGTTTTGAGGTAACATCATCCTCCTCTCCATGAACTCTTTAGATTAAAAATATCATCCATCAATTCAACTGTAGACTGTAGTGAAGTGGAGATAATCCATAACAGACAAGCTAATAACTGAAATTCACACATAATTCCCAACATTTTTACACATAATTATCCTTACAAGTGTTCAATATGAATCTGAAATTGGAGGCCTAATTTTACGCCACTTGTCTAATTCAATTTCTTAATTTTACTTCCGCTATTTAACAGTTATTACAAATATTGAAGAGGCTTATACATACATACTTTTTTTTTTATAAGAAATAAGAATATATTAAAAAGAAGAGGGGTGTCACCTGAGTATACAAGAAGTATACATCAAGGACAAATACAAATCAAGTGCATAAACTACAGAAGTCCATGAAACGATGGACTGAAGAAAAAGAACGAAAGCCAAACATTGAAACCCAATATATATATATATATATATAATTAATTAATTAAAGCCAAAAGGCCCAAAACTTAGTTAAAGGAACCTATGCAGACCTATTAAAAGCAATGCTATATATTCACTATTCACGGTGTTCTAAATGGCAGGGACCAGTATTAGTAAGGTCCAAAAATCAGAATGAATAAATAATCACTAAGTTCAGGAAAAGCAACTAACTTGTATATATATAATTACAATTAGATAAACAAAGGATAAAGCAAAATCTAAACAATATGATAATAAAATTATTTTGGAACATGATAATAAGTGCTGGGTATGAAGCATTGACAAAAAAATGTATTAAGTAAAAAGTTCATTTACAAAAGGAAGAATAAGAATAGAAGCACTCACAAGAATTCACACTACTACCTCAAATCCTAAGGGATTATAAACTATAACAATAACAACCTACAGAGAAGATGAGAATGTACAAGACAATAGATCGAGTTCTAATATTTAATTCATGGGAAAGAAGACAGTTCAAATTAAAATAAAATGATACTCTTTTTTTGAATGAAAATATAGAAAATAAAATGACACTCCTACCAAGCTTTTCCCATCCAACAATACAGCTTGTGATGGAGAACAGTAACTTATAAATGCTTTTCTTTACTCTAAGAATTAACCTTCATTTTACTCTTCCCACTTATTGAGTATAAGGAATGTGATGTGAATATCTAGATAATAATTCCTTCAAATAAACATTTTTTTTTTTTTTGGGGAAAGAATCAGTCATCTCAATAACAAAGAATAGGATACAAACACCAATACAACACTTAACAGCTAATTGCACTAAACAAAGTACAACACCTGCAAAAATGTAGAGCTGTAGTACATCAAAGCCTAAAACACCAAATGCAAAATGTAGCTAAACAAAACCCATCCTTAACCTAAAGTCAGACTGTCCATCTAATTTACAAAACACAACTCTAAATCCCCACCTTGCAACACACTATCAAACAAGATCAAACACCCTTACAAACTAGTGAAACATTCATCCTCCATTTACAGTACAGCACAGCACACGATTCAAAATTGAAATATTGAAAATCCTTAACATCTTTCATTATGACTAATAATAAACTGGTCTTCAGTATATAGTTTCTTAGCGTGAAGAATTGCTTTATTATGTCTCCACTCTGGCGGTATATAGTTTACCAACAAGCTAATTTACAAAGTACAGCTCTTAAGCTCTTCCCTTTTAGGTGAATTACACTCCAATCAACTAAATCCAGCCAGTTGAATTTGGGGTCAGAGATTATCCATATCCTTTAATTAAGTAAAAGAGCAGAGAAAAAAGAGATGATTTGTGTCCTCAATACAGGACCTTCCACAAATCCAACTTCAGCTTAACATTAATTACAGAGTCTACAAAGCTATTGAGTTGCTCTTGAACATTATAGTGAAACAAAACAGGAGAACGTAATATAATATCATCCTTCAATAAAAAAAAAATCATGTGAATAGGACTTCAACTAGAAGGTCTCCCTTCAAATATCATTTTTATGTAAAGTTCTTACACTTCTTTCTAGTTTGCACCCAGTGTTATGTTTACACACTTTGAGCAAAGCTCCACCATTATTAAGACATCTACCCTAAGACTAAGCAAGACCCAATACGCCAATTCATGAATTAACCAACCAGCATCCCAAACAGAATTGTAAACCCTGGCCTTATCATTAATAAGCCACTACCCACCCTCAAATTAATGACTCACCCTACCATTCAAGATTGACCAAGACCCACTGCCAATTGTATGACCCAACCAAATTGTAAACCCCCCAATCACAAAAAAAAGCTTCACACCACGCTGATTGCTGAACCTAAAATAGATGAAGTTCAACATCAATCTCCTATGTATATACCCTCATCAATAACAATCTTAATTTTTCCTACCCAACTTTAATTCACACACAACCAAAACCTACCCACATCATTCATAAATTATTGAAGCCAGATTCTGAAACCAGATTTTTTCACCCCAAATTAACTTGAACATTCATTAACCTGAGCTACTTTTTTGTGGAATAACTTCAGAATTATTCACCAAAAACAGAGACGTACAACGGTGCGTTTGTTTTACAACAAATTTTTTTTTACCTGAATTGAATAGGAGGGCAAACATCGTTTTCCATCTCAAATGTGAAACCATATATTGTTTAACATTTCATGCTACCCTCCCTTAACTCTGATGCCTCCACCATGTTCGAGAAAATGCCTGAACAAAGTTTCTTCAACCACCCATCCACTTTAGCCCGAGTCCCTCAGTCACATACATAAAAATAACAAATACCCAAAAAAGGATGGGTCAATATGTATATATCAGAAAGTGAAAATCATCATCGTCTTCAACTTCCACTCCATTGGTCTCTTCAACTCTCAACTCAAACACAAACTGAAAAACTATAGAAAAAGCTATGGATGAGATATACAAATACTGAAAACTATAGAAAAAGCTACAGAAGAGAAATAAAAATTGTATGCATCTCTTTATATATAATCTATATATATAAAATGCATGAATACAAAAAAGCAAAAGCACTAGCATCAGTTGTGCTAAATGCTAAAAATTTAGCATTTAATAAACCAAACACAAAAAAACTACCTACATTAGATGTGCCAAATGCCCCAATCTCAAAAAATTTAGCATGGGGTACAATGATGTTCTACAAATGGCTCGGTACGAACAAATGTGCTATAATTTTTTGGCATTATTTTATTCAACTTTTTCTCTCTTTCTATACTAAAATAGCTTCTTCTCTTTCATTCAATCTGCTTTTTGTCTTCTCTTTGTATCTCTTGACCGAAAGATTTCTTTCTCTCAACCAATTTTCTCTCACAAATTCCCTCAACAAAACCTCTGCTAACCACGGGCTCCAAAAATTGACAGCACTTTCTCTTTCTCCCTCTTCTCTAGCTTTCTCGGCCAAATTCTCTCTCTATCTTGCAACTCACAGGGTCTGGGTAATTTTTCAATGGGTTTATTTGTTTAGGCATTTCAGTTTTGGGTTATGGTGGTTGTTGTGGGTTGCAATTCAGTTTGATTGTTGGGTTATGATTGGCTTTTCTAGGTCGTGGGTGGTAGTGGCTGGATTTGTTCAGGTTTGATCAGTTTGGGTTTGATGCTGGATTTGGTTTGGCTGATTTGGGCTGATGCAGAGATGGAGAAATAAGAAGAAAAATGGTTTGATTTGGGTTTTGAGAAAAGAAAAAGTTGAGAGACAGAGAGAGAGAGAGAGAGAGGTGAAATGAATGAATGAAAAACGGTTTTTTTATTATTATTATATTATTTTATGAGTTTTTTTTTTTTTTTTTTTTTTTTGCTAGGTGATTGCGGGGGCTAGAACCCCCGAGCATCAGGACACAAGGGTACCTGGGTGCCAATAGGCTACTGAGACCAATGGCATATTATTTTATGAGTTGGTCATATTATTTTAATGTATTGAATGTTAAAATAGAAGATGTGATGTAGGCATGTAAGGTGTAAAGCTAAATGTTATAGTAAAATAAATAAAATATGTTTTGGTGTGTTAAAATGACATCTAGCATAACACAACTGATGCTAATGGAGATGGGAGGTCCTTTCCTTAAAAATAAAAATAAAAAGAAAGAAAGAAATACAGGTGTCTCAATTAGATAAGTTATGAGCATAAAATGGCTTCTCTTACAACATGACTCTTTTCTATCATCTTTCTTCCAACGTCAATATCGCGGTGCACATGTACATCATTATAATAAACCATTGGAAGTGAAAGGGTGGTGATCATTACAAGTTTTCATATTTCATATTATGGGATGTAAAGTACAAAAATAATCCCATAGTTTATGGGTTTTTTTTTTTTGGCACAAAAAAGAAAGAACCATAAACATTTTTTTTTAGAGTTTTTAGAAATTATCTCTAAAAGAAATAAGGAACCATAATTTGAGTGCATTATGATGCTCCCAATATTTATGTTTACAATAAAATCCAAAGCCAAAATTTTTCACAAAATTAAGTTGTTAAGATGGATGATAAAGTAATGTTAGTAATATGCAGATGTGCCTAAGTAAGAATCAATAACCTATGCAGACTTATTAAAAGCAATGATATTCACTATTCAGGGTGCTCTAAATGGCAGGGACCAGAATTAGTAAGGTCCAGAAATCAGAATGGATAAACAATCACTAAGTTCAAAGAAAAGTGACTTGCATGTATATAATTACAATTAGATAAACAAAGGATAAAGCAAAATCTAAACAATATGATAATAAAATTATTTTGGAACATGGTATATATATAATAAGTGCTAGGTATGAAGCATTGACAAAAAATATATTAAGTAAAAAAAAAAATCAATTACACAAGGAAGACTAAGAATAGAAGCACTCACAAGTCACAAGAATTCATATTACTTCCTCAAATCCTAAGGGATTATAAACCAAAACAACAACCTGTAGAGAAGATGAGAGTGTACAGGAAGTTAGATCGAGTTCTAATTAATATTTAATGCATGGGGAAGATGGTTCAAATTAAAATAAAATAATACTCTCTTTTTTGAGTGAAAATATAGAAAATAAAATGATACTCTTACCAAGCTTCTCCCATCCAACAATACATTGTGTTGGAGAACAGTAACTTATAAATGCTTTTTGTATTTTTTTTTTTTTACTACAAAGTCATCGATTTGCTCTTGAACATTATAGTGAAATAGAACAATACAACGGAATATAATATCATCCTTCAATAAATAAAAATATATAGCATGCCAATTTCATGAATTAACCAACCTAATCCAAAATAGATTTGTAAACCCTGGCCTTATCATTGATAAGCCACTACCCTGAAGATCCATCTAATCCAAACCTATGACCCACCCTCAAATTAATAACTCACCCTAGCATTCAAGATTGACCAAGACCTAGCGCCAATTGCATGACTCGACCAAATTATAAAACCCCAATCACAAAAAAAAAACACTTCACACCATGCTGAACCTAAAATATATTAAACTCAACATCAATCTCCTATATATATCCCCTCATCAATAACAACCTTAAGTTTTCCAACCCAACTTTAATTCACACACAACCAAAACCTACCCACATCATTCATAAACCACTTATTGAACGCAGATTCTGAAACCAAATTTTTTTAATCCCAAATTAACTTGAACATTCATTAACAAAACAGAGATGGGCTCAGGCCCTCAGCCTGATGTACCATTTTTGGTGGAAGAACTTCAGAATTATTCAGCAAAAAAAGATGTATAGGACAGCGCATCATCGGCGTCGTAGCCCTCACTGCCTTCGGAAGAGGCCGGCGCATCGTCGGTGGTAAACATCGTTTACCATCTCAAATCTGAAACATTGTTTAACATTGAGAATGCTAGCCTCCCTTAACATTGATGCCTCCACCATGTTTGAGAACTTTAAACTCCCACAGTCCCACCTCACTAACTCAACTAAAACCCTCATCACGTGTACAACTATAACTGACCTGGTGTGTAATAAATAAAATTCTAGCCACTCTCCACATGACACGTGGAAATGCCGCCGCCATTAGGAAAGAAAATTAATTAAACCCGATTCGAAAAAAGACAAAACAAATTGAGGTGAAAAATTAAATTTTTTTTTTTTTTAATTTAAAAAAATAAAAAATACACAAAGCAAAATTTTCAATATGGGTTAAATGTCTCCCTAAATGTTTTTATTGTTGTTGTTATTGCAGGACAATTATATATGTCATTTGTTGCATTTCAAAGAAGGAGAATATCTAGAAGAGCAACATCTAAGACATCGTTGGGCAAGAGATGGAGCTTCTCCACTCTAGATTAACTTTTTTTTTTTTTTAAATAGAAAGTAAAAAACACTAATTTCATAGTTTTTCATTTTTATCATTTCTTTATTAGTGCTATTTTCATTCTTTGGGTCATTTTCTGAATGATTTATATGTCACATTTTTTTATTGATTTTTTCAAATTATTAGATTAATCACGGTAATATCAATTCTGATGTATTTGTTCCTAATTTGACCTTTGCTTATCTTGAGCATGTATATGACGTCAGTAATTAACACTAATTTCACGGTATTTCATATTTATTATTTCTTAACTAGTACTATTTCAAAATAAAAAAAAAAAAAAATACTAGTACTATTTCATTTTTTCTGTCATTTTTTGAATGAGTGTTTCGTACAACATTTTTTTATGGTTTTTTCAAATTTATTATAGATTAATCGTGTTAATATCTTATTGTTATGATGTATTTGTTCCTATATTTGACCTTTGCTTTATCTTAGGCCATGCCATTTCGAAACATAAATAAAAGAGAGGAGGAGAGGATGAGAGAGAGAGAGAGAGAGAGAGATATATATATATATATATATATATAATATACAAGATGAACAACGTTTTTTTTTTTTTTTTGAGAAAGACAAGATGAACGACTTAACTAACTATACCTTTGGATCTTTATGACTCTTATTTAGACTCTAGAGTGATACCGGTAAACTTGTTCAAAAGTTATATTAACTAGACTTAAGTGTATTAGACTATTAGTTGCAAAGTCATTCAATTTTCCTTATACCCTTTTGCTTTTTTAAAATAATAATAATAATAATAATAATAATTTCCTGTTAGTATTAGCAGATAGGTAAGAAAATAAAATTCAAAGAAAATGGTAAACAGCTTTTCACACACTAGATATAGTTTGCTTACGTGCTGAAACCAAGTGCTAGTACATGCAATGTTACAAACACTAAAAATGCATCCAAGCCAATACTTGGTTGTCTTAGTTGAACTCTCGTTTTCATATATGATTACACAACCACCGCTCATGTCAAAATATTGGAGTACACATACGTGTTATTGTGTAAAAATATGTTTTCATAATTGCGAGGTGAAAAGTTGTTATTAGTAGAAAATAAAGTAATATTAGTGAGGAACACTCTTGCCTAGTTTTCTAAACTTTTTCACCAATTAATGCGGTTTCTCATGCCACCCTATTGTTGTTATAATAAAAGTTGATGTTTTTAGCTAACAATGTTGGATCTAAAGGCTCCAGCCCTTGG
Source organism: Quercus gilva (assembly GCA_023621385.1). Taxonomy (NCBI): domain Eukaryota; kingdom Viridiplantae; phylum Streptophyta; class Magnoliopsida; order Fagales; family Fagaceae; genus Quercus; species Quercus gilva. The sequence continues at coordinate 79,045,406 of CM042476.1, read as the reverse complement.
CTCATATAATTAGCTATTCAAATCAATACATTACATGTAGCAACATATAGTACAAAGTTTGATTCCACTGCTTGTTGAATAGAAAAGTTTTGTATGTATTCAACATAGTTTTAACTCACTAACTTGAGCTTTGAATATTAAGAGATGATATCCTAAGTGGCCACTGTCTGCTAAATCATGGACCAAACAATTTGTGCTAACAAAGTAATCGACAATAGGTAAAGAGATGAACACTAGTTTCGTTGGTAGGATATTCCAAGCTATCTCTAGATAAAACCCTTAAGTCACATGTTAGGACATATGTGTTTACATGTTAGGAACATATGTCACATTTTTTGTAAATTGGCTAATCCTTTGACAAAACGCACTCTACTTGTAATTGGGTAGTTCTAGGTGTATTTAATACTTCAAGAAACTATGTTTCAAGATCAAGTGTTGAAGTCATCAAGTCTGTCCAAGAAAAAGCAAGTTGAAGTGCAGAATTTTTAAAGCTCGACACCTTCTCGATAGCTACCTCGACACCTGCTATCTGTCGAGATTTAAAATTTCAGATTTCCAATCTGATTTTCTTGGGATCCGTGAATGTGTTTTTGGGCCTTCTTTTCTTCTAACCCTAAACACATTTAAGGAGTGTTTTAAGAGCCAGCAATGTTTTATTCTAAAAGGTTATTTATTTATGGGTTTGTATAATCCTTATTGGACAAGGAAAAGCCCAAGGTTTGTGTAAACCTATTTGGAATAGGAGAGCCCATTAAGCTCCTATTTAAAGGAGGTGGAAAAAGAAAAACCTAACCCTAGAGAGCTTCATAAGGTTTTCTTTTTGAAACCCTAGCCTCCTCCTACAGAAGAAAGAGTTCTTGCTGCGTTTCTTGTACGCCTTTGGGTTTTGTAACCAAGCAAAGTCTCTTGCACCAACATTGAAGATCTTATTGGTGTTTCTATGTGAAGCTGCTGCAAATCAACTACAACAATCAAAGGGTTGCTGTGGAGTTAGTCACGTACTGGGATTCGTGCAAAGGAGTAAGCCGCGTACTGGGATCCGCGCATCAAATTGGTTAGTCACGTACTTGGGAGCCGTGCATCAAAAGGGGGAACTGTCGCTACAGATCAAGTCCAATTGGGTATTGGGGTAAGAGTTCAACTGTAGGTTGATAAGGTACTTGGGATTCCTTATTTGTAACTGCTTGATTTGATAATAGTGGAGTTTCGGGAGTGGTGACCTGAAAATCACCCGGTGGGGTTTTTGCCGTTAGGGTTTTCCCCATTCGTGAACAAATCACCGTGTTATTTATTTTCCGCTGCATATTTAGTTATTCGGTGATTTGTTTGTGCTGCCACGTATTTGCATGTTAAATTGATTAATTAATAACTTGGCTTAATTAATTAATTAGTTTAAATCACAAGGGGTCATTCAGTTTGTGGCCTATCATCACATATAAATAAACTATCGATTATTTAAATGTGAGAATAGCACTTTTTAATTTAAGCATAAGTGGTTTTCAGGAACTTTTGCTTGAAAAAAAAATATAGAGACTATGAAGTAAATAATAATAATGGTAAATTATATTTTGGCTCTTTTAGTTTTGGGGTTATTACCCATCTAGTCTTTAATTAAAATTTTATTTTCTAGTACTTTAGTACCTGAAGTTGTCTTTATTATTAATGTAGACCTTCCAAATAAGTCTAACTGCAATCCCTTAAATATTACATGCAAGCTTTTAAACAACATTAAGTTCCTAAAAACTTCTATATCAAAAAAAAAAAAAAAAAGAGTTCCTTTAAACTTCATTCATATTAGCAAGATAGTAACTTTGAAATTTTTTTCTTTATTTTTTTAATTTAAATTTTTTTTTTTGCTTTTATTAAAAACATATTCAGTCCAAGGGGTTAAAATGAACCCCTTGAGTTGGTAATATATATAATATGAGGTACAAAGCACATTTTCCACTCTTTGCTTTGCGCATGCTAGTTTGAAATACATTTCTTTCACTATCTTCTTTGTACTTGTTTGGAATCTTTCTCTTGGTATGAGCTAGGTTTGAAACCCTACTTTTTGGTCTACCTCCTCGCCAAACCTTTTTCCCGATCGGTCATTCGTTACACTCTCATTTCCTAACTTTGACCCCAGTGTGTGGTTAAATCACCTCACTAGGAAAGACAATCTAGCCATATTGAGGGAACTAGAAGCTCTCGAATGAACAACCTAAGGGAGGTCCTTTCTTGGCTTAGGTGTGAAGATACTTGTGACATTGGTAGAGTGGGTCTCTTGAGAAGAAGAGACATTGGATCTTGATCTTTTGCTAAGATAGAATTGATTTTTTTTTTTTTTTTTATACTTTTGACTCCCTACAATAGAAATTTGAACACCTTGACCCTAATTGTTTTTTTCTTAAACCTAGTTGAAATAAGTTTGAATATGACCCTTTTAATAACATCTTGACCTTTTTAAACACACACATACAAAAAAGCCCAACAACAATTTGATCTAAAATCTAGAAAATAAAAAATAAAAAATTTTAGTAAGCCTAACAACAAAAGTAGAAATTTGTTGATCTTAAACCTCAAAAAAAAAAAAAAAAAAAAAAAAAAAAAAAAAAAGACCCATTTAGATCTCACCAAATTTAAAAGAATGTAGCTCATAGGATTTGCTGATAAATTTATCATGCAATGATTTTAAAATATAAAACCTCATAAAAGGCAATTGTAAAACTTCATTTATTTGCTTTTCTTTTTTGTAATGTCGATATATTCAAGTTTTCTTTTGTTTTAACTTTTGTATAATTTATGTTTCTTATTGGACCAACTAAAAAAAATGGACAAAATTTAACTATAAAATTGGTTGTAACATAAGGCTACAACCTTGCTCAATAAAAAAATATTACTACATATTTTGAAAATCTAACCATTGAATTGCATGTTCTTTACGCTCTTAATACAAATGTCAAATTTTGTGTCAATCAGATATTATTTGCTATATGATTTATAAGCTTATATTTTATACGTAATTTTAAACTACAAAAACTTGTAATTAAAACAATTTATTGATAACATAGCTATTAATTTTTAATTTTCTAGAAATTTTGCAAGCATGGAAGATATAAGAAGAATATATAATTCAATGGTGAATTTGTCAAAATTCACCTCCAATAAAAGATATTAAGTAAGGTTGTAAATTTAGGCTACAACTAATTTTGTAACTAAAATTTGTCCAAAAAAAAAAATTCCTCGAGTACCGCCACCATTGTTGCTTGTACCAAATCTTTGCCTCTATGCCCACATCCAAACCACAAAATTACCACAATAAGTTCCCCTTAAAACACCTATTAACTTCATAAATATTCGTTGTTCGAACCATCTAGCTGTCATAAACTACAAATATATTCACCTACTGTGTTAGAGGGGCCATACTAGTTTTAATCATAAAGGGTTATATTTTGGAACATCTTCTTTTCAATCTAGAGTGTGTTACTGCAATTCAAAGATTGTGCTATATTGAGTTATGTGTTTGGAATTTAGATGCCTTTAGGGAATTTCCAAGTTTGTCTTTTTTATTTTTTTTATTTAAAGTTTAGGGACTGAAAAAAAAAAAAAAAAAAAAAAGAACTTTTGGTAAAGTTTAGAAACTAAAATAATATTTTATCCCTCTATTTGTTAGTTCAAGTTGATTTCCACCATGTTTCTCCAAAATAATAATGAAAATAATATTGATTTCCACCCCACACAAATTAAGGATAAAAATTATTTTGGCAAATGGTAGAAGACAATAAGGAATAAAATAAGAAAAGGATGAAATAGTGAAATTAAAAACAAATCTTAAATATTTCAAATTGTATGCCCCACATTTTACTCAGCTATACATACTAAATTTACAAACTCTTTTCATTCACACAATTATTTATTTTGATTAAAAAAAAAAGAGAATGATAAGTTTTTAATCACGGGTAAAAGAGAAATGTCAATGGTCGAACCATATTAGAACCAATAACAATTTACCAATTAAAATTTGTTATAAAATTGTTGTAAAAATATTATGGACATAACAATTTTCTTAAAAAACTATTACACAATGGAATATAAAAAGAAAAAAAAAGAGTTAAGCGCAAGCATGAGACTAGTTTATTAGTAGTAATATAATATCATGAATATAAATTTTTCACAAACTTTTCACAATGATTATAAATTTGTTATGTATCCAAGAGTTAGGCCCTTTTAGATATACACCATTGTAAATTTCTTTAAAAACCTTCTCCCCTCTCCCCATGTGTGTGTGTGTTAAAAATATTTAGTATTCTCAAAAGAAAAAGTAGTGGGTTAATTCTATATTGGAAAATGAATGTGAGTTAAAGAAGTTTAAAGTCTGTGTTATGTATCCAAGAGTTAGACCCTTTTGGATATACACCATTGTAAGTTTTTTTAAAAACTTTCTCCCCTCTCCTCGTGTGTGTGTTAAAAATATTTAATATTCTCAACAAAAAAAAAAAAAAAAAAAATTCGTTAGAGGAAATTTGTCATTTAACACCATTTTAAGAACAATTTCGTTAGTTAGCAGGTTTTCAAAACATATTAGTAAATTAGCATCTCGAGTCTTTTAGACTCAAGTTCACTCTAGCAATTTGAGCCTAAGAGACTAGAGTTACTTTCTTGTTCTTTGGTCGAAGCTGTTCTTCACTCTCATACCCATGTTCTTCCTTCTTTCTCTATACCTAAATCAACTTCATTCTCATCCTTATTTCTCATTCCCTAAAATCCCATTTCTCAAACACCTACACCCAAACCCAAAAATTAAAAAATACCACACAAGAACAAATACCTGATTGGATCTTGTCCTCTAGTGTCTTCTTCTTCTCCAGATCTTCAATACTCCTACTCAAATCGAATTCAGAGAACTCCCAATGTCTTCTTCTTTCTCCAACGTCATTTTCTTCTTCTTCTCCAGAACAAAGGTTTATTGTCTTTCTTCTTCAGAACTGAGGTTCTGTTTTGCTCTCTTGGTTTTGCTTTATAGAACTCGAGTCTAAGACTCGAGTTCTACCACTGAACTCGAGCCTCTAAGGCTCGAGATGCTAATTTGCTAATAAGTTTTGAAAACTTGTTTACTAACAAATATGTTTCAAGAATTAGGTTGTATGACAATTTCCTCATAATTAAAGTAAATATCAACTTATGATGAAATCCAAATCTCTTATTTTAATACAAGAGACATCATAAGTAATTTTTTTAATTCAATATATGATAGATGGGAGACTAAAACCTAGGATCTTTCGCTTAAAAAGATCAAGAAGTAGCAACCAATCAAGACTTTGTAATTGGAATTGTTTATTAGTGCTTTTCACAACGTTGGTTTTTTTCGCCAAGGTTCAAGTTGTGGGTTTTAGGTGTGCGTTTGAATACTGTTTATTTTGGTGAAAACTGAAAACAATAAAAAAAATATTTCGATTACTGTTCATGTCCCATGAATAGTGCACTAGCGTTGGTAAAAAAAAAAAAAAAAAAAGCCAGACGCATACGCTGGGCTCCAAAACATGCAAACCAAATGCACCCTAGATAGTTCTATTGTCAAAAATTTTTGTTGCTGAATAAAAAATCTTAAAGTTTAATTTCTACCTACACCAAAAAAAATCAATTAAAGTTCTCATCTAATAATAAAAACCATCAGTTGAAAGTTGAACTGTCTAAAAAAAATAAAAAGTTTCAAGTTGCGGTTCTAGTGCTCCCTCAAAAAAAAAAAGTTGCGGTTCTAGTGAATCAGACTCACGTGTCAGAGCATGTGGCAATGGACGGTAACGGAGAGAAAACTGACGGAGGGGATGAGGATCCCGAATTCTCCCTGTACGGCCAATGGCGTCCGCCGTTAAAGCATCATCCATCCAACCTATTTCATTTGTTCTTCTTCTTCTTCTTCTCTTTCTCTCTCTGCCAAATCCCAATTCAGGTCCTTAATTTTTGCTTATTTCTTTGTCAAAATTATATCCAAGTCCTCAGTATATCCAACTCATATGGTTTGGTTTCGTTGAAGGTCAGTTCTCTACTTCTCTCTCTGTTCATATACGTATATTTACTTGTTTTGCTGTGATTAACAACGATTGATTGGTGAATGTAATTTTTGAAAAATGGGATCTTTTTTAATTAATTTCTTTATTTTTAGCTCAAATATTCAATGGATTTGAATTTTTTTAGAGATTTATTGACAATGGTGCAAGAAATTTTTTTTTTTTTGGGTAAATTGTTGATTTTTTTTTTAGTTATGTAAGAGGGAAATAAGCTAATTCTAGGCACATTATTCTTGATTTTCCATTTGTGACATGGGTTTTTGCTGACACTAAAAATTTAGTAGTTACTATGAAGAGTAGAGTATTAGTTTTGTATTTGTTGCCAGTTCAGTTGAATCATCAGTTATTCTGGTGCTGAAGGGGTATTGGTCTTGGCTTGGATGTGTTAATTTGTTTCTTGATTTGAGCTTGGTTGGGATGTGTTGTGTAGATGGTCTTCATAGATATGGAAATTTGGAATTGGTGACCCAGTCTGTAATTTCTTCTTTGGATTTGATTTGGGAAACATATGCCTTTCTTTTACCATGTATGTGGCCGATACTAACCTGTCTATCGAGGATCCACAACCGATCCCAAAATTTTTGGGACTTTAAAGGCTTTGTTGTTGTTGTTGGATAAGCATTTCATTACCATGTAACTATTAACCGTCCAAAGATGATGTTGCTTCTAATGTGTTCTTTTCTAGCTAGACATCAATTTTTCATATGAGATGGACAATTCTAAAACCCCCGACATCTCCATGTCTGGATGTGCTAGGGATGCTCCTGCATTGTGTCGTATTTTTCCAAGAATTGCTTGTCCTATGTCATGTTGCATCCATATTAATGTTTTTGTCTGTGCTTCTTAGGGAGGAACTTCTTACAGAAAGTTATGTTTCTATATTTATTTTTGTTGGTCACCTCAGTTATCCACACTGCTTGAATCTCTACTCCATTGTGTAACTTGCATTTTGTTAACAATTTGGCGAGGAACAATCAAACTTTTGAAGGGGTTGAGATATCTGATATTGAGATGAAATAATGTTTTTGGGGCACTCTTTTTTTGAAGGCTGTACTATAATGATTGATGGGGTGTCTTGTGGTTCTTTAGCAGATTTCATGGATCTCTTAAATGTCATTGTAATTCTCTGGGAGACTCTACCATTGGAGTTCTCCTTCTTTCAAAATAATTAGTTATTATTTATCAAAGAAATAATTTGTTTTAGTAAAAAGGGCATGAATGAAATGCATGAATGTTATCTTTCTAATTCTAGCAAAAGATGTTGCCCATCCACAACTTAAAAATGAGAATCATCAATTGAAATTTGATTTGTTTCTGTTCATACTATTTTAATTTGCGAGGAGGTTTCTTACTTTATTAATTACATTATCCAATCATCAACCCAGCATATCTTTAAAATGTTCTTTTCTTAAGTTTCTTCTTTTTGCTATCTTAAATTATAGTAAATTTAATAGTTTTTTTTTTTCTTAGTAACATTTTTCTAATGATAATTAAATAAGTAAAAGAACTATCAGAAATTAGAATATGGATCATTATGTGACTTGTTGTAATGGATCAACAAAGAAGCTAACAGGGTTAAATAATGTAAAGTTTCCCTGAAGTTAATTTAAATACACTTTGGAGAAGGTATTTTTTAGATTTTTTATTGTTGTTGTTACTGTACCCATGTGTTTACATAGACTTGGTTAGTGCTTTCTGAATTGAAAATAAATGTTAAAAATTATAAGTTCACTCTGTTGTATTCTGGTGGTAACTGCCATATAGACTATCTTTATTATTGTCCATTTAATTAGTTGTTCATAAAAATCTATCTGACTGTGATGGGCTAAATAATTTCTCTAATACCTATTTCATATGCTCACTGGATCAACAGACATCGATCCCAAATATTTTTCCTACTTCAATAGCAATATCATCTTTATCTTTAAATTATTACTGGGTGTTTTTTTTTGGCCCCTGTTTCATGATGTTGATTATTATTGCATCAGCCCTGGTCATGGAGTAATCCATGTCAACAACATAGTTCTCTTGGCCCTTTTTCGTTGAGGGTAGATAACCAACTAAAGTGAATTTTGGCATACTAATTTCCCCTTTTCCTGGCAATCCTCATTTAATTTTTTGTCCTCTAATCAACAATTTTTTTTTTTTTTTTTTGTGCCTGGCCCCGGGGGGGGGGGGGGGGTGGTGGTTATGGGACCATAATTTTCTTGCTTTTATGAGATTCTGTGTCAGGTCAAGTGAGTGATATTTTCATTTTTGACATTGTAGATGATGATTGCATTTTTGTCTGACTGATGTCAATTTTTTTTCCTGTTCTGCAATATTGTGCACAGCATCTTTTCAGACTCAGGCAGCAGCATATTGAAAGAATTTCATGGCAGGCAGTGGCCTGACATCTTTGGGTCGTGTGAAGCTCACTGATCTAGTACCCTGTGAAGGCCTTCCTTCTGATTCTTATAAACTATCAGTCTCAACTTTGTCACAGTCGCTTGCTCAATATTCTGCCGCCATCATTCAGTTCCCAGCAAGTGATGGGGCTCTTTTAAGATCTGGGTTGGACTCTGCTCGCCTGTACTTTCACCAAAGAGCATCATACCCAGCTGCAGAAATGATTCATAATAATGACTCTCGTGAGTGGTGCAAGACATCTGGATACTATGCAGATCCTCAGATGTGGCAAGAAACATATGATTACCGGCCGGGCCTTACTCCTAATGAGCCAAACAATACAATGGATCTCCCTCCAGCAGGTTTGCCTGACATATTTGCTCTACTTGGAAAGGCTGCTCGGGATATACTGGATGCCATCAGCTTCTATTTGAACTTACGCAGTTCTCCATTTACTGAGATACTCGATAATGTTCCACTGAGAAATCGGGAAATTTCATCTTCAGTATTGTCTGTTTGCTGTTACGCAAGGCCATCATTTCAGGGAGCACAACACCATAATTTAGCCACTCAAGAGGATGGCCAGTTGATTATGTTTACAGACCATGAGCACCAAGCAGATAAAAGCCTCATATCTCTTGTTAAGTCAGATAAGGCAGGTTTACATATAAGAGATCTTCATGGTCGGTGGTTTTTAGTGGATAGTGATCTTGGCCCTCAAGAAGCCATTGTTTACCCTGGACTTGCACTTTATCAGGCAACAGCAGGCTATGTCAACCCCGCATTTTACAGAACAGAGATCAATACTATGCAGGGTAACATGCATGGGCGATGTTCTTTGGCTTTCAAACTGATGCCAAAATCCATGTCCAGTCTTAATTGTTCAGAGATGAGAGCGGCTGGTCATGGAGTTGAAGCTCAGTTCCTGCTTCCAGTACTGGTCGATGACTTCATGCAGAAATCCCCCCCAACTGATCAGCTCTTTAACAGGCAGAATATCCAGTGTTTCAATTTTCCTACTGTCCAAGACGGTAGGCAGAATTCTAATGATAATGTAGCTTTCTGTTGTCACTGGATTTTATGTTTCCAATTTTTTTTTCATAAACCAATTATTTGAGCCTCTTTCTGCTAGAGACATTTACTACCCCTGATTTTCATTATGACTCAGGTTAGGGTTGTCATATCACATGGCATGACTTTCTTTGCTAACAAATACAACTTGTTTGTTACCCCCCTGCCTCTTTTCCCCACCCAAAAAAAAAAAAAAAAAAAAAAAAAAAAAAAAGAATGAATGGGGGAGAAGGGGGTGGGGAACAACAAGTGATGAATTTAAGCTCCAGAATTGGCTTAAGCGACCTTTTATATACGTTTGGTACTAACCCAACGCTCAATCTCCTTGATCTTATAATACTAAATTGTTCCAGTCATTTTAACGATTCGTTTTGTTTTTTTAAATTTCATCTTTTTACCTGGCTTTGATTCCTACTCTCTGTTTCACTCTTGGGCTGGGACTTTTTCTCCTTGTGCATCCTCAATATTTCAAATTTATTTAGCATGGACTTCATAATAGATAGCATAGTATTAATATTCCCAGTTGCTTACTATGCTATATCTCTGCATCTCTTAAAAGTTAAACCTTTCTTTCTTGATGAAGGAATTAACAGGGAGTCAAGGCCTTAGACTAGATACCATTGTTTGAGCTGAAACTCAATAATATAAATTAATTATTAAGGTAGTGACATATTTGTTTGGATACCAAAATTGAGCATCTTATAATCAACTTGAGCTCTTCTACTCAAGTCTTAACTCCTTGAGCCAAGGACTTTAGGGCTTAACATGCTTTTGCACTAATGATGCCTTAAGCATTATGGTGTATAGCTTGCCTCCTAAAGATGTCAGCAGGTTGGGGTGGGACTGGGGACCCAGTCCACATCTCTGCCAGGCTTAATTTTCCCCATTCTCAATTCTTCTATTTTTAATTTTAATGACCTTTGGAAATTTACTTTTGTATTGAATAATAGAAATATGTGTGTGTACATGTGTCTTTTGTGGTAAAACTGTCACACGATGTAGCATAGAAAAGAAACAAACTGAAAGATGAAAATCCTTTATAAATGTAATTAAAAAAATATGTGATGATTATTTTAATATTAAAAAATAGGTGTGAATAAAAAAGTGTGAGGTGGGATCGGGCAGGGTGCAGGTAGAGTTATCCTCTACTTTGGGTTTTGTTCTCAAATGATTTAGAAGCAGGGAACTAAACCATATTTAGACACGTGCTTGATATCAATGACGACAATTCTAAAAGATTACATTTTTACTAGTCAGAAGTTCTTGAAATCTTTAATGTGTAGCTTCCAAGTTTTTTGTGGGTTGAAACAAATGTAATATAGTAGGCTAGTAATTAACAAAAAACTTACTGCATCATACTCATAAGATAAGAAACAAAAACTAAATGCAACAGACAGGAATCAATCATCAACGAGAGGTGAATGCTATGTCAGAAATTTTTTCATGAAAAGAGAAAGGAATATGATCATAACTACAGTTGTGTTAAACATTGAAGTCATCTTTTTTCTTTTTAAAAAAGAGGATATTTTCCTAATAAAAGCATTTCAGTCTGTGTTTGGTCTCACCATCTTGATAATAAATTACGTTATTTATTTTCTGTGCAAGTAGCCCTTAGTGAGAAGTTTTTAACAGCAGGTCGTTGGATCGATGAAATGCTGGTACAGGATCTATGAAGCCCTTGGTGAGGAGGAGGAAGCATGATTCAAGAAGCAAACCTTTGCCACCTTCTAAGAGGTTACGACTTGAAGCTCAGAGAGTTCTGAAGGAGAGGGTTCAGGACATTGCTGATAAGAAGGGCATCAAGCTGAGGTTTTGCAATTTGAAGGAATGTGAGAGTCACGTTCACACGCTAGATAGCCCATGTGCCAATATAAGAATGGAGATTGGATGGCCAGCTGGGGTACCATTTGTTCATCCCCATGATCTACCTAACAAGGCAAAGATTGGTTTCCTTGAAGCATATGAACCTGGTTGGACAGCAACTCATGATATGGAGTTAAGTCTAACTGAACCTGGACAGGCCAGTCAACAATCAGCTAATTGTAACTGTAACTCTCCTATTCAAGTTTCATATCTACATTGCAATGCATCTTATGTATTAGATGTCTCTTGAGTTCTTTGCTTTACACATGCAAACTAAAAAAGGAAAAGAACTGACTACCTCTTGAATATTGTGAAGGTGTGATATCACTAATGCAATTAAAGTAATTGCCAAGAAATTGTGATTCAAACTGCAAATTTCTCTCTCTTTCTACACACACACATATATGCATGCGTGTATTTCTTTGTATGTTTGCATGCGCGTGTGTATATATATATTTGTACTATAGTATAGATAGAAAATAAATATGAATATTTGTATAAATACAATATTGGTTTTGTTTTTTCTCTTTACAATTTTAGGGTTCTGTTTGTTGCGCTCTAGTGGTACTATTTATGACATTATTTGGTTTTTTTGGTGACATGTCCATCCACCTAGTTTAAATTAAGTGCATGTGGAAGTAACAAGCTGTTGCAATATTCTTCTTTTAGTTTGACAAATCCTTCAATTCATGATACACGCAAAGGATATGTTTAAAGTGAAGTTCTCGTACAGGAACCATATTGGTTAATGGAAATTGTTATGCCTGAAGTAGAAAGCACTGTATCTATAGATTTATGAATAGCAATGAGTGTAATGTTTTCACGGACATGGAAACTTCCAAAAATCTAGATGTGAGGGTTTTTGCCCTGTCGTTTTAAATTTATAATAGTGAACATGAACATTTATTTGAGTATGCATATGTGTGCATTAGAACCACAGACAGTATACCAAGTATGGGATGGATGACTATGTATGATTTTCTGGGCAAAGAAACATAATGTTCATGCAAATCTCCACTTCTTTTAGGTGACTATAGGCAAGCTTTTTTTTTACAAATGGCTAAACTAGTGTGAGACATAGGTGGATTTAAGTGTTGTGTCCTGAAGTGTCTTGTGCCATTTTTGTTTTGGGATAGTTGGAAAAGAGGGGGATTTGAACCTTGGACATCTATATTGGAAATACCAAGGTGTCAGTTGAGCTACCAAACTCTTGGCCAATTTTCATTTCTAAGCTGGTAATAAAAGCTAGTAACTAAAGCATTTGACATTCATATAGTAGTTAAGTAATATAAAATCCTAGAATTATATGAACATGATAAGCTATGGTTACAAATTATGCATGATCATGTGTGCTCTCATATGCTTGCATATGCCCATTCATCTCTAGATATGTAGCATATATTGTGGATGAGCAAGTGCTATTAGAAAGTTATTGCTGTAGAGTAAACTTGGTACATGAACTTTTTATTTGATAGACCCTAAATCTGTTGATGCACATGTACTTGTATATGAATACACCTTTTACTTGAACAGTGCTAATTATTTTTCTTTTATTGAGTCTTATGTGTGTAGATTTAACATTACACTTATCTTTGTGAAGTTTATAACACTAAATGAATAGTTGAAGTGGTCATATGTTTCTTTTCTCGACTCAGGAGAATAACATCATGTTCATCATAAATGTGAAATGCTGTGAATGACATATCTTTAGTTTTAATCTGTCAAGACATGGACTTTGGTGCCTATGAGAGTCTGTCAAAGAGACAGGTGCTTTTCATCCATATTTTTCTAAGAACTTAATCTTCCTTAACTTTTTCAATACAAAATTTTTGCAACTGCCACCAAACTAGCTTCATATCTTACACTCCTGCACCTAGCTGTTCTTAACCCTTTTGTTTTTGTTTTGGTATTGGTTGTTGATTTCTTTCGTTCCCCCTTGTTTGTTTGCAATTAACAAAATGTGTATTAATTCTTGTGTGCGCAGGAATCAATCTCCATAGTTTCAGATGTGTGGCCACCCCTGATCAGCTTGTGACTAAATGGTTTTGAGGTACTGGTCTCTAGTTTCCCAATTCTGTTGGATGCTTGATTGCTTTGCTGGAATCCTGTACCTTTCTGTCCTGGGATGTCTGGCTGCTTCCATTTGCAATTTTCACTAGAGAGACAATGAAAACATCAAAGTAATCATCCATAAACCTGTTATAGTTGTCTGTAAATATGCAATTTTGAGGAGAGCTTGGCATTGTTATGGAGGAACAGTAGGGCTCATCCAGATTTGAGGTCTCAGGAGCATTCCATTTTTATGACTGCTTTTCCATGACAGAATGCAGGCTTGATGCAACATCTACTTCAAATATCCAAATGTTTATCAAAAGGAGAATATCAGTTAGAAGGTTTCTTTCTCTTTTACTCTCTGTTTTGGTTTTTGTTTGGAAAGAAACCTTCTTATCGTTGTAGTAGCCTGTAGGCTGTGGTAGCTGATGAGATATTGACCTCCCTCTCTCTACAGCTTGTTGTAACTGTACCTTCCTTTAGCTATAGGTGTATCCAATCCAGTATTATTTCCTTCAATGCTTGGGCCACTAGTTATTTTGGAACCCACTCATATGTCTTTCAAATGAATTGAAGAGAAAGATCGTTGGATTGTGGAGTGATCTACGAACCAAAGATTTTAACTTATTGTATACAAGGTTCTTAAAGTGAACAATTATAATGACTTTGGGATTCTCCCATGATTACAAAGTAGTGCTCCTTATGGTATGGCGTATTTAGGTCTTAAATTGTTGTTGCTAGGCTAGGACTTCAAAATTAAGATTACAATTATAAGTTTGCAACTGGGGAATTGCTTATTAAATTCAACCACTTCACAATTGTGAGTTTGACCCTTGTTCATGTTTAGCATCTTGTAGCTAAAATGTGTTTTGTCCACTAGGATGGCATACACCTTGTAATGGTGTTAGAATTGCTCCCACAAATACTACTAAAAGTTGGTTATTTAATGAGTGTTGTAAGTGTTTTTAAACTATGTTTTCATATGGCTTAGCGAGTTGCACAATGGAGTTTTTGTAAAATTTAAGAGATTTTGCAGGAAACTCAATAGTTCTCAAAATATCCCTTAATTGATTTTTGTACTTTCATAATTTAGTTGTGGTCCTTGGTATTTCTAATTCTTAACTTCCAATATTTTCATTTCCTAAGTCACCATGTTTTCAATTTGTTGTGCTGTATGTTTTCCTTCTTTTTGTGGGCTTATGCCTAATTGGTCCAATTCTTGGCACTTAAATGAGAGCATCGGTTTTAAAAATAAGGTGGTCTTTGGTTCTAATGGGTTTTTGTGGTCATGAATGAATAGGAGATGAGTGTTGATTTTAAAGAGGTACAGAGTTTTGGGAGTTTTCCTACTTTCCTGTTCTTTCTTTCACTACAGAACTGAACTTGCATGTTACATCAGTAGCTGGTATGCCTTGAAATCAATCAAAATTTTAGGTACAGGAATAATTTCTATCTGCTCTTCATTATCAACCTTGTAGATGGCTCCCTAGAGTCCATGCTGTTACAAAAGTCTAGGAGCACTTACTTTGCCACAACTTAACCTAGTGTTATGCATTAACTCATAAGGAGAACCATTGGGTATAGTGGTCATCCTAGAGTTGCAACCTGTTGAGCATTCACAGCAGGCTCAGCAAATAATCTGCTTAACCAAATTTTAGCAAATTTCACTCAAAACACACCTGCATCATCCTCAACAAAATTGAAAGTCAAACTAGTTTTTGAACAGTGGCTAGATACATTGACTGAGATACTATAGCTTATTAAACCAATTTATTTCATTTTAGGTTAGATGCGGTTGTGTTTGTATAATCTGAAAAAACTGAGAGAATGTTGAAATGGGGAAGAAAAATAATATTTAAATAAAGAAAAATGATATGTCTGCAGTATTTTTACAACAAATCCTAAATGACAGGTTGTTACTAGTTGCTATTGTTGGGGTAAAAAAGTAATTTTAGTGTTAGGTTCAAATTTGAACTAATAGCAACTAACCACTTATGATTTGTTGTGAAAATGTTGTAAACATAACACATTTCTTAAATAAAATAATGATAGACCATTGAGTTTGATATGGTGGGTTGTGAGTAGAAAATTAGCCAATAGGGATTTTTAGCTAAATTTGACTAAAATAGTGACCTAAAATTGGTGACCTTGCTTCCAACTTGTTGGGACTGCCTAGAATTAATGACGAGCTATAATTGTTTTTATACTGTACTTCATAAGGTTCTTTAGAGCATTCCTACCTGGTTCTTAAAAAAAAAAGTATTTTATATTACCAAAATCTGTTTTTATCTATTTTATATAACAACTCTTATAACACAATCTACATTTCATTCATTATTTTGCATTACATCACATTAAAATAATTTTTTTCTACCCATGCCAACAACATCAGAATCCAAAACATCACCACTCACAGCCAAATGTGCCACTGCCATTGCCACCAAATCCAAAACCCAAAACCAAATCCACGGGACCCAGCAACAACCCACCCCGACAACAACCACAGATCTGCACTGCCGATGGTGGTTGGTTCAATCGGTCTGGCAATATAGAGATGATGTTTGGTTCATGGAACATAGGGAGAAATTAAAAGTAATAATTATAAATAATAATAAAAAAAACTTTTACACAATTCTAAAGTATTATGTAAACATGCATGATATCGTAGCAAGTTGTAAAATCTAAATGCATCACAGGATGAAATGGGTTTTTTTTTGTGCCTTTTGTGAACGGTAATATCTATTTTGCATTGTAGAAGGGTTATGCATAACCCAATAGAAATTCTCTGGACAAAATTGCCCTTTGCTCTTTTTGGGCAAATTATAAAGTCTTATGCCTTCCTTCACAAAATAATTAGGGAAATGTCCCTCTTTTGAAACTCGACTTATTCAAAATCGAGTTAAAAAAAAAAAAAAAACAATTTTGGAGCCCTATAGCAACATCTTTGTATGTTGTTTTGAAAGATAAATTTTGATGGGTTGGATGACCAAGTGCATTTTTCCTTGACATTGTGTGTGAAATTTGGCTGCCCTATTATTAACTTTATTAGCTAAAAAACTTTGCATTATTCAGTATTCACCAATATATGTGTCATTTTTCCATGCACTAAATGTAGTTGAAGGTAAAATTGGTTTGAGTTTATGTTGCAATGCTTTTGAATGAGGCCTATCAATCCATAATGATTGACTTTAAACTCCACAAAATTTTCCTTTGTTGGATGTGCCTAATTTTCATTTATTATTTTGAATAAGCACCCTTCAGTTATTTGTTCTGTTGCTGATACTTACACAAAGGATCAGCTAATTTTTATCACCAAACCTAGTCCTCATAAGAATTGATTCAGCTTTGTTTGTAATTTCTGCAATGAATTGCTTTTTTATGACACACATATGCATTGCTCCATTGAATTCGAGTTTGTCTTGGTCCATATTGATACTTGAGAGAGGATTTGAAAACCCAATAAAATTGGTTTTAGCCTTCATCAGGCTAGCTCTATATTTCTCACTTCTTAATCCCTAAAAATTACTGTGTGCTGAATTGGGTTGGACGTAAATTAGTTTCTTGGAGGCAAGAGGTTCAAGTAACTTGGCCAATTTCTCTATCTGGGAATTTTCAGTGCACATATGGAATAATATTTTTGGCATACATAAAAAAAGGAATTATATATCAAGGATAGGTTGCAGCAATGAAATTATGAGGATACTCATGTTATTATGCATTCACTGTGGAGTGTGGAGGAGTTATTGAGAGCAGTGATCATCTCTATCATGTCATGAAGCCAGGAATCGTCCTTTATGTATTCAAATAATGGACAGATAGGATCATTTGACAGTGAATTTCAAAAGTCCATAAAATTGTTTGCTCAGCCAAACTTGTTTAGATGTTTTTGGGGAAGGGGAGCCCTCCTAATCTTTCTTTTTTAATTCCCTCAAACCGGAATTTGGGAGGAGGGAGGAGGGCTCCACTTAGGCAAATTTGCTCATAAGATATCAATTTTATATGATCACTTCTCTCTCCTCTCCCCCTTTTACTTGTCAAAAGGCTAAAGTGCAAATAGACTCCTAAAGATTGGGGGATACTAGATTGACCAATTAAATTATTTCATGTCAAATAAATGATGCCAAACCTTAAAAAACATTTTTTTTTATATATATCCGAAATTTTCATCTTATAAGCTATTTTATTCTTTAATTTTTTTCGTTTTCCTTTTCTTCGTCTTTTTCTAGATGCACAACCAACAACCTTCTCATTTTCTCAAATCACAATTTTTTGAGCAAACAAACATACTAAAACAACTAAATCCGCATCTCTTTACTCTATTCCCAAGCAAAACTAAAGCAAAATTAAATTCAATCGTTTAAGTAATGTAAATTAGGTTTTGCAATTAAACTTAAATACATGATAGCATGAATCAATGAAACACACACAAAATATTACGTTTTATGAGGACAATTAAATTCAATACAATTATGCATTTGGATTTAATAATAGATAGGTAGAGTGTAACTAAGTTTTATCTTATATTTATAAATTTTCATGAAAAGAAAAACCTTATATCTATGAGTTATACATACAAAAAAGAAAGTTAGGAGGGGAAAAAGAGATACTAAAATATGATTTCGGTCCTTAAGTTTCCATTAAGTTTATTTTTTTTCTTTAAATTTTTAATACCTAAACTTTTATTATAGTTTTGGGACAAAAAGCAAATTTTTTAATGCTTATGATTGAAAATCGAAATTTATATAATTTTAGGGATGAAATTGAAAATAACATTCTAGCAAAAAACAAAAAAACCAAAAGAAAAAATTACATTAACTTTGTATTTATTTATTTATTTTAAAGACGCTATATATAAACCATTCTAACTCCCAAAACCCTAGTTCCTGGCTTCTCCCAGCTGCTGCAGCTGAAAAGAGAAAACACACAAACAAACAAACCCATCTCGATGGTGAAGTTCTTGAAGCCCAACAAGGCAGTGGTCCTTCTACAGGGCCGATTCGCAGGCCACAAGGCCGTGATCGTTCGCAACTTCGACGATGGCAACCGAGACAGACCCTACGGTCACTGTTTGGTGGCTGGTCTAGCCAAGTACCCAAAGAAGGTGATCCGCAAGGACTCGGCCAAGAAGACCGCCAAGAAGTCTCGCGTCAAGGCCTTCCTCAAGGTCGTGAACTACTCTCACATCATGCCCACTCGCTACACTCTCGATGTCGATCTCAAAGACATTGTCTCTGTCGATGCTCTTCAGTCTAGGGACAAGAAGGTCACTGCAGCTAAGGAGACCAAGGCTAGGTTCGAGGACAGGTTTAAGTCTGGAAAGAATAGGTGGTTCTTTTCTAAGCTCAGGTTTTGATTTTTGTTTTCTGGGGTTGTTTCTTTTTTTTATTAGAGATGGTTTTGTTTTAGTTATATTGGATAATGTGGCAATTTTTTTTTTCTTTTTGGATACTACAGAATTGAGAAATGAGATAAATGCTATTTTGTTACAGTTTTGATGGGTTTGTTTTGGATTTTCTTTATGGAGATTACTGAAGAGGGTGTTATTGGAAAATGTGGCATTTTGTTGGTTTTTTGCTAGATATTTGAGTATTGGGCTAATAGCAATGCAGTTTTTGTTATCACTAGAAATGGGTTTGTTTTGGTTTCTCTTTATTGAGATTTCTGAAATGGGTATTATTGTATAATGTGGGATCTATTGCTGTATGTTGATAGAAATTTGAGTATTGGGCTAATAATTATGCAGGTGGGCAAAACTTGGGTACAATTCCTTAAGTGCAGTATATTTTTACCCTATGTTTTTTTGGTTATAATTTAAAATGGGTGTGTTTTTCTATCTTTATGAGGCATTCTGAAATGAGTGTCATTGGATAATGTAGGTTTTGGGTTTTTTAGTCGAAAATTGAGTATTTAGTTAAAAGGTTATGGTTGTGGTTTTGGTTTTGAAGGGTTACTCTGGCATCTGTTTATACTGATTCTTGTGGTTGTATTTTTGAGATTTGGGTTTGGTTGTGCTGACATGTTTAGGTGGTGGGATCTTTGAACTGGTCATTTTGTGTTGAAGCACTTCGTGGCTCTTAGACATTATGAATCTCATGTGTACATGGTTATTTCTTTATCTCTAGGTTCCTATGGGTTCTGCCGTAGTGGATCAATTATGACCCAGTTTATGTTGCCTAAAAAATTCAAGCTTTTGTTTTTTGATTGATTGATAAACTAGATGGAAAACACAAGGTTCAACTTGTTTTTTGTTGCTTAAAATGTGTAAGTAGGGATTTCTTGCTGAATTTTCTGGGTATGTTGTCACGGGTTTTTTTTATTACAAATCTGTAAAATTAATTATGCAATTGTATTAGCCTAAAAGAGATGGGCTTCATCTGGAATTAAATTGCATAATATGTTACTTGGCTAATTGTTCCTTTTTGGTTCAAGATCGGACAATGGAGGGATGTCGAGATGTTCTGTTAAAGTTGGAATATTATTGTCTTCCATCTTCAGGATGTTTTGAAGATAAGTTTTGATGGGTTTGGATGACTAAAGTGTTTATTCATCGACAATATATGTGAAATTTGATTAAGTAGCCCTATTTTACTATATTAACTGAAAACTTAGTCCTATTCACTGCAATGCTTTTGATTAGGCAGCCCTATTTTATGTTGCAATGCTTTTGAACGAGGTCTAGATGTCCATAATGATTGACATTCAACTCCACAAAATTTTCTTTCTCTGGATGTGCCTACCTTTTCTGTTATTACTTCTAATAAGTAACATTCAGTTACTTGTTCTGTTGTTGAAACTTATACAAAGAACCTGATAAACTTCAGTTAATTTCTATGAGTAAGTCATAAAAGAATTGATTATGCTTTGTAAGACTTATTTCTGTTATATAATTACTGCAATGAATTACTTTTCTCTGACATACATATGCATTGCTCAATTGAATCGGGGCCTATCTTGGTTTTAATTGATACTTTAGAAAGAATTTGAAAACCCTAAGGTGGCATTTGTTACGGGGTAATGTTTTAGGATTCTTAGGAATGTTTAAAGATTTCCATGTTTGGTTGCAAATCAAGCTAGGGAATCAGATGCCAGGGGAATCTGGATTCCCCCCTTAAACCCCTCTCAGTAGGAATGTGGATTCCCTTTAAAACAGGTGGGAATTTAGATTTCCAAGCTTAAAGGAAATTGTATTTTTTATAAATTGACAATTTTAACCTTTTTTTTCTTATCATTTAGCAATTAAAATAAAATATAAAACAAAGGGCAAAGAACACTCCCCTCCCTTGAGGTTTAGGAAAATGACACTCACCCCCAAACTTAAAGGAAAAAAACATTTTCCCCCTTTTGACATTTATTTATCTAAACTCTATTAAATTGGCGTTAAAAATGTTGTGCACTAACGTACCCTTTGGTTAATAATGTATTCCTAAAATTGACTCTAAAAGTTTTTTATATTGATAAGTGACTTTGAAAATTTCAAACTTATTTTTAAACAATAAAACCTTGAAAGCTTCAGCAAATTGTTTTATTTCATAAATTTTGATCCAAAGTGTTAGAAAGATGAGCGATTAAAAAATCTAAGAGGATCATCAAACTTTCAAAAATCAATTGGAAAGGTGTTATAAGAGACTAAAAAATCAACATAAGCAACATGTTTTATAATATGCTTTATATTCCGTTACTAATATTAACAGAAGGGGGTGAGTGTTATTTTTTTTTAAATCTCAGGGGGGGAGTGTTTTTTCCTTTCAAGTTTGGGGGGTGAGCGTCATTTCTCTAAACCTCAAGGGAGGGGAGTGTTATTTGCCCTAAAACAAATCATCAATATCTTTTTTCTTGTCTTTATCTTTTCCCGCCAAAATAACATAAACAAGATAAACAACTTTGTTGATATATTTTTTAACAAAGTTTTATTTAGGTTTCACGTGTAGAAAAAAAAAAGTTTGAAGGGGACTCTTCATTATGGATTAAATTCTTTTAAAAATTATTATTAAAAATAAAGCATTTGAGAATTTAAATAGTTATTTTTGTGTTGTACTTGTCATTTTGAAATGTTGGACTACAATTTTAATGAATTTGTTATAATTAATAGTTTATATTTGGTTTTTCATTATTTATTTAGAGAAATATTTTTTTTTAAAAGACTTGGTAGTTCACATTCAAATCTAAGGATAGAATGGGAAAAATAAATAATTCATTTAAGATTCTTAGGAATAAACCAAACATTATCGTCTTCCATTCCTAGAAATCTTAAGAGATTCCCAATGAAACCAAACATAGGAATAATCTAGATGCCAAGAGTAATGTGAATTCTCCCGTACCAAGCGTCACCTAAAAAGTTTTAGCCTTCGTCATGGCACTATGGCAGATGGACAACATGTTTTTTTTGCTGAATGATGGACAACATGTTACAGCAACTGACATGGGGTTTGCTATATCTTTTATAATGTTCACACTATGGCAGATGGACAACATGTTACAGCAACTGACATGGGGTTTGCTATATCTTTTATAATGTTCACACTTTTCTCTTTGGTATAATTGTCCAACAATTGTGCTCACGTCTTATTCATGTGAAAAAAAAAAAAAAAAGCTTTAAAATGAGAAGCCTTATGGTTTTTAGTCCAAGTTTTAATTTAAATATAACAACAGAAAATTATAGATTAAATTGTGAAACAACAAAAGAAAACGGGTTACAAAATTGGACTTATGCCTGTTAACTTGTATGCCCCAATGAAAAGGTGAGGCATGTGTAATAGGAGTACCAACCCGTTTTAGACTGATAAGTTTTTGATCTGTACTCGATTTGGACTCAACCCAGCTAGATCAAACTTGTACTGGAACTTACTCGCTCTTCAAGCCTCTATTAAAAATTTTAAACTAATTTTTTTTCTTAGCCTCATTTTCAATGTAATTTTGTGTACTAAAATTATAATAAAATTTCCATTAATAAATGAAAATGTTTTTAATTTTAGAGTAAGTAAATTATAGATTTTATTTTTAATGAACTTTTTTTTTTCCCTTTACCTAACATTTTATATATTTGTATTTTTCACTAATATTATATATGTGTGTATATATATATATAATTTTAAATATGCTTATATTGTATGAGTTTGGATTTTTAAAATTTTTTTTTTATCCTTTTAGTTATTTAACTTATTTGCTTATGTAGAACTTTAAAAAAAAAAAAAAAAAAAAACCTCAATTATTTAAGTACAACTATAATTTTGTCAACTTTTTAGAAAATAAATAATAGGGTAAAATGCTGTAGGGGCCCTTTTTTTGTATCTGGGCTGGGCTGTCTCCTGCGGTGACGGGCCCTGGTATTTGCTTCTTTTCTTTTCTTTCTTTCTGGGTAAGGGAGTCGAGACCGGCCCAACTGAAACTCACTTTGGGCCGGCTTGGCGCAAACTTGGCCTAGGCTGCCAGGCTCACTCTTGCGGCAAGCAGAGTTATTGCAAAGAGAAAAAGAGATTACGGCAGGCAGGTTATAAAGACAATAAAAGAGGAAAACAGCGGAATACAACAGCTAATAATGGCAATGACCAAGCATCATGATAATAACAGTGGTAATAATAATAACGTTCTAATGGAAAGAACAATGGATTAGACAACAAATAAAGAGGGCTTTATCAGAATAATCATTCGGTAAAATAATCAAGCCCGTGACGACAATCCTTCAAAAAGGAAGAACGTTTCCTCTCAATGAGATTAACCTCCCAGGAGAATATCCTGCCGTGGGGATTAATAGCTTTGAGGGAATCGGACCTAGATGTTAGACGTCCGAAGGAAGTTTCCCCTTTGCTTAATCATTCCTTAGAAAAGTGTGATTTTGAGGGGGAGAGGGGGGAGATGATCTATCGGTGCATGCCCCTATACTCACAAGTTGTTTTCCTTATCTTTTTCTTCTCTTCCTTTCTTTTTTTTCTCTTTGTTTTTCTCTATGATTTTCTCCTCTGTTTTTCGGTCCTTTTTACAGGGCACGGCAAGGCTCCTTTTATAGGGCCTGCCGTGGTTGTTCTTTTACCATTTCACCCTTTAACGGCCTTTGTCTGGTCTGGGCATGCTTGCCGACCACCGTCTGCACTCTGCTTACCCTCGCCAGACAAAGACAGGTGAGTCCTATTTCTGTCCGCCGTGGCACTGTTTTCCTGCCGCGGCTTTAAATGCTCTCTCTCTCTTCCTATGGCATGCACCTAACGTTCCCTCCCCAATTTTACCCCTTTCGGGCGGTTTGTCATCCCAGCAGGACATACCTCCAAAAGGGTTCGAGCAGAGACCGTAAAATAGAACTTTTCCCTCCTCCCACCACCAAACCGCACCCCCCTTTACCTTTTTCCGCTGACCCATGGCCCCACCATGACCCATATTGGCTGGGTACAGGCTGGTGACACCTGGGCTTTGTGTATGCTTTCCTGTCAAGTACGTTTGAAAGGGGCCTGCCTGCGGCCCATGCGCTTGTTGTGCTTTGAAGCTTTTGCTTGCATTTGTCTGCCGTACTTCTTCATTCTCTCTCGCGGGCTGGAGCGCTTTCTTTCCCCTGGGGTTGGGCCTTTGTTAATGCTGGGTCTCCACATCTTTCTTAGCCCATTCCCTGGTTCGTGTTCACGCCTTATCTTATTACCTAGCACTTCCTGCCGTAATGATGTGTTCCTGTTAGGCCTTCCTTTAGAGCCTGCCGTTTCATTCTTTCTCCCAGTGACTCAAAAGAGTTTGCTGGTGTTTTTTTATACGTGGACTTTATTATCCCTTTTGTTTTCCTTTTGGGCCTGCAGCCCTTTTTACTTCCCTTGGGCCTCCTCGACCCATTTCATTGTTTTCGGGCTCCTTTGTCCCATTGCGTTCTCTTGGGCATTCTTGGCCCGTTTCATCACTTTTGGGCTCCTTTGTCCCGTTTCAATTCTTTATTCCCATGGGCTTTTACTAATTTCATTGGGCTTCCCCGGCCCAACTACTGTATACTCATCCTTGGGGCTCATGGGCTTGCCATCAACCCCTACTCTCTTTGCTTTCATTACTTCGGGCCTGTCACGGCCCATTCTTGCTTTCTCATACCATACATTGCCCATGGGTGTTGTTTCTCTCTTTCCGGGCCCTTTGGGCCCATTTGCTTTCTCAAGACCCATCTATTCATGTTATGGACCTATGTTTTATTCTTCCTGCCGCTTGAGTCTTGATAATTTTATTCTGTGCCTGCCACTCTCATTACCCGCCTTGCTGGGCTGGTTTTACAAATATGACCCTCAACAATTAGCCCCCTGAACATATGGAGCGCTCTTGCGGTCCATATGTGAATGAAGGACTTTTTTGTCTTCTTTCCACTTTTTCTTTTTCTTCGCGGGCTTTTTGAAACCACGAACTCCTTTCTGCATATACATATTTTTTTTCTTGCCGTGAACAGTGACAACTCTTCGATTATCCCAAAATGGTGGTTGCTTTAAAGTATAACTGCTGCTTCATTAATTTCATTCTCTTCTTAATGGCTGACCCGTCACCTCCCTTCACGCCGGCCTTAATTACTCAGATATTTAAGAGAAGAATCCCTTCCCAATGCAGGCACAAACTTCTTCTATTTCACAATATTTTTCTTTCCTCATCATCATCTTTCTCTCGAACACCTACTCCTTTCTTGCTTCGTTCAAACCCTCTTGTCATGGCACCGGTGAAAAGTCAAGCCTCTTCTCGCCGCAAAGGGAAAAGTGTCGCCGTGGATCCTCCGGTGGAACCAGAAATAGAAGAGGAAGACGTGCACTCCGATTCGGACCGTTCCGAGGAGGAGGAAGCGCGGCGCGACCCAGACAGCGAGTGCGCCCCTTTGATTGATCCTTGGTATAGTCTTAGCCCTCACTTCCCCATGGCCCCTGGAGATTATGTGCCGCCGCCGCCGGGCCGTGTGTGGCTCGTTCTTTGCCGGCGAAACTTTAATGTCTCTTGGGCTCCGGTGTCTTCCTCCATCTCCGATTTGGTCATCCGTCAAGGCATCGCCCTCCCTGTGCCTATTCATTTTGAATTTGGGTCTGGCACCGCCTTGGGTTGGAAAGAATGGGTTGACAGCGAGTTGTCAGACACACATTTCATGGGTTTGCTTCAGAGGGCCGGTGTTCTAAAGGCTGTCGTCCTTTCTTGCAGTCTTTCCAACTTTCGCGACCTCTACAACCTTCGCCACTTAGTTCGCCGGTGGTGTTCCGCCACCCATACGTTCTTCTTTTCCTGCGACGAAGTCACGATTACCCTTGAGGACGTGGCCAATCAGTTACTTTTGCCCATCCTTGGGGATGCCGATCCTGTCGTGATTGAGGTTTCTCCGGCAGAAGAAGACATTGAAGCAGAGTTGAGGAAGAGGATGACCGGAAATGCCAAGTTGTCTTATTGGGTTAGTTCTTCCTCTAAGTTTTCTGCCACTGCTCGTCGTGCTGCCTTTATTGCTTTTTGGCTTTCGAAGTTTGTCTTTGGGTCTCCTCCCTATTATGCCATAAAGCCGTTATATTTTCGTTTGGCCATTAAAATATCTGCTGGGGTAAGTCTGCCGCTAGCCCCCATGTTCTTAGGGCATTTATATATGCAATTGGATATCCTGCGGAGCGACGAGAGTCAGGCTGGTTCCTGCCACATTGTTTCTTCTTCTGTACACAGCACTATCCTGCAGCAGTTATTGTTTGAGCGTTGTGCTCAATATTTGGCGAAGTGTAGGCCCGTCAGATTTGCTAAGGAGAAGTACCAGTCTTGTCCGCGGGTTATCACTGATTTTTGTGGCAGGTTTGAGTCTGACTTCCCTTTGGCTTTTCGTTGGTCTGGTTTGAAGCCCATTGATTATTCTGTTGTTGAGTCTTTTGATGAGGGTGTTGGTTTTTCCTGGAGAGCTTATAGACAGTTGCGTTCTGGTTTCACTTGTGTTGACTCGGTAATGGGTCCGTTTGTTGATACTGTTGGCACTACTACCCCGTTGGCTGGCTTTGATGAGACGGGCATCACATATTTAGCTGCCACCAACCCTGGGTGGCTGCCCTATCTAGCAGATGAGGGTGTTAGGTTTGTTCATTATCCTGCCAATAGAGTGAGGAGGCAGTTCGGCCTGGATCAAGATATTCCTGATGACCTCTCCACCCTTGCGGAGTATCCCACTTCGGCTAGGCCCTTCCTGCGGCATACAGCTTTTGACTTTTGGAGGGAGCGTTTTAGTGCAGTCACCGTGGCTGGTTCTTCGAGGGAAGGTATTTGTACTGCTGCTATGCACTTCTATTGGCAGCTTGTCATGAATTCCTTTGATGGAGAGTTGGCGGGTAGTCGTGGTTTCTCTCTCGTTCCCCCTGAGGGACTTGGTATGGTTATCTCCCCCAATCCTCGGTTACTCCTCCCCTCTAAGTCCGTGCTGGCCTATGCTAGGAAACAGAGCCGATCCGCCATATTCGAGTGGAATGAGGAGAAAAGGGGATGGTTTTGGCACACAGGCGATTACCCCTCAGGTTGGGGAAAGAAGGTCAAAGTTGTGAACATTCCTGCGTCGGCCAAGAAAGTTTCTGCCAAGCCTAAGTCTGTCAGCAAGCCCAAGTCTGCCACTCCTCAGTCTTCTGTAAGCGCTACTCCTGCCAGCAGAACACGAGGCAGCAAAAGGAAGACAACTCCCCATCCCGTGTCTGCAGCTCAGCGAAGGGTAAGTTTCTAAAAGACTTTTCCTTACTTTTGTCTTTCAAGTACACATACACATATATATATCCTCCTGTTTCTGCCCCATTCCGAATCTTGGCTGACTTTTCTTTAACTCCTTTTCTCATTCCCTTTTTGCTTTTGCAGTTTAAGCAGAAGGAGGATACGTCAGCAGCCCGTCCTATTATGCTTGAGGAACCAGAATCAGAGGTATATTTCCTTTTACTCCTGCACTTGTCCACTCTGCTACATTTTGTCTTCGTTTGCTTTATTTACTCAAAGAATTGGTTCGGTCTTTGCATCCTTTCTTCGTTTTGCCTTTCAGGATGAGCCTGAGCCTCTTTCCGTATATCGCCCTACGGCCGAGGAGCTTTCTGCCCCTATGGGCACTCCTGTGGAAGACATTTTTGGTGGAGTTGAGTTTGCAACGCCTGTTCCTCCTGCAGCCACTGCCTCTCCTACTGGACCGGTACCCATGGACGAGGGTACTCATATTGGAGAGGTTAGTGAGGCCATCCTTGCTCCTGCCGTGACGCCTTCCGTCCAAAGGGGAACTACCCCTCCTACTGCGGCTGAAATTGAGGTTACTCCTGCTATGTCGCTCATTATTTCTACGGGTGACCCTTTTGCTGCTCTTTCTCAGGCAGTGCAGGGTGCTTCTTCTTTGGTAGTTACTCCCTCCTCTATCCCCATTTCTGCCACACGTGGATCTCATACTGAGTTGTCTTCTGAGGAGTCTGAAGAGGTCTTTGAGGATCCTGAGGATGAACCTGGCTTGGGGAGGAGAGTTTCGGAGTCTGAAGAGGAGGATAGCGTTCCACCCGAGGCAATGGGTACTTCTTCTTTAACCCTTTTCCTCTTCTTTCTCTGTTGAACTTTATTCTTTTCCTTCCTTACTTGCATGCCCACTTCCTCGTTTTGCAGGGACTTTTGGGGAGTTAGACATTACAGCTACCGTGGGGGTGTCTGCGACAGCTTCTCCTGCCACGCCCACATTACCCATTCCTGCCACATCTTCCATGCCAGTGTCCGCCATATTCACGGCGTCTATCTCTGCCGCCCCTTCTGTTCCTGCCTCTGCTTTCCCCACAGCCTCTGTTACCGTTGGCTCTGGTAAGTCTTATCTCTCATTTCTTTTACTTCATTCCCTTTCATTCTTATCATGGTTCCTCATTTTGATCTTTGCGTCCTTTAACAGGTCCGCTTCCTTCAGCGCCTTCTCACTTTGAGATGGGCAGTAGCTCTGCCGCCCTTCCAGATCCTGCGGACGAGGCTGCTGCCTTCTTTGTTCGTTTTGACCAGTCTGAGGTCAACGACTTGGATCCTGCTTCTTTCTGGGGCTCCGGTCCCCCTTATATAGATTTCCATGGCTTCAGAGTTCCTGCAGACTGCGCTCCTCATTTGGTGATGATTTATGATAGTCGTGGAGACTTTATGCGGGAATTCTGACTTGGCCGATCAGTCAGGGAGCATTTCTTAAGGATGTTAGGCAGCGTGCTGAACGATATTGAGCACAGTTTCGTGGATACTGTCTCCACCGAGAGGATCCTTCAATGGAGGGCTGCAGTGCAGGAGCTTATCAGCGTTGGCTTTGCAGTGGAGTTCGTCTTGGATCACCTTCGAGAGATCGCTCGAGCAGTCTTTATGAGGAGGGTTCAGCCTACCGTTGATGCCATTGACTCTCGCCTTGCAGCTTTGAGGAAGGAAGTGGCAGATTTGGAGGGTCGTAGAGAGCGTCTTCTTTCTGGCGTGGGAGGACTTGGTCGTTTTGGGGATCAGTCACTTATCTTCGGACTTTATTGATGATGCAGTTTCTTGCTTGTTTTGCTATTTTCTCTTTTGCCTTACTACTCTGTTTAGCACATTATGTTTTCTGTAGCACTTATTTGGGTTTGCTTGCTATAGTTTGGGTTTGCAATTTAACTTCGTGATGCTACACTTGTGATGCTATTTCTTTTTTGATAACAAATACTTCGTGCTTTTCATTGCGAAGAAGCAAGTTACAAGATTTGATTTGTGACATAGCCAAAAAAAACAGAATAAAAGAGAAACATGACAGCTTTTGACAAAACAAAAGGGTAAGGGATAATCACATTGCTTTTCTCCCTAGGCGTAGTAGCGTTTCAGCCATTTGCCGTTAATGGGATCCATTAAATCCTTTCCATCCGTCTGGGTCAAGCGGTAATATCCACTTGGATGCGCTTCTCTTCTCACAAAGGGTCCCTCCCACTTTGGTGCGAACTTTGATGGTCCTGCCAGGCCCCTCCTAACGTAGTCTGCCACTTTCAGGACCAGTTGTCCTTCTGCAAATATTCTTTCTTTAGTCGTCCTGCCATAAGCCTCAGTCATTTTTTGCCTGTATCTGCGGCTGTGTTCTTGAGCCTTTTCTCTTCTTTCATCAAGTCCTTCCAAGTCTTCGCACCTTTCTGCCGCAAAGACCTCTTCATCATCCTCCTTTCCTTGCATCTGCATGACCCTTAGGGATGGAGTCATCTTTTCTGCCGGGCTTACTACTTCAGTTCCATAGACAAAGGAAAAAGGGGAAAAACCTGTGGCTGACTTAGGCGAGCCCCTGTAAGCCCAAAGGGCGTCTGGCAGGTGCATTGCCCATCCTCCCGTGTATTCTTGGCTCATCTTACTGATGATTTTTATAAGAGTCTTGTTCATTGCCTCTGCTTGCCCGTTTCCTTGAGGGTAATATGGTGACGACCGGTGATGTTTGACTTGATAAAACTCTAGCATTCTCCTTACCTCACTATTGACAAAAGGGGTACCGTTATCACTGATGATCCTGTGGGGAACCCCAAACCTTACGATTATGTTTTCCTTGATAAAGTTTGCCACTGCCCCTCCTGTGGCTTTTCGAAGTGGCACTGCCTCTGCCCACTTAGTGAAGTATTCCGTAGCCACTAATATCCATATATACCCTCGCGATGGTGGATTCACTGGTCCAACCAAATCCAGCCCCCAAGTATGGAAAGGCCATGGTGTGACCATGCTATGCAAGCTCCGCGGATGAGTGTGAATCAGGTTAGCTTGTACTTGACAACTGTGGCACTTTTTCACAAAGTCTGCCGTGTCCTTTTTCATGGTAGGCCAGTAATAGCCCAGTTGCAGCAGGCACCTGTAAAGCCTTTTCTTCCCTTGGTGTTCCCCACACTCTCCTGAGTGTACTTCTCTTATCATTTCCTTTGCCTCCTCGGGGCCTAAACACCTCAAAGGGTCCCCATCGTATCCCCTTTTAAACAGGGTCATATTGTGTAAGAAATAGCGCGTGGCTAGCCTCTTTAGCTTATATTTTTCGCTGTGCTTCTGCGGCAGGATGCCTTCTGTCAGATATTGTATGAAAGGGTTTCTCCAATCCTCGCTGATGAATGCAGCGTAACTTTCTTCTCTATCTGCCGCCAGTTTGCAGTTCTCGCACTGGGTTTGGACTCGATCTGCGTCTTTGCTCATAGTTGGCCAATAAAAGCCTGCCCTTTGCAATCTGCGGTACAGGCTGACTTCTCCGCAGGAACCACAAGTCTTCTCATGTACTTCTTTTAATTTCCTCTGGGCCTCCTTTTGTCCCACACATCTGGACAAAACTCCACCTGGCATTCTGCGGTATAGCTCTCCCTTCATTAAGGCGTAGTCTTTGAGCACTTTTAGTTCCATGGCTTCCTCCTCCCCCATCAAAACTTCCTTCACGGGGGTCCGCCAATCCTCTTCGCAGTGTTCTTCTTAGAACCTTTCTTTTAATACTTCAATTATGGATTCCTCCCTTTTGCAAACCTCGACTCTGGTGCTTTTCCCTTCGAACATTACTTGTGAACCTAGCGCGGCCAATGCATCGGCAAACCGATTCTCATTTCTCGGGGTATGTTCTATCTCGAAAGTTAGGAACTTTTCTTCCATCTTCTGAGCCATTGCTCTGTATGGGGCCAGACTGGGTTCCTTAAGGGAAAAGCTTCCTTTGGTCTGGCAGACTACCAAATTGGAATCACCTAATACCTTCAAATGCTTGACTCCCATCTCGAGGGCCGTGGCCAGCCCAGTTAAGTAAGCTTCATATTTAGCCGTGTTGTTTGAACAGGGGAACTCCAGTTTGAACGATAGCGCTACTACTTTATCTTCCTCCTGGTATAAAACTACCCCAACCCCTCCAGACTGGGCGGTAGAAGATCCGTCAAATTTCATTACCCACTGTTCTCTGAGTTCTTCCGCCATGGCTACTTCCCCTAGGACTTCGTCGTCCAGCGGAAACTCTTCCTCCCCTGGGAACTGTGCCAATAAATCTGCTATAGCCTGGCTTTTCACTGCTCGGGGCGCTCCCATTCTTAAATCATACTGTGATAGTTGCAATAGCCATTGTGATATCCTGCCAGAGAGGATTGGCTGCTGTAATAAAGCTTTGATGGCATAAGACTTAGTCATCAGCCACACTTCATAGGCCAAGAAGTAATGGCGCAGCCTTTGGGAGGCATAGACAATAGCCAAACAGGCCCTTTCTGCCCTTGGATAACGAGTTTCCGCGTCTTTCAGGGCACGACTGATGTAATATATTGGTTGCTCAGTGCCACCTTCATCCTCTTGGGCGATTAAGGCTCCAATGGCATGTGGATTGGTGGCCATGTAAAGCAGCAAAGGCCTCTTATGTATTGGGGCTTGTACTGTAGGGAGATTCATCATGATCTGCTGCAGCTTCTTGAAGGCTGCCTGCTGCGCTTCTCCCCACGCAAAATTTTGCCATTTTCTCAACAGCTTGGTAAAGGCCGAGGTGATTGATGCCAACCCGGGGATAAATCTTCGGATATATGAGACCTTTCCCAAGAAGCTTTTCAGTTCTTTTACCGAGGTTGGAGGTCTCATGGTCGCAATGGCCGTAGCCTTTGCTGGGTCAACGTCTATCCCTCTGCTGTGCACCAAGAAGCCCAAGAACTTCCCCGAGGACACACCAAATGCGCATTTGAGGGGATTCATTCTCAACTTGAAGGTCTTGCACCTTTCGAATACCCTCTTCAGCACATGGAAATGTTCTTCTCTTCTCGTTGACTTGACTACTATGTCATCCACGTAGTCTTCTAATTCTTGATGCATCATGTCATGAAATATAGCTGTCATCGCCCGTTGATACGTTGCGCCTGCATTTTTTAACCCGAAGGGCATCACCGTGTAGTGAAAGTTTCCCATGGGTGTTCTGAAGGCGGTTTTCTCCGCATCTTTTGATGCCATCCTTATCTGGTTATATCCGCTGAAACCATCCATGAACGAGAACATGGCGCTTCCTGCCGCGGAATCTATTAATAAGTCCATATTGGGCAATGGGAATTCGTCCTTCGGGCACACTTTATTGAGATCCCTGAAATCCACGCAACACCTGATCTGGCCATTCTTCTTCTTTACCGGCACTATGTTGGATAGCCATCGAGGGTGTTGAATGGGTTTAACGAATCCTGTGGCTAGCAGTTTCTGCACTTCTCTGACTATCTGTCCCTCTATTTCTGTGTGAAATATTCTGGCAGGCTGAACCACTGGCCTGGCTTGCGGGTCCACGTTTAACATATGCGCTACTAACCTAGGGTCTAACCCTGGCATTTCACTGTAGTCCCATGCAAACACGTCTTTGAACTCTCTTAGCAATAGTATCAACTCCTTTTTCTCGTTTTTTGTCAAACTCGCACTGATTGAGATGGGTCTTGGTCCTTGTGAGACAGACCCTAGGTCAACTTCCTCCATTTCCTCTTCTGTCATAACCTGTACTTCCTTTTCAGCTGCAATTCTTCCATTTTCCTCTTCGCTATTTCTTCCCTCTAGACTTTCTTGGACTTTGCAGCACGTCAAACCTTCGTGCTGTTCTTCTTGAGTGGGGCCCGTCTGGGTAATCGTGGGCCCCACGTACCTTCATAATTTGTAAATGATTCTGCCGTCAGAGCCTCGGACTCTGACGCATTGGGGCGTGTCTTCAAGTTCTGCGGCAGGCGTCTCTTTCCTTCGTCTCTTCCTTGCCAATAACTCCCTCAAATCAGGCTCTGGATCGTTCTGGACATCTTCCCATCTAGGCACAAAAGTACCTAGCGGTCTTGACACTAAGCTCTCCCCAGAAGGAGCCCATTGATCGTAGAACATGGTTTCCACCAAGTGGGCTTCTGCTTGCTCAAACGGCGAGGGATTCGCGGCCACGCGTATCATCCTGCCGTTTACTCTCCCCTTTACACATTGGTGATAGGTGGACGGGACCAGCCGATGTTTATGCAACTATGGCCTCCCTAGAAGCACGTGGTAGGATACTTTAGTTTTTACGACGTGGAACCGTGCTAAAGAGGCTATGGGCCCCACTTTCAACCACAGCTGAATGTGGCCTGCTGTGTACTCACCCCTTCCACCAAATCCTGTTACCTCCATTGGACATCCCTGGATTTTCTTCTCTGGAATTCCTGCTGCCCGCAGAGTGCTCAATGGGATGAGATTCACAGAAGCGCCTGTGTCTACTAAAGCTCTCTTTATGGGGATTTGATTTATAGACGCCGCCAGGTACAAGGGTCTCCTGTGATCCGGATACCCTACCTCCATGTCTTCTTCACTAAAGGTAATTTCGGTTGACTCTTGTAAGAGAGCCCTTTCCCCTGACGTTTCTGCCGATAGGCATTCTACTCCTGCACCAGAGGCGATGCTCACCAAGGCCTCTGTGGCTACCTTTCTTTCCTTCGCTGAGAGTCCCAGCTGGTCAAACAAATTTCTGAACTTGGAACTCTGCTGTAGAGTGGTTATGGCTGCCGCGGGCAAAGCCATGTTTTCTTCTTCATCTTCTCCTAGGTCGGCGCAAATTACCACTGCTGCTATCCCTTTCCCTTTATGGTTTGGAAGCGGGTTTCTTTGGACTTCTTGCTGGGACAATTCTAAAGTTCCTTCCTTAATTCTG
The DNA here is from genome assembly GCA_023621385.1 of Quercus gilva. NCBI lineage: Eukaryota > Viridiplantae > Streptophyta > Magnoliopsida > Fagales > Fagaceae > Quercus > Quercus gilva. The sequence continues at coordinate 79,011,437 of CM042476.1, read as the reverse complement.
CGATGCACCAGTCTGCGGAGCGCCCAACATTCTGCGGTAGAATGTTGGACATAATTATGTAGGCGACAAAAGCGTGGGTCCCTCCTTTCTTCCTCGGTGGGTTCCCTGGCAACCTGATTAGGTTTGAAAACTCCATCTGCTATCCATCTGTCTAGTAGCACGTCCAGCTCTTTTGAGGTGCATGGTATTGGTGGGGGAGTGTCGTATTCCCTCCCCCCGGTCTTCCTTCTCTGTTCTCCAGTGGATGCTGCCATTGCCTGCGGGGCACTTCTTTTGTCCGAGCTTGGCTTCACAGACTGGGCTGTCTTTCTTGCCTTCTGCAATAGCTGGGCAAATTGGAAAATTTTCAAATTTTCGAGAACTGCCCTGTACTCTCTGATCATATTTGTCATGCACATTTCGACCAACGTCCTTTCTTCACAATGGTCATAGCAGTCGAGTGCTATGTCCCTGAATCTCTTGATGTATTCCATCAAGTCTTCACCGTTCCTTTGTTTGGTTGCTTGCAGGGTTGCAAGCGTCACTGTCTCCTCTCCATGGAAGTACTTGGTACAGAATACATCTACCATATCATCCCATGTTGAGATCGTTCCTGGTTTTAATCCAATGTACCAGGTGTAAGCCCGGTCACATAATGATTTAGAAAATTCTCGAAGACATAAGTCTTCGTTTGCGGCATAAGGGCCAAGTGTATCAATAAACTTGCTCACGTGCTCAACAGCACTTCCCTTTCTACCATCGTACTGCGCGAAAGCCTTTGGTTCATACCTTTCGGGGTATGGCTTACTGAGTACTTTCAGCGGGTAGGGAGGCCTTCGTGCATAGAATCTTTCCTTCGGTGCCCTGGCCCTCTCTTGCTCCAAGAGGGCGGTCACCTCAGCCATAGTGATGAAACGCTGTTCCGTATTGTGTGGGACACCTCCTGCTGGTGTCTCTTCTTTGTCCGTTACATGTCCTGGGTCATGCTGACTTCCTTTTTCTTTTGTCTTGTCAGCCTTCAGCTGACGGATTTCCTCCATCATTTGCTGCTGCGAATGTTGTAACGACTGTAAAACTTCAATGAAAATGTTGGCATTGTCGGTGGGGATTCTTGGTGGTGGTTGGGGGTCAGCCCCCGTTCCATTGGCACCTTCTGCCTGGTTGGGTTGTGGTTGGTGAGGCGTTGCGGGCCTCGACTCTGCTTGAGAGGGTACAGCACTCATGTTTCAAGTTGTCCTGGACTTTGGAGGCATCTGTTTGCGTGGGCTTTCCGTCCCTATCTTTTTCTCAACTCCCCAGCGGAGTCGCCATTTTAATGTAGGGGCCCTTTTTTTGTATCTGGGCTGGGCTGTCTCCTGCGGTGACGGGCCCTGGTATTTACTTCTTTTCTTTTCTTTCTTTCTGGGTAAGGGAGTCGAGACCGGCCCAACTGAAACTCACTTTGGGCCGGCTTGGCGCAAACTTGGCCTAGGCTGCCAGGCTCACTCTTGCGGCAAGCAGAGTTATTGCAAAGAGAAAAAGAGATTACGGCAGGCAGGTTATAAAGACAATAAAAGAGGAAAACAGCGGAATACAACAGCTAATAATGGCAATGACCAAGCATCATGATAATAACAGTGGTAATAATAATAACGTTCTAATGGAAAGAACAATGGATTAGACAACAAATAAAGAGGGCTTTATCAGAATAATCATTCGGTAAAATAATCAAGCCCGTGACGACAATCCTTCAAAAAGGAAGAACGTTTCCTCTCAATGAGATTAACCTCCCAGGAGAATATCCTGCCGTGGGGATTAATAGCTTTGAGGGAATCGGACCTAGATGTTAGACGTCCGAAGGAAGTTTCCCCTTTGCTTAATCATTCCTTAGAAAAGTGTGATTTTGAGGGGGAGAGGGGGGAGATGATCTATCGGTGCATGCCCCTATACTCACAAGTTGTTTTCCTTATCTTTTTCTTCTCTTCCTTTCTTTTTTTTCTCTTTGTTTTTCTCTATGATTTTCTCCTCTGTTTTTCGGTCCTTTTTACAGGGCACGGCAAGGCTCCTTTTATAGGGCCTGCCGTGGTTGTTCTTTTACCATTTCACCCTTTAACGGCCTTTGTCTGGTCTGGGCATGCTTGCCGACCACCGTCTGCACTCTGCTTACCCTCGCCAGACAAAGACAGGTGAGTCCTGTTTCTGTCCGCCGTGGCACTGTTTTCCTGCCGCGGCTTTAAATGCTCTCTCTCTCTTCCTATGGCATGCACCTAACGTTCCCTCCCCAATTTTATCCCTTTCGGGCGGTTTGTCATCCCAGCAGGACATACCTCCAAAAGGGTTCGGGCAGAGACCGTAAAATAGAACTTTTCCCTCCTCCCCACCACCAAACCGCACCCCCCTTTACCTTTTTCCGCTGACCCATGGCCCCACCATGACCCATATTGGTTGGGTACAGGCTGGTGACACCTGGGCTTTGTGTATGCTTTCCTGTCAAGTACGTTTGAAAGGGGCCTGCCTGCGGCCCATGCGCTTGTTGTGCTCTGAAGCTTTTGCTTGCATTTGTCTGCCGTACTTCTTCATTCTCCCTCGCGGGCTGGAGCGCTTTCTTTCCCCTGGGGTTGGGCCTTTGTTAATGCTGGGTCTCCACATCTTTCTTAGCCCATTCCCTGGTTCGTGTTCACGCCTTATCTTATTACCTAGCACTTCCTGCCGTAATGATGTGTTCCTGTTAGGCCTTCCTTTAGAGCCTGCCGTTTCATTCTTTCTCCCAGTGACTCAAAAGAGTTCGCTGGTGTTTTTTTATACGTGGGCTTTATTATCCCTTTTGTTTTCCTTTTGGGCCTGTGGCCCTTTTTACTTCCCTTGGGCCTCCTCGACCCATTTCATTGTTTTCGGGCTCCTTTGTCCCATTGCGTTCTCTTGGGCATCCTTGGCCCGTTTCATCACTTTTGGGCTCCTTTGTCCCATTTGGGCTCCTTTGTCCCGTTTCAATTCTTTATTCCCATGGGCTTTTACTAATTTCATTGGGCTTCCCCGGCCCAACTACTGTATACTCATCCTTGGGGCTCATGGGCTTGCCATCAACCCCTACTCTCTTTGCTTTCATTACTTCGGGCCTGTCACGGCCCATTCTTGCTTTCTCATACCATACATTGCCCATGGGTGTTGTTTCTCTCTTTCCGAGCCCTTTGGGCCCATTTGCTTTCTCAAGACCCATCTATTCATGTTATGGACCTGTGTTTTATTCTTCCTGCCGCTTGAGTCTTGATAATTTTATTCTGTGCCTGCCACTCTCATTACCCGCCTTGCTGGGCTGGTTTTACAAATATGACCCTCAACAAATGCAAAACTGACTCTCTAAATTTATTCAAATTTTATTTCAGTCTTTTAACTTTGCTTTTATTTATTTCAGTTATCTAATTTTCAAGTTTATTCAATTAAGACTTTCCATTAATTTTTATTATATGTTGTGGTTAATTTTTTAGTTTTATAAATTTTCCTTCAAATTTTTTAAATTAAAAAAATTTAATTAATGATTGAGAAATATTTTCCAATTTTTTTTTTTCAAAAAATTTTAACAAAAGTTAATGGAAAGGCCTTAATTGAATAAATTTGAAATTTAGAGGACTGAAATGAACGAAAGCAAAGTTAAAGGACTAAAATAAAATCTGAAGAAAATTAGAATGTCAGTTTTGCATTTTAGCATAAATAATAAATTTTCAATAAAGATTTAATCCAAAACACACTTAATTTCACACTTAATTTATAAGTGATTTAATTTAATTTAATATTTCATGTATAACATGTATAATTTATGTGTACTTTTTTTTTCTTTCTTTTGTGGAATTATTAAGCTGGTAGACTATTAGAATTTTATGTAAAGGAATAAAAAAAATTAATTATCGCACTTAACATGAACGCAACATTCATAATTTGCAATAACCCATCAACACGAATTACTAAAGGTTAAATTTACCAATTTATCCTTTTTAGAACCTATTATTAGCACATCCAAAAAGTATAGAATCACAGAATTTACGCATAGAATTTCAGAAATTTTCTCAACTTTTGTAAATGAAATGAATTGTGCGAGGAGTTCTACCACAATTTTTGCAATTCTAGCGTGGTAAATTATGAGTGATTGTTTATCACTTTTACATGGATACATTTTTTTTTTCTATTGTTCATACCCAACCACATTAACATAAGGATAGTAGCAAAAGACGTGACACAAAATTTAAATAATTTTCATAGCCTTTCCTAACTTTTGTAAGTGAAAGGAGTCGTTTGAGGAGTTCTACCCCAACTTTTATTGTAATTCTAATGTGATAAACCGTGAGTAGTTGTTTTCCATTTTCATATCAATTTATATATTTTTTCCTATCACTCATAACCAACCACATAAGGATTTTAGCAAAAGTTGTGACACAAAATTTGTCTTCACAGATTTTCTCAAGAAGTAATGCCACGTATACAAAAAATTTGACACAATCTTTTCACACTAGTTGAGTTAGTAAGTTTTTATTAGTTTTCATCTTAACCTACTAATAACATTATTTTTTATTTATCATTAACAATCTCCACATCAGTGTCAAATTTTTTGGGAGTAAAGTATTATTTTGGTTTCTAAACTTTATTAAAATTTTGTTTTCAATAATTTAAGAATGATTAAAAAAAAAATTCCTCGTTCTAAAAAAAAAATTCCAATAAAGTGATAGAAAGTACAACATTTTAATAGTTTTGGGATGAAAAATAAAAGTTTTAAAAGTTTTGGAATGAAAAATAAATTTTGTTAAAATTTAGGGACTAGTCCCCCCTCTCTTTTATATTCGTCTCTCACACCCTAAATCGCCACCACTAGCCACCAGCGACCACTGCCAACTCTCTCTGCCACCAGCCACCGTCATAGAAACAAGCCACTGTTTTGCCGCTACCAGTCACCATCGCGCCACCAACCACCGTAACCTCTAACTCTGCCAACATCAAGGTTCCCTCTCTCTGTTTGTTTAACAATGCCAATTTTTCTTTCTTTCTTTTATTTATTAATTTTTTTTGTAGTTTCTCAGTTTTGGTTTGAATAAAGGGGTGATGAGAAAGAGCTGTGCTTTGAAAATTTTAGTTCTTGCCACATTTTGCTTTGTTTTATGGTTCTAAGTTCTAACTCCATTTTCAAGTGAAATAGAAAAAACATGTTAATAATAAATGGCTGTGGTGTGGTATTTGGTAGCAATGGGGCATGAGTTTTTTTTTTTTTTTTTTGAAATCATTTAATTAAAATTAAGTTGGCAAAATTATTGCTCAAATTATCTCTGACCAATATTTTATTACAGAGTGGTGCCATTGTTAATATTGTGTTTTGTGATATCCAATAACTCACTAATGTGTTCTCATGTCCTTGCTCGGTGTTGGTAATTAGTCCTTGGTTTAACCACATTTATAAATATAACCTTGATTCATTGTGTTACACTCTTCCACTTAGAGTTATGAAAATTGGTATTAGCTAACAGGTCGTGTTAACCCAACACGACCCATTTATTAAACGAATTATGTGAGTTGTGTCGTGTCAACCCAATTATGTTGTTATTAAGTGGTGTAAAACAACATGAGAAGAGAGCAAACTTTTGACTTTTTCAAATTATCTAAACAAAAAATAACCAAAGGAAAAGGAATATTTTTGTTTTGCTTTTTTGGCAACTAAATAGAAGCAATAATCTAATAAAAAGGAGTAAAAATCCTCCACAAGATTTGATTTTGAAAGTAATCTAAAAGAAAATTTATTCTAAATATAATTATAATTAAAAAATTCAGGTTCGACTATGAGGTTTTCGTATGAAGCACGTAAATTCCTTACCTTTGTATTAGAATCAAGCATAGAAAATAAATATTATGATTACGCTGATAGGAAAAGTTATATTAAAGTTTAAATCCTCAAAACTAATTTATTATTCTTATTATTTTGGTTTCAATGTTAATAATATTATTGTTTTATGTTGTTGTGTTGGTTTTGAAGTGAGATGGCTTTGAGAGGTGCATGGCAACTTCAAAAGCTGGTTCTGAGCTTTTCTGATTGGGGGGGAAGTAGTAGGGGCATCAGGTATGCTTTTATATATATATATATATATATATTAATTGTTGTAGATTTATATCTTAAGATGAAATTGTTTGAAGTGAGAATGCCTTAGCTTTTACATGGATGCAGTAATTTGCTCTATTATAATAGATTCTTTGAAAATTTTGTTTGTGGATTAATATATTGCCATTTCTGATTATTTATTGAATAAGATGAAGCATCTTAAGTTGAAATGGATGTTTGTAAATGGACACAATGTTTTTGAAAATTTTAGGCTAAAAACCAAATTAATTTGTGTGGAAATTCTTCTTGGTTTGATTGAATTGTAGATTTTTTTTTTTTTTTTTGGGTGTGTTAACGAAATTTTTAGTTGTTAAAAACAAATTATTTTTGGTGACAGTGATGTGTACTAAACAAACATATTTATGAGTTATGCCAGACACTGTAGAACTGTTTTTTCTTTGGTAGGGTAGATGATTAAAAAATTGCTCTCTCTCTCTCTCTCTCTCTCTCTCTCTCTCTCTGGTGTCTTGGAAAGATAATTACTTTAAAACGTGTGTACTGTCAGTGTGTTCTATTTTTGCAAAGGACAATGATCTAAGGTAGTTTGCAAGTTGGCGAAGGGAATGTGAGTCCAGGTCTTTCTATTATACTTTCTAGCAGATTGAATTTGCATTTCTCAGGGTGCTGGGTTGAGTGTTATATGTTCCAGCAGATTAAATTTGCATTTCTCAGGGTACTGAGCTGAGTATTATATGTTGCCAATAGCAAATTCTTGGATAGTCCCACTTTATGCTATTTGAGAACCCATTGGGCTACAGGCAGGGTTGTTCACAGTTGCTTTTGTTTTTTCTAGAGTTATGAGTGCTTCAGAGGTATTAACTTCCTGATGAGGGTTTTTAGGTAGAATATGAAGTTGCTTTAGTTTCTAGTATACTATTTCCATGGAGTTAAAGTTAAGAGGACTGAAAGAAGGGAGAGTAGTAAGTTACTTGCTTCCGCGGAGTTAGAAATCCCAACCATTTTCCTTCCTTCCACTATAGTTAATTTTTTAGTATCGTGGTGGTGAGAATTCATTAAATTACATGTACTGTGGAAGAGAAAGAAACGATTTAGAATTTGGTGTCAAAAATGGTGTCCACTCTCTGTTAGTTCCATCAATCTTGACAAAGGTGCTATTATAGGAGTGCCCCTACTATTTGCCATCCGTCTCTTTCCAGTTCTTGGACAAAATATCAGAGTTGTATCATTTTATTTTCCGCACAGGAGATCGAAGATCTAGTGCATAATGTGATTTGATTTTTTTTTTTTTTTTGGGGGGGTCTGTTTTAGAGGGCTGGTCTTTTTAACCAAGTTTTATAAACAATTGATGGAAGCACATTTACCATGCTGTATACTTGCTTTCTTCTCTGTCCATTCTTTGTAGTAGGCCTATCTATTTTTGCTGACTACTTTTTGGTCAATGCTGCTACAAGCACCACTGAGAATAATATTAATATGTAGGTTTTGAGATGAGTAATTGGTTAAGATCCCTGAAGATAAAACTGGACATTTAGCAAGGTTCATTTTGTCAGAATAAAGTGGATGCTAAAAAATTCATTAAAAAAAAAGTGGATGCTAAACATAAGCCACTTTTTTTACTTATATATGACAAATTACTCTCTCCATGATTTAATTTTAATTGTTTCATATATATTATCTAGCTGGCATACTTGAGTAGATTCTGGTTTACATATCCCCTTCCTTGCCGCCACAACCACCCCCCCCCCCCCCCCCACAAAAAAGAAAAAAGAAAAAGTGGCCGGCAGTGGGGTTCCCCTTCCCTTCCTCTTTACAGGCGCTGATCAATCTTTTGTCCCTATATACTTAGCCAAACTTGTCAAAACCTATGTTCTTCCATCGGCACTGGAATATTACAAATCTAGTTGTTTCCCTCCTTTTACTTGTTTAATGATTAACAAGTAAGCAATCAATATGGCAGGGCATTCATGGAGTCACGTCTGCCAGCATTTAGAGAGAAAAATCCTCAGCTAGATATTGTTACTCAACTAATTTGTGGTCAGCATCCGCATTTGAAAGGACTTTACCATAAGTATCTCTCTCTCTCTCTCTCTTTCTCTCATGTGAAGTTAAATAGGAATTTTTTTTTGCCAAATGTACAGGGAACAAAAATGAAAGGGTGATATGTGTGAAGAATATGGATCCAGAAGACATACTTCTACATGCAATTAGGCTAAGGAATTCTTTGGGAAGAAAGGTTGTGAAACTGAAGACAAGACATGTTGCCAAACACCCTAGCGTTCAGGGTACAAGGACAACAGACTTAAAATTTTGAGGTACAAGAAACAGCTCCATGAGGAGCTTCCTTTGGTTTGTTTTTGTTTTGTTTAGCCGTAATTACAGGCCTAGTGGAACCTTCACTTAGAGGAGCTGAAGGATTGTGATCAGTTTTGAAATCTGGCTGATACTTTATATAATGCAATATGATTCTTAGCAATATTCACAAGTCACACATTTCAAAAGAGTTTATGGCATTTACCCCAATTTTGTTTAACACAGAATTATGACAGGTAAATGGGTATTCATGTTCCTTTTCCTATATACTTTGTTACAATGGAAGGGTTAATCTGAGAAAACTATGGTTTTGGCTTCCTACTAGTAGGTCAACCTTGAACTCAAGCTCATGTGTCTTTTTGCAGCCAATGCTTTTAGCGCTGTTGAGTGGACTTCTAGGTAAATTGCTATGCAAGCTCAGCTGGTTTCCCCAGCTGCGTTAAAAGTATTTGACCAAATCCAATATCTAATTAGCTACAGTAATCCTACATGGATCCAATTGAAACGGAAACTAATCAAAACAAACAAGAAAATCAACACCCAAATGAACAAAAAATGTACAACCCATTGTGTACAAATGAAAGATTCAATCGTGTCAACCACGGTAAAGGAAAACAGATTAAAACTTGAATGTGTGTGACAAAAGGAATAGATCTAAATTACTGTTGAATTAATGTAACTACAGTGCAAGATCTTTTAATTGGGTATATACCTAGAACAACATTAAATTAGATATTGTAGTTGCTAATAGTGTAGTCACAGTTGCAAGATCTTTTAATTGGGTATAGATCTAGGTCAACATTTAATTAGATATTGTGGTTGCAGATAGAAAGAAAGCATTAGATATTCAACAAATCAAAGAATCTCTCTTCTCCTCTCTCACACTGCTTTTAGATTTTAGCCATTTCTGACTTTCTTCAGGCTTTGTATTCCCTTGGCTATCTGTTTAGATTAGAACTCCGAATCAAACAGAGATGGGTCTAGAAACTCTCAACTCTCCAATCACAGCCACCCCACTTGCACCTTGACAATGCCAACCTCCACTGCCTTGATTCAAGAATTAAGTACAAGCGCCCAAAACCTCAATGTTTTGAAAACTCACCCACTGAGGGGGAGTACCTTGATCTTTGCCTCATCATGCTCGCTTGTGATGGTGCTGCTACCACCACTGCACTCCTCCACTAATCTCTTGCATCTAAAACCACCAAGCTTATATACAAGTGCTCATTCTGCAACAAGGCATTCTCTTCTTACCAAGCACTTGGTGGTCACAAGGCCAGCTATCTAAAACTCGCTAGTGGCAATGACCATTATACTTCCACTATCACCTCTGCCACTGTCACTACCATCACTTTCACAACCTCCAACAGTCATTAAGTGCTGTATCTGCCACTAGACCTTCCCCGAGAGAGAGAGAGCATTATTTTATTCTATCTGTTTGCCATCTTAGATTTTTCCATACACTACTTAAAATGACAATGACATTTTTGACACGAACAAAAAATTAAGGATTAAAATGGCACATTTGAAAGGTTGGAGACTATTTTGAAACATGGAGGAAAGGTTGAGGACCAAATTGGTAATTAAACCTTTGTTTTTTGTTGCTTCAAATGTGTAAGCAGGGGTTTCTTGCTGCGTTTTCCTGGTATTCTAGAAATGGGTTTTTGTTGTCAGGAACTTTTGTATTACAATTCATTGAAATCAATCACGTAACTAACTATATTAGCCAAAAAAGCTGGGCTGCTGTGTAGTTGATACATAATATGTAAAAGATTTATTATTTGACTAATTGATTATTTTTTGTTCAAGATGAGGAGAATAGAAGAATGGAGAGATGTTCTTTAAAAGTTGAAATATTCTCGTCCATGCAATCTTCATGATGTATTGGAAATAAGTTTTGATGGATTGGATGACCAAGTGCATATTCTTTGACATTGTATGTGAAATTTGGTTAGGCAGCCCCATTATAAACCGTATTTGCTGAAAAACTTAACACTAATCACCAATGCATGTGTCATTTTTCCTTGCACTAAGTATTAGTAGAAGGTAATTTAGGTATGATTTCATGTTGCAGTGCTTTTGAATGAGACTATAAGTTTTGTCAAGAGCATCCGCATTCAGTTATTGGTTCTGTAGCTGAAACTTATACTAAGGATCTGATAAATTGCAGCTAATTTTTATCAGTATACCTCATCACTATAAGAAGTGATTAAGCTTTGTAAGAATTGTATATAATTACTGAAATGAATTACATTTTTCATGCAGTGTACTGTTGAATTGGAGTTTGTTCAAATTGATTCTTATAAAGGATTTAGAAAGCCTAAAAATATGTTTTTAACCTTCACCACGGCGGATTGAATAGTGTTTGCTATTTCTTTAATATTGTTTACATTTCTCTCTCATTTTAATCCCTATTCATCATCTTTACCATGATTTTTGTTTACCAAAAGAATACTCAAGCTTACAGGCATTTGAGACTTTGGGCCTGTTTGGATAAGCTGTTTTAAAATGTGCGTTTTAAAAACTAGCATTTTTAAAACGTGTGTTTTGAAAATTCCATTTTAAAAACCATAGATAAGCGTATGGTAAAAATGTGAAAATATGCGTTTTCTATTTTTAAAGCCAAATTAGGCGTTTGGATATGCTGTTTTAAAAATAGCTGTTTTGAGTGTAAATTTCAAAAAATGACTTAACTATATTGTTAAGGCTAACTTAATTTTTCTGTAATTAGAATAAGTCCTTTCGCTAAAGACTGTTTTAGGATTACTGTTATTTTTAAATATATATATATATATATATATATATATATATTATTTGTATATATTTTAAAAATAAATAAATATTATTTACATATTTATAACTTTAATTATTTGGTAAAAGTTAATTTGTTAAGCGATTAAACTTGTTAAGCTTATAAGTTTATTAAAAAAAAATTGATCAAAGATAAAAGTATAAGACCAAAAAAAGATAATAAAAAAGAAGGGGTAGTAGGTGAGAAATGAGATATTACATTTGATACATGTATTTAAACATAAGTTTTTAATTTTTAAACAATATTATACATATTTTTACACTTTTTTTACTTACACATATTTTTAAAAAGTATAAACAACATTACTAAAGCAACCTTATCAAACGTCTCCCAAATAATTAGAAAAATTAAAATAGTGGGTGATAAAATCAAACTCATGCTTGATGCCTTTTGCCAGTTGCCTCCCACCTTTATTAATTTCTTTTTCTTTCTTTGATCCACATCACACGCCTAATGCCTCTTGCCAGTTGCCTCCCACCTTTATTAATTTCTTTTTCTTTCTCTGATCCACATCACACGCCTAAGACCTATGAGTACAACCTACATGTCATTACAATTTCCAAGAAGCACTCATCTTCACATGTTTAAACTTATCACTTCATTATCAAATATTTCTTTAGGAAATTCCTTTACTTTCCTGGACTCTTTCAGCTCCCTCACAGCTCGCTCTATCTTTCACCTCAGACTCTCTTTCTCTTAAAGCTTCAGACCTTTAGCCCCTCCTCAAGGAAGCTTGCTGGATACTTACCGGTGCCACTGCTCTCCACCAAATGGCATGACTTCATCGTTAGTGTAAAGAGGAGTTAGAAATGAAGGGAGGCAGAAAGTATGAATGGCGTGAGGGAAAGAAGCATTTTGTGTGTAATTTTGTATCAGTCCAGAGTCCATTAACCGGCCGGAATCTAGCAAAATTCATTTAAAACGTAAAAAGATATGTTCTTTTCATTACCGCCCGGAATTGATATATTGGCCGAAATTCAACGAAGTAGAGGTTACTGAAGGAAATTGGTGAAGAGTGACTATTGAAAGAGAAAAAAAGAAAAGAAAAGAAAAAAGATAATATAGCCAGCTATTTGGGGGTATTTTTGGTTTTTTGAACGAAAAAAATAGCAGTGCGAAAACGTTCTATTTGCTCGATATTGAAAATGCAATTAGATACTGCTTCTTTGAAATCGCAGATTTGTGCGATTTGTAAACGTGATTTAGCTGAAACAGTTTCTCCAAACGATTGTGTATATTACGTTTTGTATCAAATGTGTGTTTTTGTCCAAGAAAACGCCTATCCAAACGGGCTCTTTGAGTGGATGTTATCTGGTTGTTCTTGCATTGACTGTATGATAAGAAAAAAAAAAGGGAGGGTTTGTTGGGGAGAGAGAGAGAGAGAGAGAGAGAGCAACTAAAGTCTGCCCAGTGTCATTGTCGCCTTCTAAATTCTAATTTTAGGTGAAATGTATCAATCTCTCTTAAATTTTAAAGCAACTGGACACGCATCCTTCGAATTGACTAACTATAAGGAGGTTCAAGGGATTAAGCAAAAAGACTTTGACTAATTGCCTCCGATACCTGCCACATCTACAACCCCAAGCATTTCATGGTAATCTCAGACTTAGAACAATGCTACATTTCATGATAATCTCATGCTTAGACGTATCATGCTTTGAAATCAAACAAGAGAACTTAATATTTCCATGGTCTGTGCAAGTGCCTATACCTCAGCCTGCAATTAAAAAGGGAGGAAAAACGAGCAAAAGGAAGAAAATTCCCAACATAGTGGAGAAGGGGATTGAAAATTCTGTAAAATAGCATGCAAGAATGAAAATTTGTGCTAGCAACACTTGCAAGGTAAAATGTATACAAGGTAAAAAAAGATGAAGAGATTCTAAACTAGTAGAAAAGATGTGAAAATGTTTTGAACGTAACACTTCTCATAAATTATTTATTTATTTATTTTTCACATATCTATGCGATTACAAAGAACAGAGAATTTTATGCCAATACACTGCTAGGCTGCTAGCTGTCATTCTTGAAAAATAATGCATTTCTAATCTTGAATACTAGCTATTTTATAAATCAAAATATGTTGACAAAAGAGGGTTTTTTTTTTTTTTAATATTTGTTTTACTGACCCTACAATGCTATTTGTATTGCCAAGAGCTTTGTACTCAATTGGTTGGTATATTCTGATGTTTCTAATTGAGGCATCTAGAATTCAAATTCCCCTCTCACATTGTAACTATTGAATTATAAAGTGCTATTTGACTAACACCATATAAATAATGTCAATATTTTTTTAAAGTATAATTAAATTCATTGTAGTTATGTGTTTGAATTCAATTGAAGAACCTAATGTATTACACTTATGCTCTACCACACATTCTATTAACTATGATTTTAGATTCGAATTCTTTATTATCAACAAATTAATAGGAATAGGTAATCCATTTTCTTCAAAAAAATAAAAAAAAACTTTCGTAACACTCAAACATGCCTTAACTAATATACACACGCGCGCCTGCCAAGACCAAATGGAAACTGAAAATTCATTTAGTGTCAATTTGAAAACAATTTATTTAATTGAAATTGAAATTTTTTTGCTAAAAGTATTGTAAGTAAAGTTATAAGCTAACTGAAATAGTATAGTGGGGCTCATAAATAGTACCAAAAAGTACAATAATACCTATAAATAGTAGTAAAAATAAACTGAATAGTAACAAAAATAAGTTAAATGTTAAAAAAAGCTGTCATTTTCAACCAATGTCAAACACAAACTTAATAAAACCCGGCCACCCATAACCAATAACCATGTGTTGGAAAAAGCTTGATCAAACTTTTGCAAATTCTATTATTATTCTTTTATTAAAAAAAATCTTTACAAGTTTCTATCAAAATAATTTTTTTAACCAGATATCATGGGTTACTAAATAATATAACTATATGGTGTTAAAATATTAATAAATACCAATTGACATTTTATGATGCCGATTAACGTGAAATATATATATGATTGTGTGTTGAATGTATGATTGTTTTGGTGTGTGCTCTTAACCCACAAAATAGGCAATTTATATGATATTTTATGCCAAATGAATAGATAACATATACATCACTATTTGAAGGACAGAAATTTTTTTTTTTTTTTTAAATAACTAAGTCCTCATTTTTTTTTTTTTTTTTTTTTTGGAGAGTTAGGAAGAGAGGTTTAAATCATGAGCGGCTTTGTTGAAAATATTAAAATACCAGTTGAGTTACAAAAGTTCTTCACACGAAGGATTTAAACACATGATAATACTCATTAGCACAAAGACACATGCTTTATCCTTCTGTAATAAATCTAGACATAATCACCATATTATTCCGAATATCATACCTGAAAACAGTACTTAACAATTACACATTCTCAAATCCTGTCCTGATATCACCTTTGCCTTCATTGCTAATATTATTTCTCTTTTCAAAGGAGAGAAAATAGTGTCTTACATATGATGATCTACTACTATTAGGCTTCTAAATAAATTAAATATATAGCTTCAGGCTCTCAGACACAGCACACATCAAAGACCCAGCAGCAGCACAGGGCAGCACAACTGCAAATAAAAAGTAAACAAATAAATTACAAAAAGGGTAACAAAATAAAGACATTTACTTAGAGAGAAATCTGACTAAAGAAAAAAAAAGAAAGTAATGCTAGGACTACAAACTATTTTACAACATTTTTACAAATTGTTAATGTGACCAATTTTTACTGGTTCTTATCTGGGCCAATCATTAACATCACTTTTACACTTATCAGTAACCACTCGTCACATTAACATTTAGTAAAAAATATTGTAAAGTAGTTTGTGACTATCACATTTTCCAAGAAATAAAAAGACAGATGGGAAAGATAATAAGTAAACACATACCATCCTTTCCAAAACCCATCATCACCCCTAGATGTAGTTTCTATTGGAGCAGTGTGTTGAGGATAGCCAGAGTCAACCTTGGTGGGATAACCAATTGGTGGTGGTGGTGCTACATAAGGACCTTGAGGCTGTGCTGGATATGCAGTCACTGGTGAGGGATATGCCACTGCAAATTATAAAAGATATGAACCAAATCAAACAACCTTACTTCTAAAAATTCGTTGACTTAATAAGTTATTCCAATAAATTTTCTTAGTACTGGTACTCCAAGTGATGATGAATGAAATATCAAAACGATCGATAAAAATATATTTATAGAGGTTCAGATCAAATTACACATAGTTTAAACTTTTCATTATTACACAATTTAATAGCTTTTTCGTGGATCAATCTTTTTAAAAATTTCATTACCTGATTATAGCTAGGTTGACTTTATATTTAAAGGGTAAACCAATTATGTTGTTTATTATTTGAACTATAAACTCTATTTTTTTATATTAAAAAAAAAAAAAAAAAAAAAACTAAACATTTGATACACAAGATAGTAAATTACCTTTTATCATTATATATATATATAAAAGTTCCAAAAGAGAATTTTTCAAAAGATATAGTGAAAAAAATCCCAAGTTTCCAAGGAGGAAAAAGAAGAAGATAACATAAAAGTAGAGCAATAATACTTTGGAAATTAACCTATACTACAAAGGCACTTATAAATTAACAAAATATTCAGATTCTTACCAGGAGCTTGTTGTTGGTCGTAGTGACTCATGACTTCCAAAAAGATAAGCTCTTGGAAATTAAAAGATCTAAATTTTAGGGGATAAGAGAGAAAAGTATAGATGAGATGCAGGTTAAAGGGGAAGAAGTTTGATAAGGGGTCAAGTTATAATTGTCAATTTGTCATTGCTCCAATAAGAAGTCATGAAAGGGAGGAGAATTTAAGGCTACGCGGTCGGCAAACAACGCGTATAATTGGTCGGAAAAACAAAAAAAGGATAAGTTTTCTTAATTGGTTTGTAGGTGGGGCTCATAAATTTATGTTTAACGTGTTCATTAAGAAATTTATATTATACAAAATCTGATAAAAAGATAACTTTATATATTATTGACAACGACAATAACAACAAAAAAATATATACAAGTACCTAAAGTCTTACAATTTCTTTTTATTAGTTTTTTATTTTTATTTTAAAATCATTGTATGATAGTCTTATTATTAATGCTGCAAGTTACATCTCTTTTAAAAATTTAGTTCAATAACATTTTTTTATATGACTTTTTCTTTTTTGGTTTGTAAGGGCCTAATATATTTTTAAAAGAACCAAAGTTTGGCTACAAACTTAGTTACTTCAACGGTCACTAAAACAATTAATATAATTACATATTTTGAAAATTCAACTATTGAATTATATGTTCTTTATGTTTTTAAAACACATATCAAAATTTATGCTAAAAGTCCGTTTGGATACAACTTATTTTGCTGAACTAAACTGAATTGAAAACTGAAAATATTGTAGCAAAATAATTTTTAAATGCGTGAATAGTGCTGTGAGACCATTTTTAATTTTTTTTAATAAAGTGTTCATGAACAGTGCGTGTATAGTGCGTGCACTGTTCATAAACAGCGCATTTTGTCTCAAAAAGTAGGCTGAAATGCTGAAAACGCGTGGAAAATAAAATAATGCATATCTGAGATTGAATACTAGCCATTTTATAAATTGACATGTTATAGAAATGTGTTTTTTTCTCCCTAGAACTAAAGTGCCTTTTGTTTTGCAACTCATAGACTTCAATTAATACGTTACAATTGTTGTGGTACATGGTATAATTTCTTATTTTTTTTAGATATTTATTTATTTTTATATTTTAAAATTATACATAAAATATGATTTAATGGATAAAATGATAAATAAAATCTAATTAACTAAATAATTAACATGCGTGTTATAAAAAACTTGTAATCCAACTATGATATTTTCAAAAGATTAACCAAATATAAAAAGTTATTGTGAGAGTGATTTGTAATATTCACACGTGATAAACTAGGAACAAGTAAGTCCTCTAATTTTTTTAATATATACATACTAAGTCCTCTCCACTAAGCTATAATCACTCATTTGAATAGAATCAATACCAAGGGCACATTTAGCACGCGAAACTAGTTTTAAGAATGTAATATATATAATCTAATGGATCTCTATTTATTGTTAGCAACATTTTGATAAACCGAGAATAATTATTATTATTATTTTTTGATACAGAGAATAATTATTTATTAGAAAATGGCTATTTGGTCATAATTAGTAAAATAAAGTATGTGTATATATAATATGATACATATGTAGATGAATATAATTTGACATCTTTAACAAAAGTACGTTTTAAAAATTGATATAAAATATGAAAATGAGTAAATAACGGCACACGAATTCATTTATATTTTACAATTTTACAACAAAATTACAGAAATATTTTTCATATGCTTTTTGGAGATAAATACAATGATTCAACAAATTACAATCATATAATCCATTTTGTGGTGCCTAGCCCAAAGTACCAAAAGAATTTTTGAATTAAGCTCCCAATTTACTTGTTTAAGATGGGTGTGGAATTTCATAAAATGGGAAAACCTCTTAAAGCCAACCCAACAGCCCAAGAGAAGGTGCTTCAGACCCAATTTGTATTCTGCTACCCTGTGTGTGTGCTTCCCAAGAAGGCTCAAGCTTAGTAGTGCTAAGCTTACCCTTGGTGCTTCCTCTCTTTTCTCTTGTTTATCTCTCCCCAAAAAATTGCTAACCCTCTCCATCTTAGAACCCATTATTAGTACATCCAAAAGTCTAGAATCACGGAATTTACGCATAGAATTTCAGAATTTTTCTCAACTTTTGTAAGTGAAATGAATTGTGCGAGGAGTTCTACCACAATTTTTGCAATACTAGCGTGGTAAATTATGAGTGGTTGTTTACCACTTTTACACGGATACATCATTTTTTTTTTCTACCGCTCACAGCCAACCACATTAACATAAGGATAGTAGCAAAAGTTGTGACACAAAATTTACACAAATTTCCTAGCCTTTCCCAACTTTTGTAAGTGAAATGAGTTGTTTGAGTAGTTCTACCACAACTTTTATAACAATTTTAATGTAGTAAACTGTGAGTTGTTGTTTATCATTTTCATATAAATTTATATATTTTTCCCTATTGCTCATAACCAACCACATAAGGATTTTAGCAAAAGTTGTGACACAAAATTTGTCTCCACGGATTTTCTCAAGGAGTAATGCCACGTATGCAAAAATTTTTACACAATCTTTTCACACTAGTTGAGTTAGTAAGCTTTTATTGGTTTTCATCAAAACCCACTATTAACATTACATTTTTATTTATCATTAACAATCTCCACATCAGCGTCAAATTTTTTGGGGGTAAAATATTATTTTGATTTCTAAACTTTATTAAAATTTTGTTTTCAATAATTTAAGAATGATAAAAAAAAAAAAAACTTTTAATAAAGTGATAGAAAGTACAACATTTTAATAGTTTTTGGATGAAAAATAAAAGTTTTAAAGGTTTAAGCATGAAAAATAAATTTTGTTAAAATTTAGGGACTAGTCCCCCTCTCTTTTACATTCGTCTCTCTCACCCTCACTCACCACCACTAGCCGCCAGCAACCACAGCCAACTTTCTCTGCCACCAGCCACCATCATAGAAACAAGCCACTGCTTTGCCGCTACCAGTCACCATCGCACCACCAACCACCGTAACCTCTAACTCTGCCAACATCAAGGTTCCCTCTCTCTGTTTGTTTAACAATGCCATTTTTTCTTTCTTTCTTTTATTTATTAATTTTTTTTGTAGTTTCTCAGTTTTGGTTTGAATAAAGGGGTGATGAGAAAGAGCTGTGCTTTGAAAATTTTAGTTCTTGCCACATTTTGCTTTGTTTTATGGTTCTAACTCCATTTTTAAGTGAAATAGAAAAAACATGTCAATAATAAATGGCTGTGGTGTGGTATTTGGTAGCAATGGGGCATGAGTTTTTTTTTTTTTTTTTTGAAATCATTTAATTAAAATTAAGTCTGCAAAATTATTGCTCAAATTATCTCTGACCAATATTTTATTACAGAGTGGTGCCATTGTTAATCTATTGTAACTTGGTGTCAATACTATGCCATTGTTAATATTGTGTTTTGTGATATCCAATAACTTACTAATGTGTCTCATGTCCTTGCTTGGTGTTGGTAATTAGTCCTTGGTTTAACCACATTTATAAATATAACCTTGATTCATTGTGTTACACTCTTCCACTTAGAGTTATGAAAATTGGTATTAGCTAACAGGTCGTGTTAACCCAACACGACCCATTTATTAAACGAATTATGTGAGTTGTGTCGTGTCAACCCAATTATGTTGTTATTAAGTGGTGTAAAACAACATGAGAAGAGAGCAAACTTTTGACTTTTTCAAATTATCTAAACAAAAAATAACCAAAGGAAAAGGAATATTTTTGTTTTGCTTTTTTGGCAACTAAATAGAAGCAATAATCTAATAAAAAGGAGTAAAAATCCTCTACAAGATTTGATTTTGAAAGTAATCTAAAAGAAAATTTATTCTAAATATAATTATAATTAAAAAATTCAGGTTCGACTATGAGGTTTTCGTATGAAGCATTTAAATTCCTTACCTTTGTATTAGAATCAAGCATAGGAAATAAATATTATGATTATGCTGATAGGAAAAGTTATATTAAAGTTTTAATCCTCAAATTTAATTTATTATTCTTATTACTTTGGTTTCACTGTTAATAATTTTATTTTTTTTATGTTGTTGTATTGGTTTTGAAGTGAGATGGCTTTGAGAGGTGCATGGCAACTTCAAAAGCTGGTTCTGAGCTTTTCTGATTTAGGGGGAAGTAGTAGGGGCATCAGGTATGCTTTATATATTAATATATATGTTATTTGTTGTAGATTTATATCTTAAGATGAAATTGATTGAAGTGAGAATGCCTTGGATTTTTCATGGATGTAGTAATTTGCTCTATTATAATAGATTCTTTGAAATTTTGTTTGTGGATTAATATATTGCCATTTCTGATGATTTATTGAACAAGATGAAGCATCTTAAGTTGAAATGGATGATTGTAAATGGCCACAATCATTTAGGCTAAAAACCAAATTAATTTGTGTGGGAATTCTTCTTGGTTTGATCTGAATTGTAGATTTTTATTTTTTTGGATGTGTTAACGAAATTTGTTACTTGTCAAAAACAAATTCTTTTTGGTGACAGTGATGTGTACTAATCAAACATATTTATGAGTTATGCCAGACTGTAGAACTGTTCTTCTTTGGTAGGGTAGATGATTAGAAAAATTGCTCTATATTTTGCTCTCTCTCTCTCTCTCTCTCTCTCTCTCTCTCTCTCTTGTGTCTTGGAAAGATAATTACTTTAAAATGTATGTAATGTCAGTGTGTTCTATATTTGCAAAGGACAATGATCTAAGGTAGTTCGCAAGTTGGCGAAAGGAATGTGACTCCAGGTCTTTCTGTTATACTTTCTAGCAGGTTGAATTTGCATTTCTCAGGGTACCGAGCTGAGTATTATATGTTGCCAATAGCAAATTCTTGGATAGTCCCACTTTATGCTATTTCAGAATCCATTGGGCTACAGGCAGGGTTGTTAGCTGAGTATTATATGTTGCCAATAGCAAATTCTTGGATAGTCCCACTTTATGCTATTTCAGAATCCAGTGGGCTACAGGCAGGGTTGTTCACAGTTGCTTTTTTTTCTTCCCCCTAGAGTCATGAGGGCTTCAGAGGTATTTTTGATAAGGGCTTCAGAGGTATTAACTTCCTGATGAGGGTTTTTAGGTAGAATATGAAGTTGCTTTAGTTTCTAGTATACTATTTCCATGGAGTTAAGTAGAGAGGACTGAAAAAAGGGAGAGTAGTAAGTTAACTTTCTTCCACGGAGTTAGAAATCCCAGCCATTTTCCCTTGCTTCCACTATAGTTAATTTTTTAGTATCATGGTGGTGAGAATTCATTGAAACTACATGTACTGTGGTAGAGAAAGAAACTATCCAGAATTTGGTATCAAAAATGGTGTCCACTCTTCGTTAGTTCCATCAATCTTGACAAAGGTGCTATATTGGAGTGCCCCTACTATTTACCATCTGTCTCTTTCCAGACAGGAGATCGATAATTTAGTGCATAATGTGATTTGATTTGATTTTCTTTCTTTGGGGTCTGTTTTAGTGGGCTGGTCTTTTTAACCAAGTTTTATTGACAATTGATGGAAGCACAATTACTATGTTGTATGCTTGCTTTCTACTCTGTCCATTCTTTGTAGTAGGCTTATCTATTTTTGCTGGCTACTTTTTGGTCATTGCTGCTACAATCACCACTGCGAATAATAGTATATGTAGGTTCTGAGATGAGTAATTGGTTGAGATCCCTGAAGATAAAACCTGACATTTAGCAAGGCTCATTTTGTCAGAATAAAGTGGATGCTAAAAAATTCATTAATAAAACAAAAGCAGATTCTCCCTCCTTCTACTTATTTAATGATTAACAAGTAAGCAATCAATATGGCAGGGCATTTATGGAGTCACATCTGCCTGCATTTGGAGAGAAAAATCTTCAGCTAGATGTTGTTACTCAGCTAATTTGTGGTCAGCATCCACATTTGAAAGGACTTTACCGTAAGTATCTTTCTCTCTCTCTCTCTCTCTTTTCCTCTCTTATGTGAAGTTTAAATAAGGATTTCTTTTACCAAATGCACAGGGAACAAAAACGAAAGGGTGATATGTGTGAAGAATATGGATCCAGAAGAGGTACTTCTACATGCAACCAGGCTAAGGAATTCTTTGGGAAGAAAGGTTGTGAAACTGAAGACAAGACATGTTGCCAAACGCCCTAGCGTTCAGGGTACATGGACAACAGAATTGAAATTTTGAGGTACAAGAAACAGCTCCATGAGGAGCTTCCTTTGGTTTGTTATTATTGTTCTGTTTACCCATAATTACAGGCCTAGTGGAACCTTCACTTATAGGAGCTTAAGGATTGTGATCAGTTGTGCAATCTGGCTAATACTTTATATAATGCAACAGGATTCTTAGCAATATTCACAAGTCACACATTTCAAAAACGTTTATGGCATTTACCCCAATTTTGTTTAACATAGAATTATGACATGTATATGGGTATTCATGTTCCTTGTAATCCTATATACTTTGTTACAATGGAAGGGTTAATCTGAGAAAACTATGGTTTTTTCTTCCTACTAGTAGGTCAACCTTGAACTCAAGCTCATGTGTCTTTTTGCAGCCAATGCTTTTAGCGCTGCTGAGTGGACTTCTTGGTACATTGCTATACAAAAAGTGTTTGACCAAATCTAATATCTAATGAGCTACAGTAATCCCACTTGGATCCAATTGAAACAGAAACTAACCAAAACAAACAAGAAAATCAACACCCCAAATGAACAAAAAATATACAACCCATTGTGTACAAATGAAAGATTCGATCTTGTTAGCTACGGTAAAGGAAAACAGATTAAAACTTGAATGTGTGTGACAAAAGGAATAGATCTAAACAAATGTTGAATTAATGTAACTACAGTCACAAGATCTTTTAATTGGGTATAGATCTAGAATAACATTAAATTAGATATTGTAGTTGCTAATAGTGTAGTTGCAGTTGCAAGATCTTTTAATTGGGTATAGATCTAGAATAACATTAAATTAGATATTGTAGTTGCCAATAGTGTAGTTGCAGTTGCAAGATCTTTTAGTTGGGTATAGATCTAGAGCAACATTTAATTAGATACTGTGGTTGCAAATAGAAAGAAAGCATTAGATATCCAACAAATCAAGGATTCTCTCTTCTCCTCTCTCACACTGCTTTAAGATTTTAGCCATTTCTGACTTTAACATTGTATGTGACCAGGTGCATATGGATTAGATGACCAATTGCATATTCTTTGACATTGTATGTGGAATTTGGTTAGGCAGCCCAATTATAAACTATATTTGCTGAAAAACCTATTGCTAATCACCAATTCATGTGTCATTTTTCCATGCACTAAATGTTAGTAGAAGGTAATATAGATACGAGTTCATGTTGCAGTGCTTTTGAATGAGGCTATAAGTTTTGTCAAGAGCGTCCACATTCAGTTATTGGTTCTGTAGCTGAAACTTATACAAAGGATCTGATAAATTGCTGCTAATTTTTATCAGTATACCTCATCACTATAAGAAGTGATTAAGCTTTGTAAGAATTGTATATAATTACTGAAATGAATTACATTTTTCATGCAGCGCACTATTGAATTGGAGTTTGTTCAAATTGATTCTTCAGAAAGCCTAAAAATTTGTTTTTAGCCTTCACCACGGCGGATTGAATAGTGTTTGCTATTTCTTTAATATTGTTCACATTTCTCTCTTATTTTAATCCCTATTGATCATCTTTACCATGATTGTTGTTTTCCAAATGAATACTCAAGCTTACAGGCATTTGAGTGGATATTATCTAGTTGTTCTTGCATTGACTGGATGAAAAGAAAAAAAGGGAGGGTTTGTTGGAGAGAGAGAGTGAGAGAGAGCAACTAAAGTCTGCTCAGTGTCATTGTCGCCTTCTAAATTCTAATTTTTGGTGAAATGTTTCAATCTCTCTTGAATTTTTAAGGCAATTGGACATACATCCTTTGAATTGACTAAGTGTGCGTTTGGAACGCACGTTTTCCATGCGTTCTTGTGTTTTGTTGAAAAACAGTGGATCTCGTGCATTATTCACAAGACCCGCAATTACTTTTTTCAGCAAATAAAAACTTTAAAACTAGGTCTCACTGCATTATTTACACATTTAAAAATTATTTTGTTACAGTTTTCGGTTTTCAGTTTTTAGCAATAAGTGGTATCCAAACTGACTTTAACTATACGGAGGTTTAAGGGATTAAGCAAAGACTTTGACTAATTGCCTCCGATACCTGTCACCTCAACAACCCCAAGCATTTCATGGTAATCTCATACTTAGAACAATGCTACATTTCATGATAATCTCATGCTTAGACTTATTGTGCTTTGAAATCAAACAAGAGAACTTAATATTTCATAGTCTGTGCAAGTGCATATACCTCAGCCTGCAATTAAAAAGGAAGGAAAAACGAGCAAAAGGTAGAAAATTCCAAACATAGTGGAGAAGGGGATTGAAAATTGTGTAAAATAGCATGCAAAAATGAAAATTTGTGCTAGCAATATTTGCAAGGTAAAAAAGATGAAGAGATCCTAAAACAACAGAAGTGGTGTGAAAATGTTATCAATGTAGTACTTCTCATAAATTATTTCTTCTTTTTCAAATATCTACGCAATTACAAAGAACAGAGAATTTTATGTGCCAATACACTGCTAGGTTGCTAGCTGTCAATCTTGAATGCTAGCTATTTTATAAATCAAAATACGTTGACAAAAGGTTTTTTTTAATATTTTTTTTACTGACTCTACAATGCTATTTGTATTGCCAATAGCTTTTTACTCAATTGGTTGGTACATTCTGATATTTCTAACTGAGACATCTAGAATACAAATTCCCTTCTCACATTGTAACTATTGAATTATTATTAAAAAAAAAAAAAGGGTGCTATTTGATTAATACTATATAAATAATGTTAATATTTTCTAAGTATAATTAAATTCATTGTAGTTGTGTTTGAATTCAATTGAGAAACTTAATGTATTACACTTAAGCTCTACCACACATTCTATTAACTATGATTTTAGACTCGAATTCTTTATTATCAACAAATTAATGGGAATAGGTAATCCATTTTCTTCTCCAAAAAAAAAAAAAAAAAAAAAAAAATCCATAACACTCAACACATGCCTTCACTAACATTTACACACACACCTGCCTGCCATGACCAAACTGAAAACTGAAAAATTCATGTTTGTTTGGAAACAACTTATTTAATTGAAAATGAATACTTTTTGTTGAAAGTATGGTAGATAAATCTAAAAGCTAGTTAAAATAGGACAATTAAACTTATATATAATACCAAAAAGTGTTATGGGATCTCTAAATAGTAGTAAAAATAAGTTAAATAGATAAAAAAAACTGCATTTTTTAGTCAATACCAAACGCAACCTTAATAAAAACCGGTCATCCACGTGTTGGAAAACCAACCAAAACCAGTAATCACAATCGATTAGTCCAGTTTACCATATATTTTTTTTCACAGCCCTAACAGTTTTTGCAAAGCTTGATCAAACTTTTGCAACTTCTATTATTATTTTTTTATTTTAAAAAAATCTTTAAAAGATTCTATCAAAATAATTTTTTTAACCAGAGATCATGGGTTACTAAATAAAAAAACTATATGGTGTTAAAATATTAATAATTACCGATTGACATTTTATGATGCCAATTAACGTGAAATATATATATAAATATATATATATATTTATATATTTATATATTTTGAGGAACAGAAAGGGTAGCTCACGTGTGTTATCACAACCAATCGCACCCCATAGATGCATCATTGAGGGTACCACCAGCACATAATGGTGCTCGCGACTCGAACTCCACCTATGTGCATAGTTAATGTGAAATATACGATCTTGTGTTGAATGTATGATTGTTTTGGTGTGTGCTCTTAACCTCCAAAATAGGCAATTTATATTATATTTTATGCCAAATGAATAGATAATATATACATCACAATTTGAAGGGCAGAACTTTTTTTTTTAAATAACTTAATCCTCATTTTTTATTTATTTGATAGTTAGGAAGAGAGGTTTTGAATCATGAACAGCTTTGTTGAAAATATTAAAATATCAGTTGAGTTACAGAAGTTCTTCACACAAAGGATTTAAACACATTATAATACTCATTAGCACAAAGGCATATGCTTAATCCTTCTGCAATAAATCCAGACATAATCACCATATTATTCCAAATATTATACCCGAAAACAGTACTTAACAATTACACAATCTCAAATCCTGTACTGATATCACCTTTGCCTTCAAATTGCTAATATTATTTCTCTTTTCAAAGGAGAGAAATTATTGTCTGATATATGATGATCTACTACTATTAGGCTTCTAAATAAATTAAATATATAGTTTCAGGCTCTCAGCAACAGCACACATCAAAGACCCAGCAGCAGCACAGGGCAGCAACACTGAAAATAAAAAGCAAACAAATAAATTACAAAAAAGTAACAAAATAAAGACATTTACTTAGAGAGAAATCTCACCAAAGAAATAAAGAGTAATGCTACGACCACAAACTATTTTACAACATTTTTACAAACTGCTAATATGACCAATTTTTACTGGTTCTCATCCGGGCGAATCACTAACATTACTTTTACACTTATTAGTAACCACTCATCACATTAGCATTTAGTAAAAAATATTATAAAGTAGTTTGTGATTCTGACATTTTCCAAGAAATAAAAAGACAGATGGGAAAGATAATAAGTAAACACATACCATCCTTTCCAAAACCCATCATCACCCCTAGTTGTAGTTTCAATTGGAGCAGTGTGTTGAGGATAGCCAGAGTCAACCTTGGTGGGATAACCAATTGGTGGTGGTGGTGCTACATAAGGGCCTTGAGGCTGTGCTGGATATGCAGTCACTGGTGAGGGATATGCCACTGCAAATATAAAAGATATGAACCAAATCAAACAACCTTACTTCTAAAAATTCGTTGACTTAATAAGTTATTCCAATAAATTTTCTTAGTACTGGTACTCCAAGTGATGATGAATGAAATATCAAAACGATCGATAAAAATATATTTATAGAGGTTAAGATCAAATTACACATAGTTTAAACTTTTCATTATTACACAATTTAATAGCTTTTTAGTGGATCAATCTTTTTAAAAATTTCATTACCTGATTATAGCTAGGTTGACTTTATATTTAAAGGGTAAACCAATTATGTTGTTTATTATTTGAACTATAAACTCTCTTTTTTTATATTAAAAAAAAAAAAAAAAACTAAACATTTGATACACAAGATAGTAAATTATCTTTTATCATTATATATATATATATATAAAAGTTCCCAGAGAGAATTTTTCAAAAGATATTGTGAAAAAAATCCTAAGTTTCCAAGGAGGAAAAAGAAGAAGATAACATAACAGTAGGGCAATAATACTTTGGAAATTAACATATACTACACAGGCACTTATAAATTAACAAAATATTCAGATTCTTACCAGGAGCTTGTTGTTGATCGTAGTGACTCATGACTTCCAAAAAGATAAGTACTTGGAAATTAAAAGATGTAAATTTTAAGGGATCAGAGAGAAAAGTATATATGAAACGAAGGTTAAAGGGGAAGAAGTTTGATAAAGGGTATTTATAATTGTCAATTTGTCATTTGTCATTGCTCCAATAAGAAGTCATGAAAGGGAGGAGAATTAATTAAGGCTACCCGGTCGGCAAACAACGTGTATAATTGGTCTTTGGAGTATTCAACAAAGCTAAGGAAAACAAAAATAGGATAAGTTTTCTTAATTGGTTTGTATGGGTGATGTGAAGGTTATTTGTGAAGGTTATTTTCGGTGGGGCTCAGAAATTTATGTTTAAGGTGGTCATTAAGAAATTTAAATTATACAAAATCTAATAAAAAGATAACTTTATATATTATTGACAATGATAACAACAACAAAAAACATATACAAGTACCTAAAGTCTTACAATTTCCTTCTATGAGTTTCATTTTTATTTTTATTTTTTTATTATTTTTATTATTTTTTTAATTTTGAAATCGTTGTATGATAATCTTATTATTAATGCTGCAAGTTACATCTCTTTCAAAATTTTAGTTCAATAACATTTTTTTTATATGAATTTTTCTTTTTTGGTTTGTAAGAGCCTAATATATTTTTAAAAGAACCAAAATTTGGTTACAAACTTAGTTGTAACTAAAGACTTCAACTCTCACTAAAACAATTAATATGATTATATATTTTGAAAATATAACTATTGAATTACATGTTCTTTATGTTCTTAAAACACATATCAAAATTTATGCTAAGTATGGATGTTATTTACTATTCAATTTATAAACTTATTTTTTATTTATAATTTTGGACTACAAAAATTTGAAATTTAAACATTTGATTGATAACATAGCTATTAATTTTAGACTTTATTGAAATTTTGCAAGTATGAAGGACATAAGAATTAAGAAAATTTAATTCAAAGTAGATATGTCAAAATTCACATTCAATAATAATAATAATAAAAAAATTGAGTGGAGTTGTAGGCTTGTAGTTTTAGTTTACAACCAAGTTTGGTGCCAAATTTTGTTTAAATTGTAATTATGTTGGGTCTAAAAAAATTTAAGGTGGTTACAAATTTTTTATAGAGTAAAAAAAATCATAATTAAAAAAAAAATTATATATAAAATTTTTTCTAGGTCAGGTAGTCCTGCCTTCAATGTGGAACCGCCCCCAGTTATTCTTGGATCAAGAAGAGGAGAACAGAGGAATGGAGAGATGTTCGGTAAAAGTTGAAATATTCTGGAAGTTTTGAAAATAAGTTTTAATGGGTTGGTTGACCAACTGCATAAATCATGACATTGTATGTGGAATTTGGTTAGGCAGCCCCATTTTATATTAACTATATTTGCTGAAAAACTTAACGCTACTCACCAAATGGAAGACTGGTAGTTGAAGTTTAAGGTTATATGCGTATGAGTTCATGTTCCAGGGGACCAGAGCTTTGTAAGACTTGTAGTATTGTATAAATATATAATTACTTAAAATGAATTGCGTTTTTCTGAGACACGTATGCATTGACCTATTGAATTGGAGTTTGTTCAAATTGATTCTTAAAAGAATTTGACATGGAGTTGCTATTTCTTTTATTTATAATGTTCACATTTCCCTCTCATATTTTTAATCCCTGCTGGTTGTGCTTGCATTTTAATTAGTGGCTGGATGAAATGAGGTTTAAGGAGTGTTAATTTGTCAGTTATAGAGCAACCAAGTGTGCTTGGTGTCATATTGTTGCCTTCTAAATTCTAATTTTAAGGGATTAAGCGAAAAGAATTTGACTAAATGCCTCCAATACCTGTCCCTCAACAACCCCAAGCATTTCATGGTAATCTTATGCTTAGAACAATGCTACATTTCGTGATAATCTCATGCTTAGGCTTATTGTGCTTTGAAATCAAACAATAGAACTTATATTGCACGGTTAATTTGTGCAACTGTGCAAGTGCCTCTATCCTCAAATAGCACTTACAAAAACAGCAGGAAAAATAAGCAAAGGGTGGAGGAGTGAGTTAGTAACAAAGTATAGAAGAAGAAGCACTACGATTGAAACTTTGTCCAAGCAAAACTTGCAAGGTAAAATGCGTATTAGGTAGGAAAGATGAAGAAATCCCAAACCGGCCAGTGGAAGTGGTGTGAAATGTGGAAAATTGAGAAAAACTATATTTACAGTACTTTCATAATAAATTCGAAGTGACCGTTTAGATTGGGCTGAAATGAAATTTCAGTGTGTTTGCATCTTTGTCAGTGGGTCCCGTGCACTGTTTGTGGGACCCACAAGTTGTCTAATTCAGTACAATTTTCATTAAAACTGTGTCTCATGATACTATTCGCACATTTAAAAATTATTTTGCTACAGTATTTTCAGTTTTCAGCAATAAGCAGTATCTAAACATACCCTAAGTGGCAAATTGATACTGGTGAGCAAAAAAGTAATTTCGGTAATAAGTTCAAATTAGAATTAATAACAACTTACAACTTAGAATTTGTTATGAAAGTATCATAAAAATGTTATAAACGTGATACTTCTCTGAAAATTTTGGTGTACAGTTGAAATATGATTTCAATTTCAAGCAGTAGGAAAAGTGGGCTCAGGGGAAGAAAATCACGTCTTCCAAATGCATGTTGTAGGAAAAGGGGGCTTAGGGGAAGAAAATGCAGTGGCAGAGCTTTTTTTTTATTTTTATTTTTTATTTTTAATGTTATTAATTTATATATATATATATATATATGCTCCTTCTATTGATTAAAATATGTGGTCTTCAAGATTGTTGTTACTATTGTTCTCACTGGTAATGTTGCTCCTACATTCAAGCTGCTGTCAAGACCCTGTGGTTGACTTACAGATGATCTCGATGATCTCTCTATTTGTTTGGCCTGCACAATGGCCAAAATGCTGTAATAATTACCCTTGTTAAAGCATGCACTATTGCTTTCTCCTAACGATGATATTCTTGAAAAAGAATTTTGCTTTTGGTCACCTCACTATTCTGACCAACCTCTCTTTTGGCATTATTTGGAGGCATCCACAAGCTTTAAGAGACAAATTGATGTAAAAGTGACTAGTTACTATTCACATCACTATTCACTGGTCACTGTTCACTGTTACCGTTCACAGTCTACTATTCATCCGAATTTAGCCTATTTAAAGGGGGATTGTCCCTTATGTTAGATAGGTTTTAATTTTCAGATTTCTTTTCTCCCATTTCTCCCTTCTTAGAGAAACTACTTGGAGAGAGATATCACTGTTGTTCTACTTAAAGCCTTACAGCCTTACAAACCTGTAACCTGTAACACTTATCATGTTTCTCAACCTTATAGCTTGAGACTACTACTGTAAGTTATTGTTCTACTTTCAATAAACAAGTACTTTCAGTTATTTTAATTTCACATATTGTTGTTGCTACCGCCACCTTGGACGAATTACCGCCATAACGGACGGATTTAAAGTTCTTTGATTACAAGCATCTACTTTGAATTATTTTTGATATATTGCTTGGCTAGTTCAACCGCCTTAATTTCAGTATCTTAGTTTCACATTAAGATTGGATGCAGAGACTCTTGTTGTAATATTATTAAATCTGTTAATGTTCTTACTAAAAGTGAAGAAAATGACAATTTGTTACTAAAATTAATAGGGCAAATGGAAAACCCTGTTTTACAAAAAGAATATTTGGATAGCTTTAAGAAAAACTTGTTAAAAGATGAAACTGGTAAAAAGCTAAAATCCACTGTAATCTTTGAAGAAACTTTGGAAAGATTTAACAAATCTAAAAAGAAATCCAAAGAATTAACTGTTAATAATTTTCAAAAGAAAAGCTAAATATGAAATGGGTAATTTCTGTGAACAATATGGTTTGTTCTCTATTGCTCCTTCTAAGCAAAAGAGTAAAAAACATGATAAAATTCACAAAAATTATAACCATAAAAAATATAAAAAATACAAAACCAATTTTGCTAAACCTGATGAGTTTTATACTAAAAAGAAAAATATTTCTAAAAGATTTACTAGGCAGAATCCTGATAAAGGAAAATGCTTCAACTGTGGTAAACATGGTCATTACAGTAAAGACTATAAACAAAAACCTGGTAAGCTAAAAAATAAGTTTAACATGTTAAAAATTGCTGATGGAGATCAAGAAGATCTATTCCGAATCCTTGAATCAAATGTTTCTGATAATGAACAAGATGAGCACAAGAATGGAAATGATCCCAGTCAACAGGCTCTTCTTCTTGATAAAGGTATTGTTGATGATTTTATTGTTGATGATAATTCTGATACTTCTAAACTTGCTCTTGTTAGGAAATATCTTCCTCCTAAATGGTTTACAAAAGTTAAAATTATTGTTTCACCTGATTATCATTTCAATGTTATTGCTATGATTGATTCTGGTGCTGATATGAACTGTATTCAAAAGGGATTAATTCCCACAAAATATTTTGAGAAATCTACTGAATCTCTTGTTTCTGCTAATGGCACTAAAATGAAAATTAGATATGAATTGAGTAATGCTCATGTTTGCCATGATAATGTTTGTTTCAAGATCCCTTCTGTTCTTGTTAAAAACATGACTGATAAGGTGATTCTTGGTTTGCCTTTTATAAATACTCTGTATCCTTTTCTTGTTGATAATGATGGTATTACTACTGATCCTTTCGGACAGAAAGTAAAATTCATATTTGCTTCTAAGTTTGAAGTTGATATCTATAAGGCTTTAAGGATTGTTCATGCTGAAAAAGAACGTCTTAATTCCTGTCTTAATTCCTTTGAAGGAATGAAAAACAAGAATATTGATAAAAGACATTATACTAACAGAAAATCCTTCCTTTCGAAGAAAATACTTCAAGGTAATAATTTTGACATTATATTGACAACCAATACAGCTTGTCCTAATACTATCAATGCTCCATTGTAGGACAAGGAGCATAATACTGACTGCTACCACCAATACCAATGTTGCTGTCAATATAACTACCGCTAATAAGTGGAATACAAATACTATTACCACTAATAAGTGGGATAACAATAATATTTATACCACTAGTAAGTGGATTACTATGGCTCCCTCGGCAATGGGGAAAAACAAGGGAAAAGCTCCTGTACAGGACTATTCCCAAAATAAAAGACTCCCAGCGGGAAAACCTTTTAAAATGCGTGAAGGTGCATCTTCTGGGATAAAACCCAGTGGATCAACATCCCTTCAGGAATTTGTCCCAGCAACGGTGACATATTCCAATGGTGATACAGTAATTGCCTTACTGGAAGTTCTATCTAAAAGATTACAATTCCACAACGGAACATATATATATATATATATATATATATAAGAAAATGCGGTGGCAAAGCTTTTTCTAAGGAACCTGAGTTGTATGTGATATTATAAAGTCTAAAATGGATAAAATTCATGAGGACAGAAAATCAAACCCATTATAAATAGTCTTTTATCTAAACCTTATTTTTTGTTATCCTCATATCTAGGCAATCACAAAGAACGGAGAATTTTATGTCAATCTTGAAAAATAATGCATATCTGAGATTGAATACTAGCTATTTTATAAATTGACATGTTATAGAAATGTGTTTTTTTTTCCCCTAGAACAAAAGTGCCTTTTGTTTTGCAACTCATAGACTTCAATTAATACGTTACAATTGTTGTGGTACATGGTATAATTTTTTGTTTTTTTGAGATATTTATTTATTTTTATATTTTAAAATTATACATAAAATATGATAAAACGGATAAAATGATAAATAAAATCTAATTAACTAAATAATTAACATGCGTGTTATAAAAAACTTGTAATCCATATTTTCAAAATATTAATCAAATATAAAAAGTTATTGTGAGAGTGATTTGTAATATTCACATTTCACACGTGATAAACTAGGAACAAGTAAGTCCTCTCCTTTTTTTTAAAATATATATATATATACACACACACTAATGGTCCGTTTGGATTGAGGGGGAGGGAGGGAGAGTAGAGTAGAGTATAGTAGATTTAGCACAAAATTAGCTTATTTTTAACCAACACTACTTTACTACTCTCCACTCTCCCTCCTTCCCCTCTTCATCCAAACAGGCCATAAGTCCTCTCCACTAAGCTATAAGCACTCATTTGAATAGAATCAATACTAAGGGCACATTTAGCATGCGAAACTAGTTTTAAGAATGTAATATATAATCTAATGGATCTCTATTTATTGTTAGCTACATTTTGATAAACAGAGAATAATTATTTCTTAGAAAATAGCTATTTGGTCATAATTAGTAAAATACGGTATGTGTATATATAATATGATAAATATATAGATGAATATAAGTTGACATCTTTAACAAAAGTACGTTTTAAAAATTGATAGAAAATATGAAAACGAGTAAATAATGGCACATGGATTCGTTTATATGTTACAATTTTACCACAAAATTACAGAAATATTTTTCATATGCTTTTTGGAGATAAATACAATGATTTAACAAATTACAATCATATAAAAATTTCTCAATGATTTAACTTGAAATAATCTACTTTGTGGTGCCTAACCTAAAGTGACCGAAGAATTTTTGAGTCAAGCTCCCAATTTACTTGTTTAAGATGTGTGTGGAATTTCCTACAATGGGAAAACCTCTTAAAGCCAACCCAACAGCTCAAGAGAAGGTGCTTCAAGCCCAATTTGTATTCTGTTATTCTGTGTGTGTGCTTCCCAAGAAGGCTTAAGCTTAGTAGTGCTGAGCTTACTCCTTGGTGCTTCCTCTCTTTTCTCTTGTTTATCCCTTCCCCAAAAATTGCTAACCCTCTCCCCCTAACTATCTGCCTCTATTTATAGACTTCCCTTAGTGGGGTTGTCATGATGAGAGGGTGGATTTTCATGTTGGTGGATCTCTATGGGATATATTCCTGACTAGATAGTACCCACTTTTCGTGACTGATGCGACTCTCTTGAAACTTGCATTCGTCGCCAAATGATGCTCGTCAGGCAATTTCCCTCAAGGCATTACTGTTCCCATTTGATATAGACCCCAACCTAGTATTGGTCCCCCAAACTGATATGAGCCCTGACCTGGCACTGGGCCCTAAATTATTAAACATATAGAGGTTAATGGATTGGGCATATACCTGATGCCCGTACACACTTAATAGAAAAAATTATTTTCATAATTAATAATGTAAATAAATAGTAAATACTACTACTAGAATAGAATCATAGATATTGTATAAGCAAATAATATTATATTATATAATACTAGAGATAAATGAGATTTAGAGAAAAAAATAAGTAACAAAAAGCAAATATAAAAGCTGATTCAGCACTTACGGGGAATAATTTGACGTTGAAAACTGTAAGCACAACCTTAGCCTTCAAGAACAATGAAAAATTGATTATAAAAAAGAAAAAAGAGTAGGGTAGTAGGATGCAGATGTATTTTGAATTTTAACATTGAGGATGTTGCTAGTATTTTGGGTTGGTTTCCATTAATAGGTGTCTTTAAGACACTTGTTAATCTACCATTTTAGTAAAATTTCAATATCAATTAGTACATTTTTTATTTTCCCATAAAAAGTTTCTAAAAATACTTCATAAACCAAAATTTTAAGGGCATTTATTAACTTTTCCCTTTCGGGTTTCTCAATGTTTAAGTGATAAGTGTTTCTTTGATTGAAAGTTTATCTTTTTTAAGAATTGTTTAATCCTTTACTGCCTGATAGCAACATAATCTCTTTAAAGTTTTATCACTTCTAGTTGCTAGGCATCGTATTTACATGCCGATTTTAACTTTTGTCTGTAACTAACACAATGAAACTCTCTATTCCAAAATACCGCATACTTTTCCGCATAATTAAGAACCATGTGCACGTACTGTACATGTAAGTAACACGTTTTTTAGTTTTTACCAACTATGATTTGGATAAATATTTTTTTTTACCAAAATGTCTGTGATGGTTACTTATTAACCTATGCAACAACTCAAAAATTTTTCCTAGACGGCGATGATAGTTACTTGTTATTGTTAAACTACATTTTAATCCCAAATTGGGATGAATAAAAAAGTATTGACATTTAAAAAAAATGGAAAAGCCTCTGAGTGCATACATTGAAGCTAGTATTATATAACAAGATTGTCAATGCCACCATTTGACACTTTATGATGCTGACTGCCGTGAAATACATGTATTGTGTGTTGAATGTATGATTGTTTCATTGTTGCACTAAACCCACCAAATAGGCAATTTATATGACATTTTATGCCAACCATATGAAATATATACATCACCATTTGAAGGGTAGCATACTAGCACTAGCACCCTTATTTTTTAATAACCAAGTCCACGCATGGTTGTTTTTCCAAAAAAAAAATAATAATAATAAAGTCCTCACATTGTTATTTTTTTATTTGATAATATGAGAATTAGGGATAGGAAATTGAATTTAGAATATCTTTGTTGAAAACTTGAAAATACTAAAGGTCTACTTGGTTGGGGGTTGAAACAAAAAATATAAAAAATAGCGGAGAAAAAATTGATTTTATGGATGTTTTCGCTCCTGTCCCACCAAAATTCTATTTTCTTAGTTAGAGAAGAAAATAGAGGAGAGTTGAATAATCCCCTCTCATGTGCTGGATGTTGATCTTCTTTTTTTTTTTTTTGGTGTGGCTTTCCTAGGCATGACGGTTCTTTCTTTTGTTTTGTCTATTTTTTTTTCTTTCCTGGGCGTGACAGTGCCTTTTTTTTGTTTTGCTTTTCTTCTTTTCTTTTTTGTTTTTTGGGTTTAACTAGACATAAATTTTCTTTAATATTTTTTTCTTGGCATGATTTTTTTAATAATAAATTTGGATGATTGCCTTTTTTGTTGTTGTTGTTTGCCTTTTTTTTTTTTTTTGGACATCATTTTTTAACAAGAATATGTGAGTAAATTTATACAAACTCATTTTTTCTATTCCTATACTTTTCCACTCCCAACCAAATACAAAAGGAGGAAAGTAAAATTTTTTCTATCTTCCCAACCAAACAGACTCTAACGCTTTGTTTTAGAGATAATGTTTTCTAGAAAATGCGTCATTTTCCAAAAAGTATTTTCTATAAAACTAACTTATTTTCCTATATTTGGTAGCAATCTTAAATAAGTTGAAAAATAATCTTCTAACTTTTCTTATTTAGCTTGCTGTGAGATAGAGTTGTTTTTTAAAAAAATTTAGTGAAAAATAATCTTTAAAAATAATTTACACTTTTTATATTGATCAAATATAATTTTTCTTTGACTTATTTTTTCTTATTCTACCAAATGTTGGAAAATATGGAAAAATATCTATCGTTACACTTTTTTATTTTTATTTTAAGAGAGTTTCAACCTATGACGTTCACTTCTGATGATAGCTTTTTATCATCAGACCAAAACACCAATTAGTTTTTGGTATAGGTAAAGATTGAATCCTAGATCTCTTATTCAATTATCAGAGAGTTTACCAGTTGAGCTAACTAGAACTCACTTTGATACACTTAATTACTCAAGGTTTTATATTGAAACAAATTCACCGTAAAGAAATGCCAGCTCAGCTATAACGACTCTTGGCAAGTCCACAAATTGTTTAATCATAAATATACAATCCCTAAAAATTTAAGCTCGTTTTAAAAACACATTTACGCAAAAACACGCGCTTTATCCTCCCATAATAAATATAGACATAATCACCATATTATTCCAAATAATTACACCCGAAAATGGTAACAATTACATATTCTCAAATCCTGTACTGGTATCACCTTAGCCTTCAAATTGCTACAATTATTTTTCTGTTCTAAGGAGATAAAATATTGAATATATAGTCTCAGAAACAGCACGATTCACAGATCCAGCAACAGCACAGGGCAGCAACACTGCAAACAAAAAGTAAACAAATAAATAACAAAAAAAGGTAACAAAATAAGACATTTAATTAGAGAGAACTCTCATCAGAAAAGAAAAGATGAAGAAGAAGAGGAAGAAAGGAAAAAAAAAATGAAAAGAAAAAAAGACAGATGGGAAAGATAAGTAATTAAACACATACCATCCTTTCCAAAACCCATCACCCCTTGTTGTAGTTTCTATTGGAGCAGTGTATTGGGGATAGCCAGAGTCGAGCTTGGTGGGATAACCAATTGGTGGTGGTGGTGCAACATAAGTACGCTGTGCTGGATATGCTGTCACTGGTGAGGGATATGCCACTGCATGCAAAAATTAAAGTATGAACCAAATCAAACAGGTACGTCTAAATTTCCTTGACATATTAATAAGTGATTCCAATAAAATTTTTTAGTGGTAGTACTCCAATTTATGATGAATGAAATATCAAAAGGATCAATAAATATATTTAGAGAGGATAAGATCAATTGTTTTAACTTTTCCTTATTACACAATCTAATAACCTTTTAGTGGATCAATTTTTTGAAAATTTCATTACCTAATTATAGCTAGGATGGCTTTATTCTTAAAATGCACACTAATTCAGATGTTATTTACTACTATAAACTCTTTATTTTATATTATATATTTGGGTAAATTTCAATAAATTATCTTGAGGTTTGAGCTAATGCCAAGTAGGTTCAAGAAATTTCAAAACTAGCCAACTTGTCCCTAAACCCAACTTAGTTCCTAAGCACCGTTAGTCATTTGGAACAAGTATTTTGTATCAAATAATATAATGTCATCCGTATTAAAACCCAATAAATGAGAAACATGCGTGTAAAAATAACTACTCACTAACACATGTCTTTCATTTGTTAGTTGAGTAGTTATTTTTTCCTG
The DNA here is from genome assembly GCA_023621385.1 of Quercus gilva. Taxonomy (NCBI): domain Eukaryota; kingdom Viridiplantae; phylum Streptophyta; class Magnoliopsida; order Fagales; family Fagaceae; genus Quercus; species Quercus gilva. The sequence goes on along the minus strand of CM042476.1, from coordinate 78,973,286 downwards.
ACATGTCTCACATTTGTTAGATTTTGATATCGCTAACATGGTATCATTTGATACCTAACACCCTTTCAGTCGTTTGAGCCCTCTCTTTCCTTTCCTCTCTATTCTCTCATCCCAATTATTCATATATAGATTCAAAGACAACTAAAACAAAAAAATTCTTGTCTTGTACAAAACCAAATAGACCCATCAATGCACAAACCAAATGAAACCATTACAGAATTCCTAAAAAGAAAAAAGTAGAGAAATATGAGTTGTCCATTCCAGATTACAAAGTATACACTAACAAAGTTACCTTATTAGGCCCATTTTGTAATAAAGCCCAAATAAAAAAATACCCACAGATTTGCAAATGACTATACCCAAAACCCCACCTTTCAAACCCACATAAGAAAATTACCAAATACTCCTTAAATCTACCAAGATCTGAACCAACAAAGAACCAAACCAAAAGAAAAAACAAAGAACTAAACCAAAAGAAAAATAAATAAATAAAAGAAAGACTTGTCGCTTGTGGTGGTGGCAGAGCCCATGGGCCTCCACCAAACGTACCCTAAATGTTTGGTACACAAACACAAACCCAAACCCAAAAACTAAAATACAAACCTTCTCTTCCATGGCTAAGGAACAAGAAAAGCTTGAGAGAGGGAGTCTTTAGCCACTATGGGTGAGAAAAAGAAATAGAAGAGAGAACCAGAGAGGTCTAAAAGAGAGATCGAGAAGAGAAGAGTAGAGAAGAGTTTGAGAAGAGAGAGGAGATGGTCAACCGCTGTGGGTGAGAGAAAGAGAAGAGAGAACTAGAGAGGTCTGAAAGAGAGAAGAGAGGGCTTGAGAAGAGAGAAGGGAAAGGAAAAGGTGAGAAAAATAATAGTTAAACGGCGTTAGGAACCGTTCAAGGACCAAATTGATAACTTTTAAAAAGTCTTGTTTTGATTGGGTTGGCATTAGTCCAAACTTTGGGGTAGTTTATTGGAATTCACTCTATATATTTAAAAAAAAAAAAAAAAAAAAATCTAAACATTTGATACAGAAGATAGTAAATAATCTCTTGTCATTTTATATAACAGAGAATTTTGAAAAGATATAATGAAAAATCCTAAGTTTCCAAGGAGGAAAAAGAAAAAAATAACATAATGGTAGAGCTATAATACTTTGGAAATTAACATACTACACAGGCACTTATAAATTGACAAAATATTCAGATGCTTACCAGGTGCTTGTTGTTGGTCGTAGTGACTCATGACTTCCAAAAATAAGTACTCCAAAGGGATCAGAGAAAGGGAGAGAGGACAGTACAAATGAGATGAAGGTTAAAGCCTTAAAGGAGAATATGTTTGAAAAAGGGTATTTATAATTGTGAATTTGTCATTGCTCTAATAATAAGTCATGAAATAGTGGAGAATTTAAGGCTACGCGATCGGCAAACAACGCGTATTTGTCTTTGGAGAATTCAACAAGGCTAAGGAAAAACAAAAAAATAGGATTAGGTTTTGTTTAATTAGTTGTCCAAAAATAGAATTCATTAGGCTTAACCAATAACTACATGGCACGTCAAAAGATTGATCAAAGTGGGAGGTTTGCATACACACCCAAGCACACAATCTCTTTCATTTTTGCCATCTTGTGTCAATTGCGATAAATAATATCAGAGATGCTACGTCAACAACAATTTTACAACATTTTTATAACAAATCACAGGTGGTTAGTTTTTATTGGTTCAAATTTGAAACAAACACTAAAATTACTTTTTTGCCCCAACAATATTAACCAGTAACAACCTGCCACTTAGGATTTGTTGTAAAGATATTGTAGACATATCATTTCTCAAATAATATTGATTGATCTATAAATGGCCCTTCCGTGTCTAACTTATCTTCTTGACCTTTTGGACCTTCTAGGAGATTTATTTAGTAAAGGTCAAGAGCAATGTAGAAAACAAGAAAGCTTTTGGATGGTAGGCATTAGTCATGTAGATTTGAATTTGGCTGAGTAAAATTTTAATATCTTGTTTGAATAGTTTAAAAAAGGTGACGTGTTTGGTAAGAGGATTTAAATACAATTTTTTTTTTGAAAACCTAAAAAAGATGAGTCCCATACATAATATATTGTTTGGGTCATGTTTTTTAATTACAATTTTCAAGAAATTGTTTCCTATTTTCCCTGTTCAAAACAGGATTTTGAAAACAACTGAGAGGATGTTTTTCAAGATATAGAAAAAGATTTTAATGGCATAGTTGAAAAAATTGAAACAATGGACCTCATAGATTTTTCCAAACTTCCATCTCTTAAATTAATGAGTTTATCTCGAAAAAAAAATCTTACATTTAAAATTTGAATCTTACATTATAAAAAAAAGAAAAAAAGAAAAAAAAAAAAAAGGAAGGTACCTAGTTTATTCCCTAATCTCTATCCAAAAAGAAAGAAGAAAAGTAATCTACACATCACTTTGTTGGGAGCCAAACACGTATAATGTAAAAATGATTATTTGAAAACTTGTTTCAAATTTGACCTTGAAGAATTGGCTCACTTGTTCATTGATTGAATTGTTTGTTTATTAATTAATTCAATAGTATATTTTATTATTATTAAAAGCAACTAAAATAAAATAAAAATACTCCATTTAGGCAAATTAATAAATTATAAAAATAAAAAAATTACATCATATGATATAAAGTTAGAGAAAATAAAAAAAATAAACATATCTTTCACATAAATCCTCCAATAACCAAGTTATATAGTCCAAAAATCTTGAAAAAACATATCTCATAAAAATTCAAAATAAAATTTTAGCTTAATCATTACACCACATAGCATAACAAAATTATTTAAATCTCCAAATATAGCTGATGATTAAAATCAATCAGGTGTTATTGTTGTGATATTGGTTGCTTGTGCTCCATGCAAGCCAATCAGTGCCAAAGTCCATAAAGTTATCTCCATCTCTAGCAATGTTAATCTCAAATCTCATCTTATGGCACAACTCTTACTTTATCTCTTTAGTCTTTTAGCCTTTAATATTTATCACTATATGTCTTTATCAAATTATCTTTTCGATCTTCAGTAGTTTAGTAAATACACATGATATTTTTTCTTTTATCCTCGGGTTAAAAAGATTAACCCGTGCAATATGTCGGTTTACATGGTTTGATATTGGGTCATTGCATATTCTGTATTTTACATCAAATTATTTCGGATAATGCTTTGGTTCATAGTTTTCACAGTTTAAATGTGGTTTGGTACGGATTTTATAACTATGGTTTCAATTTCAATTTTTTTATAAAAATTTTCATATTGTTTTGAAAATAAAAATAAAAATCCTTAACAAATTCACTAATGATTTAAAACCTTGAAATCCTTGGATTTGAAATAACTTCAAACCAATTTTAGAAATCCTTAAGATGTACTTCAATGGACTTGTTTGGTAAGAGTATTAAAATATAGTGTTTTTTTTTTTTTTTTTTTTGCAATCCATAAAATGGTGGCTCCCACACTTGAATCTATTGTGTGGCTGATGTTCTCTAAATATAATTTTCAAAAAATTGTATCATATTTTCCTTATTCTAAACATGATTTTGAAAACAATTGAGAGAGTATTTTCAAGATACAGAAAATGTTTTTAATGGCATAGTTGTAATTAATTTAAAACAATAGACTCACAAATTTTTCCAAACTCTTCTATTTCTTAAATTAAAGAGCTTACCTTTATTACAAAAAAAAATTCTCACACTTCAAATTTGAAACTTATCATTATTAAAAAAAAAAAAAAAAGAGTCATGAGCTCTATTCACTTATCATTATCCCAAAAAAAAGAAGAAGTAATCTACAGATTCTACAAGTTATTTTTTGTAAACTTTTTTAAAAATATATAAAAAAAAAATAGAAATGATCTCCCAAACATTTTTTTTTTTTAATTTCAGTATTTTGAAAATTATTCTAAAAAATGAGAGCCAAACACGTAGAATGTAAAAATTATTATTCAAAAACTAGTTTCAATTTCAAGTTTTTTAAAGTTGTTTTCATATTTTTATGAAAACAAAAACAAAAATCTTCCTACCAAATAGGCCCTAGATTTTAAACTTTATAATTCCAAATCATCATAGGCCTAAAAGTTAAAACACATCCAAATAAGGAATTTTAAAATTTATTGATTTGGATTCAAGGCATTTCAAATCCATTAATTTAAAATCCAAATTTAAATATCCAAATACAACCTAGAGGAATTTATGTAAAAAAAAAAAAAATCATAACTTTTCTAAAACTATCTTAATGAGTATGAATATTTAAAATTTTGATGATAAAATCTTCAAAAATCTTCAATTGATATCCTAACTTAAATATGATGTTACTTCAATAAAACATATAGATTTTTCATTCTTTTAATTAACTTGAAAGCAATCATGCATGTCCTTATTGCTTTGGAATGATATAGTTAAGAGCATATAGATAGGTAAGTTAAGCCTCATCGCATGCGCTTCGTGCATGTAATAAGACTTTTTTTTTTGGTAAAGTAATTAGAGAAACAGAGACAAACAGAAAGACAAAGGGAAAGAAAAAGTAATATAATGAAATTTATTAAAAACAAATGGTATGTTCATACATTCTTAATTGAGCTTTGAGGGGAATTTAAGGATACTTTGGGTATCAAAAAGTAAGAGTCCAACCCTGGAGAAGTCCCTTAAATAGAAAATTTGAGGGTATAAAAAAGGTAGAAGTCCAAAAATGAGAAGCCCCTTAATTAGTAGTATAGACAAAAGCATAATAAGATTCAAATTTTGCATGTAAATATAATATACGCACAATTAAAGTATGATTGAAAAAACACTTGACTTGAAATTAGAGTGTTTTTAAAATTTTTGACCCCTAAGCAGAGGTCTAATGTAACCATAATGTCAATCTAGAGTTAATATACATGTTTAGGTCGGTGTAAGCACCGTAAGGCATTAGCCTTCTTTTGTATCTCCTAGTCATGTGCTAATAGAAATGGTATCCCATGCATGCGTCAGGCGTATTAGAGACTTTTCCGTGCTAATAAGGGCTCCCCTAAGTGGGATCCCTCCTAAACATGCATGACAATTTTAAGTAAGAGGTATTTTTTTTGGGCTGAATATATTCTAAGTAAAAGTATTAAGTAGACACACTTGGGTAACACACTTGACATACATGACACGTGTGTTAAAATAAAGGAGATAAACAAAAATGGAGGAGAAGATATACTTGGGTCTGCATCATATTCACCTACGAAAGAACAAGTAAGAAAACAAACGAACTATATTTTTTAACCGAGGCTGTGTGTACGGGGATCATGATTCGTATGCAGCAATTTAAGTGCTTATGCTATGCAACCACAAGGCTGCGTACTCACCCTATAGGCAGAAACTCGAATCTAAGTCATTACCCTACTAATCAAGTGGAAAATTAAAGAAACTTTAAGGAAATTAAAGACTGAAAACAAGAGAACAGAATTCTAAAGACAAGAAATTAAAATAAACTATAATTCTGGATGTTATTATATTTTCTCCAAGGGTTTCCTTTCCAACAAAACCAGAAACATTGATGACAATGGAACTGACAGTGGGTCAAAGGCATGCTTCTTCTCTCCTCTGTTGTAGAACTTCTTTTAAGGTAGAAAAAATAAAAGAAAAAGAAGTGGATAGGTTTGCTTCTCTGTTCCTATCTACAGTTACCTGCCACTGAAATAGAACCGAGTGCTCAAGCAGTGGTTTGTCTAATTAATAGCTCTGCTTAAACCAAGTACGGAGCGAGAACTTGGAATTCGAGGGGGCGGCTTTGCTGCTGAGTGCTGTGATTTTGGCTTCCAGATCTACTGTTTAGCCGCAGAAGGGGTATTTTTAGTCTCTTTGATGTGTATTACTTGGTAAGGACAAAATTAGTTTGTCTAAATTTTCTTAAAGGGCTCTTGTTAGTTTTGAGTAAAATTGATTGATTGAACTTAATTATTATTTTTTAAATATTTTTGCTATTAGTAATTTTTAGTGCTGGGCTAATTTTCCTAGGCTTGTATATTTTGTTTTAAATTTTAGATCTATACATGTTTTATAGCTTTTAAAAGGAGGAAAATGCTATAATTACAATTTTTTTTTTAATTTATAAATTGCTGATGTACTTAGTGGTTATTGTTAAGTAAAAAAGCGATGTAAATGGTGGGCTCAATGCGAACTAATAAAAATTTGTTATCTTAACGGTTTGTAAAAATTAATATTATAGAAAAATTTGTGACTATAACATTACTCACAAAAGAATCAATGATATTGTTAAGGGAGACAAAATGTAATTTTATATAATAAAATTGCTAAAATTAATACTTATATATGTGTATATATATATATATATATATATATGCTAATAAATATTTTTTTTAAAAAAATAGGGAGGACATTGTCCAAGAGTTGCTCTGTCACTGGCTAAAACTTTTGGTGAATTTGCTCTTTTCATTGATGATTGCAGGGGACCTTCTCTGAGGCACATTCCCATGAAGAACATCAAGTCATAAATATTGCTATAGAGAAGCAAGCAAGTGTGTTGGATTTAATTATTTAAGATTTATTAATGTTGTTCGTAATTCGTTAACTAATTTAACAAAAATAAATTAAGCATAAACATTTACACAAACTTCAACATTTATTTTAAACTGTTGGGTTAAGATAGCTTGATCCTGGTTAATTAATTCAATTATCCAAGTTGATTAATTAGGTTAAATTACATGTAAATCATGGAGGCACTAACAAATCATGAAATAAACTAAATGCAGTGGAAATTAAATTGACACGATGATTTGTTAACAAATGGGGAAAACCTTTTGTAAGTTAAAAACCCCATCAGGTGAATTTAAGGTCACCACTCCCAAGAATCCATAAATCAATAATCAAGCAGTTACAAGTATGAGGAATCTTACCACTACTCTGACCTATCATAAAATACTAAGCTACAGTTAAACCTTTGCTTCAATACCTAATTGGACTTGATCTTATAGTAGCATTTTTTTCCTTTGTTGCACAAATCTCCAATCTGTGACTAACTCCTTTGCACGGATCTTAGTACGTGACTAACTCTAGCAACTTAAATGGTTGTTATTGGCTGCAAAATTCTTCACTTCATCAACAATGAAGATCATGAAGAACTTGGTTACAAAACCTTATGGCGTACAAACGCAGTAGCTTCTTACAAAAAAAAATGAACTCTTGGTCATTGTATCCATGTGTGATGGCTCTTAAAATAAGCCTTATATATATCTAAGGTTGTGAAAAAAGAAATCCTAAACAAATATATCAACATGGGTTGAAATTCATATTTGAAATTTCTAAATTCGTAAAGCTCAATAGATTGAGCTAGTGTTGAGCTAGCGTCGAGCTTCCCATTAATTCTTGATAGCAGCCTTCTGTTGAGCTATCTATTGAGATTTAGTAAATTAACTTTTCTTCTATTGTTTCTTGGATCAATCTTCATGGCTTTAATACAACTACTTGATATGTATCAAACCCAACTTAAGTCTACCCAATTTATAAGTAAAATGCATTTGTCAAAGGATTAGCCAATTACATAGAAAATATGACCCTAATAATCTCTCTTTTTACAATCCGTGACAAAACCACAAGCATAATTATGAGAAAGTATAAAACAAAAATCTCCATAACTATTACATAGAACGTACATAAGTCCAACTACTACTATGAACTCTTGACAAATTTTGCAAGAAAAGAGATCATGGCATGATAGACTTGCAACCTGTCTTAACTAAGACACTTAAACAAGATTCATCAAAGCATCAAGTGTGAAGCATAGACAAGTTATACAAAAGAAGAAACATGTGTATAAAGAAAGAAAAGAAACAACACATGTAAGATAAAGGTGAAGAAACATAAGCATCAAGTGTGAAACATAGACAAGTTATATAAAAGAAGAAACATGTGTATAAAGAGAGAAAATGAACGACACATGTAAGATAAAGGTGAAGAAACATACATCATCATATATATCAAGCAAGTACAATGTATGTAAAAGGTGGTCACAAGACTACAGTATATGTAATGAGAAAGATACATCAAAGCCTCACTACATCTCTCAAATAACTCTCTCCTAACTAGTCTATCTCTATGCTGCTCTCCCCCTAACAACATGACTACTCTCTCATAACCAAAACTACTCCCCTTTTTTTATCATGATGACAAAGGGTGAATTACTAAGAAATAGTCATCTCTTTATCACTAGAGGAGCCAGAAGCATCATTATCATTATCTCCATCATTAGAACAGTCCTCAATAGGCTTGAGAGAGGGAGAAGGAGCAAAACTGCCAAGATGAGACTGTCGGTGAGCAATGTGACCAATTTTGGAGTTCATCTGTCACATCTCATCCTAAAGATGGCCAAAACGATTACCAAAATTAGCACGCATGTGCTGAAGTTGATCCAGAATGGCAACAAGAGATGACTCTACTCTAGAAGAGGAAGATGGAGCAGAAGATGAAGAGGGTCAAGAGGCATAGGCAGCATCCTTCGTAGTACGAAAAGCAGCCTCCTCTTGCTGGGCTAGATTAGGCTCCACATGAGGCCGCTTGGCAGCCAACTCTGCATCACTCCTCATAGATTCCTTACTAATAGCACCCATGGAGTAAAAGAGAGGAGAAGAAGGAATGCTGAAGTGCAAGTGTGTGAGAATGCTTGTGATAACTGAAGGAAAGATTAGCTTATCACATGTGGCAGTGTCTTGATAGATATCTATCATAGATACTATCATATGTGAAGGAAAATCTATAGAAAGATTCTCCAAAGGAGAAAGAAGAAAATGAGCACGAGGCTCAGTAATTGTATTATAGTGGGACTGTGGTATGAGAATAAAGGTCATCACCATATTAAGGATCTGTCTTTCTCACAAAATAGTGAGGCTAGCTCATCACGAAAGATAGAACGTAGTCGAGGGTGACTAGGATAGTTTGGATGAGCTACCTTAGGGACACATATTATATCGAAAAGGAACTCTGGAGTAACTATGATATGTGTGCCTCAGAATACCATAGTATACTGAGGAACAGAGGTATCGATGGCATGTATGCTGGAGTAGAACTCCTGTATAAACATACTGGGACACCTCAAGGGTTTCTTACAAAGAGATTCCCAACCCTGAGAGCTAAATGTATCGGGAAGAGGCGTGTCTGGAAAATCAGACAGAATGACTTGGTGTTTTGAATGAATTGCTCGGTTATAGAAGTTCTTAACGATATCCTTTTAGGAGTTCGTATCACGGAATTGAACTCTATCTGGAACAGAAGGAAGAGAAGAAGAAGATGAAGAACCACAACAAGAGATCGGGTTCTTTGAAGGAACAGATTTCTTAGATGCCATAGAAGAGAATCTAAGGAGAAGTAAAAGAAAAGAGAACACAATAGAAAAATACTCAGGAAAGAAGGAAAGAGAAGAGCAATGCATGGTAATGCATAAACATGTTACATGAAAAATAAATTGCATCATAGGCAAAAACCCAATCCGAACTACAACACTCACATTGATTAATCAAGCATACAATCCTAGAATGCATGGAAATATGATTATAATGATAGAGAATGCAATACATGGTCATGTGATAACAGAATCACAAGACCCATTTCAAAAAGTTTATCAAAAACAAAAAACCCCTAATATTCCCCCCCCCCCCCCCAAAAAAACAAAAACCTAGGTCTAAAATGCATAAAATGCTTGAAAGATGAAAAAAAGAAGAGATTTAGACGACTTACTGAAGGATTCAAGCTTGGAAGAGGCCAAAACTATGAAGGGAAGAAGGTTTTTGGTGAAAAGATAGGGTTTATATTGAGAGAGAGGAGAGAAGGATCGAAATGTTTGAAAGAAAAGAGAACCGGGTCGAACCTTAAGAATATATAGAAACAGGCACCTCGATAGATTGAGAAGGTATCGAGGAGGTGTTGAGAACAAAAGCTCGATAGATTGAGAGGTATCGAGGAGGTATCAATGGCAAAACATCTTCGATAGACCGAGGAGGTGTCGAGTTTTGATTAAGCAAATAGAGACTTCAGGAAAAAGGCTCGATGGATCGAGATACTTATCAAGAAAAACACAGAAATTCTCGATAGAAGAGGCTTGTATTGAGCTGCTATTGAGCTTCTATTAAGATGCTGTCAAGCTTCTATTGAGCATATAGAAGCAAGGTTTTTCAAGGAGGAAAAACAATATGAGATGAATGCAACCAAGATAGACACTAAACCAAGCAATAAAGAAGCATGTTAAGCACTCAAACACATTAACAACTCTAGATGCAAAGCATTCCTAGATCAAACACACACTAAACAAGTTTAATCAATTTTATTTTCAAAAACAAGTTAAGACAATTTAGTAAGCTTATACTATCACATGTATTCCTTGTGATGGCCATATCACATTATATCTGTACAATAGTATCAAGAGTAGCAAAAAGTATGCGTGTTGTGTGTGAAACCATTGCAAGAGGGCATAAGTGTCTCATTTTATGAAGAGTAGTGATATAAGAGAATCAAATACATCCATGCACAATCATAACTGTTTGATGGGGACCATCACTTTTAAGGTATATCATATAACTCCCACATCTCGTAGAAACATGCTTGCAATTATATTTAAAAGCATTTTGATTCTTTTTTCCTTTCATGTTCTTTGCATAATTTTCTTTAAAACATAAATTGACATAACATGCATGGGTATATAAGAAATAAGAGAATTACCTAATTATGTAAGCCAAACATCTTGTTTTTACTGTGCAAGTGCTACACCTTACTGAGCATAGCTTTTATGATTTGCACACAGATGTTTTATGGTTGACAAGTTTTAGTAGTGAGATGGTTATTTATGCATTTCTCTTAGGATTTTTTAGTTCTTCCCGTCAAAAAGAGTGATAAAGATATGAATGATAAAAAATTAACCAAATCATACAAATCACATAATTGAGTCGCAAAACTCACATTGCTTAGTTGTGCATGAAGATACTTATCTAAGCTACAAGAGATACAAAGTTAAGAATTTTTTTTCAAAGGCCACCTAAGGTACACAAGTACTAGTATACACAAACACACATTGTTTTTATATTTTTCAGATTTTTCCCTTTTTTTTTAGAAAGCAATAAACAAAACAAGCAAACAAACATATTGAAAAGCAATAAAAGCTAGAAGCAAAAGCCAATGCATGAGAGAGAGAGAGAAAGGAATCATGCCAAGGAAATAACACCAATGTTTTGGCGTAAGAACTCAAACTGACGACCATTTAGAGGTTTTGTGAAAAGATCAGCCTTTTGATCATTAGTGTTGATAAACTTAAGGGTGAGAGTGCCATCTTCGACTAACTCACGAATGAAGTGATGTTGGACCTCAATGTGTTTAGTTCGAGAATGTTGAACAGGATTTTTTGAGGTATTTATGGCATTGGTATTGTCACAATATATAGTGAGATATTTTTGATAAATACCATAATCAAGAAGAAGTCTTTGCATCCAAAGAAATTGAGTGTTACAACTACCAGCAGTAATGTATTCAGCCTTAGTAGCGGAGAAAGATATGGAGTTTTGCTTCTTACTCATCCATGAAAGAAGATTATTTCCCAAGTAAAAACACCCACCGAAAGTACTCTTATGATCATTAGCATTACCAGCCCAGTCAGCATTAGAGTACCTAGCCAGAACATCATTAGTGTCTTTACCATAGTAGACACCATAGTTACTAGTAGATTTAACATATTTTATTATACGCTTGACAGCAATAACATGAGACTCTTTTAGGTTGGCTTGATAACGAGCATAAACCCCCACATCGTAGCTAATGTCAAGTCTACTAGCAGTAAGCTAAAGCAAACTACCTATCATGCTCCTATAGAGAGTGGGATCTACACTTTTTCCTAACAAGTCAATAGTGAGTTTAACATTCGAGCTCATAGGAGTTCTAACTGAGCTAGCAGACTCTAATCCAAATTTCTTTACAAGATTATTAGCATATTTAGATTAAGAGATGAAGATACTTGAGTCATTTTGCCGAATTTGAAGGCCAAGGAAGTAATTCAGCACTCCAATCATGCTCATCTCAAATTCAGTCTACATCATACTGAAGAAGGAATGTGCTAGATCATTTTTTGTAGATCCAAAGTGATGTTGTCAACATATACTTGAGCTACAACCAGCTTTCTTTCTACCTTCTTGATGATGTCGTCGACATACCATGCCCTTGGTGCTTGCTTTAGGCCATATAATTCCTTCTTCAAATAGAGCACATGTTTGAGGTAATGTGGATCAACAAATCCCTTTGGTTGTGACACATAGACTTCCTCCTTGAGAAAACCATTTAGGAAAGCACTCTTGAAATCCATTTGGTACAATTTGAACTTTAGATGACAAGCTAGAGCAAGAAGTATCCAGATGGATTCAATATGAGCCATTGGTGCAAATATCTCTTCAAAATCAACCCTTTCAACTTGAGTGTATTCTTGAGCAACAAGTCTGGCTTTCTTTTTGATGACATTTCCTTCCTTATCAATCTTATTACAAAAGAACCATTTTGTGCCAATGACGTTCACCCCTTCTGGTCTTGGAACAAGAGTCCAGACATCATTTTTCTGAAATTGATGGAGCTCATCATGCATAACTTTAACCCAGATTTTGTTTTGAAGTGCTTCCTCTACCTTTATAGGTTCAACCTGAGACAAATAGCATGAATAAGACACAAAATTAGCCACATATTTATCAGTTGTATGTTTCTAAAGTTTTTTTTTATTCATATTTCCAACATTTGCTTCTTGAGGATGGTTCAATCTAACTCGAGATGAAGGTTCCCTTTCGATGCGACCAACTGGTGGAGGAGGAGAGGTTGGTTATTGAGTAATCTCAGCATGACTGCTATCAGATGATTAATCAACATTTGGTGTAGGAGGAGGAGAAGGATCTTCTTCAACTTTATTGCTTATAGGAGCTAATGGGAGAATGGACTTTCGTAGTTAATTAGCCTCCTTTTTTTTGGGGTAATTGAAATTTCGTCAATCACGAAATTCACAATTTCCATGACTTGTTCTTTTGTTCAAAACCCTATAGGCCTTGCTAGAGGATGAGTAACCAAGAAAAACACCTTCATCACTTCGAGTGTCGAACTTTCTCACATTTTCCCTATCTTTCAAGATGATGCAAGTGCTACTAAATATTTTGAAATATTTTATATTTGCCTTTTTCCTTTCCATAGTTCATAGGGAGTTTTCTTTGTTCCTAGTCTGAAGTACACCCTCTTTACAGTGTGATAGGCAGTGTTCACAACTTCCCCCCACAAGTTTTTTGCAAAATCCTTGTTGTGCATCATAGCCCTGGCCATCTCTTGGATGACTCGATTCTTCCGTTCTACTACTCCATTTTATTGAGGAGCAGTTGGAGTTGAGAATTCTTTAGCTATCCCAACTTTAGTGCAGAATTGATCCAACTGAGAGTTCTTAAACTCTTTTCCATAATCACTTTGAAGACAATTTATGCATATTCCCTTTTCATTCTACAATCTTTTGCACAAGATTTCTATTTATTGAGGTGCTTCATACTTGGACCTAAGCAAAATTGCCCATGTAAATCTGGTAAAGTTGTCTATCACAACCATGATATATCTCTTGCCTCATAGAGATTCTATTCTAGTAGGACCCATGAGATGAATGTGAAAGAGCTCAAGAGGTCTTGATATGGCAGTGGTTAATGTTGCCTAATGATAAGTTCTTGTCTGTTTTTTGAGTTGACATGGTCCACACACGGTATTGTCGACTTTAGCCATCTTAGGAATGCTCAGCACTACTTCCTTCTTAGATATGATAGACAATTGTTTGTAGCTTGCATGTCCCATCCTTTGATGCCATAATTCTTCATTAGGCATCCGAATACTATTGCAGACAATCTCAGCATTTGGAACTAAGCCGTAGCAATTATCCAAAGTACGAACTCCACTAATAAGCTATTCACCTAGTTCATTAAGTACTAGACATCTTCCTTTGGAAAACAACACCATAAGGTCTTGATCACAAATTTGACTTATGCTCAATAGATTTACTCTTAGTCCTTCAACATATAGCACATTTGCAATGTCAGGTAATCCACATAAGGAAATAATTCCTTTCCCCTTTATCTAAGATTTGCTTCCATCCCCAAATGTAACATTGCCACCCTTTTTTGGCTCAAAAGTTTTGAAGAGAGAACGGTCCCCAGTCATATGTCTTGAACATCCACTGTCTAGATACCACAGACATGTATTCATCACCTTAAGAGTAGTATACATCATAAAGCACACTTCATGCTTATCAGTCAAGTTGTATGGCATAGTTCTTTCTTTATGACCTCTGATGGACAACTTTAATCGTGCCTTCACCTTTCTTTTGCCTGCAGACTAATGAGTGCACCGTTTGAGATAGTCTAGTCTTCTTTTGCATTTCTCGAGAATCAATAGTTCTTTCACCTGAGCCAAATTCTTCAACATATCCATATGCATGCCTTTTTCAATTAACACAGATATCAATCTCAAATAAAATTCAAACTTACGTGTCCTGAGAGACTGAAACACATCATTGTTAGTACCACAAGAGGCATTATAAAAAGACTTGTTCATGTAATTTGTATCAATGACAACAAGGGTCAATGAATCACACATCAAATATTAAAACCTAATCAAAGTGTGTCTGCTCTGATACCACTTGTTGGGTTAAGATAGCTTGACCCCAGTTAATTAATTCAATTATCCAAGTTGATTAATTAGGTCAAGTTACATACAAATCATGGAGGTACCAATAAATTACCATATAAATTAAATGTAGCAGAAATTAAATTGACACGGTGATTTGTTGACAAATAGAGTCACACTCTCAAGATTCCACTAATTCATAATCAAGCGGTTACAAGTATGAGGAATCTTACAACTACCCTGGCCTATCCCAATATATCAACCTACAATTGAACCTTTGCTCCAATACCCAATTGGACTTAATCTTGTAGTCGCCTTCTTTCCTTTGTTGCACAAATCTCCAATCTGTGACTAGCTCCTTTGCACGGATCCTAGTATGTAACTAATTCCAGCAACTTGAATGGTTGTTGTCGGAAAAAAAGTTCTTCACTTCATCAACAATGAAAATTAGGAAGTACTTGGTTACAAAACCCTATGATGTACAAACGCAATAACTTCCTATAGAGAAAAATAAACTTTTGGTCATTATATCCGTGTGTGACGGCTCTTAAAATAAGCCTTATATATGTTGAGGTTTGTTAGAAAAGAAACTCTAAACAAATACATCATCATGGACGTAAATTCAAATCTAAATTTTTGAATTCGTAAAGCTCAATCAACATGGACCGAAATTCAGATCTAAAATTTCTGAATTCGTAAAGCTCAATAAATCGAGCTAGTATTGAGCTTCCCATTAAGTCTAAATAGCAGCCTTCTGTCGAGCTATCTGTCAAGCTTCAATGAAACAACTTTTCTTCACTTTTTTTTTTTTTGGATCAATCTTCGTGTCTTTAATTCAACCACTTGATATGTATCAAACCTTACTTAGATAAAGTGAGTTTTGTCAATGGATTAGCCAATTAAATAGAAAATATGATCCTAACATAAACATATAAAAAAATATTAATTAAGTTTATACAATACCATTCATCATTCATCATTCTTTGCACACATCATCAAATACCATCAAGTAAAAAGGTTGTAAAGATTTAACAAGAGTTCAGCAAGGCTGACAAAACTTTTAATTTTAATGGCATCTACACTAATGGTAAACTTATTAACTATCAAGCTCACATTCTTATCCATAACTTGTTGTCCCTCCAAAATATCCAACAAGCAATAGTTATACACATTGTTGTACAAATGCGAGAACCCATGAATCTGAAATCTGTTAGTGTAAGATGATTCCATTCTTAGAAGATGGTTTAGCAACAATAGCACACAACTTCAATTAAAAAAAAAAAAAATGTCTCTTACTTGTGGAAACAAGAATATGCCTTTAATCAAGCATAAAGATGGCACAGTAACATAGTACAATGTAGTCAAGTAGTCTAGAGCCCATAGCCAATAGATACATTACGAAAGTTGAAGTTTTAAGGGAATCATTTTATTTCTAAGCACAAAGGGACAATACCTAGAGGCAAATATTTGAAATCACCTTCATACCATCTCATCATTTATCATTCTCGCACACATCATTGAATACCATCAAGTAAAAAGGTTGTAAAGATTTAACAAGAGTTCAATGAGGTCGACAAAACTTTTAATTTTAATGGAATCTACATTGATGCTAAACTTATCAACTATCAAACTCACATTCTTATCCTCTACTCATTATCCCTCCAAAATATCTGATAAGCAATAGTTATACACATATCGTTTTACAAATATTTTGGCTATAGTCATATTATATATTTACACAATCAATTTAATAATATTTTCCCCTGTAAAACAATTTGATGTATGGATTGTCATAGTAAAGGGTTAGGTGAAGTATCTAACTAAACTACGCAGGTCATGGTTTGACCAAGGATGCCCGAACAAGTTTAGAGTCCTTGCCTACATACAAGTACACACATTTGTTCTCATCTATTCTTGTGCCATATGTAGGCATTTGTGATGTAAGCCTTGACATCAATCTTATAGATCAATTCTCATCTACTTTCTCTCTCTCTCTCTCTCTCTCTCTCTCTCTCTCTCTCTCTCTCTCTCTTACGCATGCATTAGAGTTTTCAGAAAAAAAATTCAAATATTACAAAAAAGAAAGTTCAATTTATACTCTAAAGAATTTAAAATCTTTTACAAGTAAATCATGCTACAAAACTATCAAATTGGATTTAATTATTTATAATTTGTTAATGTTGTTTGAAATTAGTTAATGAATTTAACAAAAATAAATTAAGCATAAACATGTACATAAACATTTATTTCAAACATATAAAAAAATATTAATTAAGTTTATACAATACATTCATCATTTGTCATTCTCGCACACACCATCCAATACCTTTAATTGAAAAGTTTGTAAAAATTCAACAACAGTACAGGGAGGCCAACAAAACTTTTACTTTTAGTGGCATCTACACTGATGCTAAACTTATCAACTATCAAACTCACATTCTTATCCTCTACTTGTTGACTCTCCAAAATATCCAATAAGTAGTTGTTACACACATATTGTTGTACAAATATTTTGGCTCTAGTCATATTATATATTTATACAATCAATTTGATAATTTTTTTCCCTATAAAACTATTTGATTTAGGGATTGTCATAATAAAGGGTTAGGGGAAGTAATGTTTAATTTGCGCTGTTTATGGTTTGACCTTGGATGCCCGAACAACAAGGGTTGCTCGTCTTCATAGTTCATATAAGTACGCACATTAGATTTCGTCTACTCTCATGCCATAGGCAGGCATTTGTGGTGTAAGACTAGGCATCAACCTTATAGATCAATTTGGAAGAGTAATGTCTAATTTGCGTTGTTTATGGTTTGACCTTGAATGCCAGAACAACAAGGGTTGCTCGTCTTCATAGTTCATACAAGTATGCACATTAGATTTCGTCTACTCTCATGCCATAGGCAGGCATTTGTGGTGTAAGCCTAGACATCAACCTTATTGATCAATTTGGATGAGTAATATATATATATATATATAAATATATATATAATCTTCAAATCTCTCTCTCTCTCTCTCTCTCTTACGCATGCATTAGAGTTTTCAGAAAAATGGCAAATATTACAAAAAATAAGTTCAATTTATTCTCTAAAGAATTTAAAATATTTTATAGGTAAATCATGCTACAAAACTATCAACTTGGATTTAATTATTTATAATTTATTAATGTTGTCTGTAATTTGTTAAAGGAACTAACAAAAATATATTAAGCAAAAACATGTACATAAACATAAACATTTATTTTAAACATATAAAAAATATTAATTAGGTTTATACAATACCATTCATCATTCATCATTCTCACACACATCATCGAATAGCATCAAGTAAAAAGTTTGTAAAGATTTAACAAGAGTTTAGCAAGGCCGACAAAACTTTTAATTTTATGGCATCTACACTGATGCTAAACTTATCAACTATCAAACTCACATTATTATCCTCTATTTGTTGTCCCTCCAAAATATCCAATAAGTAATAATTATACATATATTGTTGTACAAATATTTTGGTTATAGTCATATAATATATTTATACAATCAATTTAATAATTTTTCCCTATAAAACAATTTGATTTAGGGATTGTCATAGTAAAGGGGTAGATGAAGTATTTTGCTGAATTATGCGGTTTATGGTTTGACCAGGGATGCCTGAACAAGTTCAGTATACTTGTCTCATTCAAGTTCTCACATTTTTCTCGTCTATTTCCATGCCATATGCACGCATTTGTATTATAAAATTAAGCATAAGATGAATTTAAGAATTGAAAAGTAAATAACATCTTATTGACATAAAATTTGACATGCGTATTAAGAAGATATAGATCATGTAACGAAACGATAGAATTCTCAAAATATTATCCTTTGGTGGTGCAACATAAGAAATTTTGTGATTTATGAACTCTAGAGACTAAATTTTATGAAAATACAAATGCGGATAAAACATGTGTATTAATAATCTTGTTTTTATATTTGAAGATAATTTTTACATTGAGAAATCCAAATCTTTTGAATTAAGAAAATATATGCACACTTATTTTGGTTTCCTTATGAGAAATGGAGCCCATAATTACTGAAAGGTAGAGTGGAGAGAGCAGAAACTAATGATGAAAAAAAAAACTGAGAAGAAAAGTACTCACAACTGTTCATGGATGAACTCTACGAGTGCCTTAGCAGCTAATTAAAGGGAAGCCCTGACAGTAGTCCCCCATGATTTCATCCCTTAGCTTCTCCAAGTTTGGATTTTCATACCTTGTCATGGGTGTGGGGTTTTTTTTTTTTTTTTTTTTTTTTTTTGAGAAATGGGTGTGGGGTTTTGATATAAACTTGCAAGACTTATGTTCTCCATTCGTATTTTGATTTCTTTAAAGTAGGAAATGAGAGGGAAGCCAGTAGATAATTCTGACTTTGCTTCCTTAAGAGAGTTCAAGAATTTGTCCCAGAGGACGAAGTCGATATCTTCAGCCATGTCTAAGCCTTCCCGCCATAGAGAGCACGTTGTTGAGGATGAGAGAAGAGCAAAATACTTGGTGCTTTGCTTCAACCGTTGTTTTCACTTTTCATTGATGAGAGAACAGCAAGACTTAGTGCTTTGCTTCAACCAACACCGAAAAGATTGAATAAATTACCATTTCCTCATAGAAAATTGAGGTAGAAAAGGAATCCATAGAATTCTTTGGCTTAGTTTTAAATCACTGTCCCCCCTCCACCCCTTTTAAGATTTGAAATGCGTAGTATCCACTATATATTCACTTCATGACAATGTATCATTATCTTTATCGGGGGCTGCGGAGCCAGGCTCCTCCTAAAAAGTCCTATATACATTCTACTATTCTAGTATATGGGTACCTAAAAGGTTTAGAAGCCCACCCTGACATAGGAAAAAACCAAAAGGCAGTCCCACTTTAGAAAAACAGCCATGACAACTAAAAAAAAAATGGAGAAAACTTCATGGCACTTACCAAACTTAATACTATCACTTTTCCTTTTTAAGCTTTTATTATTTATAGTGGCCCAGGTTTTCAACTACTCATATATTCCTTCAGTCACTAACATAAAAAAATGTCCATAAACAAAAAGTATTTATTATTGTTAAGTTATGGTTTTTCACATTACATTTATATTGACTTTATTCCATGACAAAAAGTGTTGTATTTTCATTAATTTATTTCCTTGTATTTCGTGAGATTAAATTGTAATAGGTTTAGTCTTAAGTGGTGAAGATTTGATCAAGACAGTTGAAGATCACATGAAAATCACATATCGGAAGTTGAAGAGTTAGTGTATTTCCTGACTCATCGTGCGAGTTGGCCAAGTCGTGAGATGACTCGTGAGATGCATTGGCTGCTAGGATTTTAAGTGTGACTCTTACACTCTTCACCCATATTATATATACTCTCATTAGCCACAAAATGTGAAAGAGCTATTCAGAAGAAAACCCTAAAAAGGTTTCTACAATACACCCACCTTATTAGAGAGAGCTACTCATCCTTAAGAGAGAATGCCTTGTAGTCTTTTCTCCTTCCTTCTCTCATTGTTATATCTTGAGAGAAGATTTGTACCCAAATACAACCCACACCTATTTAGAATGTAAATAGTATTTTGGAATTCGGAAAGCACGGGTTATTTGCCAAAATAAGCCGATGAGGCTTGGCGGATGCAATCGGGCGGTATTGTGGGATCCGGAAAGATAGTGAGGACAAAACTCTGAGAAGTCTATTGGTAGCTGGAGCTTGGAGGGCTCAAGTACTTTGGGTAGATTAGGCTGAGGGGGGGGGGGGGGGGAGGCTTTTTGGTATCCTTGTACTCCAACTTATTAACTAGTAAATCAATTTGGCTTAGAGGGCTGCAGAGAGATTTTTTTCCGAGTTCTTTGGTTTCCTCTTCGATAATACATCGCCGTGTTATCTTGGATTTGCTATTCTTTTATCCATTGTCCTTTTCATTTTAGCATTGCACTTATTTGTTCATCCATGTAATTATTAAATGTTTCAATTGATTAATTTGCTAATCACGTATATTTCGCATTAATCAAGCCATAATTAATTTTGGGATCTAAACAAGCTCTAGTTATTTAGAATATTGAGCTTTCAATTGTCTTATATTGTAATAAGTTAAAAATATTCTTTTGTTGATTTAAATTAATATACATACATACGTTTGTCTATGGCAGTACTATCTAATCATTTGAAGTATATTAAAATATTTAAAGACAAGAGATTAATTAAAGATTAAAATAAAAGTATGATATATATATAGTAAAACATGAAACTAAAAATATTTGATCATTTCGTTCTTGTATATAATGAAACACATTAATAAAATAAACAATTATAATTTCGATAAAGGGATTGAAGTTAAATAAATTGAAAGTAATTGTGTACAAGTATGATGCAGGAGACATTATATAAATGTTTTATATGTTTATTATTAAAAAAAAAAAACATGTATTTAAAAAAAAAAATTTCATATGATGAAAGAGGTTTTTTTTTTAATATTAAAAAATAAAATAAAAATTGTATGTATGTGTAATACATGATTATAATAGATGTCTTTACCAACTCGAGACTTGTTGTACCGATTAATTATTAAAATAACTGATATATTTTCTAAAGAAGTATCAGCTCCTTGTTTTCTCTTTCTCTATGCCTCTTTAGCTGATGCTTTCCTTGCAAAGAATTGGTTTGCCATTGTGTTTTGGAAGAGGAGAATTGATACAAAACTAATTAGAGCCTATATGACCTTGAAGGGATTGAATGTTTAATATGGGTATAAACCACCCTTGAATGTTTAGACCCCAAAATATAAAATATCAATTCAGGCTTAATATCAAACGATTAACGTGCGGAATATGAATATAAGCCAAACACAGAATTGATAAACAGTCTAAACCAAATATAAACACATCCACAACAGAAAATAAATGGCAAAGATAAGGAGAAGGAAGATGCAAACACACGGACAACACACGATGTATTATCGAAGAGGAAACCGAAACCCTTGGCGTAAAACCTCTCCGCCGCCCTCAAAGCGGTCAATAATCCACTAAAGAATGTAGTTGGGATACATGAACAGCAGAAGACCCTCCAAGCCTAATTTATCTAGTGTACCTAAGCCCTCCAAGCTTCTTGCTCCAACGAGGTTGCGTCGAACATATTTCTTCTTTAGCTTACCGGATTCCGCTATAACCCATAGCCTCAACCAATAACCATTGGTTCCTTCCTAATTGCTTCCCAAAGCCTAATCTACCTAGTGTACCTAAGCCCTCCAAGTTTCTTGCTCTAACGAGGTTGCGTCAAACATATTTCTTCTTTAACTTACCGGATTCCGCTATAGCCCATAGCATCAACCAATAACCATTGGTTCTTTCCTAACTGCTTCCCAAAGCACTAAATAAACCTTCTCACGGATATGGATATGGTGAGAAAATGATTTGGTCAAGAACCTCTCAAAGATGTATCAATGGAGAGGAAGAGAGTAGAGGAATTTGAAGAGTAACTAAGGTAAAGATTGTGGATGAATTAATCTTGTTTTTCTCTAGGGTTTCTCTAAAAAAATTCTCTCTGAAAGCTCTCTACATTTGGTGGGTATAAGGGTCTATATATAGTGGTGAGTGTTTGGAATACGAAGAAACAGTTTTTCCCAAATAGGGCTAGTTGGCGGCTTTGCCTCACGACTGATCTGAGTCACAAGTTCTAGTCGCAAGTTAACTGCCTGGCCAGCCTAGGACTTTTGTCTTGTAGTGCATCAGCTGGCATAACGCTTCAGCTTCCTGCATGCTTGGCACGTGACTCTCATCTAGCGGCTTGCACCCGCGAGCCACCCGCGAGTTCCAGTCGCGAGTCCCTGCTTCTTTGCACATTGAGGAATATTTCTTCACACTCTCTCATACACTATCCTTACAATAACTCCACCTAAATACAGGATTATTAAATGCTAAAATACAAGCAAATTTGGCACGGAATAAAGCTAACAAGATAGTTGATTAAATTCAACATTACAAGGATCAAACAAGAGGTGGTTCTAGAAAGCTAAATCTTTAGAGAACAAGAATAGTTAAGGAGAACCAGTACTCTATTAAAGTCAATCAATTGTCCACGTAAATGAGTTAAATCAGCAATATCTAATACGTTTAAGCTTTATTGCTCACTAGAGTTTCCATTATTTTCTTGGACTCTCCGGAAGATGAGAGTTTGGCATCAAGCTTACAAATTTTTTGGAAAAAATCAACCCACCAAAAGTTGCCACATCTCTGCTGCATTATTTATATATACCTAGTGTATTCTAGTTATCTGAATTTTTGAAAGTAAGATGATATTCCAATTTTCAAGTTTGGTGCTCAGCATAATGAAATCAATCCATGGAAATAGAAAAATGAACTTTGGTATCAAACCAGATTTATGCGCACGTGCATGCATGGTCTAGATATTTAGATAATGTAAGAAGCAAAGACTATGTGTTCAATTATTAGCTACATTATGTTTTGATGCACACATCCAAATGGGAAATAATCTAGTTCCTATACCAATCCAGGTTCAAAAAATATGGACATGTATAGGGAGTTTTATCATGTATAAACATTTATGGGAAATAACCAGTCACTCGTTGTTTGAGTTGAGTATTCATGTAGCAAGTTGCAGGTCTCCGCAAGATTACTATGAGATTCTGCATTAAATTTGCAAAGAAGTGTCAGGCAGCCCGTTGATTGATTCTATGTTACATTATATTAAAGCTACTATGTTACATATATTTAGGCTTTCATTTTATTAGAATAAAAAAATAAAATAAAATAAAATAAAGGAAAAAAAAAAAAAGAAGAAGCAAAACCATCACGTTGGAATAGACTACCAATTGACAATTAGAATGACTACAGAGACAATCTATTTGCACTATGAAGTTCTGATCGACACTATGATGTCCAACGCTTTCCAAATTTCAAAGGATAGTCACCCCAACTATCACGTAAGTGTAAAAATCTAGAGTGGCCTCATGAGATCAATGGAACATGGACCTCAAGTTTGGATTGATTCTTAAAGTTAGTCATAGAATTAGTTGTTATTTAGATTGAGTTAGGGTTAATGCGTATATAACACATTAATCATATTCTATATATCACATGCTCAATTAGAGAGCCAATGGGAATGTGCCATATGTGGCTAATGGGAATAAGGCATGAACTATATAAATAAAGCAATTTAACGCTTATTAGATATAAATGGAAGAATTAATTAAGTTGTTCTCTAGTTTTTGTGTTTGAATACTCAGGTATGAGTAAAATGATTGGTTATGTAGTGAGATTTCATATTGGATACTAATGAGAATAATGAACTGTTAATATAACATAGTTGAACTTATACCCATTGGGTTTAAGTATTTTGGATCATATTAACGGATGTTTTTAGAGCAATTGTTAATAAATTATAATATGAAAGATTTGACATTATTTTCATGGAAAATATAAAAAGTTGTCAACAAAATTTATTGTTTTATCATTCTCTCAATAAATATTTCTAAAAATAGCTCCTAAACCATTGACCTAAAGGCATTAGTTAACATTTTCCTTGAATTAAATGTAAAATTCCAAGAAACGTATTACAATGCGATAACAAACTACAATTTATAAGTGGGTTCCAGTTAGCTTAACTAGTAAAATCTGCAATGATTAAATAACAAACCTGTGGTTCAATATTCGCCTACACCAAAAAACAACTAGTGTCTTTGTCTGATGATAAAGAACTATCATCAGTAGCAGATACAATAGGTTAAAACACACTCTCTCTCTATCTCAAAAAAAAAAAAAAAATCTATAATTTATAAACACACTAAACTCATTAATATAATATAAGCAAATCAACACAATAAAGTTACAAATATTGTCCTAAAAATATAAACACACCAAACTTTACTAACCTCTGAGCACACGCGTGGCTCTTCTATTTTTTGGGGTAAGGTTAATTTAGAGCATTTATTATAATTTGGAATTACTGCACTTTCTAATCACAAAAAAATCTAGTTTTTTTTTTTTTTTTTTTTTTTTTTTTTTTTTTTTTTGTGATTGGAAAATGCAGTAATCCTAAATTATAATAAATGCTCTAAATCAACTTTTACCAAAAAAATAGAAGAGCCTTTGAGCACGCGCGTGCTCAGAGGCTAGTTTTTTTTTTAAGAATTTGAATTTCAAAACATATACATGTGTTGCATATTTTTAACTTCCTTAAGTTTTTTTTAGTAGTAGTTATCCGAAAGTTTTGTTAAATATTTGAAAGTAGGATTCTTTTTGGGGATAAATTTGAACATGGTTTTTTTTTTTTTTTGATAGAAGTTGAACGTGGGTTTGAATGTGGTATTTGAAAATTTTTGGATTTCTTTTGGATATGATTGATTTCTACTTTTTGGAATATTTTTTTCTTCAAAAAAAAAAAAAAAAAAAAAACCAAATGTGAGATGAGATTAAGGGAAACCGTTATTGAAAAAATTAAAAAAAAAAGTTAAGTTTATATATATATATATATATATATATATATATGCAAAGAAAAAAAAAGTTAAGCCTTGATAAAGGAAGAAAAAAAAAAAAAAAAAAACTGAAGAAACTCCAAATCCAAATCCAAGTTTTATAACTCCATTGACATTATTGAATCCTTTATTAACAGACAACGAACTTCAACTCCCATTCTCATTCTTGGTACATGTTTCTTGGTTCTTCTTGTGCATTTTACATATAAAGGGTATGCTAATTCCTTTCAGATTTTATCAGGTTCTTTTCATTTCAAGACTCTTTTTTCTTGCCCAACTGTCATTGAAAACTCTGGCTTTACATCCAGGCTGCATTAGTTGAGTACTTGACTACTTGGGTTCTCGTTAAACACAAAAGAGATAAGCCTATAATTAGAATGCAAAATTTTAATGAAATTTTCTACTAAGAATTTAAGAACATACCTTCAATGAATTGTTTGGGTCTTAAATTCCTTTGCATTTACTTCAACTCCACCCTTTCTTCCCTATACAGAAAATAGAGAATCAACTTTGTTAGAAAATAGTTGCAAAATGCAAAGTTAAATGAGAAAGGAAAAAAAAAAAATGTACCAATTGCTCATGTGAGGATTCTATCAATGAATTTTCTGGTTCTTAAAGTTTCTTAAATTCCTTTGCATTTACTTCAACTTCACCATCTCATCACTATATAGAAAATAGAGAATCAATTGTGTTAGAATATAATTGCAAAATACAAAGTAAAATGAGAAGGAAAAAAAAAAAAAAAAAAAAAAACTGTTCATATGATGACTCTGTAAGTAATTGCTATATACGTAAAGTTTGAAAGAGAAAAATGATACTGGGGAAGTTATCTTTAAAGATAAAATTATAAAATTGTGGAGAAAACTGCTTCTAAATAATAGGCAAACTTTTAAGAATAAAAATACCTAAAACATTTTTTTTTTTTAATGTAATACCGTGTTGGTCAGTAGGCTATTAGTAGAGGATTCTAAAATCCTAAAATTTAGGATTTATTTTGCTTGAAATTGTTAAAAAAAAAAAAAATTGTGGTTCTATTTTATAGGCAATATTTTAGTAAAAGTTAGAAGTGTATTTTTATCGGACTATCCTTTAGTTTTGTTACTACTTAAACCCAGGGAATAGGGTATTTTGGAACAAAAAAAAATCCGGTTCAAACAGGAACAGTCCCTTAAATAGTAGTATAGAAAATAACTAGCCTCTGAGCACGTGCTCACGCGCGTGCTCAGAAACTCTTTTATTTTTTGGGTAAGGGTTAATTTAGAGCATTTATTATAATTTGAAATTGCTATATTTTCTAATCACAAAAAAACCTAGGTTTTTTTATTTTTATTTTTATTTTTTATTTTTTATGTGATTGGAAAATATAGTAATCCAAAATTATAATAAATGCTCTAAATTAATTTTTACCAAAAAAATAGAAGAGCCTCTGAGCACGCGCTCAGAGGCTAGTTTTTTTTTTTTTAAGAATTTGAATTTCAAAACATATTCATGTGTTGCATATTTTTAACTTCCTTAAGTGTTTTTTAGTAGTAGTTATCCGAAAGTTTTGTTAAATATTTGAAAGTAGGGTTTTTTTGGGGATAAATTTGAACATGGTTTTTTTTTTTTTTTTGATAGAAGTTGAACGTGGGTTTGAATGTGGAATTTGAAAATTTTTGGATTTCTTTTGGATATGATTGATTTCTACTTTTTAGTATATTTTTTTCTTCAAAAAAAAAAAAAAGAAGAAAAGAGAGAGATTTAGGGGGGGAAAAAAAAAAAACCAAACGTGAGATGAGATTAAGGGAAACCGTTATTGAAAAAATTTTAAAAAAAAAAGTTAAGTTTATATATATATATATATATATATATATGCAAAGAAAAAAAAAGTTAAGCCTTGATAAAGGAAGAAAAAAAAAAAAAAAAAAAAACTGAAAAAACTCCAAATCCAAATCCAAGTTTTATAACTCCATTGACATTATTGAATCCTCTATTAACAGACAACGAACTTCAACTCCCATTCTCATTCTTGGTACATGTTTCTTGGTTCTTCTTGTGCATTTTACATATAAAGGGTATGCTAATTCCTTTCAGATTTTATCAGGTTCTTTTCATTTCAAGACTCTTTTTTCTTGCCCAACTGTCATTGAAAACTCTGGCTTTACATCCAGGCTACATTAGTTGAGTACTTGACTACTTGGGTTCTCGTTAAACACAAAAGAGATAAGCCTATAATTAGAATGCAAAATTTTTATGAAATTTTCTACTAAGAATTTAAGAACATACCTTCAATGAATTGTTTGGGTCTTAAATTCCTTTGCATTTACTTCAACTCTTCCCTTTCTTCCCTATACAGAAAATAGAGAATCAACTTTGTTAGAAAATAGTTGCAAAATGCAAAGTTAAATGAGAAAGGAAAAAAAAAAAGTACCAACTACTCATGTGAGGATTCTGTCAATGAATTTTTTGGTTCTTAAAGTTTCTTAAATTCCTTTGCATTTACTTCAACTTTACCATCTCATCACTATACAAAAAATAGAGAATCAATTGTGTTAGAATATAATTGCAAAATACAAAGTAAAATGAGAAGGAAAAAAAAAAAAAAAAACAACCGTTCATATGATGACTATGTAAGCAATTGCTATATACGTAAAGTTTGAAAGAGAAAAATGATATTGGGGAAGTTATCTTTGAAGATAAAATTATAAAATTGTGGAGGAAACTGCTTCTAAATAATAGGCAAACTTTTAGGAATAAAAATACCTAAAACATTTTTTTTTTTAATGTAATACCGTGTTGGTCAGTAGGCTACTAGCAGAGGATTCTAAAATCCTAAAATTTAGGATTTATTTTGCTTGAAATTGTTAAAAAAAAAAAAAAAAAAAAAAAAAAAAAACTTAGAGGTGTGATGAAAAATTATTTCTAAGTAATATATAAATAATAGGCAAAATTTTAGGAATAAAAATACTCAAAACATTAAAAAAAAAAAATTTTAAAACAGTGCTGGCATATTATTAAAACAAACTATATGTCTAATCATTCAAATGGCATAAATTCATTTTATCTCGAGTTAGGTCCAACTCGTTTTTGAATCTTAGGTGAGCCTCACATATAAGGTCCATAAACGGGTTAAGAATTTTATCTTGAGTTGGGATCCAAATGGGACTTCCAATTGGGTTGTATTTCGGGCTTGTGATTGGAGTTGGGCTAAGGTTTTTGATTGCCATTCTAAGTGGACTGGAGAAATTTGGGTTGAGGCCTTACAGAGTTACGTACAAGCTGTTTGGACGATTTTGGGCAACCTTGGGTTGGATTAAATCTTGGATCTAAAGTAGGTTTAGAAACCATTTTACATCGTCATTATGAACCAACTCGATTTGTCTTCCTATGTTGCACGGACACGGACACGGACACGGACACGGGGATACGGCAATTTTTGAAAAATAAGGACACGACACGGCGGAGACACGGCGGTTACCGGCGAATAAATAATTAATTAAATTTTATATTTAGGCATATTTTTTAATATTTTTACACATAAAATACGTTTATATCTAGAATTTAAATTATGTAAGAACTACAAATAAATAAACTAACACCCAAAGTAGTACAATAATACACATAAAATGTTTAGAGTACAATATTTAACTTTAATAAATAAATAAAACTATAGCAGGACACACAAAAAAAACAAATTTATAACTTATAAGTTATAACTTAAAAAAAAAAAAAAATAGAAAAAAAAAAAGGATAGAGGGCACCCATGGGCTACGGCCACAGCAGCACTGAAAAAGAAAAAAAAAAAAAAAAAAAAACACACACACACACACAAAACACAAAACGCATTATAAGTTATATAAATAATGGAGTAACAGTACACCACTCATTCACCAACCGCGAGGCCACGCGTAGAAGTGGGGTTGGGGCCAGTCCTTCCATTTCTCACCGTTGATCGCCGGAAAGTCCAACCGCGAGGCCACGCGCATCCACGAAGAAATGGCCGTCGATCTGATCGACGTTAAGCCCGGAGATCGAGTCCTCGACGTCGGGTGCGGAGTCGGTGGGCCCATGCGAGCCAGGGCGGCCCACTCGCACGCGAAGGTCGTGGGCATCACAATCAACGATTACCAAGTAAAACGAGCCCGTATTCACAACAAGAAAGCTGGGCTCGACTCCCTCTGCGAGGTCGTGTGCAGGAACTTCCTCGAGATGCCATTCCCGGACAACAGCTTCGACGGCGCGTACTCGATCGAGGCCACCTGCCACGCGCCGAAGCTCGAGGAGGTCTACGCCGAGATCTTCAGGGTTTTGAAGCCCGGATCTATGTACGTGTCGTACGAATGGGTCACCACAGAGAAGTACAGAGGTGACAACCCAGATCACGTGGACATCATCCAAGGTATCGAACGAGGTGACGCCTTGCCTGGTCTCAGAAACTAAGGTTTTTTTTGTTTTTTTTTTAACTGCTGGCGTGTCGCACGCGTAGGAGCCGTGTCGAAGCCGCGTCGGCGCCGCATCGGAGCCGTGTCGGAGAAGCGAAAAAAAAAAAAAAAAAAGGGACACCGCCGGACACCGGAATCTGGCGCGTCGTGGCCGTTCCGGTGTCCGACTCGTGTCGGACACGGACACGACGCCAAAAATGGCGTGTCCGTGCAACCTAGTTGTCTTCTCTTATTATAAAAAACAATGTTGTTTGATTCAGATAAAATGACTTCATTTCGGAACGACATGTTTGGCTTCTCTAGAGTTTGCAAAATAGTGTTGGTGGGTTCTTGGGTTGATTCGTTTGTTTTTTCATTATCTTTTTTGCTTGTTTTCTTCCCTGTTTTCGATTTTTGCAGAAAATATTCATCAAGACTTGAAACTTCTCCATCGTTTTAATCTTTAGACCCCGATATCTTTCTCCAATATGATGTAATCTTAATTTTCAAGTAAATCTTGTCAGATTCTTTGGGGTCTAATTCAATCCAAAATTTGGTTTTTTTTTTTTTTTTTCGATCTCTGTCTCTACCTCTTCAGAAAAATTTTCAATGTGACTCTGAAGTTCTTCAATATTTTCCCAAAAACTTTTAGTGCAATATAAAATCTTTGTGTTCTCGATAAATATCAACGATAAAGGGAACTCCTCCAACCCCCACTAACAATGCTGGTTCTTAAGGATATGCAATTTGTTGATGAAAATTATAATACGAAACAGATGTAACCAATCTTAAAATTCATCTTCTAATGGTTTGAAAAATCACGTTCAACAAATTAATGCAATGGTTGACTGTGGATGAGTTGGTGGTAATTATAATTAACAATGGTGGTTCTTTAGCATCGATATCTGATTTGTTGATGATAATTATAATACAAAATATATGTAAGCAGTCTTAAAATTTGTCTTCTAATGGTTTGAAAATTCACGTTCAACAAATTAATGGAATGGTTGACTGTGGATGAGTTGGTAGTAGAGGAGGGTGTTGGTGGCGGTGGTGGTGATGATGATGAGTGTTGTGTGCTTTTTTTTTTTTATTACAAGTCATGGACTCCGGTACTATTGAAGGTCCCAATAGTGTGGATTGTAATCCCGTTAGTGTAAGGATCACCAACACAACAATACATATATAATTTAATGTTCTGAATGAATAAGGAGTCTTGATATATATAAAATAGTCTAATTTTCCATTTTGTTGTGGTTCAGTTGAATATATCTAATACTGTTAACAATTTTGTATTGAATAATATTATGCATTTAGGGTAACAAATTTGATGTTATTTATATTTTAATAAATGGAGTTTCGATATACATTTCAATATTATCATTGTAAAATTAAAAGAATTGCCTATAAACATAAACTTAAACATATATCTCTATATAAACATACACATAAACCTAAACGTTCCATTTATCATTGGAAAATTCAAATTAGATTGAACAATATTTAATGTGAGAGCTAACGTGAATTAATTTGTTTAATTTTAGTATATGTGCAAAATTAATAAATTAATGTTATCAAATAATTTTATGAAATCATGTGATGTGAAATTTTCCACATGCAACATGTAATATACCCATCATGTCTTTATTGATCCTTTATTCCAATTTGAGATGTCCAAAAACATGTTTTTTTTTTTGAAAGTGAAATAAAAACAATGTTTCTTTTAGAATCGATTTTTTTTTTTAAATCTTTAATAATATATGATTATATGATTAATTTTGAAGAATAGACTATGGACTAGAATACAACACAAAGTTGTCAAAACTAACAAGACTTCTAAATAATTTTGGTATGAGAATAGTTATACACATATTATTGTGCAAATATTTTGGCTATAGTCATGTTATATATTTATTAAATAAATTTAATAATTTTTCTCCCTGTAAAACAATTTGATATAGGGATTGTCATAGTTAAGGGTTAGGTGAAGCATTAATGAACTTGGTATATATATTAACTAAAGATGTCCAAATATATTAGAATTCCTTGTCTTTATACAAGTACACACATTTGTTCTCATCTATTCTTGAGGCATATGTAGGCATTTGTGGTGTAGGTCTTGACATCAATCTTATAAATCAATTTGAAAGAGTAATATATATATATATATATATACACTATTTATCAGTGTATCTCTCTCTCTCTCTCTCTCTCTCTCTCTCTCTCTCTCTCTCTCTCTCTCATGCATTAGAGTTTTCAGAAGAAAAAAATACAAATATTACAACAAATAAAGTTCAATTTATACTCTAAAGAGTTTAAAATCTTTTACAGGCAACATCAAGCTATAACACTATCAACTTGGATATAATTATTTGTAATTCGTTAATGAATATAACCAAAAGAAAAATTAAGCATAAACATGTACATAAATATAAACTTGTATTTTAAACATAACAAGACAATTAATTAAGTTTAGACAATAGTATTCAAGATTCATCATTCTCACACACATCATCCAATACCATCAACTTAAAAGGTCATAAAGATTTAACAAGAGTTTAGTGATGTTGACAAAACTTTTAATTTTAATAGCATCTACGTTGAACTTATCAACTATCAAACTCACATTTTTATCCTTGTTGTCACTTCAAAATATTTGATAAGCAAATCCAAACCCATTTCAAAAGCGCCATCTACACTCTAGGGTTGTTGAACACCTTTTTCACTAGCATGGATTTTCCCATGCCACCCATTCCAACAATCCCGATTGTTGTAAATCCAAGGCTTTGATTCAGGAGCATGCTCTCAAGCTCGCCTGCTTGCTTTTCAAACCTAATGATTTCTTCCATGTCATTAGTGTCAGGAGACGTATAATTGAAAATTTTGAATTTCTTTTTGTGAATTGTAACATCTAGAATTAAAATTTTGCTAAGATTGTTGCAAACAATGTTCAACCGCTTCTTCATCTTCCTTTAAAATATTGTCTTGAAGAAGAGCAATGAAGTGTAACAAATTCTTGTTGTGCTGCTTGCTCTTATTCCTTGTGAAAATTCGGTACTTGGCCAATAAGGCATTGAGGTTGTATAGCCATTTGAGGGTGTAAGAAATGAAAGGGAAGCCAATAGATAATTCTGACTCTGCCTCCTTAGGAGAGTTCACGAATTTGTTCCAAAGGACGAAGGCGATATCTTCAGCCATGTCTAAACCTTATGTCACAGAGAGCACGCCGTTGAGAATGAGAGAAGAGCAAATACTTGGTGCTTTGCTTCAACCAATGTTTTAACTTGAAAGCTCACTTAGTGTTTAAAACACTTGTGAATGTTTAGACCCCCAAATTCAAATTTTCCAATACAAGCTTATATTCAAACAATATATGTGCAGAATATGAAATATAAGCAATACCCAATTTGGCAAACTACTTTAACACATAATTAATCACAAACACAGTAGCAATTAATGGTTAAAGAGTAAGGGAAGAGAGATGCAAATATAAGATAACACCGGCATATGTTTTTGAAGAGGAAATTGAAGAACTCGGCAAAAAACCTCTTCGCCGCCCTCCAAGCGGTAAATGATCCACTAGAAATCAGTTGGGATACATGAATAACAATAGACCCTCCAAGCTTAATCTACCTGATGCACTTAAGCCCTCCAAGCTTTTTGCTTTAACAAGGTTACGCCTAACCGTGTCTTCTCTAGTTTACCGAATCCTGCAATTAGCCCATTGCATCAACCAATATGAATTGGTTCTCTCTTGAATTGCTTCCCAAACACCAAGAACCTTCTCACTATTCTGAATTTGGTGAGGTAAGGATTTGGCTTAAGATCCTCTCATGGGTATGACAATAGAGAGGGTGAGAGTAGAGGAATTTGGAGAATCAAATGTATAAGATTGCGGATGAATTAATCTTGTTTTTCTCTGGGGTTTTTCTCTCAAAATTCTCTCTGGAAACTCATTACATTTCGTGGGTATAAGGATATTTATAATAGGATATGAGATAGAATATGAAAAATTAGTTTTCAGCAAAACATGATGCACTGGCGAGTCACTCGCAACTGGGATGAGTCGCGAGTTCCAATCGCTAGATAACAGAAAGGTCAGACTGTACTTTTTGTCTTGTAATAATCTAGCTGTCCTGACCCTTCAACTTCTTGCATGCTCTACATGTGTGCTACATTCTGGCGAGGCAACACTCACGAGTAAGTTGCGAGATCCAATTGCAAGTTGCCTCTTGATGCACACACTTGATCAATTCCTCACACTCTTTCCAACACAAACCTTACATTATTCCCACCTAAATACAGGGTTTCTAAATGATGAATTACAAGCAAATTTGGCACGGAATAAACTCAACACATAGTTGAATAAATTCAATTTTACATAACTTTTCATTGATGAGAATTGAGAGAACAGAAAGGCTTAGTGCTTTGTTTCAATCAATACCAACAAAATGGAATAATCATTTCCCCATAAAAAAATTGAGGTAGAAAAGGAATCTATAGAATTTCTCATCAGGCTTAATTTTAATTAAACCATTGTCCACCCCTTTTAAGGTTTGAATTGTATTCATTATCTTTATTGGGGTGGCGGAGCCAATTAAGGGGGATCCAGAGGAGCAATTGCCCCTGGCTCCTCATAGAATATGGGTACCTAAAAGCTTTAGAAGCCTACCCTGACATGAAAAAAAAAAAAAAAAAAAAAAAAAAAAAAAAATTACAACAACAACAACTTTAGGAAAACAGCCATGACATCTTTAAAAAATAAATGGTATAAACTTCATGGCACTTACCAAACTTTTCCTTTTTAAGCTTTTATAGCGGCCCAAGTTTTCAACTAGTCCCAATCACAGATTTAGTGTTTATTTCTCTCTCTCTCTTCTTCTTCTTTTTTTTTTTTTTTTTCAATTTGTGGTGAGTCTTATATTTTACACAAAATATATATTTCTTAAAATATGAGAGAACAGTCAAGACTTGGTTCTTTGCTTCAACCAGTGTTCGACTGTTTTCCGCTTCTTCTATTATTTTTCCCTGCTTTTTCTTGGTTTTTAAATTTGAAATATGCATGGTAGTCACTTCGTGATGGATCTTTATCTTTATGACACAGTAATGTGTTTTATTCATCAAAAAATAAGACATCAATTTATTTATTTTATATACCTATACTATGTTTGGGTTTCATCATTTGAGGTTTCAAAATACCCTTAAATTCATCTGTTTAGAAAGTTTAAATAATTTGGTTAAACATATAAAATTACTAATTCAAAAACTCCTAAATTTTAAATAAATTAAAAAAATAAAACAGTTTCCTCCATCCACATTTCTCCCTCCCCATATTTCTCTATCAAATTCAAATTCTAAAAATAAAACAGCTTCTTTTAGAAGATTTTTTTCTTCTCTCTCATGTTAGTCAAGTATAATACAACTTCTTCATTTTTTAATTAAAAATTTTATTTGTATCTATCAAGACTTAATCGTTTTTTTTTTTTTGACTTTCTTGTTTACTTACTCCTATTATTATTTTTTTTAAAATTTTTTTTTTCAAATCTCTTCTTGTTTATTTATTTTGAATTAAAAAAAAAAAAACCCTACTACTATAAAATATAAATCAGTTACTATAACTTCTAATCCATAAATTTAGGCACTACCACATATCTTTATTTTTTATTGTGGGGTCCTAGTACGTTAACTTCGCTGGCCCACAACGAGCGGCCCAAGGCCCGCGCCGAGGATAGAACAAAAGCCGAGGACAGTGGGATAGAGCCCACAACATCCAAGTCCTAACCCGAGGATTACCTGTCCTCGGCACACCGACGTCGCCAAAGGGAAATATCCTCCATCCATACAAAATATCCCACCAACATTCTGACCGCTTTAATGGTGATGCGACTAACGAACCCAGTTGCCTCGATTACTCCGACTAATAGAAAAACCTGCCAAGACGGCTGAGAACTAACATAAAGTCTACAAAAACAGATGATGGGACAAACTCTCATCTAGAATGACTGAATAACCGACAGATGGACGACTGAAATTAACTAGAGCACTACTATATAACCAAGAGGACTCCTACCAAAGGGGGAGGGAAAAGAAAACTCTAAGAAAAACAGATCCTCGGCCTAGTCCGAAGACAAACAGATACTCTAGTTACATAGCCAAAGTGACAATCATTCCCTACAAAAGTACCTCACCAAATTCATTTGAGGAGGTTCTCATCAATTTCTTGTCATCTGTTACATATCGTAAACACGAAAATTAACCGTTGTTCATTTCAGTGATGCCAAATCCGTTTACCCACTTCTCTACAAATTTCGTTGTTAAGTGTTCATTACAAAATATGACCTTACATTTATGATTTGCCAACGTTAACTAGTTGTCAAAACAAAATATAAATAAATGTCCTCTCTTCCCCTCCCTCTCTTTCTCTTTGAGGCATAAGAAGAGGTAATTTAATTAATATTCATTCTTTTTTATGTATGTTTTCTTGCTCACATGTTTGTATGTCTGTTTTTATTTTACACAAGTTTATATTCTAAAAAGATTTTCTTTAGCTCTCTTTAGGTG
This sequence comes from Quercus gilva, assembly GCA_023621385.1. Classification (NCBI taxonomy): domain Eukaryota; kingdom Viridiplantae; phylum Streptophyta; class Magnoliopsida; order Fagales; family Fagaceae; genus Quercus; species Quercus gilva. The sequence goes on along the minus strand of CM042476.1, from coordinate 78,937,142 downwards.
TTCAAACTTGAAACACTCTTCTAAACTAGAATTGGTGTATATTTTAAATGGTCATTTTGTATATAGAAATACATAAAAAGAATAGTCGATGCAATATAGGCTAGTGTGTGTGTATGTCTATATATATATATATATATATATGGGAATTCGAACATATATCATTTAAACGAAAATAAGAAATTTTACTAGTTAAACTAATGGACCCTATAATATTTTTTTAGTTTAGAAAATGTTAAAATTACTAAAAACTTCATTGCAAAAAGTTACAAACTGATGTGGCGTACAATAAATATGCATGATTGGTATCACTTCAACAATTAGTAAATAAATATTTATATTATTTCTTTTTAATTTGTGACACATCAGTTTGTAAATTATATAGCATCCGTAGCATCACTTCTTTGTCTTTGTGTTTTGTGGAAAAGTGAGAGTGAGATAACATTAACAGACGATTACATTAACCACAATCGTCAGACCATCAATATGACATCACATTCTATTTACTTATATACATACTACTAAAAATATTCTAATATAATTAGCATCTATATATATATATATATATGTGTGTGTGTGTTAGTAATATATGGAATAGAATATTTATGAGTATGCAATACAAATTTGTTTTATTTAATTCAAGAATAATTTAAAAAGTAAAGAAAATAAAATAAAGTCGCTGTAAAAATATGGTATGAAAAAGAGAATGAAAAAAAATGTAAATAGACAAACGTACAAATATATTACTATTTTCAATGAAAATTCAGGACTAAAATAATGACTATATATGTTCAATAATTTCATTTTTTATATTGTATTTTTGTTTCGTACTTATGTTATATTAATATTGTGGGGTCAGTAACCCGAAAAATTGATGGAGTCTATCAAAGATGGGCTCGCGGCCCAACGGCCCAGACCGAGAACACTTACCAGACCGAAAACGCTTACCAGTCCGAGAACACTCATTCGTCCGAGGATGCCCCTTTGTCCGAGGATAAAATTCGTTCTTCAAATCCGCCTATGATGTCAACGTAACTATTTTAATTGTCGACGATCTTTGTAGAGTTACATGCGAACCAAACTAACGGATATTGGTCAAAGGATGGACCGGAAAAATATCCCCTAAAAGCTGCTGCCCCCGCATTAAATACTTCCCACCTAACTCTCTGGCCGCATTAATGTGGAGGTGATACCTGAACAGTAATTAAACAGCTTTATAACCACTAGGCGGAGGATCCGGGAATGTCAGATGAGAGAAAGGAAAAATCTTCAGAAATGAGCGTACACGTGTACGGTGAAAGCAAGATGGAGAAGTTAGTATATAATGCAAAATCAGAATACGCCAAAGGGGAGGAGATTTTTGTGAGGGTTTGAAACAAAAGAGAGGTATTCTAACTGCTGGGCCGGAACTACGTCTTTTTCTACTGACCGGAGCTAGGTCTTACGCCCACATCTCTACAAATTTTTATTGTGAAGGGTCCATTACAAACTGAGTCCCTACAATTGGCGCCGTCTGTGGGGAGAGCTTGATCCAACCGTAAGAAAAGACAAGTACGACGGCTAATGGCGGAAGGAGCACCAAGGTAGGAGGGCACTAGCCCACACCAAGTAGAGTCTAGGGGACCTCAACAGGGTACCCCATTCGTCCGCGAACGAAGGGGAGAACGCGAGAAAAGCGTGCAAACGACCCACACAGAGAAGAGTCAGTCTCGAGGAAAGAGCCACGCCTCCCACGCGAAGGACAACAGGGACATGCAACGTGAAATTAATATGCTAAGAAGGGAACTACGTTATGAACGACGAAAGAAAATGACTCAGGACTCGAAGCAACCCTCTGATGAGTCAGACGATACAAGCTACAGACGACGGTCTAGAACTCCGCCCAATGAGCTTTTTTCCCATGATAAAGACCATTACAGTCGGAGGATGTACAAGAGTCCACCTCGGCGGGACTTAGGGAACGAAGCTTTGAACAAAGCACTGAGTCGAGTTTCCCGATCACCGTTCACGCGACGCATTGAGGACGCGAATCTTCCTCGAAGGTTCCATCAACCTACGTTCACCATTTATAATGGTCGAACAGATCCGGTGGAGCATGTTAGTCATTACAATCAGAGAATGGCCGTTCACTCTAGGGACGAGGCCCTGATGTGTAAGGTTTTCCCTTCGAGCCTAGGCCCAGTGGCAATGAGGTGGTTCAACGGTCTGGAGGAGAACACCATTGATTCCTTCGAGGAGCTCGTTCAGGCCTTTGGGGCTCGCTTTATTACTTGCAGAAGGGTGGTCCAGCCGTTAGGGTCGTTATTATCCATGTCTAAGCGAGAAGGGGAAACGCTGAAAGCATATTCTGACAGGTATTGGGAAATGTATAATGAAGTAGATGGAGCCAATGACAGTGTGGCTATTAATACCTTCAAGGAAGGACTTCCAACCGATCACGATCTAAGGGGTTCCCTGGCTGGTAAACCTGTTGCCAACATGCGACAACTTATGGACAGGATTGATGAATACACAAGGGTAGAAGAAGATCAGATACGAAGTGGAGGAAAATCCAGGGCGGTCCCTCAAGACCGGAGGGAATTTAGGTCAGACAGATATGGCAACAACCGACCTCGGAGAGACTTTGTAGGGCCGTCAGGTTCTGCTAATTCCCCAGTGGTTAACGTTGTGTTCCGAGAACCAGTGCAGCGTGTTCTAGAGAAGATACAAGACGAGCCCTTTTTCAGATTTCCCAGTAGAATGGCAGGGGACCCTGCGAAGCATAACCAAAATCTCTACTGTCAGTATCATAGAGATCACGGGCATACTACCGAGGACTGCAGAAACCTATGGGACCATTTGGAAGAGCTGGTCCGAGAAGGGAGGTTGACCAACCTTCTACATCATTCTAGTACTCGAGGAAGCCAGACAGGTCCAACATCGAGAGGAAACGCCTCTTCAGGAGCCCCCCTGGGCATTATAAATGTTATATTTGCTGCTCCTGGCAGAACAAGATCTGCTCCCACCAGAATACTGTCCGTATCCCACTGTTTAGAAAGGGGCTCGAACGCAGTGCCGAAGAAAGCGAAGCTGAACGGCTCATTGGTGTTAGGCTTTTCAGAGGAGGATAAGAGGGGAACCATACAGCCTCATGATGATGCTTTGGTGGTTACGATGAGGATTGGAGGATATGACGTAAAAAGGGTGATGATTGATGATGGGAGCGCAGCTGAGGTGATGTATCCCGACCTGTACAGAGGGTTGAATTTGACGCCCCAAGACCTTACGGCCTATAGTTCCCCATTGGTAAGCTTCGAGGGCAGAACGGTCATTCCGTTGGGTATGATCAGACTACCTGTACAGACAGGTCTTGATGTGGTTGAGGTGGATTTCATTGTGGTGGACGTTTTTTCTCCCTATACGGCGATTTTGGGAAGACCTTGGTTACATACCCTGGGGGCTGTCTCTTCTACCCTTCATCAGAAGGTGAAGTACCCATCAGGTGGCCAAGTGTTAGAAATATTAGGAAATCAGACCATGGCAAGGCAATGCATGGTGGCCGCTATTCAGCACAAGCCAGAGGTGAGCTCATCAGCCGGGGCCGAAGATAAATTATAGCAATTAAAGAAACCAGGAGCCCTCCCTGTCGGTATTGCTGAAGAAGCAGAATGCGAGGGTTTGGAGAGAGTGACTGTGGGTGATGACCCGGATAGGTACTTCCAAGTCAGAGCACTATTACCCTCGCCCGAAAGGGAGCAACTGGTTGAGATCCTAAGAAAGAACGTAGATGTGTTTGCGTGGAACGCCTATGAAGCCCCGGGGGTTGATCCGGATTTTATCTGTCACCATTTGAATGTCAGTCCTTCAGCTGTACCAAAGAAACAGCCCCCTCGGCGTCCTTCCAGGTTACATGCCGAGGCTATTAAAGACGAGGTGGACAAGCTCAAGCAGGCGGGAGCTATCAAGGAAGTATTTTACCCTCAATGGTTGGCGAACACCGTTGTAGTAAAAAAGAAGAATGGAAAATGGCGAGTATGCGTAGATTTCACGGATCTCAATAAAGCTTGTCCTAAGGATCCCTTCCCTATGCCTCGTATAGATCAATTGGTTGATGCAATGGTCGGTCATCCTCGAATGAGCTTCCTAGATGCCTTTCAAGGCTATCACCAGATCCCATTGGCATTGGGCGATCAGGAGAAGACAGCCTTCCTTACTCCCAGTGGAAATTATCACTACAAGGTGATGCCCTTTGGCTTGAAGAATGCAGGATCAACGTACCAGCGGATGATGACGAAGATGTTCGAGCCGCAACTGGGCAACAACATAGAGATTTATATCGATGACATGGTGGTAAAGAGCAAGGTAGTGTCAGAACATGTGACGGACCTTAGCAGCACGTTTGAAGTTTTGAGAAAGCATATGTTACGGTTGAACCCCTCCAAGTGCTCTTTCGGGGTTTGTTCGGGGAAGTTTTTGGGATACATGGTGACCCATCGGGGGATTGAAGTGAACCCTGACCAGATCAAAGCCATAAACAGTCTACAACCACCGAGAAACCCCAAGGAAGTCCAAAGGCTGACGGGAATGACTGCCGCACTGAACAGGTTTATATCCAGGTCAGCCGACAGGTGCAGACCCTTCTTCCTTCTACTCCACAAATGGAAAGGGTTTGAATGGACCGAGGAGTGCGCATTAGCATTTCAGCAGCTCAAAGAATATCTATCTCGACCACCCATTATGTCAAGTCCTGGCGTGGATGAAGTTCTCTTTGCCTACTTGGCGATAGCTACCTACGCCATCAGTTTCGTGTTGATACGATTGGACAATGGCGTGCAACGGCCAGTATACTACGTGAGTAAATCACTCCATGAGGCCGAGATACGGTATCTGCCATTGGAGAAAGCCATTTTGGCAATAGTGCATGCTACAAGAAAACTTCCCCATTACTTTCAGGCACACACTGTGGTTGTTCTGACCCAATACCCACTTAGAGCTGTACTTCGGAGCGCGGATTACACTGGCAGGGTTGTCAAATGGGGCACAATACTTGGGGCTTTCGATATAAAGTATATGCCTCGCACTTCTGTGAAGGGTCAAGTTCTCGCTGATTTAGTGGCCGAATTTGCTGAAGATACTGAAGAAATAGTTGCAAGCCCACACGGCGCAGATGAAAAATCGGTCGGCCTTATATCCACTCGGCCTCTCCACCCCTGGAAGGTATACGTGGATAGAGCAGCAAATCAGAGGGGATCGGGAGTGGGGCTGGTCCTGGTATCTCCCGAGATGGCCATTATCGAGAAATCTTTAAGGTTAGGATTCTCGGCCACCAACAATGAAGCCGAATATGAAGCTGTGATAGCAGGAATGGCAACGGTAAAGAAGCTCGGTGGAAAAATAGTGGAGATGTTCTCGGATTCAAGCCTGATCGTGGGCCAAGTCAGAGGAGAGCTAGAAGCTCGAGATACCAGAATGCAAAGCTACTTGAGCCGAGTTAAGCACATGCAAACAAACTTTGAATCTTTCGAGTTGACCCACATCCCTAGAGGCGGAAATGCGCATGCAGACTCTCTGGCTACCCTTGCTACCTCCTCGGCGAAGGGCTTACCTCGGATTGTCACGGTTGAGGATTTGATCTCACCCGCTCCAACGGCGGAAAACCCTATTCAAATCAACCAGATCAGCTCAGCACCTAGTTGGATGGATGCTATAGTGGCATACCTCGAGAAGAATATACTGCCCGAAGACAAGTTAGAAGCAGACAAGATAAGAAGAAAAACTCCTCGGTTTTGGCTGTCCGAGGACAAGAAACTTTACAAACGTTCTTTCTCTGGACCTTATCTGCTTTGCGTGCATCCTGATGCATCAGAGACACTCCTAGAAGAGCTACATGAAGGGATTTGCGGGAGCCACACTGGAGGAAGGTCTTTGTCTCACCGGGCAATCACTCAGGGATATTGGTGGCCGGGCATGCAAAAGGAAGCGCAGGAATACGTCAAAAAATGTGACCAATGTCAAAGGTTTGCTCCGAACATTCATCAGCCTGGGGGAGTGCTCAACCCTCTTACCAGTCCTTGGCCTTTCGCGCAGTGGGGTTTAGATATTGTTGGCCCTTTCCCTAAGGCAATTGGGAATAAGAAGTACTTACTAGTTGGCACGGACTATTTCACGAAGTGGGTTGAAGCGGAGCCCCTGGCGAATATCAGAGACGTGGACGTCAAGAAGTTTGTGTGGAAAAACATCGTCACCCAATTTGGGGTCCCTCAGACTCTTATCTCTGATAATGGTCTCCAATTTGATAGCAAGGCTTTCAGGGAGTATTGCTCCGACCTGGGAATAAAGAACAGATATTCCACTCCAGCTTATCCACAGGGAAATGGACAAGCCGAGGCTGTCAACAAGGTCATCGTGAGTGGGCTAAAGAAGAGACTAGACGACGCGAAAGGAAGATGGGTGGAAGAGCTGCCGCATGTATTATGGACTTATCGGACAACTCCACGTCGATCAACAGGAGAAACCCCATTCTCAATGACGTATGGGGCGGAAGCCGTGATTCCAATAGAAACGGGTTTTCCCACGTTAAGGACCAGTGCTTTCACTTCCGAGGGCAATGATGAGCTTCTGGAAAAGAGTTTAGATCTGATAGATGAACGACGGGAAAGTGCGATGGTTCAGTTGGCCTATTACCAACATAAGCTGAAGCAAGGCTACGATGCGAACGTAAAGCTGAGGCCACTAGCTCCTGGGGACCTAGTATTGAGAAAGGTCTTGGGAAATACCAAAAATCCAGCTTGGGGAAAATTAGGGCCCAATTGGGAGGGACCATATCGTATCACTTCTGTAGCAGGAATAGGGGCTTACTACTTGGAAGATCTAGACGAGAGAACTGTACTTCACCCTTGGAATGTGAGTAACCTAAAAAGATATTACTATTAGCACAAGCAGTTCTGTTATATATTTCCTTTTGTTATCTACTTTATTTTATTCTATTTTACTAGTTGGAATTCTATGACCTGTATTCCCTAAGTCAATCGAAAACTAGGTACTGGACAGAACCAAGGCATTGCATGGTCCTCGGACTCAAGCCTCTGGTGAAACCAGATACTTCAGATGAGAAAACTAGGTATTGGACAGAACCAAGGCATTGCATGGTCCTTGGACTCAAGCCTCTGGTGAAACCAGATACTTCAGATGAGAAAACTAGGTACTGGACAGAACCAAGGCATTGCATGGTCCTCGGACTCAAGCCTCTGGTGAAACCAGATACTTCAGATGAGAAAACTAGGTACTGGACAGAACCAAGGCATTGCATGGTCCTCGGACTCAAGCCTCTGGTGAAACCAGATACTTCAGATGGCCTCTGGTTAAAACAGAAACCAAGTTATGTTTGGTTCTCGGATTGCATCTTGGTAAAAATCAATATACTCCTTTTCGTTGAAACATTAAGCAAAGCTTAATTCATAAAAGTTAGCACATACACAATGAAAGTTGACACCTCTTAAGTGTGGTCTATGTTATCATCCTTATATATCAAGACAATTCCCATGAGCATCACTGAAAGCATTTATAGGGCGATTGGCACCTCAACGGACTAATTATTCGCAATGTTATCCACGATTCGGTCTTATAGTTCTTATAATGTTCGTTTCTGCTTTTCTAAAGTCCGAGATCATCTAAAAGTACAAGAATATTCGCGCAAAAGTTTATACGAGAAATAAGTAAACCCATGATATCATATATAGGTCTGAGAAAAGAACCATGAGTCACAATCAAAAATATACACTTAAAATTTCTTACACCAACTATTTGTTTAACTTTATTTGTATTTTGGGTTGCGGGACTTTTGTCGCGTCTTGAGGAGGAAGGTCCTTCTCCTTCTCCTTTGAGGCCCCCTCAGCGGGCAAAATGGTAGAAGCTAAATCCTTTTTAAAGCTTTTAGAAGTTTGCCCGTCCTTTGGATCTTCTGCGATTTTGACTGAAGAGGTCCCTTTCTCCGCTCCGGGCACTTCAGGCTGTTTCTGCTGATCAATTAGGATAGGATCCTGACCCTGAGCCCCTTCTGATGGGCCAACCGCCGTAGAGGAAACCTCGTGTTGCTGAGGAGAAGAGCTTGAGGCTCGTATGGCTGAAGGAAAGAACGTATTCTCTGGCTTTCTCAGTTCTGATGAAAGCTCGACCCCAGCACGGTTGAGAGCTTCCTCCCAAGTTTGCGCACAGTACTTTCGGCACACAATTGGAACCTCAGTCCTGAACCTGTCCTCGGTCTCAGCTACGCCTTCATCATATCCTCGTTGCTCGACCTCATCTCTCGCCTTCTCAGCCTCGGCTTTTGCTTTCTCTGCCTCATCTCGCTCTCTCTCAGCCCGACCCCTAAGCCTTTGAGCTTCTTCCAGTTGTTTTATCAGCTTCGATATTCCCTCCTTGGAAGCTGCCAGTTGGCTATTGATATCTTGGAATTTTTTCCTTTGATCTTCAGTTTGCTTCTGAAAGGTGGTCAGGGCTGAATCGGCACTCTTTCGAGCGAGTTCCTCTTCTGCCAACTTTTTCCTCAGGTCTTCCATATTTTTCTCACTATTGGTAAGCGCCTTGGAAGCTTCACTCCTTAATTCCCTCTCCTTGTCCCATTGGAGATATAAGCTGCTGGTCATTTCTTCCAGCCTGAAAGTGGTCTGGACGGCCTGTAAAAAAAAAACGAAGGAAGGAAAGATAGTCAGAAATAGAGTGAACCAAAAAGAATGGAAGGAACTGTGAGAATGCTATACCATGCCTAGGTGCCTTTTTAAGTTCATGAAGATTTCATTCTTCTTCATCTTCTTGAGCTCGGCCATATCCCGAGGGAGGAGGAGGGTTTCTTCTAAGGCGGAGGCAACATGGCATCCAATTCCCCCATTGTATTCTCTGATGGATGCATCTGCCCTCAAAGGTTCGCCACCGAGCATAGGTGCAGGAAGCCATGCTTCAGGCTCTGAAGGCTGGACAGTTTGTTTGGCACCCGCTCTAGAACTCCCACGAGTTGTTTTCTGCTGTTTTGAAGGTCGCTGACCTTGACTCTCCTGGGCTGGATGAGGTTCCCCGACCTCCACCACCTCCTTGCCTTTTTGCTCTCTTTTCCTTTTAGGATCGGCGGATTCAACCCCTTGGGGTTGGATAGATTTAGGAGAAGTCGAAAGTGGGAGGTTGGTTTGAGGAGACCTCCCTGGAACCTCTCGTCCAGATTTGCCTTCAATAACATCAAATAAACTTCTTTGGCTTTTTCTTTGAATTCCCATGTCGACGGGAGTCGCTTCGGGAGATTGGGGTTGATCAAACACCTCAAATCCGTCCTCAGAATCCGAGGCCTCCTCGACTATTCTTCTTTGTTCCTCTTCTTCCTCCACTTCCTGAATAGCTAGTCGTGATGAGGAAGCCCCTATGGGAGCAGCAGCTTCGGGTAAGGGTTGAGAAAAGGGGATGCCTTCGGGGATCCGAACACCCTCAGGAACTACAAACCCAGACTTTACAAAGGCTACACTAATTCGGGGCAGCCGAGGATCTTTGGCCTTTAGTACGCACTTGGGCGCTGAAAAAGATGTGGAAATTGGTTTGTACCCAAGGATGAGGTGCGCCGCCCTTAATTGACCGTCGGATGGATTCTCGTATATCTCGGATCTTAGAATTCTATCCAAGCTTTCCCTGTTTACTAACCCAAACCGACGCTGAGTAAATCGCTTATCTGCAAAATCATTAAGACAATGACAAAACTCCCATCAGGAATGAAGTTAACTTAAATCAATGAACGCAAACTAAGGTGCAAGGGTGTTCAGCCCAAAGACCCCACCTGGTTCACCCCCCTTCATTGGGCATGGTAAACCGTCATGCCACGCGCCGGAAAAGATAAGGAAATCATCTTTCAGACCCTTGTTCGATGAAGGGAGACACTGGATTAACCTTACCTCGGGAAACCTGGACCTAAGGTAATACCCCGCGTCCGTCAAGTGTTGGAGGTTGTACACCCAATTCACGTCGTGATGGGTAAGGCCCAAATTTAGCCTCGCATTTAGGGTTTCTATACTCCCTAACACCCTAAACATATTTGGGGCACACTGTGTGGGGGACAATCTAAAGAACCTAAGGAAACTAGTAGTGAGTCTGCCCATCGGAATAGTCATCCCTCCCTCTATGAAAGCAATCATCGGGATGACTACTTCCCCTGTTCGCCTTTGATCATACCACTCTTCCACGGAAGCATACCTCATACCCACCGTTGGGGGAATCCTATACTTAGTCCTAAATTTCTCTATTTGCTCCTCGGAATCAACTAAATACTTAAACCTACCCATTTTTTAAGGATTGTGAAAAGAAACTAAAGAAGGGATTGGAAAACTGAGGAGGGTTAGAGAAACTTACAGTTGTGAAAATAGACTCCTCGGACAAACTTCAAAGTATTTATGAGATCGTTGATAAGAAGAAAGGAGGGACGGAATCAGTGAATACTTGATAAGATCTTAAGATTTTTTATGACTAAAAGTAAGTATGATTTGAAAAGCTCTTTATAAGGGCACAGAAATCGTAAGCGGGAAAAATCCCGCCCATAAGTTATAGTGATCCTCCACCGTTAGATTCGCATCTTACTGTAACGTGGAGGACAGGGAAACCGCCATCATTTAATGGTGGCATGCCCATGACGCCGAAACGTCAGGAACGTGTCTTGGGCAGGTGAAAAGGCATTCTGACATTTGGGAAAGCCCAATGAAAGATTTAAGACCATTATATCAAAATCCCCCTTCTCTGAGACAACAAAAAGGGAGATTTTGAGGGGCTATTGTGGGGTCAGTAACCCGAAAAATTGATGGAGTCTATCAAAGATGGGCTCGCGGCCCAACGGCCCAGACCGAGAACACTTACCAGACTGAGAACACTTACCAGACCGAAAACGCTTACCAGTCCGAGAACACTCATTCGTCCGAGGATGCCCCTTTGTCCGAGGATAAAATTCGTTCTTCAAATCCGCCTATGATGTCAACGTAACTATTTTAATTGTCGACGATCTTTGTAGAGTTACATGCGAACCAAACTAACGGATATTGGTCAAAGGATGGACCGGAAAAATATCCCCTAAAAGCTGCTGCCCCCGCATTAAATACTTCCCACCTAACTCTCTGGCCGCATTAATGTGGAGGTGATACCTGAACAGTAATTAAACAGCTTTATAACCACTAGGCGGAGGATCCGGGAATGTCAGATGAGAGAAAGGGAAAATCTTCAGAAATGAGCGTACACGTGTACGGTGAAAGCAAGATGGAGAAGCTAGTATATAATGCAAAATCAGAATACGCCAAAGGGGAGGAGATTTTTGTGAGGGTTTGAAACAAAAGAGAGGTATTCTAACTGCTGGGCCGGAACTACGTCTTTTTCTACTGACCGGAGCTAGGTCTTACGCCCACATCTCTACAAATTTTTATTGTGAAGGGTCCATTACAAACTGAGTCCCTACAAATATAATTTAATATGATGTTATAAAAAATAACTAATTAAGCATTTAATATATTTAGTATATATTATTTTTCAATTTTTTTGTTGTGTTTTCAGGCCAAATATAAAAAAATTCTTCTAATATTTATATAACAAAAAGTATTTACTGTCTAATATTATAAGTTAAATTTTTTTTTTGTTTTGTTAAAATTAATAAACATGCATACGTGTTGTATATGGCAACAATATCTAATCATTCAAAGTATATAAAAAAAATATTAAAAGATTAAAGATTATAATAAAAATATGAAAATTTTAAATATATATGTAGTATAACATGAAACTAAAGAGATTTGGAGTTCAATTCTTGCCTACACTAAAAACCGATTGGTGTTTTGATCTGATGATAAAGAACTATTATTAGGAGTGGACACGATAAGTTAAAACTCTCTCAAAAAAAAAAAAACTAAAAAAAAAAACTAAAAATATTGATTTTGAACGTTTCATTGTTGTTGTTATATAATGAAACACATTAATAAAATAATAAACAATTATACTTTCTATAAAAGTGTTGAAGTTAAATCAAGTGAAAGTAATTGTGTACATGTATGTTGTTGGAAATATTAAATAAATGTTTTACATGTTTACTATCGAGATCATGTATTCTTATAATTTTTTTTTTGTACAATAAATGAGTATTTAAAAAAAAAAAAATTTGTCGTATGTGTAATAGATGGGAGAAAATGGGCTTTTGCCCTTTTTTTTTTTAAAAAAAAAAATCCAGCAAAATGCCCCATATCTGAAACTATTTTGGAAAATGCCCATGTTTTGAAACTCGATTTTCTAAAAATCAAGTTTCAATTTAAAACTCGATTTTTTGACAATCAAGTTATAGCGAACTGAAAATAAAAAAAAAATAAAAAATTTCTGGAACTTAAGTTCCATGTGAAGTACTCAAGTTCATGGAACTTGAGTTCCAGGAAAAAAAAAAAAAAAAAATCTCAATCCACTTTCGCTATAACTTAATGTTCTAAAAATCGAGTTATACATTTTGTTGGGTTCTAAGAAATTAGGAATTAATGTATTAGAACTTCAATTTGTATTTTATTGGCAAATCATGATCAAAACATTTAGTCTAGGTTTAGGCTTGCTCAAAGTATGTTTATTTGTAAAATTGGAATCGAGTGATTGCATAATTTATTAGACTAAATTTGTAAGGCTCGATCGATCGAAAATTAGACTCAATCGATCAAACTACGTGCAGATTTATTTTTCTGCAGGGTTCCAGTTCAGCCCAAACTCTATTTAAACGTCTTAGGATTCAAGTAAAACACTCCTATATATAAGGAAAACCTTAAAACGTTTTTGAGACTTTTATGAGAGAGAAGAGAATGCCTCTTTTGTATCTAGGGTTTTGTACCCAAACCTCTCTAAGCTCTTGTTGCTCATATTTGCAGTTTGTGTGAATCTCTTGTGAGATCCTTGAGGAGCTTTCCTTCACATAAATTTAGGGTTATCAAAAAGGAGATTACTTCAACATCTTGATGATCATTCAGTTGCTGCTATAGGAGCTTAAAGAAACATAAGCAAGAGTGCTTGTACTTGTGGAGAATCCAAGAAAGAAGGAGTCTGTGGATTCGGAGCTTGCACATGGTCGTGTCAGTAAGTTCTACTAGTGGGTAGCAATAAGAAGTCGAGCGTGGGGGCTTGTAAGTCTTATTGTATGAACTTCGATTATTTCATATAGTGGATTCAGGTTTACCTTGAGAATAGTTAGGTTAAATCCTCCCCAGTTTTTTTACTGGTTTGGTTTTCCTAGGTTATCATATCTTTGTGTTATTTATCTTTCCGCTGCTTTATACCTGATATGATTGTTTTGATTGTGATAACCTAGATTTGCATAATTTGACTTGGCTAATTCACTAGGTTAATCCAATTGTTGTTTTAAGGGGTCTAAAAACCTAACATATTTGAAACTTAATTTTTAGAAAATCGAGTTTCAAAAGAGAGGCATTTCCCTAATTAGTTTTAGATATGAGGCATTTTGCTGGATATTTTTTTTTAAAAAGGGCAAAAGCCCATTTTCTCTGTAATAGATGATATAATACATGCATTTACTAACACGAGACATGTGTTGTATAGATTAATTATTAAAATAAATTATAAATTTTCCTTAGAAAGATGATTTTAATGTTCTATCTTTTTCTCTATTCCTTGGTAGTTTGGTTATATTTTTATTACAAAGGAATAATAATTCCTTATGAATAGATATTTTTTAAAATGAGGAATAACTCTCTAAAAGAGTTGTAATAGTTATTCTTTAGTAAGTGTAACGATTTAATATTTAATCATTCAAAGTATATAAAAAAAATTAAAAGATTAAAGATTATAATAAAAATATGAAAGTTTTAAATATGTATAGTGATGAAGCACGAAAATCAGTAGGCTGAAATACTTCGGGCTACAGTAATGGCTGTTAATCTTGAAAAGAAAAAAAGGACTATCAAAGGTGACCGGTGTGACCTGACCAAGGACCCTCCGACAGTTATGTCAATTTTCTCTCAAGGACATAAGGAAAGGAAATAGTGAATGGTTAGAAGTTACCTTTGGTAGATGGGACATGTCCCTTTTATAGAGAATTTGACATGGGTCTATTTGTTTGGGATCTATCACCATCATGGGTGATGTTGATGGTTAATGAAGAAAATGGGGTATGTGGAATGAAGTGTATGGAATTCCTTCCACGTACCAAGCAATGTGTCATGTTTTGCTTATGCAAAACCTTTGGAGAATTTCTAGCATAATTTACCAAGTACAATTTGGTCATCCATGTGTGTAGTCGTCTATAACATGTCATCCATGGACGAGTTCTTTTTGGTGAATCCCATCATTCTTAATGAAGGGTCTTGTTCATACATTGCCATTCTGTTGTGGTTTTCCTTGGGTGTGATTAATATGTGGATGACAACCAAGGACGAGTTATACTTGATTGATCCCCATCATATAGTATAACATGAAACTAAAAATATTGATTTTGAATGTTTCATTTTTGTAGATAATGAAACACATTAATAAAATAATAAACAATTATACTTTCTATAAAAGTGTTGAAGTTAAATCAAGTGAAAGTAATTGTGTACAAGTATGCTCTGGGAAATATTATATAAATGTTTTACTTGTTTACTATAGAAATCATGTATATTTATAATTTTTTTTTTACAATAAATGAGATTTTAAAAAAAAAAAATTTGTCGTACGTGTAATAGATGATATAATACATGCATATACTAACACGAGATGTGTTGTACCAATTAATTATTAAAATAAATTATAAATTTTCCTTAGAAAGATTATTTTATTATTCTATTTCTTTCTCTATTCCTTGGTAGTTTGGTTATATTTTTATTATATAGAATAGTAATTCCTTATGAATAGCTTTTTTTTTTTTTTAAATACAAAATAGAATTTCTACTATAGCCTAATCTAAGTGTATATGTGTGTGAAGCTCATTCCCGTATACTTGAACCCCGACCTTTACCCTTCTCACCCCACAAACACTTATACTTGTGGAGTGATCATCGCACCAAGGGTGTGCAGTGATATAAATAGCTATTCTTTAAAATGAGTAATAACGCTCTAAATGGGTTATAATAATGGCTATTCTTTAGTAAGTGTAATAAGTTCTAAAATTAATATATTTCTAAATAAAAAAACCTTTTATAAACACATAACAATTACTAAAATAAAAAATAAAAAATCATAAAAAAAGAACTCATCTCTCTCTTAAATTTAAAGAATATTATTTTTTAGGAAATATAATTGAATAAGTAAGATATTTTCTAAAATAGATCTTTAGTTTTATTCTAATGTTACAACTCACAATCAATCATATAAATAGTTTTACTCATTAGATTATAACACATTTTATTCCCAGTAATTAAGATTACCATTCTTGTTGTAATCCTCATTTGATTTACCAAACGTTCCCTAATATTTTTCAGCCAAAATTGCTTGTGTGCCTTGAACAAAGGCGACGAACAAGGAGAGAAGGGAAAGCAAAGATAACATAAATACACACATAAATTGGGTATGTGATACTAATAAGTTTTGTAAAAAAAGTGCAGCCAAGAAATGTATAAACATTGAGAGGACTAATTGAGAAACTAAAAGCCAACGAATATATATCATAGAGGTTATGAAATCCTTTTTTTTTTTTTTTTGGGCCTAAAATTGTCACGCCATTAATTGGGTATTAGTTGCTTATTATCAATGCAATGCTCAAATGGGATTTCCATACCCAATTTATCTACCTATCTATCTATCTATAATATTAAAATTAAAATTGGATCCTACAACTAGTGGATAAACACACTGATGACAAATGACGCAATATTTTGTCTATTTAGAATAATGTAGACAAATAATGTCATATGGCAAGTAGCAATTTACCTATAATATAATGACACTTTCGTGATCAATAATTAATGCCATTGAATATTTCAATACTGGAAGAATCAAACAGATTTTAATGGTCATTATAAATTAAATATAAAATTTCAAGGTGAGTTCCAGTTAGCTCAACTGATAAAATCTTTGATGGTTGTATAAGATATTAGGGTTCAATCTTCGCCTACACCAAAAACTGATTGGTGTTTTGGTCTGATGATATAGTTGTCAGTATTGTACGATACGCGATAGGTATCGTACAATACATATTGTATCGTGTACAAAAAGTTTCGTATTGTAAGGACATATCGTAAGTGCTCATGAATCATCTGATACATAAGTGCGTATTGTATGAATAATATCGTATCGATGAATCGTACGTATCGTACGATACATAGACATGTAGGTTTAAAATGGGTTTTTTTTGTTAAAATTTGTGATTTTATTTGATTTAAACAAGTTGTTAGACTTTGTTAACACAAAATTATTGGGAAACTTAATTGAGCCTAATGAAATAGCAAGTCCATGAGTTTTTTTCCTCCCTTCTCTTTCTTTTACAAAATTTAGACTATACCCGTAACACTCACTTTCATATGTGCAAATGTATTTTCTATGCTATTGTTGAGGGTCATTTTTGGAATCCGAATAGAAAGACGAAAGCCCAACCCAGTAATGCGGGCAGCAGAGGAATGACAAGTGTAGGGTAAAACCATTAAACCCAAACGGCAGGAATGATGGATCACAGGCCCATAATATAAACAATTGGGTCTTGAGGAAGCAAATGAGCCTAAAAGGCCTGGAAAGAGAGAAATGGCACACATGGGCAGTGTATGGTATGAAAAAGAGAGAATGGGCCGCGGCAGGCCCAAAGCGATGTAAAAAAAGAAAGTAGGGGATAATGGCAAGCCCATGAACCCCAAAGATGAGAATGAGGAAATTGGGCCGGGGAAGTCCAATTAAGTTAGTAAAAGCCCATGGGATGCATAGTTAGTAAATGGGCCTAGGAAGTCCAAAGGAAGTAAATTGGTCGGAGAAGCCCAAGGGAAAAGAAAGGGACACTGGAGCCCATAAGCAAGAACACCAGTGGCCATATTGAGCCACTGGGGGAAAGAATGGAACGACAGGCCTGAAAAGAAGCCCAGCAGGAACAAATCGCCGCGGCAGGAAATGCCAAGTAATGTGGTAGGAGGTCGAGGCAATTAAAGAATTGGGTTGAAAAGAATGCAAAGCCCAGTACTAAGTAAAGCCCAGACCCTAAGGGAGCGGGAAATCAAAGTAGCAGCTCATGAAAAGCCAAAAACGGACGGCAGACAGTACAGGCAAAGTCTCCAGTCCACGGCAGATGCATGAACAACAAACAGATTTCAGATATATGCAGATAGAAGGCACGCGCAAAGCCCAGGCACCACCAGCCTGTACCCAACCAATATGTGACATAGTGAGGTCATGGGTTAGAGGTAAGAGGGCGTGGTTTGGCGGTGGGGAGAAGGGAAGACCTGTTTTGGGGTTCCTGCTCAAACTCTTTTGGGGGATACGTCCTGCTGGGATGACATACCTCCCAAAAGAGGCAAGGCTGAGTTGGAACCACTAGGTGCATGCCATGAGGGATAGAGAGAGAGAAACATCACCGCGGCAGGAAGAGGTGCCACAGCAGACTAACAGACAAAATAACTGTCTTTGTCTGTAAAAGGGAGTAACTCGCAGACGGAACAGTGATGGTCGGTAAGTACACTCAGACCAGAAAAAGGTAGTTAAGGGGTAGAATAGTAAAATTCGGTCACGGCAGGCACTATAAACGAAGGTCTCTGCCGTGTACAAAAGGGAGGAGGAGGAAGAGGAACAACTTCGAGGCATACACAAGAAAATAGAGGAAACACAATACTGAAAATCGCGATTGTAGAAATCGCTAAGAAAAGAATAAGGGAGAAAAACAAAGGGGAACCCGGGGAAAAGAAAGAAAGAAAAAAGAAGAGAGAGCAAGATAGAAAGAAAGAGACGAGAGTTAGTGGCATGCACCGATAGGTCCCTTTCCTTCTCTCCCTCTCAAATCCCTGTTCTCTTCCGTAAATAATTGTCCTGGGCATTGTCCATTTAGGTCTGCCTTCCTTAAATCAATTAATTTCCATAAGCAGGATTTCTTTTTTCTCGGAGGTTAATTGTGTTGAGAGAAGGTGTTCTTCCTCTTCGGCCTTGCTCCTACGGATCAGATTGAACTTAATTTCTTTATATTTTGATTAGCTTATATTTTGATTAGCCTCTTTTACCATTTGCCCCTTTTAATTTACTTGTGAAAGTTGTCAATATTACTGCGATTATGGGTTATTTGGTCATTCCCTATTAAAGAGCTATCTGGTCATTCCAGAATACACGGCTTTGTTCTATTTATTGAATCTGTCTGCTTCAAGCTTTTCTGAAACAGTTCTGCTTGCCGTAAGCACTCTCCTGGCAGACGAAGCATAATTTGCGCACAAGCCGGCCAAATTGATTTCCAGTTGGACCGGTCTCGACTCTCGCAACCCAGAACACTTGGGCCAATTATCACAAAAGGGCAGCCCAGCCTAACACAACAAAAAAGGCCCCTACAGCTATTAATAATGTATTAAATGAAAATATAATTATTTTTTTTATTTTGTTATTATTTTTTTGAGTCTAAAAAGCTAGAATGCCAAGAAAAAATTTAAAAAAAAAAATTATTAGAATAAAAAAACAAAAAAAAACCAAAAAAAAAGTAAATGTTGACAATAATAAAGAAAATGTCTATGAAAAAATAATTTTGCAAGATGCTGAACATGATGATAACATTGACTTGGATGGAGTTTTTTTTTTTTTTTTTTGAGAAACTACTTGGATGGAGTTGATTAGCCAAGATGATGAAAAAATATTATTATTTTGGTTCGTATATCATGTATTACTTCTAAGTTTAATCATTTGAATGTGCATGTTATAAACATAAGTTAATTTGATTTATTTAGTTAGCTTTGTTAAATTTTATTACATAAGTAATGATTAAATTGGTCATTAGTTGAATATATTTTAAATTTATAATGAATATACCTTTTATATATGTATATCTATAATTATTTTATAATTTTATTAGGTGTTTGTGTATCTTACGGTACACGATTCGATACAATATACGATACAAAAAAATAAAAAATCGATTCACGATACGATTCATAATTTGACAACTATGTCTGATGATAAAGAGCTATTATCAGAAGCGAACGCCATACGTTGAAACTCTCTCAAAAAGTGTATTACAATGTGATAACAAACTACAATTTATAAGCACGCCAAACTCAGTTATGAGTCATGGGCTTTGGTACCATTGAAGGTCTCTAAGGTGTGGATGGAAATTCAGTTAGGGTGAGAATCACCAACACAACAATAAAGAGAAAATAATTGGCAAAAATACATTTTTGACCCTACATTTTTGTCCAATTTTCATTTTGGTCCCCACTTTTTTAGAGCTTCTATTTTGGTTCCTACATTTTTGAAATCATTCTAATTTTTGTCCCTATTGTAATCTCACTAAAGGAAAATACATTCATGGCACACAGAATGCACAATTGACAAAACTATCAACTTAGATTTAATGTATTAATGTTTTTTGTAATTCGTTAATGAATATAACAAAATAAATAAAGCATAAACATGTGGATAAACATAAGCATTAATTTAGACATATAAAAATATTAATTAAGTTTACACAGTATCATTCATCATTCTCGCACATATCATCCATTACCATCAAGTAAAAAGTTTGTAAAGAATTAACAAGAGTTCAGTTAGGCCAAAAAAACTTTTAATTTTAATTTCATCTACACCGATGCTAAACTTATCAACTATCAAAATCACATTCTTATCCTCTATTTGTTGTCCCCCCCCCCCCCCCCCCCCCCCCCCCCCCCCAAAAAAAAAATCCAATAAGTAATAGTTATACACATATTGTTCTATAGATATTTTGGTTATAGTCATATTATATATTTATAAAATCAATTTAATAATTTTTTTTCCCTGTAAAACTATTTGACTTAGGGATTGTCATAGTCTAGGGTGCGGTGAAGTATCTAACTGAACTATGTGGTTTATAGTTCAACCAAGGTTCCCAAACAAATATGGTTTACTTTTCATACAAGTATGTACAACCACTATGGGACAACCACTTTAAACTATGCATTAAACTATACGTGAAACAGTGAATTTTTGCTCACCAAATTTGACTAAACCAAAAAGTAGTCTAGGAACACAGCAAATGTCACAATACCTTTATTTTTAGCCGTGATAATTTTCGGTTTGATATATTATTATTTATTTTATAGAAATGTTATCTCCATAATGTTTCATCTATTCTCATGCCATATGTAGGCATTTGTGGTGTAAGCTTTGACATCAACCTTATAGATCAATTTATATATTAAGCATAAACATGTACATAAACATAAACATTTATTTTACACATATAAAAAAATATTAATTAAGTTTATAAAATACCATTCATCATTCATCATTCATAACTCACACAAGTATCATCCAATACCATCAAGTAAAAAGTTTGTAAAGATTTAACAAGAGTTCAACAAGACTGACAAAACTTTTAATTCTAATAGCATCTACACTGATGCTAAACTTATCAACTATCAAACTCATATTCTTATCGTCTACTTGTTGTTCCTCCAAAATATCCAATAAGTAATAGTTATACATATATAGCTGTACAAATATTTTGACTATAGTCATACTATATATTTATAAAATCAATTTTAAATTTTTTTCC
The DNA here is from genome assembly GCA_023621385.1 of Quercus gilva. Classification (NCBI taxonomy): domain Eukaryota; kingdom Viridiplantae; phylum Streptophyta; class Magnoliopsida; order Fagales; family Fagaceae; genus Quercus; species Quercus gilva. The sequence goes on along the minus strand of CM042476.1, from coordinate 78,916,495 downwards.
CTATAAACAATTTGATGTAGGGATTATCATAGAAAAGGGTTAGATGAAGCATATTACTCAATTATGTTGTTTATGGTTTGACCAGGGATGCCAGAATATATTAGAATTCCTTGTCTTCATACAAGTTTTCACATTTGTTCTCGTCTATATTTGATGCATATGCAAGCATTTGTGGTGTAGGCATTGATATCAACCTTATATATCAATTTGGAAGAGTTATATATATATATATATATATATATATATATATATATATTAAAAGTGCAGCTGAAAATCAGGAGGCTAAAAACCAAGAGGAAAGTATTTTTATACCAAAACCACCTAAATTATAGAAGGTAGACGGCTACCAAATTCATAATACCACAGTTAGCTGTCTTTAATCCTTATGGAAAGTCTAACGATTGTTGCAGATGATTTGCTCCTTGTTTTTTCTCCTTTGTACATATCTATCTAAATGGACAATATACAAAATGTAATAGTTTCTATATGAATGAAATACCAGCTCTCTCTATCTCAAGGTGAGATGGAATTTCTCAAGAATTCTTTAGATATATATGCAGGCATTTTCAAATCTCTCTCTCTCTCTTTCTCTCTCCCTCATACACACATGCATTAGAGTTTTTAGAAAAAAAAAATGCAAATTTTACAAAAAATAGAGTTCAATTTATACTCTAAAGAATTTAAAATCATTTACAGGTAACATCAAGCTATAAAACTATCAATTTGGATTTAACTATTTGTAGTTTATTAATGTTATTTGTAATCCATTAATGAATTTAACAAAAAGAAATTTAGCATAAACATGTACATAAACATAAACTTTATTTTAAACATATAAAAAAATTAATTAAGTTTATACAACACCATTCTTCATTCTTGCACACATCATCCAATAACGTCAAGCAAAAATGTTGTAAAGATTTAACAAGAGTTTAGCGATGCCGATAAAACTTTTAATTTTAATTGCATCTACGTTGATGCTAAACTTATCAACTATCAAACTTGCAAACCCTTTTTGAAAACTCCATCTACACTCTAGTTCTGTCGAACACCTTTTTCACTAGCTTGGAATATTTTCACACGCCACCCATTCCAACAATCCCGACTGTTGTTAATCCAAGGCTATGATCCAAAAGCATGCTCTCAAGCTCGCCCCCTTTCTCCCTAATGATTTCATCCATGCCATTAATGTTAGGAGACATATAATTTGAATTTTTGAATTTCTTTTTGTGAATTGTAACATTTGGAGTTAAAATTTTGCTAAGATTATTGTGGACAATGTTCATTTGCTTCTTCATCTTCCTTAAAAATATTTTGTCCCGAAGAAGAGCGAGGAAGTGCAACAAATTCTTGTTGCGCTGCTTGCACTTATACCTTGCACAAATTCAGCTCTTGGCCAATAAGTCATTGAGATCGTATATATAGCCATTTGAGGGTGTTGGTGATACCCATGACTCTGAACATATATATCGGCTGAGTTCGTCTCCATTTGATTTTCATTTCTTCAATGAGAGGGAAACCAGCAGATAATATATTTAGTATATATTATTTTTCAATTTTAGTTGTGTTTTCAAGCTAGCCAAATATATATATATATATATATAAAGTTCTTCTAACATATATATAGTTAATGCAATGGACAATGTTTCATATATTCCTTCAGTCACTTACTTAATATATATATATATATAACAATAAGTATTTATTGTCTAATATTATAAGTTAAAAATATTTTTTGTTTATTTAAATTAATATACATATATACGCGCGTATTGTATATTGCAATAATATCTAATCATTCAAAGTATATAAAAATATAAAAATATTAAAAGATTAAAGATCATAATAAAAATGTGACTTTTTTTAATATATATAGTATAACATGAAAGTAAAAATTTTGATTTTGATATTTTCATTTTTGTATATAATGAAACACATTAATAAAATAATAAACAATTATAATAAAAATGTTGAAGTTAAATCAAGTGAAAGTAATTGTGTACAAGTATGTTATGGGAAACATTATATAAATGTTTTTCACGTTTATTATAGAAAACATGTAGTTTTTATAATTTTTTGAATGATAAATGAGATAAAAAAAAAAGATAAAAAAAAAAAAAGAAATTCTTGTATGCATAGATGATATAATACATGCATTAACTAACACGAGACATGTGCTGTACACTTGTACCGATTAATTATTAAAATAAATTATATATTCTCCTTAGAAAGATGATCTCTTTGTTCTCTCTTTCTCTATTCCTCGTTGCCGTTGGCTGATGCTTTCCTCACAAAGAATTGGTTTGCCATTTAGTTTTGGAAGAGGCGAGTTGATCATAACAAACTAATTAGAGCCTAAGACCTTGAAGAGTCAAACAAGAATAGTAAAGGTGTTTTTTTTTCCCATCTCTTCTTCTGATGCAAGAATAATAAAGTTGATTGGGACGAATCAGTACTCTCTTAATCAATCAAATGTCCATGTAAATAAGTTAAATCAGCAGTTTCTCAAAAAGAAAAAGAAAAAAAGAATTGGTAATTGTCTCACATTACTTAAGAGAGTGTGTTGTGTGTAGCATAACTTGCTTTATCTTCCCTTAAAAGTTATCATGACTTTTGAGTAAAATTTGTGATGTGCTTTTGTGTTAGAACTTTTTTATCTCTCTATTGTGCGTGTGCTTGTTTCTCAAAAAACAAAAAAAGAATAAGCTAAATTAGCAATAACTTCCTTTATGTAATATTTATCCGAATTCCCAGGAAGATGAAAATTTTGCATCAAGGTTACAATTTTTTCAGGGGAAATCAACCCACTTAATTAAAGTTACCACTTCTCTAGTGCATTTATAATTAGGTGGCGTTTGGTTTGCTGTGATGTTTTCTTAATGTGATGCACATTTTGGTGATACGACATTAAGGTTTTTGGTTTATTTCATTTTTTTTTCTAACATTACTATAATATAAAATTACAAAATATATCACACTACCTTAATCTCATCACTTTCCTAAACAATGTAATGTTGTATTTTTTTATTGAGATTACATTAATATAATATTACAATAATGTAATAATACAGTGTAATGTAACATCATAATGAACCAAATGCTCCCTTAGTGTGTTGTAGTTTTAATTGAATTTTTAGAAGTAAGATGAATTTTAAAGTACCAGCTTAGCATGGTAAAGTGCATCCCTGAGTATAGAAAAATTAACTTTGGTATCAACCCAGATTTATGCACATATGCATGGACTAGATATTTAGAAAAATACAATAACTTTTATATAGAAGCATAGACTATGTGTTCAAGTATTAGCTACATCATGTTCGGATGCACACATCCAAATGTTGCTTTGAGCATAAGGCAATGGTGTCAAATCTATTTCCTACCAATCCAGATTCAAAAAAAATGGGCATGTATAGAGAGTTTTATTATGTACAAACATTTATGGTAACTAAATAAGTTACTCGCTCTTTGAATTGATTATTCATATGCAAAGTTGGCCATCGTCAGGTACGTTAACTCTCCATGACTTCTCTAAGTAAGGTATCGCTTATTAGCAACAAAAAGAAAAAGAAAAAGAAAGGTATCACTTATGAGCCTTATGTTCCTACCTCCATGTTCGTCTCTCATTAATATAACAACCTCAACATCACTACAAAAAACAGGGTCTATAGCCGCGTTTAAAAAACGCGGCTATAGACCCCAAAAACGCGGCTATAGGTTTTAGCCGCGGTTCCTATAGCCGCGTTTACAAACCCCGCCTATACTGCGCAGCAAAAGGTCCACGGGGGTCTATAGCCGCGTTTTTGTAACCGCGGCTAAAGGAAGACCTATAGCCGCGTTTCTTAACCACAGCTTAAGGATTCGGGCTTATAGCCGCGTTTTGCAAAAACGCGGCTATAGACCTCATCCTATAGCTGCGTTTTTTTAAAACGCGGCTACAGATGAGCATTGAGCTGCGTTTATAACCGTGGGTATAGCTTCGGACCTATAGCCGCGTTTTAAAAACGTGGCTATAGGTTTTTCCAATGTTGCTGAAACGGGAGCTATAGCTGCGTTTTTTAACAAAAACGCAGCTATAGGTCTCAGCCTATAGCCGCGTTTCCGGAAACGCAGCTATAGGAACGGTTTAAGCTGCGTTTTTTACCCCGGTTATAGGCCAGACCTATAGCTGCGTTTGTAAAAAACGCGGCTATAGGACCCCTTTCAGCTACATTCAAAGACCTATAGCCGCGTTTTAAAAACGCAGCTATAGGTTTTTTTTTTTTTTTTTTCCTTTTTCTTTTGGTCTTTTCTTCCCCTGCTATCACAACTTCCTGCTATCACAACAAATTCACAAGTTCACACAACAAAATTCCCAAGTTCACAACTTCCATAAACAAGACATTCACAATTTCCAAACTTCACAACTTCCATAAACAAGACATTCACAATTTCCAAACTTCACAACTTCCAAACTTCACAACTTCACAAGTTCCATAAACAAGACATTCACAGGTTCCCAACTTCACAAGCTTCCAACTTCACAAGTTCCATAAACAAGTTCACAACACAAAAGCTACATACAAGTTTTGTACATCACTAGCCAATATTTATCAGAATTTTTTTTACATTCAAAACATTACACCAAGAAGCAACATCACTACCCTTCTGTTAACAAAAATATTACACCAAGAAGCAAATGTTTGTTCATGTCTATTCACAAAAAAAGTTTACAACATGCTTAGAATGTCCACCAAGTTGTGAGACCTCAGGAGTGTCCTCAGTTTCATTTGCTTCCAATTTGATGATGGAAATGCTTTCTTGTCCACTTCATAGTAAAACTGCACAAATTATTCTTTGACAAGTTAAACTTGCCAAATTTTTGCTTTCAATACATAATACTAACATGACAGGCCAATTATAATTCAGCAATGCTTAGATGCACATTTGTATAATGGAGCAATTTGGCAGAATAACGTTATGAGGGAAATAGACATAATTTGACATTATTTTGTGCCTAATTATGGAGTGATTTCGCTTTTCAAATGCCAAAGTGAAAGGGAAATAAGGAGAGCACAGTTGGATTAACAAAAACCATACAAAGAGTAACATGAGAGAAAGACTAAGCAATACTTCAGCTATTCATTAAACCCAAAACGAAAGTAGTGTAGTAACTTAGTCAATTTATCTGAGTTACAACTTCCAATTCAATCAAGTTCAACAAGGACACATTATTGACATTGATAATGAGAGCTATTGTTTTGTTCCTTTACATTATGTATTTTGCATGTGCATAGTCGTGGAGATGTGAATATGCCAAGAAACTGTGTTCTTCATGTTTCAGGTGGCAAATTAGAATGCGTCTTGAATCAACTTATATTACAATAATACAATTGCATTATGAGATTTTATAACATATTCAGCAGCAGGAAGTTTTCTTTCCCTGGTATGTATATATGTAGGCTACTGCTTTTAGAGAAATTTTTAGTAAAATTTTGTTTTACCTCATGATTCACAGTTTCATTCCCATCATTCACATCAAGCACTGCCACCCTAAAACTGTTGAGAGAGGCATCGTATTAATATCACATAATAATGCATTGCAAAAAGTAGTGTTTCACTAAATGTTAAACATTTGTTTGCTACCTGAGAAGGACGCATATGATGCATCCCCTGGCTAAGTGAGTCGAACATGGTTCTCATCGACGCCATCATTTCTTGTATTTGTGCTTGGTGCTTTGCGTCAGATTCGATTTGCCTCGCCTCAGATTGAGCCATCATTTCTTGCATTTGTGCTTGATGCCTTGCCTCAGATTCCCTTTGCCTCGCCTCAGATTGAGCCAGTTCCTCCCTATACTTCGCTAGTTCCTCCCTAGATTGAGCTAGTTCCTCTCTAAGCTCTCCATGACTCGTCTCCAACTCTGACATCCTTTGGTGAGCTCTGCTTGATGACGAAGTTGAGGTGAACTGTGAATAGTTTGTCGCACTCCTTCCTGATGGGGTGATTCCAAAACCTACCCCGCGAACACGTCCTGGGCGCTCTGAACTACCCATCACCCGAGCATACGCGTCGTCCTTGGACCAGAGGATTCCATCACCAATCGCCCCTTGTAGTCGTATGCTCTGGTCATTCAAAAGTTCTGCCATCTTATCCTGTTTTCCCATAAGAACCAAACAACATATTACACACCATAATCAATACAAACACAAAATACAATAAAAACTAGGGTCGATCAAATTGTGCTTACCATGTTATCTTGCACACGGGTACTAATAGCAACCCCATCTTTGGTGCGGTATACTTTTTGATACACATCCGCACGCTCCACTGCCGCCCCTTTAGCTTTCGCCTACATGATGAACAAAATTGATACAGTAAACACTAAGGCGTTCATGTTGTTATGCCACAATTAACACAAACCCACAACAAAATAGTCATAACATAGTAAAGTTAGTGAAATAAAGATAAAACTGAAAGAGTAGTAAATAAATGAAAAGATTTACCTAGCTTCCAAAAAACACGTGGACTTGTTAAATGAAGAAATTAAAAATAAAAATGACATGGGGATTCATATGAAATGAGGTTAAAACCATAAATAGGAAAACAAAATATCAAAAACATCATGTAGGCATTCATGAATTCTAAGTTTATTTCTTACCATTTCATCACAAATTTGTGCAAGACTTTTGGCTCCAGACCTTGCTATTTCTGTCTGCTTACCTCGACTCTCCTTGTTTTTGTTACTTTTAGTCTGCAACCACATTATCGTCAAAAAAAAAAAAAAAAAATACAAAATATCTCTTGACTAAATTACCATGAACATGAGATGGACAAAGAAAGTAGCAGTACCTCTGTGTCTTCATTGAACCAATACTCAACCATCTCCGTCCATTGCGTCAGGATAATCGTATCCGGTTTGCTAGCCAATACCTCTTCACGTGTCTTCCCATCTGTTTTGTGGTCCTTCTTCAACTTGGTCCTGCGATTTCTCCTCAATTCCCCTAATTTATGCATCCCCCATGCCATTTGATTGGCGGGTTCGACAATAGCGGGATTAATTATATACCGTTGCTGAAATGCAAAAGTGGAGTTAGCAAAATGTAGTAACTTAATTACAATAGTGGCTAGATGTGACATTTAATTAGGACAACAGCTATAAAAATAAATAACTTATATGTGTGTTTTTATACTACCTCAATCTCCTTCCAACAATCCTCTTTAACACTGTCAGGGACGTGTGGCCACTCAGCAGGCGTAAGTGGGCATAATAGGCCATTCTCGCAAAACGAGCCCACCCACCGAATGAACAAAGACCCATCCCGCCCAATCGGTTGCCCTTCAGCATTTAACGGCAATTGGATTTTGTACTCACCAGTCATTGCCCATATGTCAGCCAACTTTGTTTTCCCACGTCTTCCACGCCTATTTCCTGGTGGTGGATTTTGTACCGGTGCTGGATTTTGTACTGGTGCTGGATTTTGAACATAATCATCTGTATATACAAAACCACCAATATTAGGAATGATTTCACAAAGCTCACAACTAGTGCAACATATGACACCACGAAAAAGAATCTTATGCATCTAGCAACTTAAATAATAAAAGGTTTACGATTTCATTTAATCAAAGCATGAGTAAATTTAGGCCTTTCTCCCACGCATTCATGTAACCCACTGGTTGTGCAAGTGTAACTTTCAATCATTAGGAACAACAACATATTCTGTTGACTTTGGATTTAATGAGGTCGCAAACGACCAATACCTCCCCTACTAGACCAAGTTAATTGTTGAGAACATGTGCTGACTTGCATTATAATTAGAATGACTATTAATTCTTAATTCTGTGACTTCATTAATGTATGACACTTCTTGGTACTGTGCAGGACACCCTAGATGTTCTTCAACACTGTGAGTAATCAACAAATCAACTTGTTCTTCCATTATATTGGCAATCAACACAATTTGTAACACATTACCTTCTATGAAAACTTGCAACCAGTTCTCCTTCATAGTAACTTATAAGTCCCATAGAAAGGTCGTAACTTGGCCTACAAAGGAAGAGCACTTAACCAAAACTATGGCTTGGCACTTATAACAATAAATATTCTGAAAATCAAATTATGACCTCCTCTATGATGCGATTTTTTGAGTTTATTTTGATTTTGTTTAATTTTGCATCTTTAAAGAAGCATGCACTTACCTAGATTTTGAAAAGATGAGCAACCATGCTTCATTTGGGTTGCCTTCATTTTTTCTTAATATATTTGGATTTAGAATATATAATTTCAATCCAATCTTATCTTTGATCATTCTTAAGTGCACTGAATGGACCAAAGTGAACTAAAATGGACCAAAGTGGACGGAGTGGATCAAATTAGACCGAAGTAATTGAATGGACCATAGTAGACCTAAAGGACCAAACTAGACACTGCTGGACTGAAATGGACTGAGTAGAAATGACTGGACTGAGCAGACCAAATTGGACCGAATAGACCAAAATCGACCAAACTGGACCCAAGGGAAATTAATAGACCAAACGGAATGAAGTCAATAGAATATACTGAATTATTTTCATAGTTGAAACTATATTATTAGGTTTTGTAATCCAGTGACTCATAATTGAAATTGCAAAACATAAATCGTACACTATTAAAAAACGTGAACCCAATGAATTCCTATAGCTATTAGAACTGATCCAACCATCCAGTAATAAATATCAAACCTTACATTCGAAGACTTGACCAATACCTGGAGCCTGCGTTTCATCGTCACTTACCACCGGTGTTGCCACCGGTCTTGCCTCCGGAGAAATGTGGGCCTCCTCATCCAGTGCCTCCATCCTCCGTCGGGAATGCGACGATCCTTGCCCAACATAAACAAGTGGCAATTGACGTTTCTTTCCCATTTTTGCGTCCAACACCTTTTACAACACAAACATAAAGAGGAAAAATGGTCAACAAGTAATGACATGATAGATTAACAGTTTTAAAGATAATTATATATGTTAAAACTATTATCTCTTAACAACATAGAAATAATAATTGTAACATATATATGCAACAAAATGAAGAAGTAACGGTTTTACCTGATAATTATATATGTTAAAACTTTTATTTGTCAACAACATGAAGAAATAACAGTTTCCACATATATATAACATTGTCACACTTTCCACGCAATACATAAGTACAAATTCTACTTATAATTTCAATAATAACTATAACATAATTAAGCATACAACACCAATATCCTATTACACTAGTCCTCATCGCTATACTCGACTACATTGTCATCTTCATCGTTGGACTCATCATCAGTGAACTCACAACCATCCAAGTTGTCCATTTCATGAAGATCTCTTGGGCCAATGATAGAGGCATCAATTGTCATTCCCTCCACATCATCTCGACCCCAACGAAGGTCATCCCTACCAACATCATTACTAGTGAGAGAGTATGGAATGTTCTCAACAAACTCATCCATGTCATCCTCATCACAATGGGGGCCAATACCCGCATCAAACACATCTCTGGCTTTTGTTTTAACGACGACATACCAATCTTTGTGCCTTTTATCTTCAACGTAAAAAACTTGTGTAGCTTGAGATGCCAAAATATATGGTTCATGCACCATTTCCTCCCCACCATGTATGGAGTGAGTAAAATTCACCATAGGAAACCCAAACTCATCAGTCTTATATCCCCTCCTATTTTGATCATTAACCCATGTACACTTGAATAACACATGTCTGATATTTCCAGAATAATTCAATTCAATAATATCTGTCAACACACCATAGTACGTAATGCCACCTTCAGTGACGACACTAACTCCACTATTCTGCGTTTTTCTATTTGCCTCAACATTTGAACTCCTAAATTTTAATCCATTTATGACATAATGTTTCAACCGATTTACTGAAGTATATGGCCCTTTGGAAAGTGTGATAAGTGTATCAGTAAGTGCAGTACTTTCCCTATCAGCATCAGTCATTGACATCACCTAATATAACCAAACAAACTTATTATAATTAGTACAGTCATTCTACTTATGAGAAAGTTGCAAGGTTAATAAGCTAAAGATGTGACATGTACATGAGATCTAAACCAGTAACAAAACTTCTCCATGTGGTGGTTATGAATAATATCATTGCCACCACGACAGTGGCCCCTTCGAAGTTCGTCCGCAATCAAACCTTTGTGCATACTGCATGTGATGGCAATTGTATTAGTGTTAATACACGTAGCGAACATTGGATTGTCATGCAATTATATTGGTGTTCGTAGTACGTACTCACAAAACTGGTAAATGTTCTCGGAATTGAATAGCACATAGCGATGAGCTTGGGTCAACTCCCTATTGTCTAGGGTCACACTTGAAACTGCCCCTGTTGACTCCTCCATCGTCCTCGTGGGTCGATTGAATATAGTTTCAACTCCTTCCATATACCGTGAACAAAATGTTAAACATTCTTCCACTATGTATCCTTCGGCAATACACCCTTCTGGAGCAGCCCTATTTCTTACGTAAGACTTAAGGCGTGAGAGGTACCTATAATGCGCATGAAAAGGTTAGTAATTGACACTAGCTATTACAAAGTGCACATGAAGCCTCAAACTGTACATATATTACATACGACTTACCTCTCAATGGGATACATCCAACGGTACTGAACTGGACCACCAATCTTAGCTTCATTAGCCAAGTGCATGACCAAATGTACCATCACGGTGAAGAAAGATGGAGGAAATATCTTTTCCAATTCACACAACGTGACTGCAATGTCTGCCTCAGCACTTGCAATATCTGAAACCGTAAGGGTTTTCGAACAAATTTTCCTGAAGAAACAAGCTAACTTTATCAAAGGTCTAGTAACGTGCGATGGCAAAGATCCTCGTAAAGCAATTGGAAGGAGTTGTTGCATCAGGATGTGATTATCGTGACTCTTTAAACCAGAAATCTTGCGTTCTTTCAAATTGACACGGCGTGAGATGTTGGAAGCATATCCATCAGGCACTCTTACGTCCCGCAAAACTTGCAAGAAACCATCTTTCTCCAATGCAGTCATATGAAAACACGCGGGCGGTATCATATACTTATCATCACCTTTTCGCCGTAGGTGAAGTTCACTCCTTATTCCCATGTCCGCCAAGTCAAGGCGTGCCTTGTAATTGTCTTTTGTCCAATCCTTCAAGTTCAGCACCGTACCAAGTATATTGTCCATTACATTCTTCTCTATATGCATCACATCAAGATTGTGTCGCAACTTGTGATCTACCCAATAAGGCAAGCTGAAAAAAATACTTCTCTTCTTCCAAACACTCTGGTTTGCCTCACCTCTCTTTCTTTTGTTGTATTTGTCTTGACATTTCTTTCCTAGACAACGTCCAACTAAAGTTTCAGTGTCCATAATTATGTCTGACGCAACTGGTGGCACAGGAGTCACTCGCATATTAGTAGATCCATCAAATAATGTATCTTCTTTCCGAAATTCGTGGTCACTACCCAACCATCGCCTATGTCCCATGTAACAGAATTTGTGGCCATTTTTTAAATATCGAGAGTCGGTCTCCGAGGCACAACAAGGACACGCAAACTTACCCTTTGTACTCCAACCCGACACATCTGCGTATGCAGGAAAATCATGTACGGTCCACATCAATGCTGCACGCAATTGGAATACAGTTTTTGAAGATGCATCATACGCTTCTACTCCAACATCCCATAATTCCCTCAGTTCTTCTACCAAGGGTTGCAAGTACACATCTATCGCAATCCCTGGCGATTTAGGACCAGGAATAACTAGTGATAGAATCAAAGATGACCGTTTCATGCACAGCCAAGGCGGGAGATTGTAAGGGACTAGCATGACAGGCCAAGTGCTGTGAGTAGTACTTAGCATTCCGAAGGGGTTGAACCCATCTGCAGCTAATCCAAGTCTGACATTACGAGGCTCAGATGAGAACTGTAAATGCGTACTATCAAACAATTTCCATGCATCCGAGTCAGCAGGATGCCGCATTACCTCATCATCTGTACGACCATTAACATGCCATTTCATTGAACTAGCCAGGTCGGGTGACAAAAACAATCGCTGCAATCTTGGCTTTAAGGGGAACCACCGTAGGATCTTTGCAGCTTTCTTCTTTCCCTTACTAGATGAGGCATTATTACCTGTAACGGATGCCTCATTCGTTTTCCACCTTGAAACATTGCAACAAGGACACGCCTCGAGATTAACATTCTCCTTCCAAAATAGCATACAATCATTGGGACAAGCATGGATCTTCTCATAACCCAAACCCAACTCTCGAACTATCTTCTTAGCCTCATAATGGTCCTTTGGCAACTTAGCGTCTGAAGGAAGCATATCCTTTAAGACTTGAAGCAGCATAGTAAATGACTTGTTTGTCCAACCACAAAGAGTCTTCAACTGGAACAACACAACGATGGCTGAGAATATGCTGAATTTTGTACACCCAGCATATAAAGGTTTGTCCACATCAGCTATCATTTTGTAAAACTTTTGTGCACCATCATTCGGACCTTGAGCTGGTTGCTGCACAGTTTCACCTTCGTCCATTGGTTCGGGTGGCATTTCATGCGTGGGGCACAAATCATGCAACATCCCACGAAAGTCACCGTATTGTTCTAAGGAGTCTTGCACATGACTACTCCCACATTCGGGGGCCGTTGGTGCAACTGCTGATTCCCCATGCCATTTCCAATGTGTGTAACTTTGAAGCATTCCCTTCCTCCACAAATGTTCACGTGCCACCTCTGGCAGTACCAAACTCAAATTCACACATTTGGTACAAGGACAAAAGATTTTTCCATCACTTGCATGTAAAGATGCAAATTCCACAAATTTAACTACGCCTTCAATATATTCCATTGAACCCCTTTGTTTCTTCATCCAACTTTTATCCATTGCTATACAAGATTTCCAATAGCTGACCTACAACAACAGTAGGTAATGCATAGCCAGTAAACCCTTAAATTAGGATCATAGGTGATTTTAGACCTACAGGTGATTTGTTACGAACAAATATACCCAACTATGCTTACATTTTCATACAACATATATGTTCAGTACCTCAAGAGTAACCTATGCTTTCAATTTTCTAAATAATAACACAAAATGAAGCATAACTTAATGTGATATGTTTTGGAATATTTTAAGCATAATTGTTGGAATAAGATACTAACAAATCACACATGAATGTAACTGTAATAATTACAACCTTCAGAATACGAAGATAAGTACTTCCAAAAAAGTTGTCTCCTACATGTGATAATATAAGCTAAAATCATACACTGTTGTTTGTATGTTCCTCAATATGTGCCGAATAACCCTTGTGGATTCAATAGTGGTGATTCAACCTAAAATTGTTAATTACTATAATACTACTTTCACTTGTACGTATAAATATGACATTTAGACAGATATACAAACTATTATAATACTACTTTCACTAGGCTTCATATTTTGATAGATTAACTATATAGTAATTACTGTTATTATGGAAAGAGGAAGAAAACACTTATTTTAAATATATAGGAACTATGAAGTGTTTTCATTTTCATAAATTACAAGCAGGTTGTTAAGAAGGTACTGCATTCCCACGTGTCACAACATGTAGCAATAAAGCAAAGGTAATAACTATTTTCATTAAGAGTAATGTATCATAATTATTTCAGTAAAACTGCCTATTAAATTATACAATGAAATTAAGATCTTTGTTTTGTGAATATTCCAAATGCAATAAAATAAATAGAAAGGTTGACTATGTTGGCTGATTTAAACAAGAGATATCACTACATTAGCACTAATTAACTTTTTTTTATTAGTCGATTTGACCACATGTACACTCATGAACGCATGTAAGATGTATAAGAAAGCTAAATATTATATTATACACCAACTATGAGTATTTTTATTTTAGTTTGTAATAAAAATATGCAACTACATACTTCTGTCACCGCTGACCTCAACAAGAAGCATTGATTGTTATTTCATTGGAACTCATATTCAGGAAACTCATTTTGTGTTAATGACAAAATAGAATAGAAAAAGGGTGATCTTGCTTACTCCATTGATTTTCTATAGAATTGTAATATAGCACATATACTAATACTATGTATGGTGATATTTAATTTCTAAAATAAGTAAAACTGTTGTCCACATAGTAAAAGGTTTGAGGGAACTCACTTGTAGTTAAGGAGAAAAGGATGTAGGAAAATAGTTATCACAAGCTAATTAGGCAGATCACTTGTAGGACAAAATCCTCTGCCCGCACCAAAAGGAATGAAAGCCTCTGCTTTGACTTTTAAATTCTATTTACAAGAAAAATAACGAGTTAGTTATTTCAAGAAATATGTATGGGCCTTTGACCACTTCTTTGAGGTTCCTAGAGTTGGTCTAAGTTGCCTCAAAAAATCCATGAAATTAAGAGTTACTTGTTGAGTGTCAATTGTCACATTTTCCTATGGAGTTTAAAGTTGAATTAATTTATGAACAACGTTGGTCAAGAAGGAAGTTCTATGAAGAGTTCAAATTTATTTAATTTATGAAACTTTTTTTCATTTATGAAACTTTATTTTATGTATGAAATAAGTTAGTCAAAAGAGAAGATGTATGAAGTGATAATATCTATATTTAGGTGCTATACTCTGTCCTTTAGTTCAGAGGAAGTTCAAGTTGCATATATATATATATATATATACACACACACACTCAGGCGTCTTTTCGTACAATTTAAAGAGTGAGAAATTCACCCATTCAAATATAATACCACTTTCCTGTGGCCAATATAGTACTACAAATTGGGTATGTCCCATGAAGTGATAATATCTATATTTAGGTTTTGTGCTCTGTACTTTAGTTCATAGGACGTTCAGGTTGCATATATACATACACACACACACCCAGGCGTCTCTTCATGCAATTTAAAGAGCGAGAAATTCACTCATTCAAATATAATACCACTTCCCTGTGGCCAATACAGTAGTACACGTTGGGTATGTCCCAACTGTGTTTGTTTTACAAATTTATTTTAAAAATTTGTATCATACGGCCTACATATGCCTCAAATACGGCCCTATGATACAAATCTGAATGTATATAATTAAAAGAAAAAAACAATAAAAAAAAAAGACTTACAAAGATGCAAGTATGCATCAAATTAAGAAAGATAGTAAACACAACAAAGGAGAGGCATGGGAATTGGGGTACCAAGACAAAATGATAGAAAATGAGGGTGAATAGCTTTCGAGAGGCGTCTGGAATTTCTTGCACAGTGACCGGAAGTTTTAGTGAACTTCGTGCCTCTACCTGCAATTTCAAAGAATTAACATACAGAATTAACATACAGAAAAATAAATTCTAGTTTGGAACTTTCACATACACAATCCCACTAAAATCAGTTCCAAGCTAAGTCTTGAAATTGTTTTATTTTTGCTTCACAGCTTATATCAAAAGTGAACCAGTTTTGTGATTTGCCAAACACCCCAAAAATTTTACTTAATACGATTTCAACTTGAGCTCAAATTTCCACAAAACGAAAAATAAGACTCAATTCCATAATCATCAATGTTAATGAAATATACATGGCAAAAGGAAAAGGAAAATATAAATCATATATTCTTAAATACTTGCAAATGGAAAGAGATAGAGAAAAAAAAAATTCATACTTGATTCACACAGGTGAGGCGAGCATTATAATGCAAGAGCAAGCTTTTGTTACTACAAGTGGGTGCTACAATTTAAAAAGGACAAAAGTAATGTGTCCAAATCATTCAAAAGCCAAAGATATAAACTCCAAGCAGAAACCAATGCCAAATACAAATGCAAGTTCACAAAATGCACCTTGATTATATAAGGACCCAAAGTATAATGCACATATAATAACATAAGGTATTCCATGAAACTACAACGTATTTAGAATATCCAAAAATTTTACCAAGTAATAAAAATTTGTTAAAAGGTTCCAAAGGGGTGCAAAGAATAGCACAAATAACATCCTTTTTATAAGTTAAGAATAGCACAAATAACATTAAGTTAAAGATAGATGCTATCATTGATTGTCACCCCACAAATAACCATCTTCTACCCCATCACCCAGAAAAGGAAAGAAAGAATACATGAAATAAAAACAGCTCAAAACCTGTTTTCAGTTTCCTTCACATTATAAAAATTGAAAATAGTTCTTGATGTTTGCCTAAAAACAGTTATCAAACATATCCTAAGATTCCAGAGCATTTGAGTTTCCTTTGAAATAAGTAAGTAAATAAAAAAGGAACACTTCCAAATGAAGCACAACAGCTATTAAAGTAAAATTCAGACAAGACCTAAGATAATAAAACTGTGATGTAAAAAGGTTACCTAAAGTGAGGGTCCTTTTGCTGAATGTCAATAATTGAAGCTGTGACTTCAATTGCCACTAGAAGACATCCTCTACTATGCCATGCCGATATCTGAAACCCCCAAAAATAAAAAAGAATTCAAGTAAAAATCTCAAACTACAATCACTACTGTACAATTAGTTTTAGTCTAGGAAGAAATAAATATGATGGATTTACCATATACTTTACACCATAAACAATTTTTGAGAATATAAAATTTCAAATAAGAAAGCAACATCAATTAACTAATCGTATCAAGGATATAAACTAAAAAAAAAAAAAAAAAAAAATCATATCAAGTATTAACGCAATCATGTTGGTATTCTTTACCTAAGCAAAATAATGCAATCATTTGCTTAAGGGAGGACCAAGAGATGCTTAATTCATCCATAGTCTTAATCAATTGTAACCTTCCAACTCATAACCCCAAAAAACACAAAACCAAAGCAAAAATTCCCATGAGACAATCTGTAATGGGGGACAAAAGAAAATAAAAATTAAACAACCACCTCCCTCACCACGGCACAAAAAGGAGAGGCATACTAGACTTTTCAAAGGCTCATTTACCAAGCAAATGGGGTCCATTACAAGATTTGGGGGTCCAAGAAAATAAACAATCAAAGTCTTTTGCTAATAACAAACACAATACAAAACAAAATAAGAAACACTTATCAACCACATCTGCATTCATATATCCAGTCAAAAGAATCAGATGTTTACAAAAGATCTTTAACACAAATGAGACAATCTGTAATAAGAAGTTTTGGTAATGTGCACATGCTCTAGTTATGTAAATCAGTTCATAGAAGCATTTCATCAAACACATAATTTGCATTACAAACCCACAAACGAAAATAGAAATAGAAAATAAAGAAAAACTCAAAACAAATCATTGAAAATACTATGAAACAAAACCCACAAACAAATCAAACGAATCCCAAACACCCACACACAAATCAAAGGAAACCCAAACGAACCCACAAAAAAAAAAAAATTTTGAAACCCACAGAAAACCCCAAAGCCTTTATGATAAAGATTTAATAGGAAGAAAGAAATGGAGAGGATAAAGATGAAGACTAGTCATGGTGAGAAACAAACCTTGCTGCGAGAAGAAGCGAAAACGGGAGCGAAAACAGATGTCGGTTTGAACGCCGGTGGGTTCCTGCTACATATATATACAAGTTCCCAACATCACAACTTCCATGAACGAGTTCCCAACAACAAACCAAGAAAGATATATACAAGTCCCCAACACGAAATTGCCAAAAGATATATAAAAGTTTTGTACATCACAAAAATGGACAAGAAGCTAAGTTTTACATTCTAAACTGCCCTCATACACTAAGGCAGCAAGCAGCAACATGAAGTGTTAATAAAAAGAAGAAGAGGGGATGGAAAATCATCTCTTTTTCATGGGAAACAAGACCAAAAAAAAAAAAAAAAGAAGATAAAGAGAATTATTCCCACCACATTACAACCAAAAGCTCGGTCAACAACTAAACGGACGAGATACTTAAATCTAATTACTATGTCGCTTTTTCAAAAAGAGAAAGATTGTAGAATCAAAAAACATAATATGAGAAACAATTCGAAAAATAAACCAACTAGGGAAGTTTATACACAACAAAAAAGTGGATTGAGATTTGAGATCAGGCTAAGTATTGCAAAAAGTTCGATTTTAGACAATTATATTTTTGTGTTTTGTCATCCTAGGTTCATACCAATCTGTTAAATTTAGTCTATGGATTGTATTGTACGAAACGATAGTTACTTAATGTAAGAAAATTGACTCCTTTGACTTAACAAGTAAGATGACCATAGATAAACTTGAAAAAAAGAAAAACATTTGTTTGACCTAAAAGTAAAAGTCAAACATGTGTTTTCTTATGCTTTATGATGAATATTTAGACCATTTAGGTTAGTTAGGCAACTTGGCTATTTAAAATCGAGGGTTAGAAAGATAGAATATGAAATTTGAATAAAGTGTAATTATAAAAGTAGGACAGTTTATGATAAGGTAATGTGTCATCAGTATTGACCAATTTCAATGGTTTGAATATAACAAATATCACTCTATAGATCTAATATGTTCCATAGTACAAGAAAAGAATGTATTAGCAACAACAAAAAAAAAAAAAAAAGAACAAGAAAAGGATGTATTTCTAAAGTTTAATCAAATTGATTGAGAAAATTAAATGAGTTATTTTATTAATTATATATATTTGAATCTTTTGTTTGAAGATAAGTACTCTTCAATCTTCATACCAGACCCTTAATTTATTGAATTGTTTTTTTAGTACGTAAGAGCTCTTAATTGAGTCATGTGAGTTCAAATGTAAAGAGCACACTTCAATATTTGCATTCATTAAGGATCTTAATTCTAGCAAGAACCAAAGAAATTAAAATCTAACTGTACCTTTTAATTCTCTTATTGCAGAAGTCCCAATGTCTGTATCTGGCACAGGGAAACGGTATTCTGCACCTGGAGGGAGAATCAGAAGAAAAAGAAAAAAACAATTCAGAAATTAATCATGGTTGGTGATCACACAGTACCTAACGCTGGTGATCATGGTCTAGACCACATGCAAGACCTTATTAGTTGATTAATCATATCAAGTAAATATGCCATTTAATTTTAATCAAATCGATTAAGGCTTTTCAATTTGTAAAAATTGTCAAAAGAAAATAAAACATGCAATTTAAAAAAACTCTTGTGGAATTCATATTTATGTGAACAGAAAAGATATCACACAAAAAACCTATGTCTCACACATATTATATGCCAAAGTTGTAAAAATAGAGTTCCCCATAACAAAAACAGATCATTTTGTCTACTTGAAGAGATACATGAGTATATAGCTCCAAAGGCAAAAATGTAGACCATTCAGAGTACAAAGAATACCACGAGTCCTGATCTTGAATGCCCCTGAGGCCTGACCAGAACTTTTGTTTCCCAATAACGTAAAAGAAAATATTGAATAAGTTTGGAACAAAGGAAGACGGAGGGATAGGAGAGGGGAGGTCTTAATCTTTTGGCGTAAGTAATTAAAGGTCTAGTTTTGAGAAAAGGAATTGCTCTCATTGGGTGCACTCCAATACATTCAATTCCAATTTTATTTTAATCGTTTGGCCTTAGTAATTAGTAATTACAGCTCCAATTTTGAGAAAAGTTCAAGTAATCTATGAGTGACCTCTACACTAATCCATGCAAGCATTCATGAATTGTCAATTTTCCGAGAATCCATTTTTAATTGTACACCAAAGTGACCATTAAATTACTTGACCACAACTCCCTATAAATACGCAGCCATATCTTCCTTTAATCCACACATCTGTATAAGTTAGCAATACATATACATACTAAGCAGCTACACATATTTAAAATGGACGGCAAAGGTGTTGGTGTTGGTGGTGGTGGAGGGGCCAAAGGAGGAGGAAGTGATGGGGGCAAAGTTGGTGGTGTTGGTGTCCAAAGTGGTGGTGATAACTCTTCAAAGGGCAGTGGCAGCAATGCTGGAAAGTATGTTGCTCCTGGGACTGGTGGAGCTGCATTTCAAGGGACTCCTTTGAAAGTTAACCCTTTTTTTTTTCTCAGTCCTTCATTCTAACGAAAAGGCTAATGAGAAGGGAAATAAATAGATGCTACCATTTTATGTTTCAATTTCTCTCAGTGTGTATTGAGAATGACTAGCTTGTTGCTTTATGGGTTATTATGTGATGGAATAAAATAAAGTATTAATCTATTTGCTTTTGTATCCTATATGTTATACAGTCTCCCTTCAATCATGATAATTGCTCTACCTTTTTCTTTAATCAAGTAGTACATATCATAATCAAATGGTTTAATTACACTGAAAATATCATGGTATTGGACCCTTTTGTATCATGTGACATGGCAGTAAAAGAGAGAGTGAACAACTTGGCTACATCAATGTATTGAAATCCAAAATTTCAATTAGTACTTTACAGATCATAAACACCATGGTTATTTCTCTAGCCTGCATGGTAGTTATATAAGGGAAACCATTTGAGGATATTGTTCGGTGCTTGACATATACATGGCATGCTAAGTTGTAAAAATGTAAATTTCCAAGTATTGTTGTGTTTGTATATGCTAGTAGAGAGACAAAGTGACTACCTAGCAATGGTTCATCATTTTTTGCGATGGCACCCAATTAATGTCCACACTCCACATCATTCTTAAATGAATTGAGATAAAAAAGAGATTCCAAGAGAATCAGAATCCCACTAAGAAAAACAAGCCCAATGATTAAATTTAGCTCAAGTGCACCGGTGACTAAATCTACAAGAGATTGCACCCAAGCTTCTTCAATCCTTGAATTTAAGCTAAAAGCACAAAGGTTTATTTCAATTAGACCAATATATTATGACTTTATTATTCACGGACAGAACCAACTATAACATCCATTATCGATATATCTTTTATCCTTTCAAAAACTTGATTGCACTTAATCACACTCACAAATGCTTAGATTCAGATCAAATTTCACTTTCAATGCAATGGTTTTCTATTGTGTTGAGGACCTAATTTCCACTTTCATTTCAAGATTCTTCAACTATTTGGTGAATCCTTTTTGAAACAGTTACATGAATTGCCAAACATAACTTCATGTTAAATCACTCCATCAAATTTTTAGCTTTTATACTACTTTGCGTTGCTATATAAATAAATCAAGCAAAAATAAATAAATAGCAGGAACTTGAAAAAATAAAATGTGGTTAATTTATCCTACTTCGTATCTACAGTGTGGCAGGAATTTCTGCTTAGGACCAAGATATGATATGAGTAGATCATGTATACACATATATGTAAAAATAATTATTTTTTTCATAATAGTAGAGTAATTAATTTACAATTCATAATTAAATATATTTATATATAAATAAAATTAAAAGAGAGTGTATCATCTTTCTAAATTCTAACTAATTTATAAATGGGCCATAAGGTATAATATTTGTGTAATATTTTTTTGATAAATCATAACATTTATTCATTAAAACTCCTAAATTAGTCACTGTGACTTGCATGCAAATAATTGGAAAAGAGAAGGTATGAAATCTAACGTGCAATATGCATGTATCAAGGAATTAATAGTTTATCTAAAGATGGAAGAGGGTTTATTACCTCTCTTTATGTAAGTTAAATGTTATGTCTCCAATTATTTTACCCAACAAAAATGTATCTCACAATTCATCACACACCACAAAGTCACAAACTACAAAGCAGAAGGTCGCTTTCCTATATGCATGACAAAAATGTCACAGTTGGCATAGAGTAGAGTATACATAATTCATAAGAACACCCATTTCAAATGCTTTGATACGAAATTCTATAACGAATGGACCCAACTCACCTTACCTGCTTATAATCTGCACAAACAAGGCTTCGTGATAGCCTTCACGAATTGGTTGCTGTAGTAGCTACAGCGCCTACAATTAAAAGGAAACGTAGAAAGAACAAAAATCATATTGCTATGACTTATGAGAAGTTAAAAGGTGGAAGAAATTGACCATTCAAAACATGTGACCATTCAATTTTTTTTTTTTAAAACTATAATTGAATTAATAATATTTTTTTGTAAATTTTTGTTTTTTTTTTTTTTTTTTTTTTGGCTAAGCTAACTAGTAGAAGCAAGTAGACAATAAAAATTGAATTAGTTTCAAATAGTTTGGAAGTATTTTTAAATGAGCTTGAAGTTGTTTTAAATTAGAGACACACTTCACACTAGGCACAAAATTAATAGAGAATGTAAAATCTAATTAGAATGGTAAATGATAGATGATAGTTGATACAAAATTAGAATGAAATTACAATTTAATTTAAATTTGTTATTGATGAGTAGTCTCCACTCTCCACTTTAAATATAAAAATATTTTTATATAGACTGCACAACAATATAGAAGCTTACAGTTAACGGCAAAATGTGTCATATTCATTTTAATTATGCATCAATATAGATGTCAATGATGGTGGCGTTATATATGATGATGAGTGACGACAATGTAGATGAAGATAAGTAGATGATAAAATTATTGATTAGTTCAATGATGCAACATTGACAATGATGATTGTGGTGATGAAACTTCATTACAACTGTGTTCTGCCAATTTTTTCAATAGGAAAATGGTTAGGTACCTGAAATTCGCATACACACCCTTTTGAGTAAGTGCAGTACTTAGTTCATAGCTGTCAACTAGCTTCTTATATACCCATGCTTTGTTGGAAAGTGATAAAGCTTTTGGTTCCTGTAAAGCAAAGCAACACATATGCACAATATTGAAACAAAAGGATAAAGCAATAAATCAAAACACAATTATATAATTCACTCACAATAGAGCCTATAGCTCAAAACCCCAGTCTCCCATCTTATGAATACCAATACCAATACTAAGCTTCACCTTTTAGACATCAAAAAAGTATGTTATTATTTTAGTTTCTCAAATTACAATAGATGAGTACTAAAACTCAACTACTGTGAGATGTATACAAAAAAACTCCTTTAAGTGTAAGCCCTTCACTATTCTGGCTTGCTCTGGAATTGAAGAAATTGAGATGTGTCTTTTCAGTGCCAAGCATTCAAAAGCAGTAGAACATTTATATACCAAAAACATTAAAATAATTGCAAAATTGAATGTTCAAAATTGTATGCCACAAGGCTTGTAGCTCAACTTGTACTTCATGGCATTTCCAAAGTGCAATATTCAAATTCTCCCTTCCTCAACTATCAAATTAGTAACTTTTTTAAAAAAAAAAAAAAAAAAAAAAGTCATATGCAATTCACCCAAATATATAGCAAAGAAAAAAAAATCATGAATGACCGAATTCTTTTGTAAAATAGGGTATATAAATCAAGAGAGAAATTTATTTTACAATACTTAACTAACATGAATTAATGCAAGAAACAAAAATGGAGGGGACAAAAAGAACAAGAGAAAAAGGTGATGAACACATTTACCTGATATGAGAAATATGAAAACAAAATTACAAACCCAAAGCTATGAACATTTAAATGTCAGTTAGAGATCGTTAAAAAAAAAGAAAGAGGCAGCCGGGCATAGTTTTAGAACTTAAAAAGTATATCTAAAACCAGATGCAAAAGTCCACAGGAAAAAGAAAACAAAATAGAACTCAAATGAAAAACAAAAAGAATCTTCATGACTCATGCATAATCATAATCGTATATATCCAACCAAACACACATATGGCGCCATCAGTGATCACACTAGCCGCATAAAAAAGGTTGGCGCAAACTAAACCATGGTCCTTGGAAACACTGAAATTAATCCTCAGACATACACAAGAAATCCCATTTGAGAAAACAAAAGGCTTATTTTATTTTTAATTATTACGCAAACGGAAGGGTTAATTCACAAAACCACCATAACCTCTTTATTAAGCTATCATAAACCAACCTCTTTTGCGCGCACACACACAGGAAGACCTTACAGAAGTTAGCAATAGAGTGTGGAACTGAAATGATGCAATGGTGGTGGAGCTTATGGGTAAATGGAATTGAATTTAAAAAGAAGAAAAGAAAGGCATGGTTGTTAATGAGTTAGTTGTAACGGATGGAAAGTAATGGTGTTTGATGCATCAGTACTTTGCATTTATGACAATATATTATACTAAACCAGACACTACAAAATTTCACAATATACATATGCTTGTCTTTCCATTTGGACAAACGAACAAACAACTCAAGCAGAACACAAGAAAGCCGGAATTTTTTTATGCCTTACCCTGAAGAAAACAAAAAACTTCCATTCAGCCGACCCCGGTACAACTATTACCCTTCTGGGCTACTTTGAGTTGAGCACCTCAGCCATTGGAAACCAAAATTATATCTCTAGCATTATGAATTTGACGGAGGAATTATATAGGTTTGCAAATCTCATCAATGTGACCATTTTAACAAAACAATAAAAGTGACAATTTATATGAGGAGGACTTATTTCTTATCCAGGCCAAAATAGCTCTATTAAGTTAAAACAATACTTTCTCAAAAAAAAATATATATATATATATATATATATATTACAACAACAGTATTTAAGCTAATCAACATTTATATAGCTAAGCAATATATTAGTAGAATAGTAACAACAAATAATAACTATATAATAATATGTAAAAAGCACATAAAGGAGGATGTCTGGTTCTATTGGGGGCATGGTATCATTAATTAGTACCGGTGGACCCAATCAAAGTAATATCAAATACCAAACATTGTCTTTAGTCTTCACTTTCGATCAGAATAATATAAATGGCCATGCATGACGTTGCATGCTATAGTATTATATTAAGGACTAAACTATTTTCTCTCTCTTTTTATTTTATTTTATTTTATTTTATTTTGATAAACTAAACTATTTTATTACTCTTTGTTGTTTTCTTTATGATTCTTTGGCTAAAGATCCGGTGGATTTTGTTGTTTCTTTGAGCTGGGGCCAACCAAGAATGAAATATTAAAAATTGCGTCCCAATTAAATTGTATGAAATTTCAATTTTGAGTGCCTAGCAAACTCAATATAAAATTATCCAAAGGGCTTTCATTCGGCCATTTTATAATTTGGATCCATCCAATCCATCACTAAAAAAAGGGCCTTTCATATATGGCCACTGTATAATATTGGACCTAACCATCATCTATCAAAACTGTTAACCATCTCTCTATAAAGTGTTTGATCATGGCGTATGGCCACTTTCATAACATGGACCAGGGCAAGTTTGAACGATCTTTTGTTGGTATGAGTGGATTCTATTTCAATTCCACTTTTCAAAATAGGATTCCATAGGTCCTTCCCACAAAACATATCCTAGTTGTATTAAGTAATATATTTCTTGAATAAAACTATATTTCTTGAAGTTGCATAGTTTAAATTTCAGTAAAGTCACCAAACTCCCAGAACTACATTTCCACGCAGGTAAAGGGCTATAAATCACTTATTCATCACAAGCCAATCTCAATTCTGGAAATTTATTGGAAAACAGCAAATACAACAATCATGTTTAACCAGTCTAATTACAATGATTTGCAAAAGATCAGAATTTGGATAGCAATCTAATTACCAAAATTAAATCATGTTTAACCAATCCAACAAAGTTCAACACTTTCAGGCCCAAAAGTCAAACCAGTCAAAAACCTTTGAAAAAAGCACTCCAAAGACCAAGTAATTTAAATCATCCAATAACACTTTTCAGCTAAAAAAATTTCTGAAAGAGCAAACATCTATTAAAACTTAAAAGCTGCCTCAAAGAACAGACTTGGTTCTCAAGATCCACCCATATTTCACCTCAAATCATTTGATCCGTAAAAAAATAAAAGTAATAATAATAATAATATGAATAGGCTCCTTCAAGTCCAGAATCTACACTTGTCCATACACAGTACATATCAAAACCCAAAACACATTCCACAATCCAAAACTACAGAAATAAAATAGCACAAATAAGTCCACAAACCTGAGATTTATGAGACGAAAAGAGGTAGAACACTAAAAACAGTAAACCCAAAATCCCAAATCAAAAACATACAAACAGAGCACACATTACACTCATTCACATCTACATACATGGCCACATACCCAGAAGAATAGCAATACCCAAACCCATGGCCAAACAACCATAAACACACGCACACACCCAACACAACCGAAAGAGAGATCGCAAGAGGAAAAGAGAGGTTCTGATCTCTGATGGCTGAGAGAGAGAGCTATGAGAACGAGGTTCTCGGCGGCAGCGGCGGCGTCATTCAGAGGAGGCGATGGCTGCGTGGTGTTGAATACCTTCACTCTTCTCGTTAAGGACTATAAGTTTGTCAAGGACTAATATAATTTTCTCAAAACCACGCATTCTATATTGGTGTAAGCAATCATCATTTTATGCTTATTGACTTCCTAATAAACAGGGAAGAACTAGTGCTACAAGCACTCAATCCATACACAGGCACATGCCAGTACCACATGGACCACCTAGCAAAGTAAACATAACATGTTGCAGTGCTGATGGGCTCTAAAAGAGAAAAATAAATTCTAAAGAATTAACATACAGAAAAATAAATTCTAGTTTGGAACTTTCACATACACAATCCCACTAAAATTAGTACCAAGCTAAGTCTTGAAATTGTTTTATTTTTGCTTCACGGCTTATATCAAAAGTGAACCAGTTTTGTGATTTGCCAAACACCCCAAAAATTTTACTTAATACGATTTCAACTTGAGCTCAAATTTCCACAAAACGAAAAATAAGACTCAATTCCATAATCATCAATGTTAATGAAATATACATGGCAAAAGGAAAAGGAAAATATAAATCATATATTCTTAAATACTTGCAAATGGAAAGAGATAGAGAAAAAAAAAATTCATACTTGATTCACACAGGTGAGGCGAGCATTATAATGCAAGAGCAAGCTTTTGCTACTACAAGTGGGTGCTACAATTTAAAAAGGACAAAAGTAATGTGTCCAAATCATTCAAAAGCCAAAGATATAAACTCCAAGCAGAAACCAATGCCAAATACAAATGCAAGTTCACAAAATGCACCTTGATTATATAAGGACCCAAAGTATAATGCACATATAATAACATAAGGTATTCCATGAAACTACAACGTATTTAGAATATCCAAAAATTTTACCAAGTAATAAAAATTTGCTAAAAAGTTCCAAAGGGGTGCAAAGAATAGCACAAATAACATCCTTTTTATAAGTTAAGAATAGCACAAATAACATTAAATTAAAGATAGATGCTATCATTGATTGTCACCCCACAAATAACCATCTTCTACCCCATCACCCAGAAAAGGAAAGAAAGAATACATGAAATAAAAACAGCTCAAAACCTGTTTTCAGTTTCCTTCACATTATAAAAATTGAAAATAGTTCTTGATTTTTGCCTAAAAACAGTTATCAAACATATCCTAAGATTCCAGAGCATTTGAGTTTCCTTTGAAATAAGTAAGTAAATAAAAAAGGAACACTTCCAAATGAAGCACAACAGATATTAAAGTAAAATTCAGACAAGACCTAAGATAATAAAACTGTGATGTAAAAAGGTTACCTAAAGTGAGGGTCCTTTTGCTGAATGTCAATAATTGAAGCTGTGACTTCAATTGCCACTAGAAGACATCCTCTACTATGCCATGCCGATATCTAAAACCCCCAAAAATAAAAAAGAATTCAAGTAAAAATCTCAAACTACAATCACTACTGTACAATTAGTTTTAGTCTAGGAAGAAATAAATATGATGGATTTACCATATACTTTACACCATAAACAATTTTTTAGAATATAAAATTTCGAATAAGAAAGCAACATCAATTAACTAATCTTATCAAGGATATAAACTCAAGAAAAAAAAAAAAAAAAAATCATATCAAGTATTAACGCAATCATGTTGGTATTCTTTACCTAAGCAAAATAATGCAATCATTTGCTTAAGGAGGACCAAGAGATGCTTAATTCATCCATAGTCTTAATCAATTGTAACCTTCCAACTCATAACCCCAAAAAACACAAAACCAAAGCAAAAATTCCCATGAGACAATCTGTAATGGGGGACAAAAGAAAATAAAAATTAAACAACCACCTCCCTCACCACGGCACAAAAAGGAGAGGCATACCAGACTTTTCAAAGGCTCATTTACCAAGCAAATGGGGTCCATTACAAGATTTGGGGGTCCAAGAAAATAAACAATCAAAGTCTTTTGCTAATAAGAAACACAATACAAAACAAAATAAGAAACACTTATCAACCACATCTGCATTCATATATCCAGTCAAAAGAATCAGATTTTTACAAAAGATCTTCAACACAAATGAGACAATCTGTAATAAGAAGTTTTGGTAATGTGCACATCAAACACATAATTTGCATTACAATGGTGATATTCATGTGTTTGGTATTATGAGTGATATTCATAAATCACATAATTTGCATTCATGGTGATATTCATGTGTTTGCATTACAATGGTGATATTCATGGGTTTTATGCTTTTACTAGAGGCTTTCTTTATCTAAATTTTGATAATGATACTCATGTGATTTATGAGCTTTGGAAGTGATATTCATGTGTTTATATGTATGGGTTTTGTCTTTGTGGATTTATTTGATGAGTGGATTTATAGTTTTTATAATGGTGGTTATCTAAGTGTGAAGATTTGGGGGGTTTTGGCTTTATAATGTGAAATAAATGGTGAATATAATTTATTATTAATTATTTGGAGCTAGTTAAAAATTCAAATTGTTTGTCTTGGGGAATATTATGATTTTTGGTATTATGAGTCTCTTGTTGATGTGGTGTAAATCTTGTGAGAATTTCTAATTAAGTGTTGAAGTTTTGATGTTAGAGATAATACCTTGAATGATTTATGAGAATAAGTTAGAATCTATGCCTTGTACTCAATTTGTTGAAAAACTTTGGAAGTGAAATACATTATTAATAGATTAAATACTAGGCTTGCCTAATCAAGTGCTTATATGGCAATTCCTAATTTGTAACTAGATACAATTTCAAGTTTTATGCTTATGGTGATAGGTTTGCTTGATATGGTTTAGGTTCTAACTAATCTCCTTTGGAGCTTGAAGAATTAGGCTTTTTGTGAGTTGTAAAGTAAGTAGTTTTTTAATGGGATATTTGGAAAACAACCATGTGCATAAACATTATTTTTGGGTCAAACACATTTTAGAAAATTATTTGTAGAACTATGTTTTCTTAAAAAAGTGTTGTGTTGTGACTCTACTATATATGATTATATATGAAAGCACATCATGTATAGTATTGCATATGGGGAAATGCATGAATATTTGGTATGGAAAAGAAAAGCATATTTGAATTCCTTTGACAGTGGATTTCATTGACTTATGATATTATTTGGAAATACTAAGATGTTTTATCTTGTCATGTATTGTTTGGGAAATTGATAGAAAATCTTGTTGACAAGGAATGAATTTGGAAACCTTACAAACTTTGTGAAAGTTTTGGGTTATTTAAGGTTTTTCGGAAACTACTTGGATATAAACTATGTATTTGAAAGTACATGTAACCTGTGAGCTTTATGTTGTTTTAACTCTATGCTATGTGTGATTTCCCGGTGATCACTTGATTTGGTTTCTATAGTCTTTGTGATAACGAAATCAGATCTAGGTCCGTGCCCTTTTACTTTGGATGGCACATTCTTCTCTGTTGCCCATAGAGGGAAGATGTTCCTTAATTGTGTGTGGGTCAGGCTGTTGTCCATGGGGTCAAAAGGCCACATGCTAAAGAGGTCCTATTTGACGCGTTCTCTTTGTTGCCCATGGAGGGAGAGACAAAACCTTGAGGGTATGGGTGAAGTTGCTGCCCATTGAGCCAAGAGACTACATACTAGAGAGGACAATATCATGCCAATTGTGAATGGGTGGCTCCCCTAACCGATCAATGTGATAGTGTGGTATATTTGTGATAAATTACCTTACATTAGATTTTATGGTTTTAGAATTATATTGTTGGTGTTCATAGATTATACTATATAGTTTCTTGGTATTATTTTGAGAAACTTTGTGTTTCATCATTTAATCATTCTTGTCATATTATTATTGAAAATGATCTTGCAGTATTTAGTTAAAAATTTTCCAAACTAAAACATGTTTTACAAATTGTTCATCATCATGGAACTTCCATTTCCCCCACCTCCATTAATTATACTACTTACTGGGCTCTGTCTCATCCCATTCTTTTAAAAACTTTTTCAGAGTAGGCAACAATCATTTTGAGACAGGTTTTTGTGGCTGGCAGTAGTTAGACTAACTACTGATGGAAGATGGAATTGTGTGATAGAGATATTTAGATGATGTATATCCTAAAGTAGGCTTAACTTATTCTTTTGTATCTAATAGTAGTTGTGACTTTTATTTCCACTGATGGGACAAGTTAATGATGTGTAATTATTTATTCAGACCTCCATTCTTTTATAGCTAATGATCCTTGTAATTATTGCATAGAGCATAGAGCTTTGACTTACTTTAGGAGTATCTTTAAAGAAATTATTATGAATATTCTTGATGTTGGTACTTGATTCTTTGAGATGTTTTTCTCATACTTTGGACCTTTTTGGGTATGGGGTGTGACAACCTTGAGCCTATTGTCTCACAAAGTTGTGTAGTTGCTCTAAGCATGCTTGAGTTTGAAAGATCAAGAAAATCATTTAAGGTATACTCTCTAAACTTGGAATATATTTAAAACATTGGTCTATTTTCAAAAGTGACTGGCAACTATTATTTGTGCAATACCTTTTCATGCATGCTTCCCTTGTGCATTAAATACTTCCAAATTTTGACAATGTAGTCATTGCATCTATGCACATATTTGAAGAATGAGCTGCAATATGAAAAAGAATGAGCTAATGATGAACAAGCATGAAGTTGGGAAGGAAACAAGTGAGGAAAGAAGTAGGAAAGTCAAAAAATTACACAATCATTACCTCTGTTGCATTGTTTTGCTAATTTATGACCATACTTAGTGAACTAATCTGAGTTCATAAGTGTATCACTACTTTACCTAGGATTCTTTATAAGAACATGCTTGTGTGCTTCAAGAAGAGCACTTTAAGCTTACAAAGCTTCTCGTCTGTTTAAAATCCAATAACATGTAAAACCACATCAAGCTCAAACAAATTCACCCCAAACAGACTTCAGATTAGCCATAAATAATCACAAATGCATTGGAAAAAAAAAATAAAACAAAGAAAATCATGGGAGGAGAGCAAAAAAACTAGCAGGGGATTGCTATTCGCAAAACAATGTGAAAGCAGATTGTTGTAACAGAGTTGCATCTACATTTTGTTTTATTGATCCAATCTTAGCATGTTGATCAAAGTACCACAATGTTCCACCTAGTTCCTTGGGTTCCATATAGGTTCTAAAGTAAAAGCTATGTAAGTAGAGCATTGATCTTTTAATATACTTGTGAAAATCTATAAGGGCATTTAAAGAGTGGTGTTAAAAATACTTTGAGGAAAGTCGCAATTATTATCCAAACAATCACCCATAGTTTCCCCCATACGTAGAATCCTCATTGAGACCCAGCATCTAACACTTCATAGGCACTATAGAGATTCTTGTTATCATTTTGTCAAATAAAGAGTATTCTCCAATAATTGAATAACAAAAATTGATATTTCAAAAACCCTAATTTTGAACTCAACAAAATTAAAATTGGGGAAAAAAAATCTGAATGAAGATTGAAAAAAAAAAAAAAAACCCAAACACACAAAATTGAAATTTTTAGTTTGAATTGCCACAACCACCATTCAATTTCAATAGCACAATGGGTCTTTCAAATCAAAACCCAATAGTTTAATCTGCATAAATCAAAAGGCTATTTTAGAGCATCTCACTTGTGTGAAGATAGCTATAGCAGTGGTGGAGCCGCTGATAGTGTAGCTCAGTCATGGAAAAAAAATTGAAACTCCAAACTAAAGAAACTGTAGAAATTGAAACCCCAATAAATAAATCAAAACCCTATAGTAACTGCAAAAATCAGAAAGCTACAATATGATTAAAGCACCTCACTTGTGTGAACTGGGGCTGGAGCTCAATGATTCAGTGACTTGGGTTGAGCTCTTGTCATGGCTATGGTGGGTGATGGTAGCTATGGTAGTGGCGGAGCCGCTAATGGTGTGGCATGGGTGGGATGTGGGAGAGAGAAGGAAATTGGGTTTTGGGAGGTTTCGCATATAGCAGGTAATTGGGTTTTTAGAGACATCATGATGTAGCTGTAGAAATTAAATGATAATTGAGTTTTTTAAAAATAAACTTTAAAAATTAAAAAAAATTAATGATGTGGAAATTTGTGAAGGCTCTAAATATTGGTTAGAGGTTTCGATTTTATGCTATATATAGATATATAAATTATACACTCTCCTTAGCAAGATGATCTCCTTGTTCTCTCTTTCTCTATTCCTCGGCTGTCGTTGGCTGATGCTTTCCTCAGAAAGAATTGGTTTGGCATTTTGTTTTGGAAGAGGAGAGTTGATAACAAACTAAGGGTGCGTTTGGATACCGTTTATTTTGCTGAAACTGAAAAATTATTGGTGAAAGTACTGTAGATAAATGTAAAAGTTAATTGAAATAGTATAGTGGGACCTATGAATAATGTCAAAAAGTGCAATGAGGCTCATGAATAGTAGCAAAAATAAGCTAAATAGTGAAATAATTTTAATTTTTAATCCTAACCCAAACACACACTAATTAGAGCCAAAGACCTTGAAGTTATCAAACAAGAATAGTAAAGGTGTTTTTTTTTTCCTCTCTTTTCTTCTGATGCAAGAATAGTAAAATTGATTGCCAAGAATCAGTACTCTCTTAATCAATCAAATGTGTCCATGTAAATAAGTTAAATCAACAGTTTCTCAAAAAAATAGAAAAAAGACTGGGTAATTGTCTCACGTTATCTAAGAAAGTATATTGTGTGTAGAATAACTTGCTTCACATTCCCTTAATAATTATCACGGCTTTTGAGTGGAGTTTGTAGTATGCTTTTGTGTTAGAACTTCTTTCTCTATCTGTTGTGTGTCTATGTGTTTGTTTCTTATTAAAAAAAAGCTAAATCATCAATAACTTCCTTTAATATTTATCCAAATTCCCAAGAAGATGAAAATTTGGCATCGAGCTTACAATTTTTTTTAGGGGAAATCAACCCACCTAAAGTTGCCACTTCTCTAGTGCATTTATAATTAGTGTGTTCTAGTTAATTGAATTTTCAGAAGTAAGATGAATTTCAAAGTACCAGCTCAGCATAATAAAGTGCATCCATGAGTATAGAAAAATGAACTTTGGTATCAAACCAGATTTATGCACATATGCATGGTCTCTATATTTAGAAAAATGTAAATAGCTTTTACATAGAAGCTTAGACTGTGTTCAATTATTAGCTACATCATGTTTAGATGCACACATCCAAATGTCGCTTTGAGCATAAGGTAATGGTGTCAAATCTAGTTCCTACCAATCCAGGTTCAAAAAATATGGACATGTATAGAGAGTTTCATTATGTACAAACATTTATGGGAAATAAATAAGTTACTGGTTGTTTCAATTGAGTATTCATATGGAAAATTGGCCATCGTCAGGTACTTTAGCTCTCCATGACTTCTTTAGCTGATGCTATCTGGGCAGGTTGCCTTGGCATTTGGCCTTTCCTGAGTCCTCTACTTGATCTTTTTCAGTGCTAAGAAACTACCTTCGATGTCTCTTTCAAGTATTGATTCTAAGTAAGGTATCGCTTATTAGCAACCAAAAGAAAAAGAAAGAAAAAGGTATCACTTTACTTATGAGCCTTATGTTCCTACCTCCATGTTCGTCTCTCATTAGAGCATTTCCATGATTTTAAAAATTTTAGTATTTAACACTTCAAAAATCTACTTTATCTATTATACCACTCTAGTTTAAGATACTTCAAACATCAAAACTTTTATATTTTTTACCATTTTATTTAAATAATATAAACTACTCATTAAAATAATAATAAAACAACTACACAAAAAACTATAGCAACCACCTCCTCCACCACCCCTACCACCGCTCCACTTGCCATAACCACAATTGTAGCAACCACAACCCACCATAGCCACCACTACCACAAGTCACAGCAGGCAACCACAACCACTTGCAGGAAGAAAAGAAAAAGAAAAAACCCAAAGTATAACCAAAACCATCCACCAAAATCACAACCAACCACCACCCAACCACCACAAAAACAACCAGCCACTGCAAAAACAAAATTTTAGACAAGCACTCACTGGTGACTGATCTAACCCACTACAAGAAGAAAAAGAATAAGAAAAAAAAAAAAAAAAAAAAAAAGCAAAACCACAAACATTTAGCAAAAACAACTAGCCATCAAAACAAAATTGTAACCCAAAGATCCAACCCACGCACTCACTGATCACACCATCGTGCCTCCAAATCAAACCCACAAATCACCACTACCGTGACCCACCATCAAGACCCACTGAAAAAAATTGGAAGGGAAGTAGCTTCATTGGTTCAAATCCAAGTCGTGAGCTAGCTTCAAGCGGGGAGCCACAAGGAGATTGATTTTAGAGAGCGAGGAAAAAAATAAAAAAAGGGAGGAGAGGAAGAGAGGAACGGCAGGTCTGAACAGTGAAGAAGGAAAGAATAAAAAAAGAGAGATAAAATATGTTTTTTAAAGAGAAGAAGAAAGAGAGAAAGCTTCAAAATAATTTTTTTTTATAAGATATAGCCACAGTGCGCTCTCAAAAATGAGAGTACACTGTGGTAAGATGGCAAATTTTTTAGCATATGCAAGTTTTGATGGAGTTAGTTTTTTGAGTTTCAGATACTAAAATTTAAGTTTTAACATTTTTGCAATCCTTGATAAGGATGCTCTTAATATAACAACCTCAACACTACGTACAGGGCAGCCAACTTGATTTCCCATGCTTGTATCAAGCACATTGAACTTGATTATCACTTTACTCGTGCTTATCCTATCTGGAAACCATCTTGTTTAGTTTTTTCCCTTTGCCAATCAGAAACTATAGATCTCTTCACCACAAGATTACTATGAGATTCTGCATTAAATTTGCAAAGAAGTGTTAGGCAGCCCCTTGATTGATTCTATATTACATTCTTACATTATATTTAAGCTACTATGTTACATATATTTAGACTTTTATTTTGTTAGAATAAAAAAGGAATCAAAATTATCATATAGGAATAGACTATCAATTGAAAGTTAGAATGAATTCAGAGACAATCTAGTTGCAATATGAAGTTTTGATCGGCACTCAGGGCAGACCCTACCACTATGCTAAATATATATATATATATATTATAATCAATTAGGCCCCAAATATTAGCTAATAGATAATTTTTTTTTTTTTTAAGTAATGCATTGGACAGTTGGACACACCAAAATGTTAAAATAATTTCATAGCATTCTTAAATTAACATGTTAACTATTCACACATAGACTCACCACAATCTCTAATATAATTTTTTTTTAATCATATTATGATTCATTATAACACATGACATGTACTACACTACTACATATCTGAACATTAAGGTAAATGTTGTGTGGTTTTATTTATTTATTTATTTTTTTTTTTTGACAATTCGATAATTACAATTGGGGAGGGGAGAGTTAAACCATAGATGTCATTGTCAAGTGAATTTACATAATAAAACTTTTTGTCTTAAATTACTAAACAACCTCTATATTCCCTCCCTTTCTCTTAAGTAATGTGGAGCTTTTGTATACTACTTGTCATAAGTAGAATAATAATAAGTAGATTTAAAGCATTTACTTCTTTGCTGAACCGAAACTTCATTGAAAAGCAAAAAGTTCATATCATAAACATTATCTATATGTCACTTTTGTCATAAGTAGAATAATAAATCTTGTTGCTTCGCTCAAATTTATATTTTTTACGCTAATTTTACTTGTAATAATAAATCTTTAGAGTTTATGCTAAAATTTTTGGTGCAGGGAAATCTAGCAGGGATGTCGCGAGTCATATCAAGTTAATGGAATTAAGGCTGGTGAACCTAAGGTACAATGTTTTTATTATTAGGTATTTAGTAGAGCTTACCACTTACTAGTGTAGTAGTGTGTACGGCGTTTTTGGTAAGATGTTTGAAGTTCAAAGTTAGTGTTGATATAGAAAATTGATTTTGTTTTTGTAATATTTAGGTTCCAAATACTCAACTAATGGATGAGGGTGACAAGCTGCCTTCGTCTCTGTAGCGAGTGTTGCAATCTATGGCAGGTAGAAAGTGGGGGCATTTTCTCATGTGCAACATCTAAGATTCAATTCAAATGGAAACAATAAATATTTTTTATTGACAATTGACTTTCTATGCTCTAAACTAGAGTTTGCAGCATTTACTTATATTGTGAATTGTCATACATATTAGGTTTCTCCCATTGTCAATTGTCGAAGCCAACTGATGTACTTACTTTTATTTCAGCAATACAAAAAGACTAGCCTGTAATAGACCCTGAAATTACAGCAACACAAGTTGGATTTCTTCATTCTTGTAAACAATATATAACAATCTGAATGATCATAGATCAGATGTGGCGACTCAGAGCAATCTCAGGTTCCGGAACTTGAGCCGAGAGAGGATCTAGCTAGTTCTAGCCATTAAACGCTCCAAGAATTCCAATTTAGCGCCCTCTTGTTTTGTTGTTATTATTTCCCTCGGAGGTGGAAGTTGGATTTGTGGGCGTGTCCTGAAGTGGGAAATAAGAATTCTCAAGTTTGATCCTCTTTTATAGTGAGAGTAAACAAAAACAAAACCCAAAAAGAGTAACTTCTATAATGTAGACAATTCCTTTCCTCAATCTCCAATAACTTTAATAATTTCAAATCTTCAATCTTGTTAGTATGTTACTAAGCATTAATCAATAACTAAATATTTTAACTCAAAGGTTTTAAGTTCTGTCTACTATACTATAAATGAATTTTCAGTGTTTCATAAAGACAAAGTAGAATAGTCTAATAAAAAGATAAGATATCACTTCTTTATATAATAATCAATCATCAATAGCTATATATATATATATATATATATATAATATGAGACCTCATGCGGGAGTGTATGAGATCCTGCTATATGGCACTCTAATTTTTCATTCAGTCTTTTTAACCTCTTTTATTAAGTTTTTTTTTTATTGTTACCCGATAAATTATAGGAATTTCTTTTTACTATTATATAAAATATTGGCTGCTTTTAACAATTAGCACAAATATTATTCTATACAAAATGGGCTACCTTTTAAAAACAAATCAAATTTTATGAAAAGCCCAAGCCTCGTTATTATTTTACATATGCTATCCCAAGTATGATCCTTCCTATGTGTAGGTCAAAGCCAAGACTCTTACCCACTTACAAACTCTCTTCCACCTCTCCCATGTGCAAATGATACTTCTAGAAAATTTCATGCTCATGAAAGCATGTCTTCGTTTTTCTCAATTCAATTCAATACATTTTTGTTTGCTAATAATGTTCTATGCAATTTATGTAAGCAAATTCTCTTTGTTATCGACTAGTGCAACAAAAATATATATAAATCTTAAGATTCTTGAGGAGGCTAAAATAATTTACAAATGCATATTTTTTAAATTATTAATAATAAAAAAATTCTCATAAATATCATATACTATCTCACAAAGTACCATTTACATAATATTTTCTTTAAAAAAATTCAATGATAGAAATGGTCAAAAACTTGGTACTATTCAAGAAAGATAAAAAATATGTGCAAAACAATTTTCATAGGAGGATTTTTCTTTAAAGAATATGAAGACAGTAGAAGAGATCAAATGCATTGAATGGGATCCTACAAAATAGGTTTATTAATCATTTCAAATTATACTCATCATTTACATGAAAAAATAATTATACATCATACTACTTACATTAAAAAAAAATTCATATTAACTTCAAAGTTCATTGCACATGGTATGAATTGCTATGGTATTGCAACAACCAACATTGATACAATGACGAGTTGGTATTACATTTCATGTGTGTGTTAAGAACTCATGGGTAGAACTCACCCTTGAAAATTGGCTTGTAAGGGGAGGGTGCCTAAAAGCTTATAAACACATGTTTAAACTTGCACTTAATCCATAAGGGACATTAGGATCATAACATACCACCATGCTTTGTAACCAACATCCACGACGGCTCACTTTAGCGACACTAACCTGATGGTAGCCCTTTCTCTTTTTGATGGCTTCACTTACCTATCAATAATTTTAATCTAGCCTCTAGGTTGTCCTTCCGAGATCTGACCACAAAGCCGCAACTCATTTGATCCCATACTCAATGAGTCGTTCGATTACTCGACATGGTGGTTGGCTTTGATACCAAATGTTAAGAACCTATAGATAGTACTCACCCTTGAAAATCGGCTTGCAAAGGGAGGGTGCCAAAGAGTTTAAAAATACATGGTTAAGCTTACACTTAATCTATGTGGGATATTAGGATCATAACAGTGTGCTTTATGGAAAGAATGTCAAACCACAATCAAGATCATTTTGGTGTGCAAAATGTGAAATAAAACAAATCTCTCTATCTCAAAGTTAAAGGCACTCACACTAACCACTTACTCTCCAAATATTTATAATATATTCATCCCACTATAAGTATTATATATATAATTGCAAACTACTTCAAATACATGATTCAAATTAAAGTTTTTGATGCAACTAACAAACCAACTTTTATTTATATTTGATCAAAATGCTGAGAAAATCCTAAATAAATCTACAAGAGATCTTGCTAAAAAACAAACTGAGGTACAACTTATTTAAATTATATTATTGTACAACTTTTGATCATAATATATATTAAATGTATTCCTCATATGCAGATTGATATTAGAAAAGGAATTCCACATGATTTGAAGCAAATTTTAGGAAGAAAATACATTTTCCTACTTCATTTGAATGAATTCAATCTAAAAGATGGTTTTGAAAATTATATAGTTGCTGAGATTTTTGATGCCCCTTCAAATGACAAAAAGGTGCAAAAGAAAAAAAAAAAAAACACACACACACACACACAATCTAATATGCTAACTCTTTTGCTACACTATTCCTTATATGCAGATTGATATTAGAAAAGGAATTCCACATGATTTGAAGAAAATTTTAGGAAGAAAATACATTTTCCTACTTCATTTGAATGAATTCAATCTAAAAGATGGTTTTGAAAATTACATAGTTGCTAAGATTTGTGATGCACCTTCTAATGACAAAAAGGTGTTAAAAAAAAAAACACATTAATAAAGTAACAAAAAATAGTTTATAACTTTGCTGCTATGCAATTCCTTATAAAGTAACAAAAAAAATATAAAATCATTTGCAAAAAACAGTCACATCACTAAAATTTAATATAAATGCATATACCTACGCAAAATCTTAGCGACAATTCCACAAGTCTAAACTTTTTTAGATTCAGTCAAGAATCTTCCAATTCCAATTTATTAATAATTAACACAAATGATGCAATAAAAGGAAAAAAATGGTGAAATCTCAAACTTGAACAAATAAAGATGGACCAAACTTCAAATGTGAAGATAAAGAAATAGATGATGATAATATACCCCTTAACAAGATTTACAAGCATCACCATATTGCAAAAACAAAGCAAAAAAAAAGATTTCGCAATGAAGCTTTTTATTACATCATATAATAAAGATCAATAATATGGAATTAATTAACATGATTTTATCATCTTTTATTATACATTATTACTCCAAAGTTGTTTATTTTATTGCTCATTACTTGAACAAAATATTTATAATGGATTTTAGTGTGCAATTTATAATTATTACTTCTTATGATGAACTAATTACTAACAAAGTTTTATAAAGTAATATGCTATTATATATGTACAACATTCTCCATTAAAAAATTTACATAAAGTATTATAACATTATCTATGCATTGCACAAGCAATTTACTAGTAAATAATAATAATAATAGTGACTTACTACTCAAATTAAAAATCTATGTTAAAATGAGAGAGAGAGAGAGAGAGAGAGAGAGAGAGAGAGAGAAATCAAATAACTGAATATCTTAACCCAAAGGTTCTAAGTTCCATCTACTATACTATAGGTTGATTTTTAGGGTGTTTCATAAGGAGAGAGTGGCATAGTCTAATAAAAAACTAAGACATCACTTCTTTATAATAATAACAATAATAACTCATTACTCAAATATCTTGTACTATAATTATAGTGTGATATTTGTTTGTTTTTGGTAGTTCTAAAATTAACAAGATATTGATGAATACTTCAATGAATAAAATTTGGCTCTAAACATATATGTAATTATCTTTTTGAATCCATTACGTAGTGGTTTTTAAGACTACCTATGTATATTATATAAACAAATTATATGACTCATTAAAAAAGTCATGTGATTAAAATTATACTTATATGATTTATTCAATTGCCCCACAGTAGATTGGAGAAAGAGCTCCAAACCGGTTTTGAGCCCAACATTTTCCTACATGAATATGATGTACCTAATTTACAAATCTTGTATAATTTTTAAATAAAAAATGTATTTAAGGATGGTTTTACTTTTACCTTTTATTTATTTCCTTTCTCTTATATATGAGAATCCTAGACATTTTTTTTAATAAAAGAATTCTGATATCTTAATACGTTATTCTAGTTGTGGTTGCATCAAATAGATGTTATATCTTTCTTCTTCTTTTTTTCTCTTTTTTATGTGCACATTAAAATTAATAATATATTTTATTCTTATAATAAAAATTCCATTACCAAGTTTTCAACACATTAAAATAAAAGTTAATAAAGAAATTTATGAGTTTTATCTTTATTCTAATGAAATTTAATTGTTTAATTTGAATTATATAGATGAAATATTTGCTTTGTTTTGTACGGTATGTGGTTCTTTTTTTTTCTTTTTTTCTTTTTTTAAGAAACACACACATGGAGAAAAGGTTATGGCTTACAAAAGCAGTACCTATATAGAATACATTGCTCAATAAGCAGTAATGGAATACGGCAGCGTAAGAAAGATTGCTATCTTTTTTTATTTTGGGTGGTGTTCAGTTTTTTTTTTTTTTTTGGTGAGCCTTTACTTATTGTAAACTTGTAATCATTGAGCAAGAAAAGAATGTCGGTAACAAAAGCAAGAATCCAATCTTCGGCTTTAAAAAAAAAAAAAAGTATTTTATTACTTTAGTTATGGAAGAAGAGGTCAAGTTACACGAGGTATGATGAATAACTTTAAATAATATTACAATTTACAACTTACACCATTTAATATTTTTTTTATCACATGCAAATTTTAAAAAATCAACTGTTGAATTAGATTTTCTTCTTATACCTTCCATGATTCCAAAATTTCAAAATGATCAAAAAAATAATAATTATCTCATCTATAAAATTTAATTTTCAAAATATTAAATTTGGCATAGTAAATAAGTTGAATTTAATAATTGAATAGTAAATAACATTAATCTATTGATATGAAATTTGGCTTGCGTGTTAGCTAGGAAGATACAGATCATGTAAAGAAATGATAGAATTCGAAAAATATTAATCTCATAAAAAACTATTTAGTGGTATAATATTGCTTAAAAAATATTGGATAACGTAACATTGCGATTTATGAACTCTAAAGACTAATTTTTTGTTTCTCAAAGAAAAAACAAAATTATGAAAATATAAATGCATGCGGATAAAACATGTGTATTAATAGTCTTGTTCTTATATTTGGAAATAATTTTTACTTTGAGAAATCCAAATCTTTTGAATTAAGAAAATATATGCACACTTATTTTGTTTTTCCTCATGAGAGATGGAGCCCATAATTATTGAAAATTTGAAAGGAAGAGTGGAGAGAGCAGAAACTAATGATGGGAAAAAAAAAATATATATATATATATATACATACTGAGAAGAAAAGTACTCACAGCTGTTGGCGGATGAATTTTGCGAGCACCTCAGCAGCTAAAGGGAGGCCCTGACAGTAGTCTCCCTTGATTTCATTCCTCAGTTTCTCCAAGTTTGGATTTTCGAACCTTATCATGGGCATGGCCGTGGGGTTTTGACATATAGTATCAACCAACATGGCCCAGTGATTATCTTTATCTAGATGATCTGTTTTTATATCCCCAAACGATCTTCTAATATTGGATACAAATATGGACCAGCAAGCCTCTTCGGTTAACGGCTCTAACTTAATAATATTGTCACCCGCCATATGCTCAGCCACTTCCAGACTCGTTGTGGTAACGACAAGCGCAGCAGAATCAGACAAAAAGTTATTCCAATCTATATTCTTTATTGAGCGTTCATGACTGCGGCGGCACACATCATCCAATATTATCAACTTTCTTTTGAGATGAAAAAAGTCGGAGTATTCGTTAATATGACACCGTAAAGTAGTTTCATCTACATCTATATCCGTTAAGCAAATCCACAGCGTATTTGGAAACTCCTTCTGCAATCTGGGTCTGCTCAACACATTTTTCACAAGCGTGGTCTTACCCACGCCATCCATGCCAACAATCCCGATTGTCAATAATTCTGAACTCTGATTCAGGAGCATGCTCTCAAGCTTGTCAGCCTGCTCTTGAAACCCAATGTTCTGATCCATATAATTAATTTCAGGATACGTATGTCGAAATTTGATGAAATTTTCGTATTGAATTTCGTCCATTTTTTCTTCATTTAGTGGCAGCGGTAAAAATTTGTCAAACCGCTTCCTCATTTTCCTGAAAAATATTTGGTCCAGAAGAAGAGCGATGAACTGTAACAATTTCTTGTTTCCCCGCTTGCTCTTTTTCTGTGCAAAAATTCGGCACTCAGCGTGTAAAGTTGTAATTTACAACTGTGTTTTTGTTGGCTTTTATTCCGTGCCAAATTTGATTGTAATTATTCTCAATCGTTTAAACCCTGTATTTGTTGTGGGATTTGTTGTAAGGGTTGTGTGATAGAGAGTGTGTGTGAAGACTCAAGCTTTTGAAGACTGAAGAATTCTCGCGGGTATCTCGCTACTTAGCATCCCGCGAAATGGTGCATGTGCCCTACACGTGTTGGAAGCTGAAGAGTCATGCCAGGCTGTCATTTTCGCGAGTGTCTCGCTGGTAAGGCCTTCCCGCGAGACAGTCGCGAAACTTTCTGCCTGGAGAATTTTAATGAGTGACCTTTTTACCCTTCACCCACTCTATATATATACCCTCATTACCCACATATGTTGGTGTGGCTATTCAGAAAGAAAAACCCTAGATAGGTTTTCTACAACTCACCCACCCATCTTTTGAGAGAGAGCTACTCCTCCTTAGTGAGAAATCATTATAGCCTCTTCTCCATCCCTCTCCTATTATCATACCTTGAGAGGAGATTTATACCCAAACACAACCCACACACATTCAGAGTGTAGAGAGTGTTTTGGAGCTATTGGGAAGCATTGGAAGAAGCCAAGGATGGCAAATGCAACATGGAGCTTGTTGCGGGATCCGGAGAGCTAGACAAGACACGGTTCCGAGAAGCCTTGTTGGAGTAGGAGCTTGGAGGGCTTAGGTACATCGGGTAGACTAGGCTTGGAGGGTCTCTTGCTAACCCATGTATCCCAACTGATTGTCTAGTGG
Organism: Quercus gilva; assembly: GCA_023621385.1. NCBI lineage: Eukaryota > Viridiplantae > Streptophyta > Magnoliopsida > Fagales > Fagaceae > Quercus > Quercus gilva. The sequence goes on along the minus strand of CM042476.1, from coordinate 78,872,940 downwards.
ATCGATTTCCGCTTGGAGGGCGGCGGAGAGGTTTTTCGCCGAGTTCTTCGGTTTCCTCTTCGAGAACACGTCTCGGTGTTTTCTGTGTTTGCACCCTTCTTCCCTACTCTTGTTTATTTCATTTTTACTGCTGTGTTGCTTTAAATATGGATTAGAGTAGTTGTATTGCTCATACGCTTGTGTTTACACTATTCCGCACTTATCATTAAGTTAGTGTAAAATCAACCAAGCCGTAACTTTAATTTGGGGGTCTAAATAGCTCGTGTGTTTTCAACACGATTTGACTCTCTTCAATTGGTATCAGAGCGGGTACACTTGTTTTGGTTTCATTACCTAAGTGTGATCCTTGACCCCTTGTGTTTATTTGCCATGGATTGTGCTATGTATGCCTCTTTGTATGATTTGGTTGGTGATAAATGTAACATGCCATGTGTTTGTGAAAATGCCTCTATGAGTGATAATCCTCATAATTGTGATGCTATGTTACATGAATCTTTGGGTGTTGTTGATATTCCTAATACCAAACTCTTAAAGAAAAATGCTAAGAAATTTCAAAAGGATTTGAGCAAGTTATTTTGTGAAAAGGATGATTTGATTGCTAAGCTCAATGAATCCAACAAATTTGTTGAGAAATATAAAAAACTTGCTGAAATTTCTCTTGAAAAGCTGAAAGAGTTTGAGTGTTTGAATATGGACTTGGATGCTAAACTTGTTTTATCTAACAAACTTATTGATGATCTTAAATCTGAAAATGAATCTCTTAAGATGCATGCCAAGTGTTTGATTGCTGAACCTATTGTTAAAAAGGATGAAAATATATGTTGCAATCATGTTGTGGTACCCGATTTTGTGTCTAATGTGTGTTTTGCATCAAAGGACAAATCGGTGTACATTCCTCCACATAAAAGAAATCAAAAAGTGGAGAGAAAGGCTCTTAAGCCACAGCCTCTGTTTAGGTCTCAACCTAAGGCTTTAGATGGATCTAAGTTTGTTCCAACTTGCCACCATTGCGGTGTGATTGGTCATATAAGGCCTCAATGTTCTAAGTTGAAGAGAGAACAAAACCAAGTTGTTAGATCCATTCCCAAAAAGCCTAATGGACCTAAACACATTGTTTGTCACCATTGTGGTGCTTTTGGTCATCTAAGACCTCATTGCTCTAAGTTTCATGCTCTTAAAAGAATTAAAAGAAAAGAGAAACTTGAGCCTCTTGGAAGTTGTGCTTTGCATGATAAACCGGATTTGAGTGAAAATAGCATGTTGTTAAAGAAAGTGTTTAATACTCTTAACTCCTTGACTATGTGTATCTCCGGTTCTCATTCTTTCAACCCTCGTCTCGCTTCTCATGAGACACTCATTCCAAACAATTGTTCCGTTTGGATGAGGAAGGGTTCCTATGGTTGAGCTCTTACTCTTTTGGTCCTTGATCTAATTCTTTCGATCTTTGTAGGACCTTTCATGCATTGAATGTCATATCTTCATGCATTTGTGCATTTTGCATTTATTTGTATGCATTGCTTTTGTTTTGATCTTACTTTTTTGTCTTTATTTTGTGTGTGTAAAAAATCCAAAACCACATAAAAAGTGAAAAATTCAAAAAGTTTGATCGTATATGTTTGAGCACATTTCATATGTGAGTTTGGCCTAGTACCCTCGTACTAATGGCGTAGTGCATTTACGAGCTTAGCTTGTTATGTATGCACCTATTTCTATGTGGAAGAAATCTTGAAAACTATGTGTGACTGTTGTAAATAGATCTTCAAACTTGTCATGAATGATTGGTCAATAGTCTTGTTGGTCTTGATACTTGCATAGACTTGTGTCTATATCTCTTCCCACTTTATTTTTATGTTTTTGCAAAAAGAGCTCACTAAATGTAAATCTCAAAATGAAAAGAGATATTGAGCTGCAAAAGCCTGTCGCACATACTAGTATTTGACTAGGAAAAAGGGAAAGCGACTCTTTTAATGTAAATTTTATGGTGCTAAAAAGGCCAAAGGCTAATCATCAATGTTGAAATATCATAAATTTCAAGCACCTATCTCAAAATGAGATGTTATGTCCATACAAAATAAAATGGACCAATTGTTATGCTTTATGTAGAAGCCAAATGAAAAGCTTCTAAGTTATGTACTCATTGTGTGGGAGGTCATATATACTCATTTCTATAATAGAGTTTGTCCACTTGATTTCGTATCAGTTGTGTATGACTCGTTTGAATTGATCATTGAAGCTTCGCTCTGGTCTAAGGACTATTCCACACTTGATTCCCACACACAACACACAAGTTTAATGTTCAATGAATGCCTATTTCATTTGTGTGTTTGTACATGCTCAAATGTGATGTGTGTGTGCTCAACCATATGTGGTTCAAACCAAAAAGATTTTTGTTCTTTTTGTTTGCTTTTGGAAGTGATTTGTATCACCCATGTTTTTCAAAGTTTTTAGAGTGTTTTTGTGTGAAAAACATGTTTTTTGGGTGTTTTTGTGTCCTATTTCATGTATGGGCTCAACTGGGAGTTAAATGGTCCAATTTTAAAGATTTTTCAGCTTTGGACAGAGAGTTTCGCGAGTGTCTCGCGAGTAGCTCGCGAGTAAGGCTTACCCGCGAAAATTTCGCGAGTACTTTCGCGAGTCAGCTTCCCGCGAAAATTTCCAGATCAGCTTTTTAAAGGGCTTTTCGTGGGTCTTTTGTTTTAAACTTCTCCCATCTTCTCCCAAACCCCTGTTTTAAGGTTTCAACATCTAAACCCAACTAATTTGAAGTGTTTTACATTCCATAAACATCTCTAAGGTAATCTTTAACTCTTTTCATTGATTTTGATCCTTAGATTACGTTTTTGGGGTTTTATGTTCATAGTTGGGATTTTCTCAAATGGGAGTTGGAAAACTTATTTTCTGTCAATCTTTTTGATTGGGCTTTGTTTTAAATGATGATTTGGTTTGGTTGTTGGCCCCTTGTGGCAAAAATAACATGTATTTAGGCAAGTTTTTCATATGTTCTTGCATTGTTCATCATACATGTGTAGTGTGTGCACTCTAAGTGTTTGATAAAATGCCCAAATGGCATTTTCTCGTTGTTTTGGACTCCGATGAGTTCCAAACTTTGGGGATCACCATAATTATTCATGTTTATCATGTTTTGATCATTGGTGGTGTGTTTTGTACACTTTGCCCCTTGGGTGCCTTGCTCATGCATTAGTCATGTATCACACATGCACACTAGATGCATTTTGCTGCACACACTCTAACACTTGACATGTTTTTGCATTCACTCATGCTAGTTAAGTCTTTTTAGACATTTTAGCACATATAACATGTTCTTATGTCCATGTCATGCCTAGGTCCATATCATGTTCCATCATCCTTAGCATGTCATGCTCTTTATGCTTTGTAGCATTTTTTAATGTCTGTATTATGTTTGAGCTTCATTTTCTCATTCATTTTGCACTCCTCATGCATCATCTTCATATCTTCTTTTCTTTCCCTCATTCCTCTTGATTAATTGTCTATTCGTGACAAAAAGGGGGAGAGTATCGTCATTTCTATATGACTCATGTGCACACTCTTAGGGGGAGAAATTCTACTTTGTGCACATTCTAGGGGGAGAAAGCCATAGGGGAGATGCATATGCCAAGGGGGAGAAGACATTCTTTTTGAGAAAACCTTGATTTACTTCATGCTTGTTTTCTCGTTGCTTTATGATGCTTTGATATGCTTTGTTGCTCTCATTGCATTGTGTTTATGCGTTGGACATGCTTTTATCCTTATGCTATTATGCTTTATTGGTTGCATGTTCGAATGATCACTTTCTTTGCTATATGATCATTGTAGTCATTTCCATATGACTGTTTTGGTGTTTGATCAAGTTGCTCACATGTTTCACATCTTGATTACTTGATCGCAATTTACTTGTTACATTATACTTGTCCGTTTATTACTTGCTTTACCCTGAGGGTCTAATGTGTTTTGTGCAAGTGTTTCAGGTTACAGGTATATATGTTCCAAGTTCATCACAACTCCTATGATTCATGATAGGGGGAGTGATATGATAGGGAAGTACTTTATATTTTGTACCCATGTTGCTTTTGTAAGCTTTAAGGGTTTGTTTCATGCAAGTTTTGTAGGTCTTTGTGGTTTGTGCCATGCATTTGCAATATCTTGCCTATGCAACCTTCATGCATGTTTACTTGTTGTTCAATGTCATGCATTCTACTTCAAGTACATCACTCTTGTGCCCATGTAGGATTGTTCCTAGATGCATATACGTTCTATGCATTGGTTGAGTGATGAACACTCTTGTGCCCATGTAGGATTGTTCCTAGATGCATACACGTTCTATGCATTGGTTGAGTGATGAACACTCTTGTGCCCTAGTAGGATTGTTCCTAAATGCAAATACTTTGTGTATTTTGCATTGGTTGAGTGTTGGAGGTGCAAATGATACTCTTCAAATGAGCTTATCATCTTGCATATCCGGATGTTCATTTCTTGTGTGAATGAGCATAGTAATTGCTTGTGTATAGTGATTACTCGTTTGATCTTGCCATGATTTAGTGTTTTCTATTTCATTCTGCTTGATCATGTGCTTTTTGCTCCATATGCTTTTCAAGTTTTCTGCATACAATGATAATATTTTGTTGTTGTGTTTCAGGAGTTACTTGTTCATATGTTTCAAGAGCTTATCAGAATCTAGAATTAGGTGTGAGTGAGTTTTGCCTGTGTTCCCAAACTCACGTTTAAGTCTAGAGTCTGTTTTAGGGTTTTGTCACGGAATAGCCAAAGGGGGAGATTGTAAAGTTGTAATTTACAACTGTGTTTTTGTTGGCTTTTATTCCGTGCCAAATTTGATTGTAATTATTCTCAATCGTTTAAACCCTGTATTTGTTGTGGGATTTGTTGTAAGGGTTGTGTGATAGAGAGTGTGTGTGAAGACTCAAGCTTTTGAAGACTGAAGAATTCTCGCGGGTATCTCGCTACTTAGCATCCCGCGAAATGGTGCATGTGCCCTACACGTGTTGGAAGCTGAAGAGTCATGCCAGGCTGTCATTTTCGCGAGTGTCTCGCTGGTAAGGCCTTCCCGCGAGACAGTCGCGAAACTTTCTGCCTGGAGAATTTTAATGAGTGACCTTTTTACCCTTCACCCACTCTATATATATACCCTCATTACCCACATATGTTGGTGTGGCTATTCAGAAAGAAAAACCCTAGATAGGTTTTCTACAACTCACCCACCCATCTTTTGAGAGAGAGCTACTCCTCCTTAGTGAGAAATCATTATAGCCTCTTCTCCATCCCTCTCCTATTATCATACCTTGAGAGGAGATTTATACCCAAACACAACCCACACACATTCAGAGTGTAGAGAGTGTTTTGGAGCTATTGGGAAGCATTGGAAGAAGCCAAGGATGGCAAATGCAACATGGAGCTTGTTGCGGGATCCGGAGAGCTAGACAAGACACGGTTCCGAGAAGCCTTGTTGGAGTAGGAGCTTGGAGGGCTTAGGTACATCGGGTAGACTAGGCTTGGAGGGTCTCTTGCTAACCCATGTATCCCAACTGATTGTCTAGTGGATCGATTTCCGCTTGGAGGGCGGCGGAGAGGTTTTTCGCCGAGTTCTTCGGTTTCCTCTTCGAGAACACGTCTCGGTGTTTTCTGTGTTTGCACCCTTCTTCCCTACTCTTGTTTATTTCATTTTTACTGCTGTGTTGCTTTAAATATGGATTAGAGTAGTTGTATTGCTCATACGCTTGTGTTTACACTATTCCGCACTTATCATTAAGTTAGTGTAAAATCAACCAAGCCGTAACTTTAATTTGGGGGTCTAAATAGCTCGTGTGTTTTCAACACGATTTGACTCTCTTCACAGCGAATAGGTCATTGAGCTCATAAAGCCATTTCAGGGTGTCGTTGACACTGACCGAGCATACACCTGCCAGAGTTTTCTTCTCCATTTGTCTTTTGATATCTTTAAAGTAGGAAATGTGAGGGAAGTCAGTAGATAATTCTGACTCTGCCTCCAAAAGAGAGTTCAAGAATTTGTCCCAGAGGACGAAGGCAATATCTTCAGCCATGTCTAAGCCTTCCCGCCACAGAGAGCACCTTGTTGAGGATGAGAGAAGAGCAAAATACTTGATGCTTTGCTTCAACCAATGTTTTCACTTTTCATTGAAGAGAGAACAGCAAGACTTGGTGCTTTGCTTCAACCAACACCAAAATGATTGAAAAAATTAGCTAGAACAAATTACATTTTACCTACTTACAGTTTGTCCAAAAAATATTTTGCATTGGCACTCCCTTAAAGTTAGCTTTATTTGTCTCCTGTTACCTACCTCTCTTAAAAATAAAGGTAAATTTGTATTTTTTTCTATTCTTTTATATCTTTTTCCTTTCAAAACATAAAAAACTAAATAAATCAAAAAAAAAAAAAAGGTTAGGTTTTATAAAATCCAGCTTTTCCATGTCTATCAAAATGCTTCTCCTTTTCTGGCGCGGTAGTCTTTCTTGATTGAGATGATCTTGTATGGTGGAATTGTTTCTGATGTTTTGACCCTAATTATCATCAGAAATAAATGTGAATAAGAATTTCTAATATTCTAAAAGTAGGAAACTCCAGAAATTCTACCTCCCTTAATTAATCCCGTCATCCCATACCTCCATTAGAAGACAATGTCTTCTTCTTTTTCTTCATTTCTCCCACAAGTCTCGCTGATGTACCTCGTTTTTGCTTCTCAGCCAGCACTTTTATTCTTTCTGATTTATTACTCCAATGCTAAAAAGGTGGACAACAAAACATTAAGTAAGCCAACCTCTGGAAAAGTCCTTACCCAATACCATTGTCATTCCATTAAATAACAAGTTACTTGTCTGAAAGTTCTCATCTTGTTACGGCCCTCAACAAGCAAAGGAAAAAGCGGAGGTAATCTGTTAATACCCTTGCTCCCGAGAACCTCAACCTTGTAATCAGAAGCATTGATTGGATACATAAAGGCAGTCCCACTTAAAACTATCACTTTTGCTCCCAAAAAAAATAAAAAAAATTAACCCAAAAAAAAAAAAAAAAAAACTTACATAAAAAATAGTGGCCCAGGTTTTCAACTATTCATATATTCCTTGAGTCACTTACATAAATATATATATATATATATAAACAAAAAGTATTTATTGTCTTATATAATAATAAGTTAAAAATATTTTTTTGTTTATTTAAATTAACATACTTACATATATATTGTCTATGGCAGTACTATTTGAAGTATATTAAAATATTAAAAGATAAGAGATTAATTAAATATTATAATAAAAGTATGATTTATTATATATATATATAGAGAGAGAGAGAGAGAGTAAATATGAAACTAAAAATATTTGATCATTTCATTTTTGTATAAAATGAAACGCATTAATAAAATAAACAATTATAATTTTTTACATGTTTATTATAAATTGTGTACAAGTATGATGCAGGAGACATTATATAAATTTTTTACATGTTTATTATAAAATAAAATTTTTTTAAAAAAAAAACATGTATTTTTTTTTATAACCTTTTTTTTTTTTCATATGATAAAAAAGGGTTTTTTTAATATAAAAAATAAAATAAATATTGTACGTATGTGTAATATATGATTATAATTGACGTATTCACTAACTCAAGACGTGTTGTACAGATTAATTATTAAAATAACTGATATATTTTCCAAAGAAATATAATCTCTTTGTTCTCTGTTTCTCTATGCCTCGTTGGCTGATGCTTTCCTTGCAAAGAATTGGTTTGCCATTATGTTTTGGAAGAGGAGAATTTTTTTTGATGCCATTTCAAGAAAGATCGAGTTTACAAAAAGGTCTGGTTGACCATACAACATTGGATTGACATTTTAGTAGCCAATTTAGCTAGGTTACTGACATTACTAATTACAATCTAGTAATCCTTGGGACATACATTGAGTTAGGTTAAAACATTTTGTGCTAAATGAGACCAGTCTGCCAACAATATCCTCTCCGGCCAGCTTGGAGTACATCTCCTGTTGGTGACTTGAACAGATCTCCTACTATCACAGAGGAACAAAAAATGATTTTAACCGAAGTCCCTAGCTTTGATAGCTGCCTCGAGCATTGCTTCCTGGATGGTAACTGGTAATGATTTTGCTTTACAACTTGATATTCCCTGCATTAAGATGTCTCCTTGCATGTTTTTGGCTTTGTCAGAAATACTGAATGATTGTATTGTATTTCTCGTGAAAAAATATACATGAGTGCTTTTATATAGGTGGTATATGAGTGCAGTACAAGTAAGAGTCTAGTACAAGAATGTGTGCTATACAAGTAATCTAGTTGAACCTAAAGCCCACAACACTATACACGTTAACAGCCCTCCTTAAACTCAAGGTGGATGTGAGACCAACTTGAGGTTGTCAACCCAAGTACGAAGACGTCCCTTAGGATGTGACTTGGTAAAGATATTTGCAAGTTGATCTTTCGAGGAGACTAAGATTAGCTTGAAAGCACCATGGACAAAATGATAACGGATAAAATGACAATTGATTTCGATGTGTTTAGTTCATTCATGGAGGACATCACTGTGAGCAATATGAATGGCACTTTAGTTGTCACAATAAAGAGGAATAATAGAGGATGTAGACATACCTAAGTCTTTGAGAAGCCATCGTAGCCAAAGGAGCTCAGATGTGGTATCAGCAAGAGCACGATATTCTGCTTTAGTACTGGAGCAGACCAAATGAGTTTATTTCTTGCTTCACCAAGAAATCAGAGAAGAACCAAGAAGAGAGCAATAACCCATGGTGGACTTGCAATCAATGGGATCTCTTGCTCAATCAGCATTAGAAAATGCACGAAGAATAAGAGGAGACTGAGCAAAGTCGAAAAACCATGGAAGATAGTGCCCTTTAAGTATCGAAGAATGCACAAAACAGCAGCATAGTGAGTCGATCATGGAGCAGACAGATACTGGCTCACCTGGTGAACAGCATAGGAAATGTTTGGACGAGTGACAGTGAGATAAACTAGGCTGCCAACCAAGCATCTGTAAAGAGAGGGATTAGACAATGGTTTTCCTCCTGAGGGAATCAGATACGCATTAAGCTCAACTGAAGTGTCAACAGTCTTACTATCAATGAGTCCAGCTCGAGACAAGAGTTCAAAGGCATACTTGGCTTGAGTAATATAAAGGTCATCTATAGAATGAGTGATTTCAAGACCCAAGAAGTAGCTAAGATATCCAAAATCTTTCATTTCAAACTGCTGACTGAGAAAATCCTTGAGTTTTTGAATGCCACTGAGGTCATCACCAGTTATAATCATATCATCCACATACAAGAGAAGTAAAATAGTGCATTTGTTAGTGTGACAAAGAAATAAGGCAGAATCGTAATGACTAGCCATGTATCCCAAATGAGAGATGGTAGAGCTGAATTTGGCAAACCAAGCTCGTAGAGCTTGTTTGAGGCCATAAAGTGCACGTCGAATGTGACAAATCTTGTTTGATTCAACAGAGAGACCAGGAGGAGGTTACATATAAACTTTTTCACTTAAATCCCCATTAAGGAATGCATTTTTGACATCCATCTGAAAATGTCCCATTTACTGGCAATAGTAATAGCTAAGAGGGCACGAACAGATGAGATACAAGCAACCGGAGTAAAGGTCTCTTCATAATCAATCTTATACTCCTATGTAAAACCTTTTGCAACAAGACGAGCTTTGTAGCGCTCAATGGACCCATCAGAGCGAGTCTTAATCTTGTAAATCCACTTACAACCAACCACAGATTTCCTAGGTGGGAGTGTCACTAAATCCCATGTATGGTTTTTAAATAATGTATCAAGTTCCTCTTTCATTGCAATCTGCCATAAAGAGTCAGTGGAAGCCTCATGATAGGTGTGAGGCTCATGTAGTGTAGCAAGGGCAGTGTAACAATGATAGTTAAGTAAATGTGCAGAAATGGATCTTACCCGAGCTGAGTGATGAGGTGGAATGTCTTGTGCAAGATCTTCAGGCAGAGCAGAAGCAGAGGACCTAAGCTCAGGTTGAGTAGTAAAATTGAAATTTTTTTTCACCATGAAGATGCAGTAGAAAATCTTGCTGACTGAATAAGCATGAATGTTGTGTTGGAGATTTACACCCTGGTTATGCCAATTAACCAATTTTAAAGCTAAGTGAATTTAAGCAACCAATTATGCTAACATGATTTAAATCTAGGCTAAACAATTATACACCATACTGCAAAAAATAAAACAATAGAAATTAAACAATGCAGTGATATGGTGATGAAGAGAAAACCCTAGACAGGAAATATTTTCCAAAGGCTAATCCACCAACTCTAAGAAAAGGAATCCACTAAGATAAAATGGAAGTTTACAATAGATTTAACCCTAAATTTATTGCTACCAAATGTAGACTTACTAATGTGACCGTACGCAGCACCAAAATTATGGACTCTTCTATCATGGACTATATTTGGACATGAACTCTTGTTCATTACTTCTTCTTTTTTTCTTTTTTCTTTTTTTTTTTTTTTTTTTTTTTTTGAGAAACAACACTTTGATGAATATTATAAAGGTGCTGGTAAATCAATAGCAACAAGTGACGAAGTATCTGGAGGAACAGGCTCCATCCAAATAGACAGTGCAAAAGATAAAAATGCTCTCCTCGCTAAGGCATGTGCAATAACATTGCCTAACCTAACAATATGAGAGAAAGAATAATTCAAAAGAGAACTAGCTAAAGTACACGTATCACTAATTAAATGACCAAAAGAAGAAGAAAGATTGACCCTATTTTCAAAGAAGTCATAAATGGTCTCTGAATCATGTTCAAAGGTTATAGTCTAAGGCTACAACCAATTTTGTAACTAAATTTTGTCCTTTGAAATATACATCAATTCCAGTGTAGAAGAGTATTTCAAGTTTGAATACCTAAAGTGAGTTCCAGTTAACTCAACTGATAAAGTCTTTGATAATTGAATAAGATATCTGGGGTTCAATCCCCACTTATACCAAAAACCAATTAGTGTCTTGGTCTGATGATAAAAAAATATTATTAGGAGCAGACGCCATATGTTGAAACTCTCTAAAAAAAGTTTGAACACCTAAAGAGAGTTAACTAAAATCTTTTCAGAACTATAAACTGGTGTAAAATAAAGGCAGACATACAAACATGTGAAAAAGAAAACATAAAAAATATTGAGTAAAGAAACTTACCTCTGCTTTTGCCTCAAAGAGAAATAGAGGGAGGGGAAAAGAAGATATTTGTTTATGTTTTGTTTTGGTAACTAGGTTGCAGTTTAGAAAAAAAATAAAGATATATGGTAATATCTAAATTTATGGATGGAAGTTATTGTACCTGTTTTATGGTAGAAGTGTTTTTTTTTTTTTTTTTAATTCAAAATAAAGAAGAAGAGATATGAAAAAAAAAAAAAAAAAAAAAAAAGTGTTAGGACTAAGGAACCCACAAATTTGAAACAGAAGACAAAGTAATGGTTAAGACTTGATAGGTGGACTAACAGGAGTCTTCTCTCTTTTTTTCCTTAATCCTAACTGTTTTTGTTTTTTTTTTTTTTTGGTTAGGCGAGTCTCTCTCTTTTCTTTCTTTTTAATAAACGTGAGTCTTTTTCTTTTCTCTTGGATTTTTGAATCAGTGGCTCAGACGCACTGGAACCTTCCAATAATGAGCTGGTAAAGAATGATTACTTGAAGAATTAGGGAAGTACTGCTTTGTTGAGTTTTGCGTACTCTCTTCCTATTGAAATTTTATAATGTATGGGAGGAATTGATCCTGCTGGAAGGGGATTTATCATTTACTTGTGTAGATGGATAGAGATAGAGGACAACACACATTTCTGCACCTAGGCTAAGAGCTTGCACTGGTGAGGGGGCTAATCTTAGTTTTAGGCTTTTAGCCCATTGTGAGATGAGAATTTTTGTTTTTATATAGATTATCAACGTTTGAATTTGAGTTTAAGTAGGACTTAATAGAGAGATAGAGTTTTACTCCTTATAAAGTTTTGATTAAACAAAAATAATTTTGTTTAAAAAAAATGATAATTATGAGTTTAAGTTTAAGTTAGACTTGTTAAAGAGATAGAGTTTTGCCCCTTGTTAAGTTTGGACTAAACAAAAATAATTATATTTAAATAAAATGATAATTTTATTTAAATATTGTGCTGACATGAAAAATTGTGAGAGTTTCAGAGGTTTTGGTTTTAATAATAACTAGTCGCTAACCCGTGCGATGCACGGGATAGTTAAATAAAATGACAATTAACCAACATCACGTTAAGGCAAAAGAATTAGTGAGAGACTGATTTGCCCACCAATAATTTAAAAGAAAAAAAAGATTGATATAATAAAATCTAAGAAATTTAGAAATAGAAAATTGGGTTAATAATATGCATATTATAGAATCCCCAAATTCTACTTCAAAACCAAACAAAACCCTTCAAATTCAAAAAATTCATATATAATATACCAAATAAAAATTTACCACACCTTGGGTTGGAAGACATAGGTTGCAGTTTTGATTTTTCTCCAAAAAATAGAGATGCTTCATCTGCTGTATACAATATAAAATAATTATTAGAAATTTCAACCCAAAAACCAAACCCACAAAAACACTATCAAAATATAGAGATTAACCCAAATACTTATAAGAAAATAAATTCTAAACATAACAAAACAATAAGATAGAATGAAAATTTCAGGCACATATGAAAGCAAATAAAAAAGACAAAACCTACGTTTTTTTTTTTTTTTTTTTAGTTGAGTCTCTCTCCTTCTTATTTTTTTAATTTTAAAGTGAAGTTAAGTTTAGGATTTTGAGATGGTAATTGCTAGGGTTTTAAGGAGAGAAGAGAGAGTCCTACCAGGAGTCTAAATAATATAAACAATTCAAAACATGGAACATTATCAAATTTATAACACCTAATTCCATTATCTTCTACGTTGAATCCAAACAAATAATTAATTGAAATTAATCCAAACAAATAATTAATCAACAAAAATCAAAGCTTTAATAAAAAAACAAAAAATCACATGAACCCAAATAAAAATTCTCAATAAAGCAAGAGCATATAAAAATTTACCACACCTTGGGCTGGAAGACATAGGTTGCAGCTTTGATTTTTCTCCAAAAAATAGAGATGCTTCATCTGCCATATACAATATAAAATAATTATTAGAATTTCAACCTAAAAACCAAACCCATAAAAACACTATCAAAATATAGAGATTAACCCAAATACTTATAAGAAAATCAATTCTAAACATAATAAAACAATAAGATATAATGAAAATTTCAGGCACATATGAAAGCAAATAAAAAATTTGAGATGGTAATTGCTAGGGTTTTAAGGAGAGAAGAGATTTTGGTATTTTTATGCAAAAAACGTTATTTTAGGTTTAGGTGATTTATTTCCTTGTTTTTAGGCTCTTTTAATGTTTTTTTAGGTCAAATTTGGTTCCTATTATGGTTAGGTATTAATTAGGGCTTATTTTAGAATATATTTTCTTGTCCATCAAGTTTTATGGAGCTCTTAAATAGGCCTCCAAGTTTGTATACGTTTTTCAATAATATTGTTATAAGATATAAAACCTAAAATAAAAAGAATCAAAAATAAAAAGAAAAAGAAAATAGTGATGATGTGGAAAATTGTGAGAGCTTCAAAAGTTTCGGTTTTATATATATATATATATATATAGATAATAATAATAATAATAATAATAGCTTAAAATAAAATTGAAAACTTGAGCTTAGTGATTGAAGGAATATGGGAGTTGTAGTAGTTCAAATCTCTAAATAGAGATTGACACTATTTTGTAGGTAATATTTTAGTAGGAGTTAGAGATGTATATTTAATAGATTATCTTATAATTTTGTCTCTACTTAAATAGTAGTACTAGCCTCGAAAAGTCCATTACAAATAGGAAAAGTCCTTTAAATAGTAGTACTAACCTATGCACGTGTTCAAAGTTTTTTTTTTCTAAATTAAATAAATTTTTTTTCCTATATTGCAAGAACTGATCTTTATTTGTATTTCTCTATTAAAAAAGCCAATTTGAAATATACTCCAATTCCGGTGTACAAGGGTATTTCAAATTTAAACACCTAAAGAGACTTAAGGAAAATATTTTACAAAACTATAAAATTGTGTAAAATAAAGACAGACATATAAACATGTGAGTAAGAAAGTATAAAATATATTGAGTATTAAAAAAATTACGTCTGCTTATGCCTCAAAGGAAAACATGAGGAGGGAAAAAGAAGACATTTATTTATATTTTGTTTTGGAAACTCTATATAATGATAAATTGTAGTATTAGCAAAAATGAATACTTTCTTATAAATATCTACTTATAATATTTTCAAATTTATAAATTAACCTTAAAAAGAAAAACTGTGTCAACAGGTAGTTTTATTAAAAAGATGGAGAAGAAGAACTGCGAAGTGGGTTTTGCGGGCTCGAAATTGTTGCTCTCAAGTGTTTTGAGCAATAGAGGCTCCCACGCTCCGAAGTTTTGGGCTTGGGTCACATGACATGTCCTCTCATAACCACATCCTTCCACGACCCTTTTGGGTTCCATTTTCTTATGCATTACATTTACCAACGTGATGGAAAGCATTATTTAAAGAAAAAAAATTATAATGATTTTCCTTTTAGGCTTTAAAATTGAAAAATATCCTTTTTATTTATTTGAAATAGAAAAAGAAAAAAAATGAAATTATAAGAGTGCAATAATATCAATTTTATCTATTATATATATTTTAGCCAAGATATCGATTTTATCAATTGAAATTTTGATAATTTACAAAACATACTAAATAAATAAAATATTAAAACAAAAATTATTGCGGTAAATTTGGATGAAGAACTTAGACGCTAATATTTCTTATACTCAAAATTCGAATCTCAAGTTTCTGTCCTATAGTTTTTATCATGTTATTGTAAAGCTTACAACAGTTTTACAATATTTTCTAATTATCCTATCGTCTTACACATGGGAATGAGATAGGCCTATCCAAACCCATCCGAGACCCAACCCACCCGAATGACCTGACTAGAACCAGTCCGAAACCGGCCAACCTGACTATTTTGACGGTTGGCGGCCGGTCTTCTCCACCAGAACTGACTCCAATGGGTCGGTTTCGGTTTCTATCCCCCCAAAACCCGAAAAACCCAAACCGACCAGAGAAAAACCCATATTCCGACAAAAAACCCATATTCCGGCGAGAAACCCAGATTCCAGCTAGAAAAATTCCAAAATCCGGTGAAAAAAACCCAGATCTCGGCCAAAAAACCCAGATCAGGTGATATTTCACGTAGATCAGGAGAGATTTAGACTTAATCTAGCGAAATCTCATCAAATCTGATGAGATTACCGCCAGATCTGGCAAAATCTTATAGATTCCAATGAGATTTTCGTTGCATCTAGGTTTTTCTCACTATTTTCACGAGTTTTCTCGTCATTCTCCCATCGTTTTCTCAAATCTACAACGTCGACCGACCCGCCCGCCACCTGTCGAAGTCTGATTAGCCCAACCCGTTTACTCCGGCAGTCGGCGACGGGTGAGATTTTCCAAAACTTGATTCCGTCGAATCGGTTCCGAGTTGGGCACAAACCTAACCCGGACCAACCCGTGGACAACCTTAGAACGAGATATGATAGACTAATTTGAGAATATTGCAAAAATTTTGTTAAGTCCCTAGGACTCATCATGTTAAATGTTGTGGGAAATCTTAGGCCTCGATATCATTGTGTAATTTGGAAATAAGATTGATGTAGGGACTAGAATTGTGGCTGTGATGCCCAAATTTGATTGATTGTGTGATGTGTGTGGGTGTGTGATGAGTCCTACATTGGGTATCTACTAGGTAGATCTAGGTTTTATTAACAACTACAAGGAGCCTCAATTGTGACTAATCCTTTTGAGGTATAAAGCAGATGTGGGTAGCGCTTTTCCTTGGGTCATTACATTTGGTATTAGAGCCGGCCCGATAACCCTGTGTGGGCTCAAAGACACTACCCCACAAAGTAGGCCCTAACGAGGGCACTAGGGATTTAAGTGGGGGAGATTGTGATGCCCCAATTTGATTGATTGTGTGATATGTGTAGGTGTATGATGAGTCTCACATCAGGTATTTACTGGGTTGAACTGGGCGTTATTAACAAATGCAAGGAGCCTCAATTGTGACTAGTCTTTTTCAGGTATAGCGCAGATGTGGTTAGCGCTTTCCTTGGGTAGTTACATATGGTATTAGAGCCGGCCCGATAACCCTGTGTAGGCTCGGAGATACTACCCCACAAAGTGGGCCTTAACGAGAACGTTAAGAATTTAAGTGGGGGAGATTGTAATGCCCTAATTTGATTGATTGTGTGATGTGTGTGAGTGTGTGATGAGTCCCACATCAGGTATTTACTGGGTTAAACTGGGCGTTATTAACAACTACAAGGAGTCTCAATTGTGACTAGTCCTTTTGAGGTATAGCGCAGATGTGACTAGCGCTTTTCCTTAGGTCGTTACAGTGGCCTAAGCCCACTTAGAACAATGTGACCCAGCACAACAAGCCCAAAACAATAGATTTGTAAGAGAATTAGTTTAATGAGTCAACTACAATGCTAAGCAAATTCATACTTAAGAATAACTGGGCTAAGGTTATTATTATAAGAGTAAGAAACGCAAATTCAACGTAAAATCTTCCTCAAGCAAGTCCGAGAAGGAGTTGTTCATACAAAGATCAGGGATGTTCTTTCTACAATGAGGTTTAGTATTCTCTTCCTTTCTCTCTCTTCCTCTCAGGTCAGTGTGGGGATTATTTCTTTATATAGTCCCCTCTGTTGCATCTCAGCCCTCCATCTGTACAATTCAAGGAAACCCTTTGGATGCTTGTCCCATCAAGACCCTTTTAGAGGTGGTAGAAAGGGCTGTAAGTTGTGAAAACATTATTCAGGTGTCATTTCCTCATAAATTGGGCCAGTTCAGTTTGTGCAATGTATTAAATGTGGAGGTGGCAGTCACCTTCCTAGATATTTCTTCTTTTTGTTGCTTACACGGCTTTGTTGTCTTCCCTAAAGCTCTACTTTCCGATATAGGCAATTACTTAAAGTATTCCCGAGGTGCCTTTGCTCCTCGGGACCCTCGGTCCATGGATGCTTGTCCCATCAAGACCCTTTTAGAGGTGGTAGAAAGGGCTGTAAGTTGTGAAAACATTATTCAGGTGTCATTTCCTCATAAATTGGGCCAGTTCAGTTTGTGCAATGTATTAAATGTGGAGGTGGCAGTCACCTTCCTAGATATTTCTTCTTTTCATTGCTTACACGGCTTTGTTGTCTTCCCTAAAGCTCTACTTTCCGATATAGGCAATTACTTAAAGTATTCCCGAGGTGCCTTTGCTCCTCGGGACCCTCGGTCCATGGACCAGTTCGCCTTTTCTCCTCAAACTTCTTACCTACATGTCAAATTTTTGCTCACGTATATATGGATCTTTAATCATCCTCGGACAGGGCCCGAGGCCCAAAGATGTGCTCAGATAATTTGTTCCCACAATTGATATTTCCAATATCTATCATCAAATCTCAATATCTATTTTTAGACATATATAATTATCCCTTTTAACAGATAGAAGATCCCTTCTACTAAGAAACTTGTATTATTACAATATTATAGTTTTTTTTTTAACATATAAGCTATTTTATACATATTAGGGATGTCTCATTCATAACATCCGATAAAAGATATGGAATTACAACAGCAGAGGATCCTCATATGCAATCTTCGATTCAGTTTGTTTTCCTCCTTTAATTGTTATTCGGTCCACCATACCCCACTTGACAATCTAGTCGATCATAGAGGCAGTTGTTTTCGTCAATTTGTATCAAACTTTTAAGAATTTGTCTAGTGAACTTTTTAGGGTTTGATTAGAAGTAAAATGTTTTTTTTTAGGGGGCTACCAAAAAAATGAATCAATTAACTATGTGCTATGTTATTTTTTGAGTTCCTTTGAATCAATTTTCATTTTTTATGGGGATATGTATAATTTTAGACTCAAATTTAAAATTTAATAATAGGTGTCTCGTAACACATAACTTAACTTTAAAGTGAGAATTAACTTATTAATAGGAAATGATTGATATTTTCTTCTCTCACACACCCAATTACAAGAACATAAAACATGTATATAAATAAGCTTAAATACGTGCATACTTATATTAATATACATACAATTAGAGAAAATATATTATAAGATTGAATATTTTTTCTTGTAATTGCATGTATTTGCTTTAGACACACGTGCATGCATGTAGGGAAATGATTGAACAAAATACAATTATTTGACACTCAACCCTTACATTAAATCCAACAATCATATAGGGAAATGATTGAACAAAATACAATTATTTGACACAGAATTAAGCAAACAAAAATATAATTGTAAATCACAACTTTACAAAATCTTTAGATTCTAGGTCATTCTACTATACTCACCTTTTTTTTTAATGACAAAATTCAACTACAAAATTGGTTTTAGCCTATGGTTACAACCTTACTCAATATCTTTTTATTGGTGATGAATTTTGACAAATTCACCATTGGATTACATCTTCTTCTTATATCCTCCATGCTTGCTAAATTTCTAAAAAATTAAAGATCAATAGCTATATCATCAATAAATTGTTTAAATTGCAAGTTTTGCAATTTAAAATTATGCATAAAAATTATATAATAAATAATATCCGATTGACACAAAATTTGACATATGTATTAAGAGCATAAAAAACATACAATTCAACGGATAGATTTTCAAAGTATGTAGTAATATTTATTTTATTGAGTAACGTTGTAACCTTAAGCTACAACCAATTTTGTAGCTAAACTTTGTCCTTCTTTTAGTTGGTATAGTACCCACCCAAATCTTAACCACATATTTTTATTGTTTCAATCCTGGCCGTCTATTTAGGTTTAGTAGTAAACCTATTACCGGTAGAATAGGTAGTATAAAAAACAAAACAAAAAAACCAAAGAAAAAGAAAGAAACGATAGAACGCAAGATCGGTAAAAATAAATAAATAGAAAATAAAAATAAAAACAGAGAATGAAATAAAAAGAGGGCAGAGAAGCATATCATTCACCGCAAGCAATGTGCCACCGCTAACAGTCACCATCCACCACCTTTAGATCGTCCGCCACTACCACTGGTGAGAATTGTTTTTTAGTATTTGAGAATCTGTTTTTCTTTCTTTTTTTTTTTCTTTTTTTTTTTTTTTTTTAAAGGTTAGATTTGATCTAGGTATTTTAGTATTGAGAAGCTAAGTCTTGTGTATGAATTGAGCTTTTTCTGTTCTTTTCTTTTCCTGATTTTGGGTTAATTTGTTTGGCTTTTTATATGCCCGTGCATTTGTAGTCAATTATTACGTTACCCAAATACAATGGCAATTATATACTTTTGATTCAAAGAAACACATTTATTTCCATATAAATGGAAACCAAACGTCAAATGTGAGATTTTTTTACTAATTACATACGTACATGAATAATACGCGTATGTTAGGCGTATTAACTAACTAAGCTACTTTCTATTTTGTTGTAGTTAATATGAATATATCTAATATTGTTAACAAGTTCATACTATGTACTATTATGTATTTAGAGTAAGAAATTTTATGTTATTTTATATTTTAATAGATGAACTTTTGCTATACATTTCAATATTATTATTGAAAAATTAACAGAATTACCTATAAACATAAACCTCTATATACACATAAACATAAACCTTTGATTTATTGTTTGGAAATTTAAATAAAATGTACCTACATCAAGGGAGTCAATACCGTACCGGAGGCTGTACCGGTTTGGCCAACGGTACGATATATTTCGGATACCGGTCAATACCGCTGTACCGTTTCGGGTTTACCGCTATTTTATATATATATATATATATATATATATATATATATATATATGTATGTATGTATGTGTGTGTGTGTGTGTGTGTGTGTGTGTGTATTATAATAAATATAAAAGTTTATCATAAAATATTTTCTCAATTCAGAACTAATTATTCATGATTTTAGACTTTAGTATCAATTAAAAGAAGAAAAAAAAATACAATATAAAATATAGAAAGTTTAAAAGTTACCATTGCATACTAAGAAAACAAATAATACTAATAAGTTAATGCAAATAAGTTACCATTCTGCCCTAACAAAAATTCAAAAATTACAAAACTTTAAAACAAAAAAAAAAAAAAAAACTTTTTTCCGGTACGGGCCGGTACGCCCAGTACCAGCCGGTATTGTCCGAAATTGGCCGGTACACCCGGTACATGGCCGGTACGCCCGGTATTTTTTCCAATACGAAACAGAGGGGGTTTGTGTACCGGAATGCTTGCCGGTACGAAATATTTCGGCCGGTACGGTACGGTATCAACTTCCTTAACCTACATTGCATGTGAAAACTTCAATAAATTAATTTTTGAATTTTAGTATATGTGTACGATTAATAAATGTTATCAAATAATTTTGTGAAATCAAGTGATTTCACAACATATAAATATATCCGTCATCATGTCCTTATTGATCCTTTATTACATTTTGAGATGTCTAAAAACATGGTTTTCTTTGAAATGAAATAAAAACAATTTTTGATAATATATGACTTATATGATTAATTTCGAAGAAGAGGCCATAGTTGGGACAATAACACAGAGTTGTCAAAATTAACAAGACTTTTAATATAGTTTTGGTATGAGAATAGTTATAGTGTTATACACATATCGTTGTACAAATAATTTGGCTATAGATGTATTAATGGTTTTTTCCTTGTGAAATAATTTGGTATAGTGATTGTTATGATAAAGGGTTATTTGACGTATTTTAAATGTGTGAGCCTCAGCATTTATGGTATGATTTGGGTTGCCCTAATATATTAAGATTCCTTCTCATCTATTTACGGGTCATACGAAGGCATTTGTATTGTACACCTTGACAGCAACCTTATAGATCAATTTAAAAGAGTAATATTCTTATAGATCAATTTAAAAGAGTAATATATATATATATATATATATATATGTTCAAATCTCTCTGTGTCTCTGTCTCTTTGTCTCTCTCTCATTAAAGTTTTTAAAAATAAATGCAACCATTACAATAAATAAATTTCAAATTATACTATAAAGAATTTAAATCTTTTATAGGTAACATCAAGCTATAAAACTATCAACTTGGATTTAATTATTTGTTATTCATTAATGATTTTAACAAAACAATTAACCATAAACATGTTCTTTAAAAATATGAAAGAAATAAATTATGTTTATACATTCACTCTCAAATATGCATGTTTTTATTTTAGGCTATACACATAATAGAGAAAATATTAAGTCCTTTTAAGTCAAAATCAAAATTTGAGCTTCAAGAAGAGCTACAAGAAGTCATAATGGTCTCCGAATCACCTTCAAAGGATGATTGAGTAATACCGACTTCAAGAGCAAATAAGACTAACCCTCCTAGCAGCTAGCGATTCCAATATAACCACAGAGGGAGGCAAATGAATTTTTTCTGACAAAGCTAATCTCACCATTGGAGTTTCGAATCACCACACCCATCTTTACTTCATTTGAACTTTCAAAAACTGTGCCATCGAAATTAGTTTTAAAGAATCTAAGGGAGGAGGTGACCATTTTTTCTTACCTTTACTGGTTCTAAGCTTCTGATTGGTAGGTTGGCTGAGATGGAATCGATGTGGATATGCTGAAGCTAAATCAGCAATTTTATCGAGAGGAATGTAGAAAAATAATTTCACATCGCAAGTAGCAATTTGCCTATAATTTTTTTTTTTTTTTTTTTTACAAGATATCGATGTGGATATGCTGAAGCTAAATCAGCAATTCTATAGAGAGGAATGTAGAAAAATAATTTCACATGGCAAGTAGCAATTTGCCTATAATTTTTATTTTATTTTATTTTATTTTATTTTTTATACAAGATAGAATTTTTACTTTAGCTTAATCTAAGTGTATATGTATGTAAAACTCCCTCTTTGAGACTTAAACCCTGGCTCTTGTCCCCCCCCTTACACCCCACAAGCACTTATACTTATAGAGTCACCATTGTACCACAGGTGTGCGGTGGTGCAATTTGCCTATAATTAAAAACATTTGATTTATGCCTATACATTTAATATATTTGTCATGAATCAATAATAAATGGAAATTTAAAACTCACCCTTAAACATTCACAATTGATTTGGCCGATATGGAAGGAAAATAAATTGAACATGGCAACAAATATCTGTACAACCATTGAGGTTCTAATTGGAAACAAAAAAACTAACGCAACAGATTGTATAAAGGCTCTTTTTTTTATTATTAAAAAATTATTTTTATTTCTATATTACATCTGATGATGCTGTAAAATATAACATCTCTAAACTCGTCCATATGGTTTATCCAAAGGAAAGGAATTGAGAGATAGGACGCATGACAAAATCGTCCTCAAGAACCTCGTCCGTCCTTAATAAAGGATGGACGTGACCTCATCCGTCCCTAACAATGGACGGACGATCATTTTGGACTTAACAAATATAATCCTTGCCTAGTGAACCAAAGCCTCCACTAACCGCAATGAAACACCGATCCAAACAAGATAACTTCCACGGGAATTATGGAAGTTATCTCTGAATTTGCTTAATTCCCTAACAATAGGAGTGGTTATTAGAGCAAGTAACCATTCCATGTGCACTATATAAACATTTTTCTACGAAAAGGTAATTCATTCAGACATTTTCTAACAAAAAAGTAAAGTCTTAGAAGTATTTTCTCTTTCTACTTCAATCCACTGACTTTACCATCGAAGGATTCTAGACTGGCCTCTACCGGTCTTCTCTGATTTTATTTGATTTTTCAGGACTCAGCCTTCAAGATCATTAATGCCCGGAGACTTTCAGCCCACTGATTTCCAAGGATCCATCAGTTGACGCCGTCTGTGGAAAAGAAATTTGTCACCCTTGAACTTCATTTGTTGAGTTCTGCTGTTTCTTTCTCCGACAAAGGGTTGAAATAGTTCAGACAAGATTAAGGGCTACTAGTCCAGGCCCTCAAGAAAGTAGAGACGTTTCCAGTAACCCCCATCGTAACCAACAATCGGCACCTGCCATGCAGCCTTCATCTATCCAACATATGCAATCTATGACTGCTGCCATGACAGAGTTAACCCGCCAGAACCGGGAATTAAGAAGGAAAGTTAATCTCAAAGGACAACAACATAAGGCCTATAGAGAAGAGCATGGTCAGAGCCAAGGAGATGGAAGAAATGTAGAACTAGAAAGCCAATCGAGGGGTACTGCACCAAGGAGGGTGCCACTCTTGGAAAGGGAAATGGACCAGATGAGGAAAGTTATGGATGAAATGAAGGAGAACATGAGGAGAACTAACCCTGTAGAAGACCTAGTTCACCGAACGGACTCCCCCTTCACAGCTTCTATCAATGGCCATCCTTTATCTCCGAAATTCAAGATGCCTTCCTTGGATTCGTATGATGGAATGCGGGACCCTTTTGACCATATTGCCATCTTCAAGACTACCATGCACCTTCAAGGGGTTTCTAATGAGATAATGTGTAGAGCCTTTCTCATCACCCTCAAAGGGCCCACGCGAGTCTGGTTCAGTAAAATACCCCCGAATTCAGTAAGTTCTTTTGAGGAGCTAAGCAAATTTTTTGTTAATAATTTCATTGGGGGACAAAGACATAAGCGTTCCTCGTCCAGCTTGTTAACCATAGAGCAAGGAGAGAATGAAAGCCTACGTTCTTTCATCACACGCTTCAACAGGGAAGCCTTGACCGTGGATGAGGTAAATGACAAGCTACTGTTGGCAGCCTTCCATAACGGGGTTAATTCTGACTTGTTCATACACAGACTTTATGAAAAAGAGTCTCAGTCCATGGCCGAACTCGTCCATTCAACCCAAAATTTTATGAACGTAGAAGACGCGATCATAGCTAAGAAGAGGAAAAGAGCTGAGAGAATGGAAGCAAACCCCGCTCGTCACTCCGAGCAAGCTCTTCATCCAAAGAAGGGACGAACAGAAGATAAGAGAGGCTGAGATAAGAAGCCAGGCTCTTCAGCGCAGAATCAACAATATACCCCTTTGAACATGCCACTTGAGCAAGTCCTTATGCAAATCAAGGACGAGCCTTCCTTGAAGTGGCCGAAGAAGATGAAGGGAGATCCCAACAAGCGCAATGGGAATAAGTATTGTCACTTCCATAGACATTATGGGCATGACACAGACGAGTGTTTTGATTTAAAGTAACAGATTGAGAATCTTATAAGGCAAGAAAAGCTGAGGAATTTCATTGGACGAGAACACAAGGATGAGAAATTGAAAGGGAAAGTAGAGGAATCATCACTACCACCGCTCGGAGAAATAAGAGTCATCATAGGAGGAAGTTCGACAGGACAGTCATCCAAGTCAAAGAAGGCATACTTGAAAGTAGTGTAGAGCGTCCAACTTTCTGGATGATCACCGAGAACAATGACCACAGGAGAACAAGCAATCACTTTCACAGACGAGGATGCCGAGAGAATTCATCACCCTCATGATGATGTTATTGTCATCACCCTTCTTATTGTTGACTACAAGACAAGAAGGGTGCTAGTAGATAATGGAAGCTCGACTGATATTTTATATTATCCAGCTTTTCAGCAGATAAGGTTAGGACGAGACCAACTCCGTCCAGCGAGCTCCCCCCTAGTAGGTTTCGGTAGGATGAAGGTACAACCTGTGGGCACTATTTCATTACCAGTGACAGTGGGGGCATACCCTCAACAAATTACCAAGGATGTGAGCTTCCTTGTGATAGATTGTTCATCCTCCTACAATGCCATAATTGGGAGGCCGACTTTAAACAATTGGAAGGCTATCACGTCTACTTATCACCTGTCAGTTAAGTTTCCAACAGAATATGGAGTAGGACAAGTGCAAAAAGACCAACTAGCAACAAAAGAATGTTACCTGACTATGCTGGCCATGGACGAACAAATTCAGGCCATGAATATTGAAGAAAAAAGAGTTATGGCAGAACCCGCTGAAGTGTTAGAAGATATTTCCATAGATGAGAACAACCTTGAGAGGTGCACCAGGATTGGGGCAGATGTAGAAGGAAAGTTTAAGGAGGACCTCATTCAGTTTTTGAAGAAAAACACCGATGTATTTGCTTGGAGTCATGAAGATATGCCAGGTATAGATCCTAATGTCATCACTCATCGTTTAAATGTATGTCCATCCTCGAAGCCAGTGCGACAAAAGAAAAGGGTGTTTGCTCCTGAGAAAGATAATGTTATTAAAAACGAAGTTCAGAAGTTGATGGCAGCGAAGTTTATCCGAGAAGTGCACTATCCAGATTGATTGGCTAATGCAGTAATGGTCAAAAAGGCGAACGGCAAATGGAGGATGTGTGTAGATTTTAGTAATCTAAACAAGGTTTGCCCCAAGGACAGCTATCCATTGCCACGGATTGACCAACTGGTGGATTCTACCGCAGGCCACAAATTACTTAGTTTTATGGATGCTTTTTCAGGATACAACCAAATAAGGATAAACAAGGCCGACTAGGAGAAGACTTCCTTTGTTACTAGTCAAGGCTTATTTTGTTATGAGGTAATGCCCTTTGGCTTGAAAAACGCTAGAGCAACGTACCAACGACTAGTCAACCACATGTTTCGCCCTCAGATTGGGCGAAACGTAGAAGTCTATGTGGACGACATGTTGGTGAAAAGCCTGGACAAGGAAAAACATCTGGATGACCTACAAGAGACCTTTAATACACTCAGACGGTACAGTATAAAGTTGAATCCCAGCAAGTATGCTTTCGAAGTGGCGTCGGGAAAATTTCTTGGATTCATGGTTTCACACAGAGGGATCGAGGCTAACCCGGAAAAGATTAAAGCAATTCTAGATATGAAACCTCCACAAAGTATCAAAGAAGTCTAGTCTCTTACCGAGCGAGTTGCTGCCCTTAACAGGTTTGTTTATAAAGCTACTGACAAGTGTTTACCATTTTTCAAGGTTCTAAAGAAAGCATTTGAGTGGACGGACAAGTGCCAAAGAGCCTTTCAAGACTTGAAAACATACCTTGTTACGGCTCCACTGCTAAGTCCATTTGTGACAGGAGAAAAGCTGTTTTTATACCTAGCAGTAACCCCACATGCCGCGAGCTCAGCATTGATAAAAGAGGAAGGAAAGGTACAAAAGCCAGTGTACTATACAAGTAAAGCACTGAGAGGAGCGAAAGGACGATTTCCACTGATGGAAAAGCTGGCTTTCATACTAATAATAGCCTCCAGGAAACTACGGCATTACTTTCAGGCTCATGTCATCAACGTCATGACAGATCACCCACTCAAGAAGGCAATAAACAAGTTAGATGCTGCAGGACGATTGATTCAATGGGCTGTCGAGCTTAGTGAGTTTGACATTAAGTACCAACCAAGACATGCCATAAAAGCTCAAGTTCTGGCAGACTTCATTACAGAGTTTACCCCAAATTATGACGATGTAGGTGAGATGAAAGACAGCCAGAAATGGATCATCCATGTGGATGGCTCATCTACACAGCATGCAGGAGGAATAGGTGTGGTTCTGCAATCTCCAAAAGGGGATAGATTAAAGCACAAAGTTCGTTTGCAGTACCAAGCAACTAATAATGAAGTTGAGTATAAAACTCTTCTCAAAGGGCTGGAATTGGCTAAGTCTATGGAAGCGAAGTCAATACTCGTCTTGAGAGATTCTCAACTAATCATGGGCCAAGTGAATGGGATGTATAAGGCTAAGGAAGAATGAATGAGGAAGTATCTTAATAGGGTGATGCACCTTATGGAAAATTTTGAGGAAGCTAACTTCGTTCAAATCCCAAAGGAGGAGAACGTGGAAGCTGATATCTTAGCAAAAGAAGCCTCAGCGAATGAAGCCGTGGACAAGTTTGATGAGATTCAGTATATACCGAGTATAAACATCCCAGAAGTACAACAGGTGGAGAGTAGAGGAAATTGGATGGCTCTAATTGTATCATACTTAAAAGACGGACGACTTCTAGAAGAGAAAGACGAAGCTAGAAAGCTGAGGGTAAGGGCGGCCACGTACAATCTTATGGACGAGGTTCTTTACAAAAGAGGTTTTTCTCAGCCTTATCTTAGATGTTTGGCTTTAGACAAAGCGAACTACATATTAAGAGAAATTCATGAAGGAGCATGTGGCAATCATTCGGGAGCCAAGTCATTCATCCACAAAGTCGTCCGTGCAGGATATTACTGACTAAATATGCAAGCTGATGCTAAGGCCTACGTCAAGGTTTGCGATCAATGCCAACGGTTTAGTAACGTCCCCAAGTAACCATCAGAGTACCTAACTCCAATAACGGCCCCATAGCCTTTTGCGTAATGGGGACTGGACATCCTGGGTCCTTTTCCACTAGGTGTAAGGCAAATGAAGTTTCTCGTGATTAGTATTGATTATTTTACCAAGTGGGTAAAAGCAGAACCGTTAGCTAATATCACACAACAAAATGTCAAGAACTTCATATGGAAGAACATTATGTGCAGATTTTGAGTGCCCAGGGTGCTGATATCCAACAACGGACGACAATTTGACAATGCACTCTTCAAAGATTTTTGCATGCACTTCGGGATTTAAGATCACTACTCTTCGCCAGCCCACCCACAAGCAAATGGCTAGGCTGAAGTTGCAAACCAATCCTTGTTAAAAATAATCAAGACTCGGCTTGAGGGAGCAAAGGGAGTATGGCCAGACGAGTTACCAAGTGTTTTGTGGGCATATAGGACGACAGTGAGAACCCCTACAAGAGAAACTCCTTTCAAGCTAGCCTATGGAACTGAAGCAGTCATATTTATAGAAGTGCACATGGCCAATCATAGGGTGGCAGCCTATCAGGACAAAGATAACGAGGAGCAACTTCGTTTGAACCTCGATCTAATAGACGAGGTAAGGATGGACGCTAAACAAAGGATGGCAAGGTACAAAAACCTTATGGCTAGGTAATATGATGCAATGGTGAAGCCAAGACGATTCAACATAGGAGACCTAGTCTTAAAAAAGGTCTCCTTAGCAACAAAAAACCCAGCTCATGGGAAGTTGGGACCTAATTGGGAAGGCTCCTACAAAGTTGTCAACTACAAAAGACAAAGATCCTATTACTTTGAAGCCCTAGACGGGAGGAAGTTGGAGCATCCTTGGAATGTTGAGCACCTGAGGAGGTACTACCAGTAAAATGTCATCCTAGATATGAGCATAACTCTGGACGAGCCTGGAGACTACTTACGTATAAGACTTGTTTATCTATGTTTCTAATATTGTTTTATTATTATGTTAAACTTATGGACGAAGTTATGGTTTGTGTTGTTCTAATAAAGGCATTAGACTCTAAAATGCATGCCTCGTCTATAAACAATATGTTATGAACAATGTTTGTGGAATGTACATAATGTTGTGTAACTCCCTGATTCCCATATTACTTTTGTTCAAATTGACTCCTACAAAGGCTAAAAAGCTCAAGACGAAAAAATTCTCTGGACGCGGAGATGTAGTATCTCAACTTTCCTAAGGATAAAGCAAAATCGAAACATTCTTGTCCAAAGTAAAGGATGAAGTAAAGCCTATGCATACAGCAAATTTCAGTAAGCCAAGGCATACTCGTCCGTATAATGGACAGTGACAGTAAAAAGTACAATGCTTATCCAAACCATGGACGAGTAAATACATAGACGAGTGTTTTGAACTAAAGACTTGCTAAAGCAATCTAACTTATGGACGAGCAAAATGCAGGGTCATACTCATCAAACATGAAAATCAACCAAGTCAAAGGACGGATAATGTTGATAATTACCATCTTACGTAGACGAATTACACTTAGTGAAATTCCAATAAAAATAGTAGAAGTAAATATATGAAACATGGATGAGTCAAATGTTTTGCATATGGAAATATAAATCTTGTCCATGCATATATAGAAGAGAAATAATAGCATTCATTCATTAACTAAAGGGTGGACATCCTACATCCAAAAACCCTTGTTAAGTAAACTCAAACGATTGTTTAAGACCTCGTCCTAAAGCCATGGACGAGGCAAATGTATTAAAGTTACACGAAAAGGTCACAAAACGGACCAAACTAAAACCAAAAAGAAAAAGAGAAGTACAGGATCACTAAAAAGTTTAAAATCTCATCCTTAAGCTAGGGGAGCATCAACGTTGGAGTCGTTCTAAGGCAAAGTCGCGGCATCGTCCTCAATATTGACATCTTCAGAACCGGTTTGGAGGAGAGAGCTAGTGGCAGCAGCATTCAAATTAAGTTTAATGGAGCTAAAGTCCACTTCA
The DNA here is from genome assembly GCA_023621385.1 of Quercus gilva. Classification (NCBI taxonomy): domain Eukaryota; kingdom Viridiplantae; phylum Streptophyta; class Magnoliopsida; order Fagales; family Fagaceae; genus Quercus; species Quercus gilva. The sequence continues at coordinate 78,843,537 of CM042476.1, read as the reverse complement.
GGGAAGTTTTCTATAGCCTCCATTCTAAAATCTTCAAAGCCTGTTGCATAATTGGCATCCAGGAGATCAGTATATTGTTTGGACGCCTTAAATTCAACCACTGTATTTTCTTGTGCTTTGGAGAGAAGACTACTCAGCTCGTCATTCTTTTTTTTTTTGCAGATGGTCAAGACAAGTATCTTTCTCCACTACATCAGCTCTCAACTCCTCAACCAGGTTTTCCAACTCCTTCGCCTTCTCTTTAGCTTTAGTAGCTACCCCAGCCAATTTCTTAGACTCGTCCTTTACCTCTTGAATACTCGTCTCTAACAAGACCCTCGTCTTGTCCAGTTCTGTGGCTTGTCTAGACACCACCATAAACTTTGACATAGCCTGTAAAGAAGAACGAATAAGGAAAGTTAAGAACAAAGGATGAGTTTTTTATATAATAGCCAAGACGAAGTCAAGAGGTCCATATCTTAAAAAGATCATGAACGCCTAAGTGTTCAAAGTCCTTTAAGGACATGTCATAACAGGTGTTTATGTCCTCGTCAATGACAGCATTCTGAAACCGTTCCCAAGCCAAATCTTCATTTTCAATAATGTTTGAAGGAACCCCTTGGGAAGGCTGAGACGAGGCAGGTACAGTCGTCTTGGGCGGCGGAGTCTTGGACGGGGTGATCTCAGTTGGTGTGGACGAATCTACATCAAAAACTTGAGTAGGTTGTTGGGACGAAGGTAGGTTGGGCTTTACCACTCGGGACGCGCCCTGTTTAGCCTTCTTGCCTCGTCGGCTGGGGAGATTTCCCAAATCCAAATTCTTGGACAAAGTTTTTCTTTTTTCTCCAGCCAATGGACGAGCTTGAGGCTCAACCTCAAGACGATCCCTCTCGGCAGCTACTTCTTTTCCCTTATTTCCCTTCATTGTTGTAATTCCTAAAAAGGAAAAAGGGATGAAGTTCTTAGAATTAAGACGAAATATAAACAATGTTAAGAACACTTAGAATTGAACTTACTTCTTCTTACTGTAATTTCGTGTGCAAGGGCCTCTGCAGACGGATTAGGGCCTAGTCCCCACTTGGCAAGTCTTCTAAGTGTAACCAAAGAGTGAAAGTCCCTATTTGTATGTAGACGAGCCCTCTGGACGCGGTCATGATGAAATTTGTTGAGGGAAGGTCGTTCAACGGCTAAAAAATAAATAAATAAATAAATAAAAGTTAGGCATAAAAAATTAAAAAAATTTTATAATAAAAAAAAAAAAAAAAAAAAAAAAAAAAAAAGAAAGAAAGAAAGAAAGAAAGAAAGATAAGGACTTTACCCTATGGACGAAGGTTTCCTAAGTCCCCAGTGTAACGAACAAATGTGTCCCGGCCAACGTCCACAGGATTCCCAGCCCAGAAGCCAAAGATGAAGAAAAACTCTGTCTTCCATTTTCTGTCAGACAAGGCCAAGGACCTAACCAGTCTACAATTATTACCCCTGGCTGTGAACTGATAGAAGCCAAGGGATTGATGAATTTCTGAGGGTTTGTAGTAATAAAGGAACTTATCCACGGTAAGAGGATGGTCCCCTTCAAATACTTCCCTCCACAAAATTTGCATGGAGATGATCAACCTCCACGTGTTGGGGTTAAACTGACATACTTCTAAACCTAACCTAACTAATAACTCCCTAGTAAAAGCATTCAAAGGAAACCTTAAACCCCCCCCCCCCCCCCAAAAGATAAGCTTCATAGACGCCTATCCCAAAATGAGGACCACAACACCATTCTCCACGGACGGGCAACCTAGGGTTAAGCTCATCTGGGATCTGGTACCATGAACTAAGATTATTAAGTATTTACTCATCTGTTTTAGAAGGGATCCCTACTGCACAACTATACACAGTGACTTCCTCTTCGTCCATAGGACCAAACGGAGGAGTATTGGACGAGATGCATGCCTGGGACCCCGAGGCCTTTCTAAGCTCTTCTTGTATGGCCTCCAAGGGAAATCCAGGGACGCCAGAAACATATTCCTCATCCGTGGAGTTCCCCCCACTACCATTACTAGAACCACTAGAACTTGTACTGTAACTACTTTCGTCTTGATACTCGTCTATGGCTTTCTCTAAACTATCACTAAATGACATTTTTGAAAAAGATTAAAGAGAAACCTAAAAGACGAGAGAAGAAGGAATACCTGGCTCTAAGACAAACAAAGGCTATGGACGCAAGGAAACTCCTAGACGAGGCTCTAGACAAGGAATGTCAAGAAAGAAAAATTTCAGAAATATGAAGGGTAGGGGAGGAATTCCACTATTTATAGGCAACCCCACAGAGCACTTGAAACGACACACACCAACCAAAAGATGACACTTGGCGTACTCCTCAAAAGAATAAAACGACGCGACTAGAAACCAACAGAATTACGACACGTGGCACATCCAATCATTGACAAAAATACGTCTGACCAGGAGGTGATATGAAAACATACATTTCCTTAGACAACCTATGGACTGGGGGCAACTGATAATGCTGTAAAATATAATATCTCTAAACTTGTCCATATGGTTCGTCCAAAGGAAAGGAATGGAGAGATAGGACGCATGACAAAATCATCCTCAAGAACCTCGTCCATCCTCAATAAAGGACGGACGTGACCTCGTTCGTCCCTAACAATGGACGAACGATCATTTTGGACTTAACAAATATAATCCTTGTCTAGTGAACCAAAGCCTCCACTAACCACAATGAAACACCGGTCCAAACAAGGTAACTTCCACAGGAATTATGGAAGTTACCTCTGAATTTGCTGAATTCCCCAACAATAGGAGCGGTTATTAAAGCAAGTAATTGTTCCATGTGCACTATATAAACATTTTTCTATGAAGAGGTAATTAATTCAGACATTTTCTAAAAAAAAAGTAAAGTCTTAGAAGTATTTTCTCTTTCTACTTCAATCCATTGACTTTACCATCGGAGGATTCTAGATCGGCCTCCACCGGTCTTCTCTGATTTTATTTGATTTTTCAGGACTCAGCCTTCAAGATCATTAACGCTCGGAGACTTTCAGCCCACTGATTTCCAAGGATCCATCAACATCGACTGTTTCTTTCTTCACCATTTAAAATTATTGCGTGTACTGTACTTTCTTTGTATTTCTATATACAAAAAGGCAATTTGAAATAGAACAAAGTTTAGCTACAATCTTACTCAATAAAATAAATATTACAATATATTTTGAAAATCTAAATGTTGAATTGCATGTTCCTCATGCTCTTAATGCACATGTCAAATTTTGTATCAATCAGATATTATTTACTATATGATCTATAAGTTTATATTTTATGCATAATTTTAAACTACAAAAACTTGCAATTTAAACAATTTATTGATGATATAACTATTGATCTTCAATTTTTTAGAAATTTTGCAAATATGAAAAATATAAGAAGAAAATGTAATCCAATGATAAATTTGTCAAAATTTACCCCCAATAAAAAGATATTAAGTAAGGTTGTAGCCCAATTTTATAGCTAAATTTTGTCCTTTGAATATACATCCATTCCAATGTAGAAGAGTATTTCAAGTCTAAACACCTAAAGTGATTTACAGTTAGCTCAACTGATCTATAAGTTTATATTTTATGCATAATTTTAAACTACAAAAACTTACAATTTAAATAATTTATTGATGACATAACTATTGATCTCCAATTTTTTAGAAATTTTGCAAATATGAAAAATATAAGAAGAAGATGTAATCCAATGATAGATTTGTCAAAATTTACTCCCAATAAAAAGATATTGAGTAAGGTTGTAGCCCAATTTTGTAGCTAAATTTTGTCTTTTGAAATATACATCCATTCCAATGTAGAAGAGTATTTCAAGTCTAAACACCTAAAGCGATTTACAGTTAGCTCAACTGATAAAGTCTCTAATGGTTGAATAAAAGATTTGGTGTTAAATTTCCACCCACACTAAAAACTGATTGATGTCTTAGTCTGATGATAAAAAGCATTATCAAGAGCAGATGTCATAAGTTGAAACTCTCACAAAAAAAAAAAAAAAAAAAAAAGGTTTGAACACCTAAAAGAGAGTTAACTAAAATCTTTTCAGAATTATAAACTAATGTAAAATAAAGGCAGAAATACAAACATGTGAAGAAGAAAACATAATATAAATATATATATATATATATATATATATATTGAGTAAAGAAAATTACCTCTACTTATGTCTCAAAGAGAAATAGAGGGAGGGGAAAAGAAGACATTTATTTATGTTTTGTTTTGGCAACTAGGTTGCAATTCAGAAAAAAAAATAAAGATATATGGTAATATCTAAATTTATGGATGAAAGTTATTCTACCTGTTTTAGGGTAGAAGTGCTTTTTTTTTTTTTTTTTTTTTTTTAATTCAAAATAAAGAAGAAGAGAATTTAAAAAAAAAAAAAAAAGAGTTAGGACTAAGGAACCCACAAATTCAAAAAAGAAGAAGAAGAAATGGTTAAGACTTCATAAAGGTATCTTAAAATAAAATTGAAAACTTGAGCTTAGTGATTGAAGGAATATGGGAGTTGAAGCAATTCAAATCTCTAAATAAAGAGTGGTATTATTTTGTAGGCAATATTTTAGTAGGGGTTAGAGATATATTTTACTAGATTATCATTTAATTTTCTCCCTTCTTAAATAGTAGTACTAGCCTCTGAAAAATCCATTCCAAATAGAGGAAGTCCTTTAAATAGTAGTACTACCCTCTGAACTTGAGCTACACACGTGTTCAAAGACTTTTTTTTTTTTTTTCTAAATTAAAAAATTATTTTTATGTCTATATTACATGAACTGACCTTTCTTTGTATTCTATATAAATAAAAGCCAATTTGAAATATACTCCAATTCTAGTGTAGAAGAGTATTTCAAATTTAAACACCTAAAGAGAGTTAAGGAAAATATTTTTCAGAACTATAAAATTGTGTTAAGTAAAGACAAACATACAAACATGTGAAGAAGAAAGTATAAAATATATTCAGTATGAGATTAAATTCTATAAGGATGTGGTGTAAAACCCATGTTTTACCCTTCTAATTCTAACATGCCACATCATCTTATCACATATTTAAGAATAAACACAATCACATTCAATCAATTCTAATACTCATATATAAATCCAACCAAATTGGGAATCTATCGAGATGTTATTAGGTATGGTAAGATGTATTGAATTTTAAGTAAAATGCTGATGTAGCAATCACTTATTGGATGATGTAAAACGTGGGTTTTACACCTTATCTGTATATAATTTAATCTCATTGAATATTAAGAAAATTATGTCTGCTTATGCCTCAAAGAAAAACATGAGGAGGGAAAGAGAAGACATTTATTTATATTTTGTTTTGGCACCTCTGTATAATGATAAATTGTAGTATTAGCAAAAATGAATACTTTCTTAAAAATATCTACTTATAATATTTTCAAATTTATAAATTAACCTTAAAAAGAAAAATTGTGTCAACAGGTAGTTTTATTAAAAAGATGGAGAAGAATTTAAGAAAAAAACAAAGATGTAGAAGAAGAACGGGCTTCCGTGCGAACTGCGAGGTGGGTTTTTTGGGCCCAAATTTGTTGCTCTCAAGTGTTTTGAGCAATAGAGGCTCCCCCCGCTCAGAAGTTTTGGGCTTGGGTCACATAACATGTCCTCTCATAACCACATCCTTCCACGACCCTTTTGGGTTTCATTTTCTCATGCATTATATTTACCAACGTGATGGAAAGCATTATTTAAAGAAAAAAAATTATAATGATTTTCCTTTTAGGCTTTCAAATTGAAAAATATCCTTTTATTTATTTGAAAGAGAAAAGAAAAAAAAAAGATTATAAGAGTGCAATAATATCGATTTTATCTCTTATATATAATTTAGCCAAGATATCGGTTTTATCCATTGAAATTTCGATAATTTACAAGACATAATAAACAAAAGAGAAGTGCTACGTTTACAATATTTTTGAAATATTTTCACAACAAATTACAGGTGGTTAGTTGTTATTGGTTCAAATTTGAATTAAGTACTGAGGTTAGTTTTTTAACCCAACAATAACAATCAGTAACAATCTGCCATTTAGGATTTATTGTAAAAATGTTGTCGATATATCATTTCTCAAAATAAAATATTAAAACAACAATTATTGCGGTAAATCTGGATGAAGATCTTAGACACTTAATATTTCTTATAATCAAATTTGAATCTCAAGTTTTTGTCCTATAGTTGTTATCATGTTACTGTAAGGCTTACAATAGTTTTACAATATTTTCAAATTATCCTATCATCTCACACATGGGAATGTGAGAAATGATAGACTAATTTGAGAATATTGCAAAATTTTTGTTAAGTCCCTAAGACTCATCATGTGAAATGTTGTGGAAAATCTCAGGCCTCGATCTTATTGTATAATTTGGAAATATGAGTGATATTTCCAATATTTATCATCGGATCTCAATATCTATTTTTGGACATATATAGTTATCCCTTTAACAAATAGAAGATCCCTTCTCCTAAGAAACTTGTATTATTACCATATTATAGTTTTTTTTTTTTTAAACATATAAGCTATTTTATACATATTAGGGATGTCTCATTCATAACATCCCATAAAAGATATGGAATTACAAAAGCAGAGGATCCTCATATGCAATCTTTGATTCAGTTTGTTATCCTCCCCAAATTGATAGTCTATCCACCATACCCAACTTGACAATCCAGTCGATCATCAAGGCAGTTGTTGTTGTTTGTATCAGACTTTATATAATTTTTCTAGTGAAAATTTAGGGTTTGATTAGAAGTAAAATGTTTTTTAGGGGGCTACAAAAAAAAGAAAAAAGAAAAAAGAATCAGTTAACTATGTTATTTTTTTTTTCCTTTGAATCAATTTTCATTTTTTACGAGGATATGTGGTGCATCTCCCATAACACGTAACTTAACTTTGAAGTGAGAATGAACTTGTTAATAGGAAATGATTGATTTTTTCTTCTCTCACACACCCAATAACAAGAACATTAAACATGTATATAAATAAGCATCAATACGTCCATACTTATATATATATGTCTATGGCTTTTTAGTAGAGTTGTGGTGTACCTTTGTATTAGAATATTTCCTTCTCCCTTGTGTGTGTGTGTTTATTTATCAAAAAAAAAAAAATATATATATATATATATATATATATATATATATTTATTTAGAGAGAGAGAGAGAGAGAGAGAAAGAAAATATATTATTTGCTTTAGATATAAGATAAACCTATCTTTACCTTGTTAAACATGGACTTGTTATATGATTTCCCACTAGTGAAAGATATGACATATGATATGAGTGTGACTAATAAAATATTCACCAATAATTATCCACGAAGAAACTAGAAAGATGTGTGAACGGAACATGGCAGTTCTTTTGTCTTTTTTTTTTTTTTGAAAGGAAACATAATAGCTAATTATTTCGATTTGAATTCGAATACGTAAGTAGGACATCTATTTTGACATTATTTGTGAGAGCATGTCATTGCATAAATGTAAACGTTTATTTCAAACATTGATTAAGTTCCTATAGGAAATCAAAATTAAAGGGGAAAGATTTTTCTTATACATTTTATCGCAGACAACATCTATCTGATTATCTCGCAATTAAAGTCTGAAAAGAAATCATAGGACATCCGATTCATGATGACTCGTTTTTTTATGATTAAGTAAAAAATCAATCGATTTTTAATATAAATAAGATTCGAAATCCCAAATATTTTATTTCACGAATACCGGTTGAACTTACCGAGCCAAAAGGAAAAAGGAAAGGAAAATAACTTTGTACTGTATATTTCATGTCAAATAATAAATCATGAGTAAAGGAAACAGATAACGTTGTCCTTTGGAACATGCATCACTCTTCAATGCGAAATGACTTGTCCTAAAGTTGAGCATGTTCAGAAATGCAAATGCACATGGCGACATGCCATGAAAGCTGAAAACTCTTAGGTGAAAACCATGAGAAAAAAATCAACAAGACAACAACAAAATGCATAGGGAAACGTGATTTTGCAGAACTATTTTTCCCATGTAAAAATCTCTCTCTATGTTTGGGAGTACATGATATAAATGTTAGTAATAGTAACCCTTGCCATTTTCAGCTTATTTCCTTTGAATACATAACTCCTTGTATTTCTCAAAAGGTTTTTGGTAGCTTCTTGAAATGGGAAATTGATTTTGAGAGTGAAGTCGCATTTGGTAGATTTGTCATGAAAGGTAAAGATAATATAGAAGGGTAGGCAGTGAATAAAAATGCCATCACATAGATAGAAGAGAATCGAGTGCTCTGGCTTTATTTTAGAGAGGGGTCCCATAGACCCCATGAGTGCATGTAGTTTCTCTATAATCTCACTCCTAAGCTAACGGTCAAATTTTTTTTTTTTCTGGCAGAGACTGGAGATAGATATAAAGCTAACTCCTTTTCAAGCATCTTGAGCACAAGTAAGGTATGTTTCCAATACAAGATATAATGATAGCTCAACAGACCCCATCATCACAGTAAACAAACATCACAATATGTGTGTTACTTATAACGACAATTATAACTTTGAAAGCAAAAAAAAAAAAAGAAAAAAAAAAAAAAAGAAGGATAAAAAATAAAGGGTACTTTCAATTTTTTTGCTTTGCTTTGCTGTGTTGAGGAACCTTATTCATTAATTATCAACCTCTCTCTGTCTCTGACAAGGAAGAGTGAGCCTTGACATATTCAAAGGTTGGTTTTATATGTTTGTGGAGGTGATGAATGAGATTCCCAAAAAGAAAAAACAAAGCTATAAAGAGAGAGAGAGAGATTCTCATTATCTGAAGTAAAAGGTTGGAGATCACATGTAGAATACCAGAACAACTTTAAGTTGAATGGAAGAAAAGATAAAGAAACTATCTCCACAAGTCAAGGTGCACACAATTTGCCCTTAAAAGGGGGGGAAGCACATATACACGATCCCCCATATCTATATCATCTACTTATTCCTTTTCTTAAACTAATTCTAATGTCCTATATCATGGCAACATGCATTCCATAAGCACTAGCCATCTTTCATTTTTTTTACAAATAAGTACTAAGATTTAAAATTTATGATGGCCGTGACATGATGATGATGCGAATACGATTTGAATGCAACTTCTGTATGTATTTCATGATAAGAGATTTTACGAGTTGTGTTAGCTGATCTATATCCGTCTTTTAAAACACAAAAGCAATCAATATGTAATCTATGAGAGTTGTGAGTTGTGACCACCCCTTTTGTTTTTTCTTTTCTCTTTTCCTACTTTTGGCTACTTTTTTTATGTGTGTTTTCTTTTAGATTTCGGTGGTGGTTAAACGAAAGTATGGTAGATGCGGTTTGGGTTGATGTGAGCAATAATAGAGGTAGAGTGAAAGAGAAAGATGAAGAAAGATGAATGGGGAATCCATCTAGAGCTACTTTTCATCTACTCTCTCATTCTTCAGAGGGTTCCCCCCTCCCCTCTTTTCTGATCAGTCTTTGTCAGCAAGTTTCACGAGAAGCTTAGCATTTATGTAGTCTCTATTTCTTAGCTAACTCGATCTGACTTTTCTTTTAATTTAGATTTCTATTCCACACTTAATTAATTAGACAATAAGTTGTAGAACAAACTAGAGTTTACAATTTATGGAAAAAAATTATTTGTCCAATTCCACAAGTTGGGAATCTTTGTGGATATTATAGCTAAGCTACAAAACATTAAATTAATTTTAATTGTCTTCGTAATTATTTGAAGCACTCGTGACAAAAAACCAAATCAGTCACCCCTTTTGCTTAAAGCTTTTGCATATCTAATTATTTAATACTTGTGGACTAATCTTTGTAACGTCGAGGACAGAAAAAAATGGGCCAGCTTGTCAAGTTGATGCCTTTGTAACATAGTTTTCTGACACGCCATTGTACGGCCTGCCTCATGCGGCATATTATCCTATTCCTATACCATACGTATTAATTAATGCCATTATCCTACCCATGTGGGTGTTTCATAATTAAGACAAAACACCTATTCATTATTTGACATGTTTGATAATTATAAAGGCTAATGTCCACTTAACTCCTGCGTATAAATCAAGATTTGCAGTATCAACACAATGACTTATAAAAACTGGGTTCAAGTTAATTTAATCGATAAAATCTAATCAATTGGAATGAAGCGGATGTCATAAATTTGAAATATATAAAAAATATATATAAAAAAACCTCACGCGGTTGACTGGTTAATTAACAATTAATGACCGAGTATTTTGTATACTAATCAAACGGCTATTCTATTTGTCTTTGTTGTCTCCTTAAATGAAGCTAATTTGTCTAATCTTGCACAGGTAACAACATATGAAATGTTTAAAAAATAAAATCAAAGACTGTGAAATTGGTTTAATTTAAAAAGATTGCATTGAAAACATCAAATCCATATCTGAATTCTGCACTTAGGGCTAAAAATGTATAAATTAAGTTGGCATCTCCTTGTCTTAGTGCTTCACCTTATATAATAATTCAAATAAGTGTAATCCCTCTATGCATGTGTTGTGGGAATTCAGGTTCGTCCCCATTGTCTTGTTAAGATGATAATATCAAAGTAAACTTGAGCGTAGGGCATGGGCAAGAAAATGGCAAGTAGGACTAAGTGACAGCTAGCCTGCAGCATCGATTTTGAAAATCACTTTAGGTTACAAAACACTTACCAAATTGTCCATATTCACATATATCTTTGCACATGCCACATGCATTTGTTATTTGCTCATGCTTTGTACGTACCTTTTTTTTTTTTGTTTCCATGCCTTGGTTTGTTGTTAAGATCTATCATCTATCTATGTGATCAGATTTGAGGAGTGAAAGAGAATGGTGAGAGGCACAGAGCCATAGCTAAAAAGCATCACCCATTACAACAAGAAGAAAAAAAAAATGCTTTATTGCAACGAAATTTTTAATATTAACTTTCTTATATCCAAAATTCTAGTAGTGCATCCATATATAGAGTTAAAAAAATATATTTTTTACATTTTACTCCTATATACAATTCTAAAGTTTCATTTTACATTTTTTTTTCCTGAGTTGTACCTTATCTTTTCATTTATTGTATTGTATGGCGTGAGAATCCTAAATTAAAGTGTTAAATTAACCTGAGAGACCCACCAGATTTTTTTTTTTTTTTTTTTAATTGTACATCACTCAGCTTAAATATACGGCAAACTGATACACAACCAACCACTCTGGCAGACTCCGAATGCATTGCAGTCTTGCAGAGAAATTGAATGCCCATCTACTGGTTTAAGAAAATCAATTTCAAAGCTGGCAATAATTGTCATTGAAATTGAATTGGCACGTCAAGGTCAGATTTGGACCATTGGTCAAGGTCAAATAGAGTTACTATTTCAATAGCAAGATTTTAGGACTTATAAGTGAAATTCCTATTGTGAAAAACAAAAAAAAAGATTAGCACATTATTGAAATCTGTCTAATCATTTTTTTTTTAAAACAACAAAGTAGAGATAGGATATTGAAATCTATGATGCCTTTAAACATAAAACTCTTAACAAATTTGTCTTATGAATTGAAAAATAGAGGTAGAGATAGGACATTTGATTTGAACATTTTTTTTTTTGAGAAATATTTGATTTGAACATAAGATCACATTAAGCTACAAAATTCTTGATAAATTTATCTAATGGGTAATGAATTGAAAAATGAAAAAAAATCATTTCTACCAAGATATACTTAAATAGTTTTTCATTTTGGTTCAAGTTTAAATGTTTTTGCCACAAAATTCAGTAGCAACCAAATGAAACCAAATCTTTAAAGAAGTAGATATACCCTATTCTCAATTATTTTCACCTTTATGTAAGTAAAGGTGTACATGAACTTGAAGTCTTGAACCTTTAAATTGTACTAATATCTGCTCTGCATGAGCCATGTGCTTATCTACGGAACTTCTATAGGAATGTATGTGTGCATTTATAGTACTGGCAATCTGATTCAATTCTAATTATCAAGCAAAAATGAATTCATTATAATGACATTTGAACCTAATTAAGATGACATTAAGCCACAGAATTCTTGATAAATTTATTTAATGGGCAATAAGTTGAAAAATGAAAAAACTCATTTCTACCAAAATATACTTAATAGTTTTTCATTTTGGATCAAGTTTAAATGTTTTTTGACACAACGTACATTAGCAACAGATTAAACCCAAATCTTTAGAGAAGTGGATAAATCTTATTCTTAATTATCTTCACCTCTATCGAAGTAAGGTGTACATGAACTCTTTTTCTTTTCTTTTTTTTGAGAAGTTGTACATGAACTTGAACATTCAATTGTACTAATATCTGTTCTGGATATGTCACGTGTTATCTACAGAAATTTTATAAGAAAGAAAGTATTTATAGTACTGGCAATCTGATACAATTTCTAATTATCAAGCAAAAATGAATTCATTATAATGACATTTATAACCGCACGCAAAAATTAGTTCAATTTTTGGTTTAAGAAACCAAGAATTTCATACAACTTTTACAATCTGGGGCAAGGAACATTGAATCCTGACGTTACTCATTATCAAAGCTTTTTCTTTTTTGCTAAGCCAAAAAAAAAAAAAAAAGCATTCATGATCTCGGGAACTTCACTGATTTATTGTAACCTGCAGGATAGGTTTTATATGAGAAAAATTAATTCCTCTCGTATTGGCTTTTACAGAGATGCCTCTCTTTTTTTAGCCTTAGGTGGTAGTAGTAGTACTAGTACACTATATCATTATGGAATTTAACGCCGTAAACAATTAAAGCACATTAAATAAGCTTTGGCTACTTATTTGTTGTTTTTTTGGTTTCCATGCAAATTAGCTATTTTTTTTTTTATTGAGGAAATAATTAATGTGGACCATCCAAATTCATGCAACATCAATTTTTCTACCCTTAGGGTGTATTTATAGCAAATCTATATATATATATATATATATATGGGCTTAATTTCATGAATAAGTTGTAACCAAGAATTTTCTTTTTCTAAATATAAAAAAAGTCGTGTAAACCAGTCATTGAGTAAAAACGACAAAGTCATTAGGTGAGAGAGATTAACGTAAATTTTTCAGCCTATGTGAACCATATATTATATAAACTCTATTTTTTATTTATATAAATAGCATATATAAAATAAAGCATTGGAGATATCTATAAGTTCCATATATAGATTTTGACACGTGTAAGGATTAAGGAACAGTCCAAAAAATCACAACCCAACGTTTCCCATGCGGAGTCGCATGAGTTAACCTGTCCTCACTGCTACCTTTAAAATTAAAATTAAAAAAAAAATTATAAAAAGTAAGAAACTGCCAAAGGACCAAATCCCGACCCTCCCACCCACAACGGCCACTAGCCCTTTTTTCTCAGACAGCCTCGAAAAGTGTGGGTCCCACACAGTCCACGCTGTCACCTCCCACGTGGCCCCCTCCCCCTTCATATTTTTTAAATAAAATTTACAATAAAATAACGTTAGTAGCGTTTTGTCAAAACTTTTTTTTACTCCCTATTTATGATACATCTTGAAAATCCTAGAAACGGATATCGTGTTGGATTGAATGTAAATAGGCTAATGCATTCACCATCCGAGTATCTTGTAGGGTCCACAAAACTTACCTTAATTGTTCCCTATCTTAGTGTTAACAAAATAGTATTCATATAGTGTTTTGTCAAACTTTTTTTACTCCCTATCTATGATACATCCCTAAAATCCTATAAACCGATTGTGCATTGGATTGAACATGAACGGACTAATAAATCTACCACTCGAGTATCTCGTGGGATCCACAAAACTTACCTTAGTTGTGCCCTAACTTATTGTTAGCATTATTATTTTTTTTTTGGTATTTATTTACTATTGAGTATTCACACAAATTATGGGACCCATTAAAAACAATCTGGACCCCACATGTGTACCCAAATTTGGGTCCACACCCATCACGTTGTTCTGTACAGGAATCAGGGACGACTGAGCAGAAAAAGATAAAAGAGAATTGAGTAAAGGGTGGGTGCGTCGGAGTGTAACTATGTCCACGTGGCACTACATGGCAGGCTCTGTTCGGCAAATGATACGTGGCAGATGCCCAGTTTGTCAGTTATTTAATCCCACGCTTCAGTCTTTAGTCTAGTCGTTACCTCTTTCTTTGTAAATTTAAAAAAAAAAAAAAAAAAATTAACCATGGCTACGATAAACTCGAGTTTATATTCCGGAAATACCCCTAGTAAATCGCTGGAATTACGGGACTGACCGGATCTTTGTTGGTTACGAAATTGGAGCCAAGTAGGAGGAAGGGCTTTTCTGGTAACCGAATCCTAAAATAGACAAAACCAAAACCAACACACAAATCTCTCTCTCTCTCCTCTTACTTTTACTTTGTTATTGTTATTATTCCATCTAAAAAAGTGGGTTTATTTTTTTATTTATTAAAATTTAATTGTAAACCAAACCAAACCCTAAATAAACCCCACCACACAGGCTTGCCACCTCTAGTACTATGCATGCCCTTTTGTTCATTAGCTCGTCCTTGTCGTTGCCTCTTATATCAATACTATATCTTCCCCCCTTCTAAAAAGCCTAAAGATTAGAAAACCCATTCAACAACAAAAACCCAACACACAACTAAACGCATACAAATAGCTAGAGATAGAGCCAGACTCATAGAATACACAAACACACAAACAAAATCAAAAAAACACAAAACAAAACTCTCCCATATATATCATCTATCTTCATGGCTGTCGAGGCTCGGCATCTCAATCTCTTCCCTTCTCAACTCATAGGAAACAGGTACACATACCTCTCTCTCTCTCTCTCTCTCTCTCTCTCTCTCTCTCTTGTGTGTGTGTTTGTTTTGGCAAAACTAATGGGAAAGCGATGAACTTTGCAGGGAAATGATGAACCCCATTGAAGCAAACACAAATATGTACAACAACAACCAGATGGGATACGCATACACGGTTCCATTATCAGGAACAACAACAGAGACTATGTTGCCAGCTGCATACAATTCTTTGATGAACGATTCGATTCCTCAAAAGGCTGCGATAAAATCAGAGAGCGGTCTCACCTATAACATCCCTATTCCCATCTCGAGAAAGCGCTCAAGAGACTCCATGATCAGCCCCAGCTTGAGCTTCCTCTCTCATCACCAAACCACTCCTCAGCCACAAAAGAATTGCGGGTCCTTCTCTTTTCTCGGTGAAGACATTTCCTTTCAGATCCAACAACATCAATTCGATATCGACCGTCTCATTTCTCAACATGTACGTATTCACAAACACATACATATACACATGTTTTATTCAATATCCAATACAAAGTCTTTACCTTTTTTATTAAAGGGTCACTGAAAGTTTTGGTTTTTGGGTGTGTTTTTTTTCAGATGGAGAAGGTGAGGATGGAGATAGAAGAAAAGAGAAAAAGGCAAGCTCGGAGGATTGTTGAAGCAATAGAAGTGGGGATGATGAAGAGGCTAAAGGCTAAAGAGGAAGAGATAGAGAAAATTGGTAAACTGAACTGGGCTTTAGAAGAGAGAGTGAAATCGTTGTGCATAGAGAATCAAATTTGGCGTGACTTAGCCCAAACCAACGAGGCCACAGCCAATGCTTTGAGATCAAACTTAGAACAAGTCTTGGCTGCGCAGGTTAAGGAAGAACGCACCCACGGCGCAGCATTAGACGAAGCAGCACTTCTCATGGACGATGCACAGTCGTGCTGTGGAAGCAGTGGCGAAGAAGAAGATCATCATCATAGAGACGTTGTTGAAGGAGGGAGGCGCACGTTAGCATGTGGGGTGGCGCAGGATAAGGAGGATGATGGTAACGGTAATGGTAATGGTAATTATTACAATGACAATTACAAGACTAGTAGTGAATGTGGGAACAATAGGTGGTGCAGGAACTGTGGCAAACAAGAGTCGTGTGTACTGCTTTTGCCCTGTAGACACCTCTGTCTATGTACTGTTTGTGGGTCTACACTTCACATTTGCCCCATCTGTAAATCCACCAAGAACGCCAGTGTCCATGTTAACATGTCCTGAAAATTTTACAGATACCCAATTCACCATAAATCCCAAATTTTCTTTTTCTTAATTTGTCTCTCTTTTTTTTCTTTTTCTTTTTTTTCATTTTGTATGTATTTCTCTCTCTATCTCTTTCTCTATTGAGGTACATTAAATTTGGAAATCTTCTAGCATTGTAGTTGAAATTAAAAGACCTCCAAAAATCAAGAAAACCAAGTTGTAAATTTGAGCCCATTTTTTAAGGCTAATTTTGTTTGATACCTTATCTTTTTGTTGAAAAAAAAAATTACATACCAATTCACCACGTATCCCAATTTTTTCTTTTTCTTGATTTGTCTCTCTTTTTTCTTTTTGTATGTATTTCTCTATTTTGGTACGTTAAATTTGGAAATCTTCTACCATTGTAGTTCTCCAAAATCAAGAAACCAAGTTGTAAAAGATTTGAGGCCATTTTTTTAGGCTAATTTTGTTTGATCCCTTATCTAGTTTTGTTGATTGGCATTAGTTTTAAAAACTTTTGAAAGGTGGATAATGCAAGCGTATCATCACAAAACTCTTTGCTCAAGGTAGTTCGGGAGTTAAGGCCAAAAAAATAAAGTTAGGGTCAAGACTCAAGACTCGAAAGAAGTGAAGAGGATGGGAAAGAAAGGATCATATTCATGGATGATGTTGATATAATGTGGGTCCCAAATGTGGGAGCCAAGGCCAATCTACCTGACAGCTAGTACATTGTAATGTGTAGTACAATAACAACAATAATAATAATAATAATATATTATAGACTAACAACTACTGCTACTATTACTAGTCCTAGTCCTAGTACAAGTACTAAGGGTAGGAGGGGTTTGGGTCGGAGAGTGTACGCCACGCTCCATTAAGTGAAAGCGTGGGGTCAACGAGATGGGGAAATATGAAAACGACAGGTGTGAGGCAAAAGCTGACACGTAGGACGCGCGCAAATGTCGCTGTTGTTGCTCTCTGAGCAATAGTTGTACTATATGGCATTGGTATTGGTTTTGGAATTTTGGTATCAGAGCTATATAGCCCCAAGTGGGCAACGCAATGCTCTCTCAGCTTTTGTTTTTTTTTTTTTTTTAGACCCAAAAGAAAAAAAACAAAGAAGAAACCGACACCAAGATGGGTTGTTGGAATAGTCATCCCAACAACAAAACAAAAATTTAAACGTTAAATTATTGGTTGCTACTATTAAAAAAATTGAAACAAAAAGTAACAAATTTTTTCCCACAATGTACGAAGAACTATAAATAAAAAATAAAATAAAGTAAAAGTGTATGCATCTTTGATATAGTTGCGTATTATAGACGACGACGTAATCGTTTCTCTTAAAAAATATCATCGAGTTAAAATATTATTTATTGTTTGTCACTTTCAAATAGGAACTACAGAAGTAGTACCCACGAGAATAATAATGATTTTTTTTTTACATAATTTCGGTGTTTTTTATTTATTGTTGATAATTTTTTATTATCTGATCAAAATATATTAAATTCTAAATTTTTTATTTAATTATAAAAAATTTTATCAGTTCTTTTAGAGAGTTTTTAACTTATGACATCTGCTCCGTAATACATATTTATCATTAGTTTTTAAAGTAGTAAGTGATTGAAACTCAAATCTCTTATTTATTTATGAAAAATTTTACTAGTTAAACTAAATAAAATCCACGAAAACTTTACTAAAACCCATAATAATTTGTTTAATTTATTTATGATGTGGGTGTTAAAAGTGAAAAAAAAAAAAAAAAAAATTTATGGGGTACAGCTAAAGTTGGGGGTGGTGATGGTACAGACTACTATGTCTGGGAGAAAAAGCAAACGAAGAAAACGATGATGAGGATTGTGCTTTGTTGCAGTGATAAATAATAGTCATATGGGGGGCTCTTAAATGGTGGGTACGTGTGTGTTTTGAGTAGTGATTAGTTATTACTGGTGATGTAAATAAATGTTGGCGGTTAGGATTTTCTTTTGGCACGGTTGAATAGGTGGACGATGATGATAAATATACATACATATTTACTTTTTTGTCAGTCTGTTTTTTTTTTTTTTGTCTATGTACTAAATGGTCCACCTAATAAACAGGAAAAAAGTAAAAGAATTTTTTTTTCTTTTTTTTGAAGTGGTCCAAAGTTTGAGGAATTTATGGGGGTGTTTTAGTTTTACAAGTGATTGCCACGTGATTTGTGGTTGTCATTTCCTTTTCCTAGAGGTGGAAAAAGTTTTTACCGTATGTGTTTTGGTTACAATGAGTGAATTTGGATAAGAAAACATTGTTTTGCATGTTGGTTGTAATATAAACTTATTGGTTTTTGTTTTTTTACTTATTTTTCATCATTTTATGCTTTCTTCTTCTTTTCTTTTCTTTTTTATTTTTAATAATTCTTTCCATTTTGTTAATACATTTTTAGATTTTAAAATGAGCTTTGATTATTTTAAGGAAACATAAAAGTTCACAAAATGATTTAATTAACTATATAATATAGTTACTAATGAATTATTATTAAACTTACAAAATGATTTAATTGTAACTTGAAAAGTACATCTACTAATGCATTATGATACCCTTTTTCTATATTTTCTTTAATCTATCATTTATTCGAAAAATTATATTAAAGAATACAAATAAAAAAGAAACATTTGGATCATTTCTTAATTATCATATAAAGGTAAAAAGCTCAATAAACTTATGGAAATCTCTTTTCTCTTTCTCTACATTCTAGAAACAAAAATAAGAAAATGTTACAACATTTTTTTAATTATCTTCCCATCTTTCTCTCTTACCTACAACCACAAAATGGAAACTTCCCTTTCCTCTCCTTTTTCTTTCCTTTCCCCTTTACCCCTTTTTTTTTCCTTCCCAAAAAGTCAATAGATAAATAAGAGTAATATTGTGCATTCATTGACCTTTTTATGGGAATTGGAAAAATTTTCCACTTACATAGATTTCTTACCCTACGCGGAGATAGGAAAACAAAAAAAGCAAAATCAATATGAGACTGGACAGAATTATGTAACTCATATTCACAAATACTATATATATATATATATATATATGGGTTGTGTTAATGGACACACCACTCTATGTCATAATTTTTGTCAATCACTCAGTTTTATGTCAATATTTTGTCAGCTTTATAGATTTTAGAGTCAATATTATACAATTTCTCTAATTTTTTTAATTAAATGGGACTCACATTATTTTAACCTTAACAAGTATCGCACAGTGCTCGTTGACATTTGCCTATATGTATTAGTAAATTTTGTACGTATCCATCCCAAAAAAAAAAAAAAAAAGTCTGTAGAATACTATTATTTTATGCAAGTTAGATGTATTATTAGTTAGGAGTATTACTTAAAAAAATTATAGTATTTAATAAAAAAACAAAAAAAATTATGTATCTAGTAGGAATGATGCTACCTTTTAACGAATAATCTTTTCTAACATTTTTGTGGTGTATAAGATACTTGTGTCTTTAACCAGATGGTATCTTCCCCACTTTTCTTCGTTTGTCCCAACTCTAAACTTTAATTTTTTTTTTTATTAAAAAAAAATACAAGAACTAACCCATTTACTTTCTTTTGGCTCTGCTTGGTCACAAATCACAATCAAATAGTACTATTTTTTTAGACTTATATCACAAAGAAAAAAAAAATCAAAAGGCAGATATAATTGCCGTCAATATAGGAATCAAAGACCATGCTTTTTTTCTCTTTTTTTTTTTTTCATTGACATTTTCCAATGAGTTGTACAAATCACCTTGGAATAAACTCCACCATAAAATTAGGTCTCACATTTATTTTGGGTCTATTATTGTTTGTTTGTACCACTCAAAATCAAATGCTCTTAATAGTCTTGCGGCATTTTGGAAGATGCCTAGATTGTTTAGCAATCGCATTCAAACCCTCAATTTAATAAATATTTTGAGAATCAAAAAAGCTTAAATAATTAATTGAATTCGATTTATTTTTTGTTGTTCCAACTAATAGGCCAATTTTAGAACAATATGTCTGATCTGACCCCAAAAAAAAAAAGCAAAGGGTCCCACACAAAAACAGGTACAAACGCCAAAGTTAGCATTTAATGAGAAAGAGTAATAAACAAAGACAACACAAAAATAATGGGAGATTTTGTTTTTTTTAGGATGGGATCTTTGACCCCACAACCCCTTTGTGGGACCCTCAGCAAGATCAGGACCATCTGTCCCTTTATGACCGGCATACCCTCTGGCCTCTATAACACGTGAATCTGATTCCCACTCTTCTTTTTTTTTTTTACCTTTTTCCTTATTATCATCATTATCTACTTAGTTAATTATTCCACAATTAAATTAATTAATTGGCTACTACTATAGCCTATAGTCCATACACATAAGATTAAATTATTGCTATCCTGGATTAGACATTTTGTATTTGACTAGTTTTTGTGTGACAATGATGTATATGTTTATCAAACTATTTGAATTGAATGGATGGTTTATTTTATTTTATTTTTTTAATTTTTAATTTTTAATTTTTGGTTTAAATGGACTTGCCAACTATAGACTACTTGTTGCCTAGGAATCTAATCAAAAGTTAGAGAACATTTTACCTAAAAAAGAAATGATACCACTTTTGGTGAGTTTTCAAAATATTTTAATCTATTATTATCTAATTGTGAGACTAATTGTAGCATTGAAACACCATAATGGCCACTAGTGGATATGGACAAGACTTTTGATGGGGAAAGAGTTTTTTATTTTTATTTTTGTTACTTTTTTTTTTTCTTTCCATTTATTATTAATTTAATAAGTCATGGAAATAGTTGGTCTGTCTTTGAACGCTTTTGCACGTCACTACTTGCCTTCTTGGAAATTATTATTAATATATATATATATATATTTTTGGATAACTCCTGAATGTCTTCTATTACTTTTAATTTTTATGTTTTCTATTTTTTATATGTGTTTTTTTAAGGTTGTATCAAGCCAGTCTAGTAGGTACGAGATGCTTTTGTGTAACTGTATATATATTAAAACAGAAATCAAGTTCAAACCTATCATCAAATTAAAGTTATGTGTTCGAATTTAGTTTATAAATATTTAAATTTATGATCTTAATTTAATCAAGTTTTCTTTTTTCTATAATACATGAGTAAACATTACAACTAAAACTTTTAAATTGATTCTCATCCGTTACCACCATTAGTTATTGTTACGATATTCTTCTCAATAAAAAAAAGTTATTTCCGTATCAAAAAAAAAAAAAAAAAAGTTATTTCTATGATAACATTGATGGAGCTACATAAATAGATTATTTCATGGTCAATCTTATTTCTATAATATAACATAACAATAAAAAATCATCAACCTCATATCCATCATATATATATATATATATATATATATATTATATATGAAATACTAAGATAATAGAAAACTCATCAACCACATAACACAATAAAACTTAGAATCACGATTTTAGGTTTTTTTTTTAATGTTATTTATAAGTTTTCCACACCACAAACAATACTTAGATTATAATAATCAAATCACTTGTTTATAGGCTTGTTAAAGGTGGAATTCAAGTAATAATTCAATGATAATAACATGTTTTGTATATCTCATATGTCTGTAGTTCAGACCCCACGTCTTCCTCTCCTACTATTTACTTATCATAATAAATAAATAAAGAAAAGAAGAGAATAAGCGAGCTTGTTAAATGTTTTTGCTTAGCTCTTTATACGCCAAGCCTTATAGAATGGCTTATGGGAGCTTCACTTGATTGTTAAGTAAACAAACAAAACAAGTATTCTTTTTTCTCCCTCTTTCTTTCTTTCTTTCTTTCTTTCCTTTTTTTCTAAATGGAACCCCATCACTTCATAAATGTAATTATTCTTTTGTTAGGTAATTAAGAAACCTCATCACATTCCCTTAATTATTTAGCAAATGGATGCATTTAGTCATTTGAAACTTCAAATTTCCTTGTTTTACTTTTACCCTCCATTTGTTTATGTAGAATTTTTTTTTTTTTTTTTTAGTATTTTTTATATTGGAAAACACAGTCAACAAAAAACTTTTTTTCCTAGGGTCAACGAAATACAATCCCAAAATATCAAAGAATGTTTTCCAGAATGTTACATTGATCAGTGAAAATAAACTTCACATCACAAAAAAACCTCTCATGATATTAACTTCTATATCTTCATGCGATACATATAATAGAAAATATCTTCTACCTAAACATTTTTAAGGTGGTAACTGAACACATGAATACGCCTATATATATCACCTTATTTTTAGGGTTGCAACCGAACACACAAATAAGACTTTGTTTTTCCAAATATATATATATATATATATATATTGAATATAACAAAGCGTAAGATTTAGCAAAATCAGTAAGAGTATTAAAATATATATATTTACACACTTTTTTCTCTAGTTTTTTCTAACATATATTCATATGACTTGTCCAAAAAAATTGTGTGTGTATATATAAAACACCTTATTTTTAGGGTTGCAACAGAACACACAAATACAACTTATTTAGATTTTCCAAAAAATATTTTATATCGAAACAAATTAATAAAGCATAAAAATTAGCAAAATCAATAAGAGTATTAAAATATATTTTCACACACTTTTTTCTCTAGTTTCTTCAACACATATTCATATGACTTGTCCAAAAAAAAAATAGTATTTATATGTTGTACTTTAGTTTTCTTTCTTCTTCCACCAATTGTTCAAACATACATTTTTCTAAGCATGTTCTAGAGATGGATTAAAAAGTTAATCAATAATTTGAATTCAAAGGTTTTTTGAGTACCAAAAGCTCATCAGTCATCAGCAACCACCCACCTTCACGCGACATAGGCATTAATTATTGAACTAAAATTGAAGGTTTCCTAATTCCTACTTCCCATCCCATGTTGATTATCATAAAGTGTTCCCTGTTTTTCTTCTTCTTCTTTTTCTTAGTTAGGTTAAGTTCCTTTCTAATTAAATACACATTGTTTGTGCTTTATTTATGATATATATATAACTATGCATTACACGCATTATTATAGGCGACCCACATTTAATAGTACACGGCTTAACCATTAAAATCTATCACCCTTTCTTAGTCCCATCAATTGACTAATTGTTTGATATGACTACTTTATATGTCTCTCATTGATAAATTTCTTTATTACAATCAATTTGCTATATGTATTTCTGATATGTCCCAAAGAATCTTATTGCATTACATGTTTACGATTTTCTTATTTGGTGAAACTTCAATGCCATTGCCAGTTGGGTTATCAACAAAACATTAGGTCATTATCACACTAGGTCACATCCCCATCCTTTGATCATGGATGATGGCTACAATAAAAAGCAATAATAATAATAATAATAAATTCTTTTTAAATAACATTACCAACAATGTTAATTTTTTATTGCTTTTTTTACCAAAAACAAAAATACCCAGAGCATGAACTTTAATTATCACCTATTTTTAAATTTAAATATTAATTTTTTATTGCCTTTATAAAATAAAACAAACAAAAAACAAAAAATACCCATGAACAAGAACTTTAATTATCACCTATTTTTAAAGTTAAATATTAATTTTTTATTGCTTTTATAAAAAAACAAAAATACTCAGAACAAGAACTTTAATTATCACTTATTTTTAAAGCTAAACTTTTTGTATAATGACATTGGGAATAATAAAGAAAATAGTAAAGTTGAAAAATTTATGGAGATGTTTGAGAAGTGTTTTAAAAGTTGAGACTAGTGATATATCTCTCTCCCCCGGTTGGTTCAACCTTTAGCTTAGGTTGTGCTTAATTAAAACTCAAATTCATTGCGTCAACAGGCGGCTAAGTAAGAAATTATTTGTTAGTTTCTTTTATTAAAAAAAAAAAAATTTAATTGGTTGTATTATCTTTCACTTCATCATAAACTGCCATACGTTAAGAAATCAGTTTGAACTTTGAACATGGACCCCTCACAAGGTCAGCCTTTTTCTTTTTTAATTTTCAAAACATTAATTTGAGCAGTACCCATTTCTAGAATATTTTGATTCAAGGATGATAAAATAATGTTATTATTTTTGCTTAAAAGTCAGTGATTGAAAAAAAAAAAAAAATTCAAAGAATAATAAATTAGTGATTAAAAGAATCACAATTGTAGTTGCAATATTAATTAAGAGGGTTGGCTGTGGATTACATCGATCAAGCATCATGGGTCGATTAGTGCATACTTATGATGGTGGACCCAAAAAGCTTGTACTGTCATCAAATTTATTCGATAGTGACTGATAGACATTTGTTAATTTTTTGTTCAAAGAGATTTTATTCCAATTAAAAAAAAGGGGGAGAAGGAGGGAATTTAATTTAATTAAAATGATATGGTATCTTTGGATATAATTGGGATTGTCAAAGGAGGAGGATTTAACATTTAAGTAGTAATTTTATTTGTCAAAATGGAACAAATCATGAAGGTGTTTTAGTTGAGTGGTGCATTGCACATTGGAATCCCCAAACCAAGCTTTTTCAAATGCCTTTACCCAAATCATCAACCAAAACACACATTTTATTAATGCCAAAGTAAACCCAACCAACACAAGCACACCCCCATGTCTCCTTCCAAGGAAAGAGATGTGTGAATAAATAAACTAACCTAACTTCATAGCTTTGGTCCCCTTCCAATGGAATCACACATCTATTTCATGTGGGTCATACTCATATGTCATATCATTACCGCCACCTTTAAAAAAAAAAAAAATGTCTCTAGTAAATATGCGATATCATTATTATTCTTGTTTTTTTATATAAAGAAAATTAAAATTTTAACCTTTAATTTCTGCTCTACAATAATTATTTTATAATATCATGCATCTCAAGTCAAGCCATTAATTAAAGTTTTTATATAAGCGTGGTTCAAATCTCGAATTTCTTATTTGAAAATGAGAAAATTTACTAGTTAAACTAATTAAAACTTACTTATTTGAAAGATTATAAAAGCATGCCGAAATTCATTGTCACGTACACACTACGCACCTGGCCAACAAAATGCCGACGTTGAGGACAATGACACACGACCCAATGGCATATATATATATATTTTTCTTTTCTTGAGAACCTAAAGGGAAACCCAAAGTATCAACGCCCATGCTTGTGACTTTTTTTGTTTTTATTTTTTTTTATTTTTATCTTTTAGGTTTCAAGGATTGAGCTTGGTGTAAAGAGATGGAAAGGTGTGTCGCATAAGTTGTCCACTTTGGTGATATAAACCATATTCCATTTTTCAGTTGAGGTGGGGCTACCAAGTAATGGACAGTACAAAGCATAGAATATGGATCCAATTAAGAGGAATGGGGGCCATGATGGGAACCCTAACTTTCTTCCCTTGCGAAAGGGGGCACTCATGTACTACTCTATCATCTTAGAATTGATTTGCTTGCTTCCTTTTGTTTTCTCCTATACATATCGCTTTAATTAAGGACCCCACATAGGCACCAATATCACAATTTTTTTTTGGGAGGTAAGTAACCCATGTCACAAGTCACTTAAGACAAAATTGATAAGACCTAGGCCAGATCAAGTTAGAAATTAAGATGGTCCCAAAAGTAGCATATCTTAAGAATATGAATCATAAGTCAAAAGAAACAAACCATTGTGAAGCTTACCGAATTGTAAACAATCAAGTTTTCTAGTCTTGATTTTTTTTTTTTTTTATTATAATGTAGCAAATGGTATTTGGGGTCGGTATAATATTAGGTTATGACTTATTCTCATTAAAAAATATATATTTAATAAAAACAACTAGAAGATATTGCCTAAAAGAAAATTGTAAATCAAAAGGGACTTTATTGAATCCTTGTTGATAATAATTAAAAATATTTAATTAATTGCATATATGTATCTTTCTTCAAAGGTGACTTGGCTGATTGTTAAGCCTAATTTGTATTTGAAGTGGTCCTTTAACTACACTTTCTCATGTACTATGCAAACGGTGGTGATGGGTTAAATATTTGTCTTTTAAAAAGGCATGGTGGGTCAAGAAAAGAATCCACAAACCTCCCAAAAGAGAGAGAGAGAGAGAGAGCATAAAACCATATTCACCTAGAAATGATATCTTACACAATGGAAAATATTTTCCTTTATGTGAGAATTTCAATGACCCTGCCATGAGTCTACTTTACAAAGATGGATTTGGTGTGATGGGTGGTGGAGTGAGGCAAAAGATAGAGACATAATTTATTGCATTTTTGAATCTAGAAAACCCCACTATGTATGAAACATTGAAAAAGAGAAATTTAAAGAAAAGAAAGAGAGAGTAGTAAAGGAGGAGGGAGCAGTTGCAACTATTCTTTCTTTCTTTCTTTCTCTCTCTCTTGGATTGACAGATTGGAGCGTGGAAGTGTAAACATCAGCTTCCCCCACTAACACAATATCCATGTGCTTAGACAATCAAGTCATGCTCACCCCATTAATGTGCTCTTGGACATTGGACATTGTGGCTTATTGCAAACCCAACCTTCCCTTCATCTTGGGTAAAATGACTGTGCCTTTTGCTCTCTCTCTCTCTCTCTCTCTCTCTCTCTCTCTCTCTTAATAGTGGGAAAAACTTTGTCTAAGGAAAAGTGTTTCCAATAGTTCCTTCTTGTCTACATTAGGCACCACTGCAAAAGCCAACCACTAAAATCATTCATGTTGTTTTTAAGGTAAGTGGGCAAACATGACATCTTAACATTAGAATGGAATTTCTATGTGGATGGATAGAATATAATGGAATGGGATTGGACTGTGTATTGGCTTAAAATATTTTTTAGAAGTGACCCAAAATGAAATGATCTCTATGAAGAACCAAAGAGAGATGGCTGTAATACAAAATCCTTTTCTTTTTTTTATTTTACTTTCCCACTTCCTTCTTTTGAAAAGTTTGCACATTCTAATAGTGAAATTGACATGAACTTGAGAGTTGAAGGTGACATCTCACATTACACAAGAATCAGCTATCACTTTGGACCAAATAAATGGAGGAAATATTTGGTATTATCACCAAGTGCATAATATTGTGTTGTCTACAATTCTTCGCGCAAATGTGGGGAGTTCTGGCCCACTTTGATAATAAACCACAAAATTTTGTCTTTCAAATTCAAACCCTCCCCAATTGGATGATTATGACCCCCATGAAATGGTCCAAATATAAATTTGTACCATTGGGATATATAATGCATATATGTTATTCAATTTTCAAGCCCACCAACTGACCAAAGTTAGTATTTAAAACTAAGCCTTCGGTGTCATGTTTATCACACTTAAAATATATATATACCTCGACTGATTATTAGGTTCTTTGGGTTCATGAAAATGCACTATCATTGTGTCCAATCCACAGGGTGTTTGATGTTTAGTCATCAGTGGAGGGATTGATGCCAATCAAAAGGTTACACATGTACTAATATTGATCATATAACTCGTCACAAGTTGGATGGTTCATATTGACTCTGGAAATGTGTATTATGATCACTTTTTTAAACTTGGAATTTTGGTGCCTTATCCAGCATTAAATAACAACATATGCGAGTATAAACCTCAACCTATCAACGAATTTAAGGATGTTCACCTTTTCTTTTCTTTTGTTTTTTGAACTTTTATTTCAGATACATTTAACTTCTAAGTGGGGAGGGGGGTTCTACAAACATTAAGAGATAGACGTTTGACCTTAAATTTATTGGGCATTTTTTTTTCTTAACAAGACTTAATTACAATCCCGTATTTTAGACTCCTCAGTCAAATTCAACATTAAATTAGCCTTGAGAAAGATAACACCATTTGTGTTGCATTAATCAATGTAACTATGTATTTGAATTTAATTAGTTTGTTTTATTTTTAGATTTTTCTATTTCTTTTATATCCTTCGGTGCGGGGTTTCTTCAGGGCTTGAGAAATGGAATATTACAGTCCTACAAGTTTAATTCGCTGTTAGGAAATTCACATAAAAGGAAATGAGTGATTCTCGATGAAAATATTATTCTCTTAACAAAATTTGAAAGTAGTGTTCTATAAGATGATTATTCCCATAACTCCACTCTTGACTCAAATTATACATCCAAAAAGGTTAGCTCTTCTCAATTTCTAGTAGATGTTGAACCTGTTGCCCTATTGACTAAGAAGGGGGCAAGCGCAACAACTACGTGGATCCCTTTCTTTTCTTTTTTGTTGCCAACACTTTCTTAGGTCAAGTTGGAAATGGATGTGCTATTGTGAAACGACTTTCATGCAGCTCAAATCATTGCTTTGTTCTATAATGAGAGGCCTTTTTTTTCCAATAAGGCTCGCACTCGGTGCCACATTTTTATTAATAAACAACAGCCTCGTTATTAATTGAGAGATGGAATCTTATGGTCCTACAAGTTTAATTCGCTACTAGGAAATTCACATGAAAGGAAATGAGTGATTCTTGATAAAAATATTGTTCTCTTAACAAAATTCGAAAGTAGTGTTCTATAAGATGATTATTCCCATAACTCCACACTTGAATTATATATCCAAAAAGGTTAGCTCTTCTCAATTTCTAGTAGATGTTGAACCTGTTGCCCTATTGGCTAAGAAGGGGGCGAGTGCAACAACTACATGGATCCCTTTCTTTTCTTTTTTGTTGCCAACACTTTCTTAGGTCAAGTTGGAAATGGATGTGCTATTGTGAAACGACTTTCATGCAGCTCAAATCATTGCTTTGTTCTATAATGAGGGGCCTTTTTTTTTTTTTTTCAATAAGGCTTACACTGGGTGCCACATTTTAATTAGTAAACAACAGCCTCGTTATTAATTGACTCCCTTCTTCAATTTAAGCTCCTCTCCCCCCCACCCCCCCCCACCCCTTTTTTTGCTTAAAAGCCTTAACTCCACTCATTTTTCCATTTTTAATTAGACGTGGCTAAACTGGCACTGACTTAAATCAAAGGACTATTCATTAACCCTATTAGTAAAGCATTGGAAAAAGGATTGATTTCAACTATACTTTTAGTTGTAAAGCTAACTTTTGAGTTATAGGGCTAAGCTTAGCTTATCAAACAAGCGCACCAAAATAGGGGATGGTGATTGTGCCTTAACGTATCAAAAGGGTTGTAGAAAGAGAAATCAACCACTTATTTTATTTGACAATAGTCTAAAATCTAAATAGCCCTCATTTCTTTAATTACAAGACAGAAGAGGTGATCCATTTCCAGTCTAAAAACAATAACACTCAACTTTGAACCAATCTTAGGAGAACGGCGCCAAAGGAGCAACTCAACATAGAGTTATTTAGTACGAGGCACACAAAGTTTCTCCTTCTTGATTGAATATGTAAGATAGGTGGAAGGTGCTGACACATAATGACGAATCATGAAAGACCATTCATTCGTCTAAGAATGCCTAACCGTCACACCTATAATTCCTCAAGGGGGTAGTTTATTTGGGGCAGATACATCATAGAGATATTGAGGTGTGCAAAGGTAGATTTAAGCTAATATTCAACTCGTGAGGTAAAAGTGTTCATGGGGGGAAACCTAAGGTACAAAATTTAAGTGTACCTTTTTTTTCTCTCTCTCTCTCTCTTTCCTTTATTATTATTTTTTTTTAGCAATAGATTAAGAGGATTATGTCCTGTGAACAATGGGCAAAATGGGTAAATGCTCTTAATTTTACAACTATGTAGCATAATACTCCTCTTTCCAAAGTATTTAGTAAAATGCCCATATTTTGAAACTCGATATCCTCAAAATCGAGTTCTATGCATATTTTTAAGTAGAACTTGATATTAGCAATATGCATAGAACTCAACATTATTAATGTCAAGTTTCACTTATAATTCAATTTTGTTAAAATCGAATTTCAAAAATAAGAGTATTTTGCTAAATACTTTGGAGAGAATGATATTTTGCTACACAATTTTAAAATTAAGAGTATTAACTATTTACTCATTTTGCCCGTGAACAAACCCATACTCTTTTTATTGTAAAGAGATAAATGAGCTAGCCAAGCTACAAAGTTCAATAGTTGTTTGATGTTATTTTCAAGTTGGGTAAAGGAATGCCCTCTTATAAATTTTCTTATTATGTGAATATTTTTTGCCAAACAATACAAAATAAAACCTACACTGTCATCAGGGTATAAATCTTCCATTTTATACAATGAGAAAAAAATATCAAGACCCGTTTAATTAATCCATATTCCAAGTAACAACCCATAGCAGCCCTGGCCAGCATGATGAATTGATAGAAATGGATTAATAACGACATTTCACTTACCACACATATACGATTATGATTATAATAGCTATCTATCTATCAATCTATCAAATTCTAAGGTACTGCCACCTCAAAGTTCTAGCAAAAACAAACAGGCCATAAGAAACAACAAGACAGGACAGGAGTTAATGAATTGGACCTAGTACTGGGATCCACCAGAACTGTACTTATAATCAGGCCCTATAACTCAAGAAATGTCTTTATTCAATCAAATCTGACTTTTGTAGTCCATAATGGAATTATAGATAGTGATTGCACAAGCTATACCTGTCAAATACCCCATGTCATCATATTATATTCACAGGCCTGCAACTTTAACATTACACATCTTTTCTCATGAATTGAATTTAGACATTTTTTAACAACATAGATACATCCTCTTCTTTCTTTCTTTTTATTTTTTTCTTTTTATTTTTTATTTTTTATTTATTGAAAACAAAGACTGAATCTATTTCACTAGCACAGTATGAAAACAATGGGGATTTTTTTTTTTTTAATTACATGATAAGACAAGAAAACGTGTACTTTTTTTTTTTTTTGGTATAAAGAAAACGTGTACTTTCAAAACAGTTAATTGCTGTTTATTTTTTGATAGAATGATTAGATTATTATAGATTCATCACCCTTTTGAATAAATTTATAAATTATGGATATGGATATCTTTTAAACATTGTTTTAATTAATGTAGCATGATGATCTAGATCTTCACTTATAAATAGCAAAAACTATCACGTATATGAGTAAATATAAAATAAACAAATCAAAGTAACCTCTTATAGAAAGAAAAGTAACATTTAGCCTAACCTAAAATTTTAAAATATAAGAAAGTGATATAAAGATTCATTATTGTATATGAATTGATACAAAAGTAAACTAAGTATTAAAAAATAAATTATTTTAAAAAAAAATTCTTAATTTGCCGATGCATAGCGTGAACTTTCTCCTAGATGAGTTTCTATATATCATTTCTATCCACGTGACTCAATGTAAGCATTACACGTGTACGGCCTACTTGATACTTATAACGTGTAGCTCACTATAAGCTCATTAAAGTTAAAGAGAGTTTTTTGTTTTATGTAAAACTCTACTATCTAAGATTAGTTTAATTTAATAATTTAATGTTGATAAAAACTTAGTCTTATATTAAAATACACATGAAGTCATTCATGATGCTAACGGCCCCTTTAAAAAATAAAAAACAAGACAAAGAATTAAAAAATTCACTATTATGTGAGTTGATATAAAAAATTATCTAGTATGTCATAATAATAATAATAATAATAACACTACATAATTATGCCATTTGGCTCATTATAAGCCTGGTAAATTTATAAAGATAAATTTGTTCTATGTGAAATTATTTTACCAAAGTTTCATAAAATTTAATAGCTACTCCAATTAAGAATACCTTCAGAGTTTTAAGAATTTTTTTAAAAATTATATTATTTTTTAAAATTATTTTGACCATCTACTATAATATTAATGTTGATAAAAACTTAATCTTATTATATATATAAATTTAAGTCATGTCGACCTATTTTACCAGAGCAAAAACAAGACTAACAATATTAAGATTTACTATTATGTGAATTGATTAAAAAATGTTTCAATTATGTAATAACAACAACTTTTACATATTCTTAGAGGCTTTGGTTTGATTATGAATGTCAGAATTTGGATTTTTTTTTTTAATTATAAAAAAATTGTAAGTAGTTATATTTTTGGGAAAATTTTTTGCAGAAATTACTGTAAATAAATATAAGGATGAGATACGAATGAAGCCTTGATTAAGTTAAATTTTATTAGGAATTCAAATTTAATTTTTTTTACTATTTTAATCCTCATCATGTACTTTTCTTGAATTTTGCTTTTGATTGTATGTTATAATCAATGAAGAGATACCAATTATAAAAAGCACCATTGAAATGCCACCACCAAAGAGACAACTTTTAAAACTTTAACAAAACGGTTACTAGCCATAAGAACAATCAACCCTTACTTTGCTCGAGCGAATTACTTTTCGCTCAAACAAACTTTTAAGAAACACACATGGATGTTGAGTTAGGTTACAGAACATAATGTATGGACATTAGAATGGTAAAGTGCTACTCTTTAAAATACAATTACAATTAGGTAAGGTGAAATCGCTCCAAACCACCAAAGGAGGGTTATCTATAGGGCTATAGTGAGCCGCGTATCAAAATTTCAGAATTGTTCACTTTATTTTATTTTAAACACGAGTCGAGCTCAATCTCATCACAAAACCATTTATATGTTTCAATTTGGTTTTCATGTTCATGAACTACTTGATTAGTTTATTCTCTTTTCTCATATAAATAAACACTGACTATATTTTTTAACCATTCACAAAAGTATTCTAATACTTAATAACTAAATTATTTTTGAATTTATATTATGAGTTAATTAATTTGGATGATTTTTGTTTGTGAACTTATAAAAAATTGATTCACCAATCTTGTATTGTTAAAAATTATATATGATTTTACTACATAATGACTATTTATATTATCAATAAATTAAAAATAATAATTTGATAAAATCTTATGAACTTATAGACAAACTCACACAATCTGATCTCAAGTTTGAATAAATATTTATACACATGCATACAAACATATAATAATATATACCTAAAGTTAAGTTTGAGTTTAGCTCATATGCTAAATAAACTAACATGAACAATTTTATATAATCAATTAATAACATTGTATTTGAATGACTTTTGTGACAAACTCACCCTAGAATTATATCGCCTCTTTATAGATTTCATGCTTTGAGATCAATGACTATTTCATTTATGAAAATTAATTTTTTTTTATAAATATATTTTAAAATTATACGTAGAACATGAATTAAACATGACTTTATGGAATGCAATAAACAAATAATATCGATTAACATGGAATTTAACACATGTTTGAGAATAAAGTACGAATTCCAATGTTGACATTTTCACGATATTAATCTATTAAAAAAAAAAAAAACTATTTGGTGCAACATATCTAGAACTTAACCACAAATACACACATACATATACATATATATATATATATATATATATACACACACTTCTGTGCGCACATAAATGCAGAAGCCTGTATCGACCACAAACATCATCAACCCTCCCTATATATACACTAGTGTTCTTTTTCCTTTTTCCAAATCTCTCTCTCATTTTCAAAGTTTCTTTTCTTATTTTGCTGCGAAGAGGTTGGTAATTCTTTGTTGACATGGAAATTGAAGATAAACCTACTTATTATGCCATCATGTCATGAGGACACTGACATGGGACTGGGGGGGGAGCCAATGTTTGACATTGTAACAGGAGGAAAAAAAAAAAAAAAAGAGAGGAAAAACAAACATGAATTAATAATATGTAAAGCAAAAGAAAATGACTCCAAACCATACAGCAGAAGTGTCGGTCACGCCGACACAATAGAAAAACGTCGGAACAAACAAGGTTGTTTTTGTTATAGATCCCATTTTTTTTTTTTTTTATATCAACATTATTGGATGCGCTGTGAAAGATTTATGAAGATTGTAGGAATTTTTTATTTATTATTTTTTGAGTTGAAGCTATAGAAGATTGTAGGTTTATCAAATATATTATATATATTTATAAGGATAATATGCTTGGCAACTTGGCATACCCAAAAAGAGTAGTACTATACATAAAGTTATGAGATACTCGATAGATTAATGGCATCGGTCAAAAATAGCTACAAGGAAAACAAAACCACCTACTATTTTTATAAGGGTTTTACTAATGTGTGTCCTTTGGACTTACGTTAATAAACCATTTTAGAAAATTTTTTTATGAAAAATGAAAAAGTCACCAACTTTTTTTTACAGTTTTTGTAATTCTCCATAAAATAAAAGGTTTAAGAGCATACAGTAACTAAACCCTAATTATAAAAAGCTGAGAGAGTAGGTTATTACTACTAATATGAAAAGAAAAGACAAGGGTATCTTTTTCTAGTTCAACCTTTAGGAATAGGATTGCAGTTTAAACTGGAAAGGAAGGGTCAAAATTTTGATTAGCCAAATTTAGCTTGGAATTTTTATCTACAGCATAATTAATTTAGATCAGGGGCCACAAAGATGCACGCTAGAGAGCAATTTAAAATCATCATCACACCTTATTTTGCATAAATCAGACCATAAAAAAGACATCATATTCGTGATAGTGAACACTCTGTACTTATAACAAATACAAGTGACTCGATAATAGATACGAACGGAAAGTAGAAAATTAGAAATGAAGATACATTATGCAAAACCCCAAACAAACATCTATCCGACTGAGCCCTTTGTAATTGCCTTTTTCTGTTTCACTATTCTAAAATATTGATGAGCATAAATTTATGTCATTGCAATTAAAAAAAAATAAAATAAAAAAACCAAGTTTTATGAACTAAATAGAAAAAAATACAAGTTTTGATATCAATTGATGTATTTAAAAGTACAGTGACCTCAAAATACCAAGTTCTGATGATTTAAAAATTAAATTTCTTAAATTTCCTTTTAGCAAAAACTGTTTTCTTTTTGGTAAGGACAAAAACATTCCCAAAGCTTTCGCCTGTTCTTGCTTAATAATTAAGTTCTATGAAAATTGAGAAGCTAAAATTGATCAAGTCAAATATATGATTTTCTTCTACAACATCATAATATCACCTCACACTAAGCAAACATGAGATTGAAGCCAAGTCATGCTGTCATATCAGAGCTTGAGATTGCCAGACAACGAAGATGAGTGAAAAACAGAGAAGGTAAACTGGAGCTATCTCAAAATATTACATAAATATCAACCTCTTTAGTGGATCTTTACAGCTAATAAGAGAATAAAACTTACAAAAGACACCAAAGCAATGACTCTAGTGGAGTTTGATTAGCCGCAAAAGATGGGGGCCTTCATGTATATACTTGCTTTAAGTAAGATTTGTCGAGGAAAATTCTTAAGAGTCAGTACTCCTAAAAGAATCATAAATAATCATAAGAACATATATCAGTGAATATTGCTTGTGACTTGAAAAAATAAAAATAAAAATTCAAGGACCGTCCAAAAAGAATAATTAATCTTCAGTGGCTTAAAATAGAGAGATAGAGACTTAAGTGGTTGTTCATGAAGAATTTTAATCTTCACTTTTTACTAATTTACTCAGAACTTATATTGACCATTACTAGGGGATAAAAAATCATGTAATAGAGCAACATGCATCATAAGATGCTCACTTAATTTTCAAATAAGACACTAATATAACTTGTAACACTCATGGAACAACAAATCTAAGCAATTATTAAAGTAAATCATAATCATCTAGATGTTTAAAAGAGGATGTAACAGTTTTTTTTATGTTAAGAGCCATAAATTTTCTTTTTTCTTTTTTTATTCATTTTGTGACAATATTTGCAAGCCCTCTATTTTCATAGGTTTTATCTTTTTCGTCTTCTCAAGCAGTTCTTTACGTGACCTTCATATAAAACAAATATAATTTCCAATATATTTTTGTAAGATTACCTCTCTCTTTTTATTTATTTTTTTCTGATAGGCAATAAAAAATTTATTGAAAGGAAAAGCAAAATAAACAAAAGAGGATTCAATGAAGGACATCCTAGATCATAATATTCTACAAATTGAGATTAAATCTTCTCTACAGATAATTATTGATCCTTAAATGTACTCCTATTCCTCTCCCTCTAAACAGCCAGGAACAGCATTCCATACTCTATTTCTGAAAGTCTTGGAACTTCGGTGCAACATTGGAGGATTCATTTCAGTCTTAGGCATCATCCACTTCACTCCAAAAAGGAACATAAAATTCCATAATTCCATAGCCTCTAAACAATGAAGAAGCAAAGGATTCACGGTTTCTTCACTATTTTTATACATGATTCACCACTTTGCCAACATCATACCTCTTCTAAATTAGTAAGAATTTTCCCCCAAATTGAAAACAACTCAAAAAAAGTTTCCCTAATAGGAACTTTTACCCTTCAAACAACCTTCCAAGGGAAATCCAAGCAAACGACACCTCTCAGCATATCATATAACGGTCAAACACAAAAACACCCATTCTTAGTCAAGCTCCAAAGCATCTTATTCTCCATACTCGTTTGGGCCCGAGTGGAATACAGAGTTTCATAAAAAAAGATATGCAAACGCCTCCAGTTCCTAATCTTGGGCAGATCTCACAAAAGTAGATTTCCATAGAATTCCCCCATTATGTATCTCAATGCAATTTGATAACACAGCAACTTTGTTAGCAGCTAGTTGAAACACCACGAGATATAAGAAGGCTCGCTTCATATCAAGCCAAGAAATCATGCAAGAACCTTACATGTCTAGGATCACCCACACCAAAGCCCAGTAGCCAAAGCCCAGTAGCCCACAAATATATTGAATGAATCTGACGCAGGACAACTAGAACAAAATTGAAATAACGGAAAAATAAAAGATATGACCTAGGAGTCAGCACCAAGCGGAGAAATCACTAGGAGTCAGCACCTAGGGTAGACCTGGAGTCAGCACCAGACCAAAGAAAGACCAAACGGCCATTGTTTTCATTCATCAAAATATCAACTAACTCTCAAGGAGTACAATAGGTTGCTTATAAAGGATTGCTAAACCCTAGATCTAATTGGCTAGGAAACCCTAATTGCCTTATTACAAAAATAACCTTACTTCTAAATTAAAATACTAAAAGCCCAATAACTAAAAGCCCAATAAACTAATAGGACCTAAAACATAAAAATACAATGGGCTTGCAAACATAAATAATACTAAGTAATAATCTTCTTGTGTCTCCCGCATCAGAATCCCATCCAGCTCTAACTGTTTTCCAAAGACCACAACCATATGGGGGATGAACAGGCTGTGAAGTCCAACTTGCCACCCTTTCTCCATATTTTACTCACACCAATCTCCTCCATAGATGGTCCCTTTCTTACGTGAATCTCCATAACCACTTCCCCATAACACCTAATTAAAAGCAGTCAACTTTCGGATACCCAACCCTCTTGTACATATAGGCATACAGGCAATTTTCCAGTCTATATTTTTCACCCCTATCTTCCCCAAAGAAACTCACAATGTAATGTATCCAACATATTAGCAACATTGATTGGCATGGTGAAAAGAGGCATGAAATAGATAAGCACATTGGACAGTGTGCTCTTAATGAAAGTCTGTTGGACCTCTTATGAAGAAATAATATTTTCCACCATGCCAATCATCTCTCCATTCTATCAATAATGTCAATCCACATATACCCTGCCTTAAAGTGGGATCCTAAAGGAAGACCCAAATAAGTCATGAGTAATGAACTGACCTTGCAACCGAAAGCCATTGCTAACCTTTTGACATTGGACATCATCTCTACCTGCACTATCTTACTTAGATTCGCGCTTAACCCGGTCACTGCCTCCAAAAATAACAATATTAACTCTAGCATTCTTATGTGCTCCATCTCCACTGAACAAAAGATAATTGTACCATCTGCAAAAGACAGATGGGTGACAATTAAGGTATTTCCATTACTCCCCTCCACTGTGATAGACGACCTTCCCCAACATCCCTTCTATATCTTCTTATTTAGCACATCCATTACAAGGATGAACAAAATTGTTGATAACAATTCTCCATGCCGTAAACCCCTAAAGCTTTCAAAGAATCATGCAGAACCTGCCATTGATGAGAACTGAGAACCTGATTGAAGAAATGCACATGGTCAATTGGCGACCCACGTCCTCAATTTCTCTCCCAATACATATCGCTCTAGCAAATATAGAAGACTATCCTAGTTGACATGATCATAAACCTTTTCGATGTCCAACTGGCAGATAACCCCGGGTATCTTGCTATGAACTCTTCTATTCATACATTCATTTTCTATCAAAACAAAGTTTAGGATTGCCTCTCCTCCAGGACCTACACAAATGCATTTTGCGAAACGAGTATTCCCACTTGCCTCAACCTATTGACTACCACCTTGGCCAGAATTTTATACAAGCTCCCCACCAGGGTCATGGGTTGGAACTCTTTATGCTAAAATCCCCGGGATTTTTCAAGATAAAGACAATAAAAGAAGCATTGAGAATCCTCTCAAAAGTACCTGTCATATGAAATTCTTCAAAAAAAAAATAAATAAATAAACTCATGACATCCTCTTTAATCACTCCCCAAAACCTATGATAAAACTATAAAAGGCTATAACGAAGCCATCTGGACCCTGTGCCTTATCCCATTTCCCATTCATAATTTCATATTCTTTGTAGCAAAAAAAAACTTCCTCTTACTTAGAGCGTCTTTCAAGCCACTCGCTAACACCCCACCGTCGATCCTTCCCTTAAAGAGTAACAAACCCGAAGGTACAACACTACATGCAGCAGAAACTACATCTTTGAATGGTTAACTATACAGAGAAGGAAGAAGAAAAATAGACCCCACTGTTAGCAAAAGAGACATTATAGGCATTTAACTAAGCCATGAAATATAAAATATTTGATTATTACTTCGCTTTTTTGACAACTCAAGATTTTTGTTCCCATCCGAAAATTCCCAAACAGTTGCTAAACAAAAAAGAGAGGGACAGATTGCTATTTCTTGACATGGTACATATGTGATGGAAGCCTGGAACATTCTAAGTTACCTAGGAACTAAACTGACTAGGTTGGTCAAACTTAAAATTACAAGTTTAGTTTTTTTTATAATAAAAAATGCGATAAAGCCCAGAACTTTACATATAACATAATCACCAAATGAACAATTTTCTGGTTCCTAAGGTTCCTTATTCGAATCCTCAAATGGGTTTTGAGTGTCATCTTTTATCTATGCATTTGAGTTATGATATTGTTAATTTCAATGGTTTGATATGAGAAAAAAAGAACTTAACAGAGTTACATAAATCAATGGATATGAAACAGAGAAAAGGGCTACAAGTTTTGACTTACTAACCTGTGTTGTTGTTGTTGTGGTTGTTGCAGTTGTGCTGGGTGTGTGTGTGTTGGGAGTTCTTTGACAACGGCAGCGAGTGATTCAGGGTTGAGACCGAGGTCACAGAGAGCAATGAGAACAGAGAGGGTGTGGCGGTCGAGACCAGTGTCCAGAATGTTGGACATTTGGAATGCCAATTCCAGTGACTCTCTGGCCTTTTGTGCTGCCTCTGGATCCATCTTTTATAGACACAGAGTTTTGGGTTTGGGTTCAAATAATAGGGGATTGTTGGAGATATAGGGAAATTTGGATTGTTATCTGTTGTTGTTGTTGTGTTTGAAGATATCTATTGCTGGAGTGGAGCTCTCACATTTGCTGTTTTCTGGGTTTGGGAATTGGGGTTCAAAAACCTTTTAAAACACTGACCAGTTCACTCCCCAAACTTTATCAGGTGCTTGGTTGCTAACCTTTTTCTCATTCTTTATTTGGATGGGGTTCAACTCAAAAATTTATAGCATAAGTTATATTAGGTTACCAATTAAATTTAAACAGATTAAGATGATTACATTGACCAATTAATATACAAATAGTATTAAAATTTTCAAGTATAATTAAGTTTAATATAGTCATGGGTTGAAATTTGATTGGGGAATCTAGTGTCAAGGAGGTAAGGAACTTTATTTTACTTTCTATTTTTTTTTTTTTTGATGGAAAGTATTTTACATATTTTGGTTATAAATCAAACTTGTTTGCTTGACTATATTTCCCTTTTTTTTTTAGTTAAACTATTTTGAAAAATAAGAGAAATAAATTAAAGCTTTTTTTTTTGGGTTAAAAATAATTAAGGAGAGTGAGAGAAAAAGATGAATGGCTTATAGTTGTACAGAGGAATGTATATCAAACCCACCAATCCAACGAAACCAACCCAACCTAACACCTTAGGTTGGTTTTTGTGGGTTGGTGGGTTGCAGTTTTATTTTGATACCTAAGTCGAGTCACGT
The DNA here is from genome assembly GCA_023621385.1 of Quercus gilva. NCBI lineage: Eukaryota > Viridiplantae > Streptophyta > Magnoliopsida > Fagales > Fagaceae > Quercus > Quercus gilva. The sequence continues at coordinate 78,803,231 of CM042476.1, read as the reverse complement.
TCAAGTTGATAGTTTTTTCAATTCATTTGACCTAACCTAACCCACTATGTGTATAAGTTTATTTTATTACATTTATTTTTATTTTTATTAGTTTGATTGATTTTGGTATTTTGAGAATGAATTTTGATAAATTTGAAATTTTGGAATATAATTTAAGCATTTTATATGAAATGTAATAATTTATTAAAAAAGTATTTAAATAATTGATGAAATTCAAACTTTTTACAAGGTTAGGTTAGTTTTTACACATGTGATTGGTTGGAGAGAGTTAGGAATTTCTCAACACAAGAACGTTAGATTGTTTTGAATTGGCCACTCAAACAAAGTATTTCAGTATTAATGTGTACTAGTACATTTTGGACATTTTTATTCATGTGCTTCTAAAAAATAAATATAAGAGGCACATAATTCATGACATCTTCTTACTCAATATAAAAATTTTATAGGTTTCAAAAAAAAAATATATATAAAAATTTTATAACATTTAATAATTATAATAATAATAACCATAAGCAAAGCCAAATTATTTTATATAGCCATCTTAAAATTATTCTCAAAATTAAAATTAAAGTGTACATAACTAGGGAGAAAAATTATCAAATTTAAAAAAAAAAAAAAAAAAAAAAAAAAGAATTAACTAAGAGCCAATTTCAATTCCAGACCGAAGTAGTGTTATTGCTCGAAAATGCTAGAATACATTAAAATGCTATGACTAAACCTAGTAAAAATTTTGGTAAGTATAATGATTCAAAATTCTAAGTTCTAACCATCCATTAATATTGATAATGCAAGATTCATTGATCCAAAATATATCAAAATGTATGTTTTTTGTTTACAAGATCTTCATTGCAACCCTTTTTTAGTTCTCATCTTCACCAATGATTGTTCATTAATACAGGAAATGGGCTAGCCTTTAAGGAGGGAATTAAGCGTTAATTTCTAAAAGAAATTAGATGGGCTACCGTTATATTATATTTATACGAATGAATTAAATCTTCCTAGGATTATTAAATGGATTGCTCCTGAGCCTTTTATAAAACTAGTCGCTAACCCGTGCAATGCAGGAAATAGTTAAACAAAATTTATAAACATTCACTTTTATTGGTACAATCATTTGAAAACAATTCTAACTAACACCCAAATTTTTATAAAACTAGTCGATAACCCGTGCAATGCAAGAAATAGTTAAACAAAATTTATAAACATTCACTTTTATTGGTACAATCATTTGAAAACAATTCTAACTAATACCCAAATGTAAGAGACACATTGACTTACTATTTAAAGTAGCCTTCTGAAAAATACGATTGGCTATACAAATCTCATTTGTTGTCATGCAATGGATTTATAAACTATTAATCTCAAAAAGATGGGCTTATGCTGTCATTAGAATTTACACATATTGTGCAACTGAGCCTTAATTTCTCATCAACGGTTAGAAATATAAACTACAAATATATAAATAAAGACCATTACTTGAGGAGGATGCATTAAACTTCAAATTAGAGTAGTAATATTACTTTCTCAATCTTTGCTTAGTTGTAATAATAATATAGAGGAAATTCAAAACATGGAAAGAAAATAAAAATTACAACAATTAATTCCATTATCTTTCATGCTATGCTTTGTAATTGTATGGAATTAAGTCAACTCAATTTAAGTAGTGGTAATAAAATTGGCTTCTACTATTCTCTATTCTATAGAGATATGAACATATTGGATTTCTCAAACAATTACCGGTAATGCAATAAAATGATTTGTTATTGAAAATAAGAAACAATTAAGCTCATCCCTTAAAGATTTACCTCTTGTACTTGTATGATATGGTAACTTCCATTCAAACTTTAAAATATATTATTTGCCTAACCTAGATGTTTTCTTTGTGGTGGGGACAAATAAAATGAGATAGGTGCTTCATGACCTTCAAAGCAAAAAAGCTTTCTTCTAGTCAAATACAAAACTCTTCAAGAGGAGTAAGAGTGAAAGAAATTACTCAATGAAAAACCATGGTGAATGAAGAAAAGATTTTTGAACTTCCAAAGATCCACACAAATTTCAGCCATAGGTGCAAAATGCCAAGTTAAGAAATATAAATATTGATCTACAGGTGCAATTTTTAAATAGAAAATAGCAATTTCATGGACAATAGAAACTTTTTAATACTTATTGAGAAAAAAGATAATCTGAGATTTTTCCTAATTTTTTTTTTTTGATAAGTAATGTAAATTTTTTCTTAGATTAATTGAATCATATCATGAACAAAAATCCTAGCAACCAAATAGAAAAACTATAACCTTGATTTGATTTCTCATTTATCAATGATGGTGACTGGAGAATAAGTTGATTTTGTCCATAAGAGTGGCCCTAAGTAATTGCCGATGGCAAGTGCCAAAGATAGTAAGTAAATCAAATCAAAGAAGGAGAGAGTATAAATTATTTCACAAAATCAAAGATCTCTTTACATCCCATAAATTTTAAAATAAGAAAGAAAATCTCTCTATAGCTTAAGAAACACAATATACTAAAATTAAAGAGAGAAAATTTTTGGAGGACAAAATATTATAGATAATTTAAAAGAATTTTGGTTTAATTCTTGAACACTGACTTGGAAATTGATTATATGAGTATTCAATGGTGAACAAAGTACTATGTATTAATTAATATATAAACAAAACTAACCTTACAAAAGCTGAACTTTATAAGCTAAAATCTATTTCCTTTTTTCTTTTCTTTTTTCCTTTCAAGGATTTGATAAGCAAAAGATGAATTCAAAATACCTACCATGTCCATGTGCATGGGGTGTGTTGTAGATCTTGAATGCTATACCGTGCGTTTAGGACTTCCTACGTCTGGAGAGAGAGAGTTTGCAGAAACCGTGGCTTTATATTTCTTAACTTGAGAGAGGGGTAAGGTTGCTAGGGTTTTGAGGTGGGAAGAGAGGAGTTATAATATGAGTTGTTCTCTCTTCTTTTTTGATACCTTACGTGAGTCTTTTTTGTGTTTTAATCCTAATTAACGTGAGTCTCTATATAATAATGTAATGGGATAAAAGATTCATAAATTCGGTGGGAATTGGATTCTGAATTTGTGTGGGAATGGAAGTCCAAAATGTTTCAAATTAAATATTCACCTAATAATAATGTTTTTATTTTTCCTAATTAACATGAGTCCATATAATAATGTAATGGGATAAAAAGATTCATAGATTCAGTGGGGATTGAATTCTGAATTTGTGTGGGAATGGAAGTCCAAAACATTTCAAATTAAATATTCACCTAATAATAATGTTTTTATTTTTATTTTTTATTTATTTTTAAATATTGTGCTGATGTGGAAAATTGTGGTGCCAGCAGAGGTTTCGGTTATATATATATATATATATATATAGATTAAATACAGATGGCAGTTCTTTAGGTAATCCTAGGTTGGTTGGTGCTGGCGGAATTTTGCACAATTGTTCAGGCTTATGGTTTCTGGTTTCTCTTTAAACTTGGACTTAGCTTCTAAGAATATAGCTGAAATATGAGCTATTCAACAGGGTATTATGTTAGTATGGGATTTGGGTTTTAAATTTATTTCCTTAGAGATTGATTCTATTACGGTTATTTCTTGGTTAACTCCTGATGGTGATATATCATCGGGTGTTGTCTCGTTAATCTCTGATTGCAAGAACCTTATGTCGCAAGCATGGATCGTTCATCTACTTCACATATACCATGAGGGGAACGGATGTGCGAATGCACTAGCTAAAAGGGGACATCAACAACAGAGCATTTTGGAAGTTTATGATACTTACCCATATTTTGTATATGCAGCTTTTGTTTGGGATATGAAGCACCTCAAGACTAGTAGACTATGCCCATTGGAGTAGGGGTGTGCATGGGTCGGGTCGAACCCATGGGTTGGACAGTTTTTATTATTATTTTTTTATTACTATTATTATTAACTTGAGGAGAAAAGATATATATCTCACCTATCACTTGAGTTGATAAATAAAATATTCATAAACTAGTATTCTAACTCAGTTATAAACAAAACATATCCAAATAAATTGATAAACAAAATATACATGAATTAGTATCCCAACTCAATTATAAATAAATAAGAGTGGAATAGGAGAGTGGGAGTGGGAGGCGGCAGAGAGAGAAATAAGATTATTAAGGTTTGTAAGGTAATTGGGTTTTAGATAGAAAAAGCTGAATATGAGAAAACATTAATAATTATATATTATATTTCTATATATATATATATATATATAATTTAAATTTTAAATATATAGGTGAATCGAGTCGGGTTAGGCGGGATTATGATTGTTATGACCTGCACCCAACCCAACCCACCAACCACTAAAAATTGACCCAAATTGTTAGGTTAGGTTGGATTGGGTCAGTTTTGGTGGGTTAGTAGGTTGACTGCACACCCCTAGTTTGGAGGTTTTTGAGCATGTTGTTGTATAAACTCTTTTATATATAAATAATACTTTCCCCTTTTATTATTAAAAAAAAAATAGATTAAATCTTCCCAACAAATTTAAGCTAGTATTTTAATCGAAACAAAGAGACAAAAATAAGGTGCAAGAGTGAGTTTTAATTAGTTTAACTAGTAAAATCTTTGATCGTTGAATAAAAAATTTTGGGTTCAATCTTTACCTACACCAAAAATTGTTTGGTGTCGTCTGATGATAAAAAATTATCTTTATCATCAAGAACGAACGTCATAAGTTGAATATCTCTTAATAAAAATAAAAATAAAAAAGCACATGAAGACATACTATAGTAGCGCCAAGCATTTTACCTTAGGCTTTACCATCAGCATTACAAATGTAAAAATTATGGTTCAAGCATAGTAGAATGAGAAAATTGGGTTAACTTGGGCCAAACATAAAACAATAAACAAAATAAAACAAATGGAGTATACCTTATAGTTTTTATATTGAAAATAATCAAAATATAGCTAATGTATTATGTTACATTGAAACTGTACAGTATTTTATTTCACTTAAAACACTTTGAACAATTGCTTGAACCTGAGTGAGAAATGATGCATCAGCTTAAGAGCATCAAAATGAATCTTATAACTTTTTTTCCAGTTCTTACATAGCTGTTACATGTTTCATCCACATCGAAATTTTACAACTTGAATTAATAATGTTCCCTCTTTACAAAAAGAAGCTGAAATCTAGCGTTATGTACAACATGATAGCATACAAACGAAGACCAAATCACTACAAGGTTGTGTCCTTGGCACCAATATTCCAGTCAATTGCAAGTAGTGGGATTTATCCAAATTTATACCAGCTAAGCACTGTCAAATCACTGATCGGATAGTATTACGCCCGTTCGAGGTAGAAAACACTTGATTCCTCAAGAAAAAATATTTAGAAACCAATTTTTATAGCCACAGGCTTTTCTATTCTTCCATTCCAACTCCTTCAAATGCAGCTGTCATGGAAGCTGATGCCTCTTCTAGTGTCCGCTTCTTCTCAATTGAACTGAAAGCATCGAGAACATCTCCCACCTCCCAATCATTATAATCTTCCATCCCAATTCCACATTCTAGTCCAGCATTTACCTGGCCAAGAGGACAAGATATTTTGCATTTTAAAAAACAAGAGAAAACAAGATCCATGCCAAGCCAACAGCACATTAAGGGCAATCACTCTACTTAAGATGTTTAGCTACAGATAATCTAAAGCCTAACATGCTGAAGATGCAGTAAAGCAAAAGATATCCTCTATTTTAAAAAATAATTAAAAAAATAAAGCGGGTGTCCAAGGCTCTTAGAGCACCTTACTAATCCCTGGGTGAGTGTAATCCTCATACCACACACATTAGATAATTACGAGGAAGAATCCCTTGGGTTGGCCCTAAGAGGTTGACTAGGAGACTTAAACTCAGGACCTCATGAATCACATGAAGCTTGGTAATCACTAGACCAACTCCTTGGGATTAGCAAAAGATATCGAGTTAGAGAAACAAATATATATGGAGGCCCAAAAACAATATGATATGCATCTTATTACAGGCATACATCCTACTCACAAGAACCTCAAGAGAAGTCAACTTACAAATTCATATATGGAACGCAGATAGCATCCTGCTAGTAACTAGCAAAGGAAGAAGTCATTATTTATTCATATACTTGACAAATAAGAAGCCTTTGATCTAAGGGTATCTTCCAATTTATTATGCACTAGGACTTTAGCATGTATGTGTAAATTATACAAGGGTACATATCAAGTCATTATCAACAAAATTATGCATGTGCCTACCTTTTTTCATACCTACAATCAAATGTTCTTATCTATTCTATAGGTATGTTTATTTATCCAGGAATGTACGACTACAGGCCTGTAAATATCCCAGAAGTGGAGTTTCTTTCGAGTCCTAAACATCGAAAGACAACTGTCCATCAAATGGTAAATTTAGCATAATTTGGCATGCTTGAAGATCCAATGGAATTGCAAGTTCAGAACACATATCAAAGACAAGAAGACTGACTATATTATATTAGTTTGCCAAAAGGACAGATATTCTAAAACAATTAGCATGCCCTCGTATCAAAAGGCAGAATTTGTAAAAATCAAACCTCTTTCACAATTTCCTTAACCCGTCTCAGAGAATCAAGCACACCAACATGAACAACTTTGCCCTTTCGAATCACCCGAATGCCACAACCATTCACCACTTTTCCATCTACTACCATGCAGCCAGCGACGCGACCACTGCCACTGCTAAAAACAGCCCGGACTTCCACTGAGCCAATTGTTACTTGTTCCTATCAACATAAGAGCAACAATTCAACATTAGAATTTCAGTGATAGAAACTTCAGATGTTTATTCAAAGAAAAAGCAGTGCATGCACCACATAGTTAATACGTAAAACGGGGCATCCCAGGCTTAAAATAAGGACAAGTTACAAATTTCTGTAAGGCATTCTATAATGTGTACTTCAAAATGGGGTGTGCACAATTCCACGGAAGGGGGAGGGGGCTGAAGTGACATTGCTAAGAGCATGTCCAGGCAAAGAGAACAACACAAAGTATATGCAAAATCGTACAAGTATATGCAGCACATACAAACATATGCAAAATAGCAATAAAAACCTAAAAGACCAATAAATTAAAACAAGAATGATTTGCTTCTTATAGGTGCCAAAAATTGACAAGATAACAGTCAATAATAATGAAGGTAAAAGTGGTGTGATAAACAACATGATCTGCAAGGATTTAGCAGAGGATAGGCTACTGATAGGAATAAATACAGGAAAATAATTCAAAAAACAACCCCAGGCAATTGGAGTAAGGCTATGTTTGGTACTTATATCATACATGTGTCCTGTTACATAGACACTTCATATTATCTTTGTGTTTCGCATGGGGAAAAAAGTAAACAGACTTCAACAACTTATTTGTTTCCAATTAAAAGATTAGAAGGTTCAATGAATTTGAGATCTAGACAGTACAACTGACATGCACATCAAAATCCATGTAACACAATGCATCTTTGGTTTAAAATTACAAGTAATAACTCACCTCAACAGGCTCTAGGAGTCCTTCCATTGCATTCCGCACATCATCAATTAGTTCATAGATAACTCTATACAGTCGAATCTCAACACCTTTATTTTCAGCATAGCTTTTCACAGATCCCGAAGCTTTGGTATTAAATCCCAATATAATGGCGTTGCTGGCAAACGCAAGATCAACATCACTGTTGCTTACATCTCCTGTTGTTTGCAAGAGAAACTTCAAAGTGACATTATCTTGTGGCAGCACCTGTAGAGCTTGTCTGACAGCCTCAATGGATCCCTAATCATGATGAAAATCAAGTTTAGTGGCAGGTTCAAAAGGCTATGAAATATATTGTATAGATACTCTTTCAGTACAAACACAAAAGATGCTTGCAAGTACATGTGTGCAAGCACCATACATTAGTGTTAATCATAATTGATCATGCAACAAATGCATTGATGCATAAAAAGATTTCAGATTTGCATTCAAAAGTGAAAAACTGAATACTAAACAAACATCATTAAAATTAAATTATATGTTGATTCCTCTTTCAATTTTCCACTAATATCAATGGTTTATAAATTAAAAAAATGGGCAGATTAGGATCAATCAAGTTCTCAAGAAGCGGAAACAATTGCAATGTCCCCATGCAACTTCAAGTTAAAGGCATAAGAGAGGATGCGGAAACAACGTTTTTGGGTGTCCAACTAAAATTTTCCATATGTTATCATCCAATTTGCATGTGTATCTTACAGATAGATTTTATGAGACATAGGTACTTCTACTTTCACTTAACTACCTAATGACCAACTTTTAGAACATTAAAGAACATGATGAAATAATTGTAAATCTTATTCAAAAGTGTAGAAAATGAGCAAATTAAATGGTATAAACAAACCAAACAACCAATCCAACCAAAGATTTTCAAGTCTTGATTGTTTTTGCAGCCAACTCTATACTGTGCTTTATAGGTCTACGATCCAGGTAATCCTATCCAATAACCAAACAACTATTTCATGCCAATCAATTATACCATGGACAATTAACCTTTTATATGTCCAGTCCTTTCTAGTCAAGCCATTTATGAAGAGAGAATAGTGTATTAGAATATGTCATTTCCAAAACATTATATACTCCTTCTGTCCCTCAACATTTACGAGGTTTAATATGGCACTTTTATCAACAAAGAAAAAGACAAAAATATGGTGGTCTTCCTAAAATGCCATTTACTTTATGACATAATTGTCCTACAAACTAGTTTGAAAACAAACTCCTCCAACCCACTACATGTCAATTCAAGTAATCATCCATGTGTACTTTTAATCACTCGACAGTTTTAATTGTCATGTGACTAGTTTAAATCACTTAATGAGTCATGTGATTAAAATACAAATGGATGGTCATCTAAGCACCACGTAATAGGTTGGAACAGATTCTTCCTCCAAACTAGTTTGAAGAAAAACATTTTCCTTTACTTTATATTGGAGGTGTCAAGACTTTTGATAGAGCTTGTCTACTTTTTGAGAAAAGGTAAGGGTAATATAAGGAATTGAACTTGGTATTTTAAAATTTTTTAATATTTGGAGACCTTAAAAAGGAAAACACATACATGGTAAGTTCATTACTTATCAAAAATGGGGAAAAAATAATACTACAAGATTTTATACATTTGTCACAGTAAATTTACCTTATATAAAGACATAAAATGCTCAAATTATTTGTGCTTTAGCTCTCCTTTTAACCATCATTGACGAACAAAGAATTTTGGTTTCCAGTTTATTTGCAGCTCTCTATATTTTCATTTGTTAATCATATATTCTTCTATGCACTATTATAAATGTCCAAAGGCTTTCCAAGAAATTAACATATGATGTTGAGAATTTGAGTATGATAATTGCACACTGCTACACACAAACTATTTGTAGGTTCATTGAAAATCCATTATGATGTAGAGATCATTTTGGGGACATACAACCAGCATCATAAAATTTCAATGCTGCAAAATGTTCCAAGGAAGCTTCTGAAATTTCTAAATTGATGTTCTTTTAATATTCTGCTGACTGTGACATGATCAATTAGTAAACACAAAAATTAGAGTTAATCTATAATCTTACTCAAGAAAGTCTTATATTGTATTAATTATATAATATTATATTGTGTGTGTGTGCGTGTGTTATATATTATTCAAACTTGCAACATGAACAACCTAGGCTTTATGAGACAGAGACAGAGATAAAGAACAACACACAAAGCTTACTCAACTTTCTTTAATTTCTAGATAAATAAGTATGCATACCTGAACATCAACCTTCATGATGATATTCAGCTGGTGCAAGTCTAATCCAGACTGCTTTCCAGCTGAAACAGCAGAAGCCAAGGAAGAAAGAGTAATCTTCCCATCTCCAGCCTTAGCTGATATACGTTCATCTCTTAATGCCTCAGCACGCGACTCAGCCCTTTCACGTGCAATATCAAGGGAGCCAACAACCTCAAATTCATCACCAGCAATTGGAACATTATTTAACCCAATCACCTGCATATGTATGAGAAGTAAAATTTAGAAAAACATTGCACCAAAAGTCAGACAACATAGTGTAGGCATCATTTGAGAAAAAAGAATGCTAAGGAGCTAAAATTGCAACCCCACCAATCCCAAGAAATAAGAAGCTTAAACTGATTTTCAACTAAACACTTTACAAAATATCTCTAAAACTACTTACATAAAGAACCAATTTGATTTTGCTTGTATTTGTTCCAACTGTTAGAATAATGGTTAAATGATCAAATTCACCATTTCCTAATAGTTTAAACTTTTGGGAGAAGTAGTAATTCTTGAGTTTGAACTTTGTTTCCACTCTACATCCCACTTAAAGAATTAAAAATCCCACTTGTTGGCCCCACTTACTAAGAGGGTGTATAGACCCACACAAGAGGGGGAGTGTTAGAATAATGGTAAATGTAAACCTTTTGAGACAAACAATAATAAAACAACAATTATACCTTTATGGATGAGTGCAACTGATACCAAAAAAATGCTCAAATGGAATAAATTTAAATGTCAAAGATACCAAAAAAATTATCTTTTGCATTAATGCTTTTAACAGCACATGATCTCAATCTAATTGTAAGTAAATTCTCTTTCTTGCCCCAATGTGGTTTGAATACACGTTTAGGGATATATTGTTAATTTTCAGAGATCAATCTCGATATCTCGTTCGATATTTATTCTAAAGATAATGTCTCCCTTTCTTAATGAATGCTTAGTACTCAAATCACTTTAAAGCAATAACATAATGTTCTTCCTATTACATTTTTTTTTTAATATTATATATATATATATATATATATATATTTCCCTTAAGAAATAAAATAATTCTTCATTTTTCCCCTCTTTGTTACTTCAGCTTTATTCTTTCTACTTTACTTTTCGAACCCTAAACAATTAGCTAATAAAGAAAAAAACATAAAGGATCCCTTAAAAGGGTCTATAAACTTTTTTCTTTTGCTAAGTGATGAAGGAAATGAGTCGATGAATAGGTACTAATCCCAAGTGCACCTCAAAAGTAGTGAATAAGGATGTGTGCTTATAAGCGTCTAACTCAAATAGTATTTCCTCCTTCCACAATAGTCAGATGGAGAATGAGGTTGATGGTTCAAGGCCCACTGAGTACATACATAACTTAGCATCAAAATATTTTACTTTAAATGCAATATTGGAAATAGAAATATTGATTTCTATGGCTTACTTTGCAAGATGAAGTTTTAATTTTATTACTATATGCTTATTATTTTCTTTTTTTATAATTTAAAAAGAAAAAAAAAAAAAAAAAAACTAAATAATGTGTCCTAACATTTACCTTTTTGGGGGCCATCCAGAACATTTCATAAAGTTTTTAATTTATTACAATATGTTTTTCTTTTTCTTTTTTAAACCTGAATAATGGATCACATTTACCTTTGGGGGGTGGGGCGGTGTGGGTGGGGCACCAAAACATTTGATATTTTTGAAGGGCTTAACATTTTTTTCATAAAAAAGTTACAGGCGCCAATTAAGGACAGAAAAATTTATGCTTTGCATTGGGTTGGGGGGGGGGGGGGGGGGGGTGGTGGTGGTTGGGAAGGAGGGGGGTTCATGACACATTAATAAATACAAATAAAGGGGAAATAAACCTGCACAGGTATAGAGGGTCCAGCTTCCTTCACACGATTTCCACCATCATCAAATAAAGCCCGCACCTGACCATCAGCATAGAAAAACATCCCTTAAAGATGGGGTGATGAGAATAACACAAAAACAACCAAACTAAGTAGCTGAGCATGTCAAACTTAATCATTTGGTTACATAAGCACTGAATTATATCTTAAAGAAAGTTTTTGGATTTCAAACTGCCATGTACCAACCTTTCCAAAGGCTTCTCCACAAACTACTATATCCCCTGTTTTAAGAGTCCCATTCTGCACAATAAATGTAGCTAGTGGTCCTTTAGATTTATGAAGACCTGCCTCAATGACTGTGCCCTTTCCACTTCTATCAGGATTAGCCTTCAACTCTTGTAACTGAAAGACACATGCACATTGTTAGGATATACAAGAGAAAGATGTCAGAAAAACAAGACAACTATCTGAGAATATTTGATCATAGGCCAAAGGTACAACTCCAAGAGCCCTCCACCTACATACTCTACCACCAGTTTAGCTGACACATTAATATGTGAAATTTTGAACATACAAAAAGAAGACCTTCATTCTTGGAAACATTTCAGCAAGGTGATCCTACCGCATTTTTTAAATCTTACTGTGTTTTTTGGCTTTTCACCAAATATCTTTTTTTTTTTTATAAGTAAGAAGAAAATATTATTAAAAAAGAAAAGCAAGAGAAACACAAAGAGTTCACGGTAGTGAACAATGGAAAAAAGAAACAACAAGACAAAACAGCCCCTAATCTATTCTAATAGAAGAAATAAAATCCGTAAGGGAAGAACAATCCGAGAAACCCCAACAACGAGACCAATCAAAGAGGGTCCTCTGGCAAAACTCTAATAACTGAACCACAGTTTTCCCCTCGTCCTCAAAAGCCCGCCGATTCTGATCAGACCAAATAGTCCACATTAAACAGCCTGAGACCAAATCCCAAATATCAGAACTATGCTTCCCAAGCCAATGAAACCAACAGAATAATAAGTCCTCGACTGAACTTGGCATGACCCAAATGATCCCAAACAACCGAAGCATATACATCCACAAAGAATGAGCTATCGGACAAAAAAGTAATAAGTGATCCACAGATTCCGCATTACAACAACACAAATAACATCGATTCGCCAATGGGCGACCACGTAGCATAAGATTATCCAAGGTTAGAATCTGACCATGAGCTGCTGTCCACATAAAGAAAGCCACCCTTTTAGGAACCTTAACTTTCCAAATACCCTTCCAAGGGAAGGTGGAGGGAGCTGCATTACGAATCTTATGATAGAAAGATTGAGTATCAAACTTCCCACTGCCATTAGGATCCCAACACAGCCTGTCACACCCTCCACCCCTCAGGATTCGGGTTTGGATGAAATGAAAAAGGGAGTAGGAGGCTGCCAATTCCCAATCATTGAACTCCCTCTGAAATCTTAAGCACCACACTCTGTCATTATCGCCCACTGAAGGGCTTAACACATCAGAAATACAAGCCTTCTTGTTAGCTGAACACAAAAATAACTGAGGATAAAGACTTTTAAGGACGTCCCCCATCCACTTATCATGCCAAAAAAGAAAACGAGATCCATCCCCCACCACAACAGAGAAATGCTTAGCAAAAGATTCCCACCCTTCACTAATACTCCGCCATAACCCACACCCGTGGGCCCTACTACAAGCTCTAGTGCACCAACTCCCTTTTCCCTCCCCATATTTCATGGCTATGACCCTTCGCCACAGATGAGAGGTTTCATGGCCATACCTCCAAAGCCATTTCCCTAAAAGGGCCTGATTAAAAGGCACCAACTTCCGAATACCTAAACCACCCAATTCGCGCGGTAAGCAAACTTTTTCCCAAGCCACCAAAGGATATTTGAAACACTCAACTGATGAACCCCACAAGAAGTTCCTTTGAATGCGTTCCAATCTAAGCGCCACAGCTTTGGGGATAGTAAAAAGGGAAAGGTAATAAGTCGGAAGGCTTGAAAGGATACTCTTCAGTAAGGTGAGTCTACCACCCTTTGACAAATATAGCCGCTTCCAACCTGAAAGCTTCTTTTCCATCCTCTCTAGGATCGGATTCCAAATGGAGAGTGTTTTATACAAAGTTCCCAACGGCATACCCAAGTAAGTCATAGGCAAACTGCCCACTCTGCACTGAAGGATATTAGCCAAAGACTGAATGTTACGCACCTCCCCAACAGGGACAATTTCACTTTTCCCCACATTCACCTTCAAACCAGTAAAAGCTTGAAAACAAGTCAAAGCTAGCCTAATAGACAGAATCTGCTCTCTAGAGGCATCATAGAAAAGAATGGTATCATCAGCAAATAAAAGATGAGAAACACGGATACCAGTAGAATTAATAGGACCCACATGAAAACCTTGAATGAAACCACCTTCCTCAGTTTTCTTCATGATACGACTTAAGACCTCCATGATCAAAAGGAAAAGGAGGGGAGACAAAGGATCGCCTTGTCTGAGCCCTCTAGAGCTACCAAAGAAGCCAGCAGGCGATCCATTAACCAGAACTGAGAAGCGAACGGTAGAGACACAAGTTTTTAACCATCTCCTCCATCTCTCCCCAAAACTCATCCTCTCCAACAGATAAAACAAAGTGTCCCAATTCACATGGTCATAAGCTTTCTCAATATCTAACTTACACACCACCCCCGGGGTGCGACACTTCAGTCTACTGTCTAAACATTCATTGGCAATAAGCACTGAATCCAAAATCTGTCTGCCACCAACAAAAAAATTTTGAGACTCCGAAATAAGATTATCCATCACCCGCCTCAATCTGTTAGCTAAAACCTTGGACAAAAGCTTATACACACTGCCTACTAAGCTGATAGGCCTAAAATCTTTAATATTCAAAGCATTATTTTTTTGGGGAATCAGAGATAGAAAAGAAGCATTCAGAGACCGTTCAAACTCTGAGCTCCTATGAAAATGATCAAAGAAAGCCATGACATCTATTTCCACAACACTCCAGCATTTTTGGAAAAAAGCCAGAGTGAAACCATCAGGACCTGGGGCTTTATCACCCTCCATCTCTTGAAGAACCTTTACCACTTCCTCCTTAGAAAAGTCCCTCTCTAATTCAAGCCGCTCGTCCTCTCCAATGCTATTAAACTCTAATCCAACCATAGAAGGACGCCAAGTAACTGACTCGGTGTACAAACTCTGATAAAAGTGGACCACCTTATACCGCACCTCTTCCTCCTCCTCATAGAGGACACCATCCACCTCTATACCCCGAAGATAATTAGTTCTTCTATGGGAGTTTGCAACCCGATGAAAAAAGCGAGTATTATTGTCCCCCTCCTTCACAAATAAGAACCGGGACTTTTGTCTCCAAGAAATCTCCTCCAAAGAGGCAAGATGTGCAATCTCTCCTTTAATCTAAGTAAGACGGGTTTGATCCTCAAGAGAGAGGCCTGACAGGTCCTCCCTGGCATCCAAACCCAACAATTCCGATAAAAGACATTTCTTCCTAAAGGCCACATCCCCAAATTCCTCCTTATTCCACTTTTTCAAGTCCTTTTTAAGAGCTTTTAATTTACGACCCAGAATAAAGCTAGGAGAACCCGAAAAGCAATACCCATTCCACCAGTGCCGAACCCTCTCTACAAAACCCTCTTCTTTCAACCACATATTCTCAAACTTAAAGGCACTCCGGCCTTTATTAACACTACCCGCCACCACCAACAGAGGGCAATGATTAGAAACTACACGAGGGAGAACCCTTTGAGACACGTTACCAAAGTGATCCACCCAATCCACCGATGCCAAGGTTCTATCAATTCTTGACATACAATCTGACCCCGAATCTCTAAACCAAGTAAACGAAGCCCCTTCAAGGGGTAAGTCCACAAGGTAATTAGCCTCAATGAAGTCTGAAAAAGCAAACATAGCCGGACTAAAAGCCTCACAACCAAATCTTTCGCTCGGATATCGAATGATATTGAAATCCCCAAAAACACACCATGCCATATTCCACCTGGAGTGCATCCTTGAGAGTTCTTCCCACAGAGCACCCCGCTGAGAATCCTCATTAGGCCCATACACTCCTGAGCAAGCCCAAACAAAATCATCTACAACCCCCTTGAATAAAACATTAACAGAAAACCGCCCAACAGCACAATTAACTTTTTCAAAAACTCTCTTGTCCCAAACCAGTAAAACTCCTCCTGTGGTATTGACTGCATCTAGAACAACCCAATCCAGAAATGGACTACCCCAAAGGCTTCGCACAACAAAAGAATTTAAAGAAGACAGCTTGGTTTCTTGAAAGCAAACTATATCACACTTCCACTCCTTGAGAAGATTTTTACAAACCTCTCGCTTCTGAGGATTATTTAATCCCCTAACATTCCAAGATAACAGCCGTAAACTCATTTAAAACCAATGATCGCTCCCGAACCTCCTGAGAGGTCTCTATTCCTCCCCTTAGATGCTACCCCATCATAATTAATAAAGGAAAACAACCCTTTGAGTTCCCTAAGCCCTTTCTGCTTAGAGTTCACATTACCATTAGAAGACCCAACACTGACAACATCAACACAGTCTTGTTCAAGAAGACGAAACAGAGCCAGGCATTGATCTTCATGCTTCACAATAGGAAAACCCACAATTCTACAAAAAAATTTCAATAGACTACAAACCCATTTCGAATTTACCTCCACTGACCCCTGAAACTCTCCCTCATCACCTTCCTGGATCACCTCCAACTCCTTGTGTCCATTGGGATCCCATTTAGAAATAGGTGAGCATTCCAAAAAATCAATCTCATCTGTCCATGAAAAAAACCACTAGGATCAACTGCCCTGTGCTTCCACTGATTTAGAAGATGCTCAGGTCCATCCTGAAGCAACTCAAACCCACCCACTTGGCTCGGCAACGCAGGCTCAGTATCAGGATTACTCCAATCTCCTCCTTTCTCACCTGAATCCACCATAAAGTCATCTCTCTCTCCAAAACAGAGGTCCTCCCCACTACCTAGACCCGACAGAGGAGAAAAAGAGTTATGGGAAGCATCGGCCTTGCCGTCACCAGCTATCGGAATATGGGTAACCATCGGCCTTGCCGTCACCAGCAAATATCTAAAGGTAAATAATGTGTGGGAGAAAGTTTTGTACCTTTATGCCTAAATGTTTTAATGGTAGAGGTGTTGTACTTACTTTTCATGATTTATGAACTTATTTAAAACATTGCCAAGGGCAAATTGAATCATTACAAGATCTGTCATTCCTGGGCAAAAGACTAGCCCATGAATATGTTTACTCAATCCCCCCCCAAATAAATAAATAAAGAGATAAAAATGCAAATAACTGTAAATGATGAAAATGATGAAAATATGAAGAAAAATGAAAGGAATAAATAAATCTCTCTCACAAGCTTTGATTACCATTGCTAGTAAAAGGTAAGATTTTCCTTCTTACTTGATTTTTTTCTTTAAAAAAAGAAAAGAAAAAAAGTTAAGGTTTTATAACCTATTGTAATAAGAATATCAAAGGCAACAAGTTTGCATTTCAATAACTTCTAACTCACCTCTGCAACAAGCATCACCGTTTCCATAAGATCATCAATATTCTCCCCTTTAAGAGCGCTAATCTGTTAAAAAGAAATTGAAAAATGAATCAGAAAATGTATAAAGCACCAATGTCAGATGTCGTTACAACTCCTGAGCTTCAGATAACAACCTGAACCATTGGGGTATCACCACCCCAGTCTTCAGGCATTAGGCCAATTGTAGAAAGCTCTTGCATTACTCGTTCTGGATTAGCTCCATCTTTATCTATCTGGTGCAATGAAAGAAATATGATTGAAAATCAGAAAGTCCTGAAGCCATGACCACGCAAAGCAATAAGGATTGCCAACTGTTTTTCCATGTTATCATATTTTATCCCAAAAAAGAAAAAAGAAAATCATGCCATTATAATTCACATGCCTTATTTATAGCAATCACTATGGGTACTCCAGCGGCTTTTGCATGAGCTATGGCCTCATTTGTTTGAGGACGGATTCCATCATCAGCAGCCACTACAATAATAGCAATGTCTGTCACCCTTGCTCCACGAGCCCTCATTGCTCCAAATGCCTACATGAGTGGATATAATAGATATCATCTAAAGCAAGACTGTACAAGCAAGTTACAGTTCATTAAAATGTAAATAATGTTTATAGAACCCTGAATATGATCCATGAGGATATCCATTGGGCCGGCCGGGGGGTGGGGGGGTTGGTGTGGAAGAAAAAGTCATTAACACGTTTTCTGAGTAACATTTGTACCTCATGTCCAGGAGTGTCAAGGAAAACACATGGCTGCACCTTGCCATCAATAGGAACTAACACCTCATATGCACCAATTCCTTGTGTAATCCCACCTGCTTCTGAGGCAGCTACCTGCAAATATCTAGCAATCAAGCTTAAATTGAATAATATGTATGACAAGCCACCACCAATAGCACAAAACTCCAATAACATACAAATATCATATAAAATCAAACATGACAAGTAGGGGTTTCTCTAAAATTATTGGGTTTAACCAAACCATAAAAAAGAAAATTAGTATTAAAAAAAAATTACCAAAAATAACAGAGCCATAACATCTTATACTGCAAAGAAACTGAAAGGAGCATCAAGATGATTAAGCTTCCATATGTACCTTGCTCTTTCGAATATAATCCAAAAGGGTTGTCTGCCAAGCGGGTAGCAATAAAAACGTATTAGCAACCATATCGAAATTTAAGGCAGAAGCAAGAGAAATTAACAGGAAATGGATGCAGAAGGTCCGAACGAAAAACAGGAACGCAAATTGCTAACACATACCTTCCCATGATCCACGTGACCCATTATAGTAATGACAGGAGGCCGGTCTTGTAGTTTGTCCAGGTCTTCTTCATCAAAAATTTCCTTCTTTCTTGCCATTTCTTCCACTTTGATGGAGTCAACATCTAGGACTTCCACTTCATGCTCTCTACAAATCATTTTCACAATATCTTTGTCTAGTTTTTGCACCCCATCAGGCTTAATCCCTTTTGAGTATAAATACCCAAGAATTTCACCTTCACCAATAGTCAAGTTGTAGGCTAACTCCTCTATCAACATACCTTCTTCAGCAACCTCAAGAATTTCTACTTTGACAGGAGCTGCATCTTTGGCAGCCTGAAGTTTGGCCGCCTTCCTACTTGCTTTAGTCCATTTCCTACCCTTCCTTGCAGCACCAGGGATAGAGACATTAAGTTCTGAAGTGTCCTCATCTGTGTCAACATCTTTAAACATTCGTCTCCGTGATCCACCAGCTGGAGCATTTTTCTTACGATAGTCATCTTTGAACTTTCCGGGTGGGGGGCCTTTTCCTGGTTTTGTTGGGGCTAAAACAGCTTGAGCAATCAGAGGATCAACCGCTGGTTTCTTGGAAGCAAATTTGTCAATCAAAATTGGCTTGCGTTCTGTAGTTTTCAAGCCAGAGTCAGTTTCATCAATAACCGACGGCTTTGGAACTGCCCCAACATCCTTCAAAACAACAGGTTTCTTTATTACAGGCTTAGGAGCTACAGAAGGCTTTGCTTGTAATTGTGGTTGTGGTCTCAAAGGTGGCTGAGGGGGCCTTGGAGAAGGAGGCGCTTGAGACTCTACCTTTCCCCGTGCCTCCTTTTTAGTCTCCTCTTTCACAATTGTCTTATTGGTATTACCATTCTTACCCTTTACCTCCTTTTGTACAGTAGCGACATTGTCCCCTTTCCTCCACACACTCTTCAAAGTTTTAGAATTCTGAGTTGCTCCCGCCGTTGAAGTACTATTTGTGTTAGATGGTATAGATTTATTTACAACCCTACTCTCACTCCTACTCCCCGGCTTACTCACCCTTGAAGTTTCTAACTTCTCTGCCTTCTCCAATACCTCTCCAAGCGATTCGATCACCTTATTCCTCTCCTCAACAACCCCCAACTTTCCATCACCATCACCAGAAACCCCATTGATTCTTGATGGTTCCCAAGTAGACCCCGAGGACATCAAAACCGGCTTAGGAGTCGGCTTACGTAGAAAACCAACATCATTATCATCACTTTTACCTCCTCTATAGGTGTTACTTTGTTCAGAAACCAAGTCAGTCGCTGTTGTGGCAGAATATTTACACACAGACAATGACACACAATGCCACCTCTTCTTCTTAACCCAGTTCCCTTTTGACAAACAACCTCTCCTCACCAATGAGTAGTGTGACCTTTCAGAAGCCAAACTTCCAAAACTGGCCATAGAAGCCAGAGAAACCATTGTTCCTTGCATACTTCCTACTATTATTAACATGGGGGTCTATAAAAAATAGTCCCCAACAACAACCTGAATTCAATCCTTTCTAATTCCTTATATCATATCCTCCACTCTCTACAAATCCCAGGTGGTCAATTAGCTGAAAAGTTGGTATTTTCAGTTCAGAAACAAATAGAACAAACAAAATTCAAGCTACCCAGAAATGAAATTGCCCCAAACAAACTTTATATTTAAATATAAATGATGACACCCAATAATTTAAAAAAGAAAAAAACAGTATTAGTATCTTACCTCTCCTAGAAAGTTGTGATTTTTTTGGTGAGAGTTGATGCAAGACCGTTCTGAGAATCCTATGGTTTTAGATACAATGTTGTCTGTGCGAAGAAAGGCAAGTGAGGAATGAAATTTGGGTACATGTGGATATGGAGAGTTAAGGGGATAATATTATGGTGTGGGAAAGAAGAAGCTAAATTTGGTTGAGAGGGAATATATGTGAAAATCTGTGTGGCTGCTTCTCTGCCTATCAATGTGTAATGTCATGCGATGATAAGGCTGTGCCTCGTTTTGTTTCTATGGTCCATGCCTTTGCGGTTTTTCTTTTTTCTCTTTTTTTTTTTCTACTTGTAATATAAGGGTTATTGACGTAACCAGTTTTCCACCATTAAATCAGGGGGATTGATTACAGCCATTGATCTAAGGGACCTAGCAACAGTCCACCTCAACAGTCAAACTCGTGTATTTTTTTTTCTCTCTAATTTATTTATTAAAAAAGATTTGACCTTTTTGTTGTTGGTGTTTTTTTTTTTTTTTTTTGAGAGAGTTTCAACCTATGGCGTCCGCTCCTGATAATTGCTCTTTATTATCAGACCAAGACACCAATCAGTTTTTGGTGTGGGCGGGGATTGAACCCCAGATCTCTTATACAACCATCAGAGACTTTACCAGTTGAGCTAACTAGAACCCACTTTTTGTTGTTGGTGTTTGATTAGGCGGTGGAACATGGATGTTTGTTTTGCAGTCTTAGAATTTATTTTCCATTTAACTTTATTATTAGAAGAATTTTGTTAATTGACCAGCCGGGAAAGAAAGTGGAAAACTAGCATCTCGAGTTTTTAAAACTCAAGTTCAATAGCAAATCGAGTTTTAAAAACTCGAGTTCCAGACATCTGACTAACTGATGTGGACGAAAATTCCACGTGGAACTTGAGTCTTAGAGACTCGAGTTCCAGTGGGTACTCATACTTCACGGAGAAAAAGAAAAAACAGACGAAGAAACACACGGAGAACCATATCGTTGAAGATCAGATCGTCCACCAGAACTAGATCGCATCCAATCGGAGCTCCAGCGTTCTTGCTTTGTTCTTCGTCTCTTCGTCTCTGTTCTTGCTACGTTCTACAGGTTTTGTGTTTCTTCAAGTCCGTCAAAAATCGAGTTTGTAAAACTCGGTTTTGGTTTTTAGAACTGGATTCTTATAAACTCGAGATCTATGTGGCTAAATTGGTACATGGTAGCAGTAGAACTCAAGTTTCAAAGCGTCGATTTTCCTCATCGATCTCGAGTTTTTAAAACTCGAGATGCTATTTTCCATAATCCTTTCCAACAGTAGTTAACTTACTATATACAACCCCTTCACACTACTAGTCTGCAAATTCCCCCTACAGTCTTATGTTATCTCTTCAGTGCCTGTTGCTGAATTGGGATGGGAATTGGATTTAGTGTAAGTGATATTCATTCCAATTCCAAGTAAGAAATCCATAATAAATGTGAGAAGAGGGAACATTATGTCACAATATTCAATAATTACCCTTGAAACAAAGAACTAGTTAGGTGTTTACACTTTAAAGTAAACTTGTGTTGGTTTGGTGTGGTTAAATGTTTTTATAAGTGTCTGTTTGACATTATTAATTTTACCAACTTATTTTACTATTCAATTTATTTTTGCTACTATTTATGAGTTTTATTGCACTTTTTGATACTATTCATGGGTCCCACTATACTATTTCAGCTAATTTTATCTTTATTAACAATACTTCAGCAAAAAGATTCAGTTTTAGCAAAATAAACGGATCATAAACTGACCCTAAATACAATAATTTTTCAAACTTATTGTGTGGAAACCTAATGATATATGCTTTTTGAGTGTACATTACTGTACAATGAAAGTAAGATTGTAAGGATGGTGGGTTGGATGTGTTTAGGCCCAAAAAGGTAGTTGGGTTGTTGTGGGCCAATGGTACTCAAATAGATTTGGGCCAGCCAAGTATTGAAGAATCAACTCCCAACGTTTATGCCGGCTTTGAGTGCCAATGAACAACGTTGGCAGTGTAACAGCCATACAGTTTTGCATAAGTTCATGGTGTGTGAGAGTGCTAAACTACTAGTTTGGACTTTGGAGTAGTTAATAACAGCTTCCAGAATCTATACACGTAGGTACATATAGATATATAGTATAGATCTCTCATCTCTGTCTCTATCTATTAGGTATATTTCATGCATGAATGAATGAAGCTTTTGGTTGTGAATCAGCGCGCTTTCACAGTAATGGCATCACCGCTGAGGCTGAGATCAATAGCTTGCAAGGCTTGTTTGCGTTGTTATTCATCTTCTGCTCTGAAATGGGAAGGTGGGGTTTCCATGGTTCAAGGAGCTTCCAGAGGAATTGGCCTTGAATTTGTGAGCTTTCTTTACTTCCTCTTTCCTATTCTTCTTTATTGGAGTTCAACATTTCTCTAAAAAAATTTACTTAGAATTTTAACATCTCAAGTAAAATGTTAAATTTTGATGGCATTCTGTTAATGTTGCATCCTGCCAATGCTAATCAAAGAAAAGGAGGAAAATTAAAGCTTTTTCCTAATTTAGAGTTAATTTCAGTCAACAACTATTAAGTGTGTGCATGTTTTGTGATACTGATGTCCAACTCCAATTACCAAAATTAAAGTCAAGGGCTAAGTTCAAGATATAAAAAAGTGGAAATAACCAACTATTAATTTTTTTTTTAATTTTTTTAATTTGATAATTGCAATAGGGGAGGGGGGATTTGAAATTGTATGTCTCTATTGGAAACATAAGGAGGTGTCATTTTAGCTACAAGGCTCTTGGCTAATTAGGGGTTCGTTTTGTCAAAATTACCAGTTGTCCGACTGCCAACATGTGGGATTTTTTACTTTTTAAATGGGAGGTAGAGAGGGGAAGATTTGATCTTGAAACTACTTAATCTGATAATAATGATAAAGTAATAGTTGTCCCCAAAGCTTAAGCTGTTAGGAAATATGAGTTTAATCACTTAATCATTGTTCTAAAACTATTTAAAAACATGGTCTTAGGACTTAGAGTTAGGACCCCTAATTGCATTGGCATTGCAAGTTGCAGCAAACTCAATACTAAGGGCCCTGCAAAGTGCCATTTATCTCACCAAAGAGAAGTATTTTCCCCATTTCCAATCTGGTGCTTAAGAAAAGGCCTAGTTGTATCCTTTAAAGTTTAAACCCCAGAAGTTTCTTTCAGCACCAAGAGCATTGAAAAGGTTGAGGAGACAATCCTAAGGCTAATTGCATCGCAAAACATAGGTTTTTAATCCAAGCAAACCCATGGATATCCAGATAGAGCCAATAAGGAGAATATTATATTTCTCATTACTAAGGTTTTTTCCAATCACCATTTTCTCTAAAACCTAAACCATTCTCCATGTTTTGATAATTATAAATAAATAAATCCAACTAGGCTTAGCCCAAAAGCTTTTTCTGAAGCTCCCTGCCACAAGAAAGCACAGAAGTTTTAGTCAATAGCCTTTACGACCTTTGGGGGAAGAATGAACTTTTTGAGTAGTGTTGTGTTTAATATTTTGTACTTAGATTTTTATGCATTGGTGTATTGATTTAAATATCTTCGAAAGTAATGATTTTAAGAGGAGGCTTTACTTGTCAAGTAGTGGAAATTTTCACCTGTCAAGATGTGGAAAAAATTGTCTTGTTCACAAATTGCCTTCTTGTCCTTTTTGGCCTACTCCAATGTGGGTGGTCAATCCACAGTCATTGTCTTTGTTACTCTGGTATAAACCTTGAAGCATGTTCTGAACTCTGGTTTAGTGTGCTTTGGTTGTTTTCTGGTTCTGCCAATAAGTCTGCTGCAAAATTGCTGGTCATGATTAGACAAGAGTGTTAGATGTCTTTTGGAGGCCACCATTAAGGGTGTATAGGTATAACAATTGCTAAGTGATTCTTTAATTTTTCAGATGAATAAAAAATCTTCCACTGTGTAATTTTTATGGCTCCCTCATGAGATTATGGAGTAGTAGTTACTAAAATTTAATTTTCAAGTAGTTTTTACAAAGGGAGATAAGTTGTTTAAGGGTGCCAAAGTTGAATGTCTTCAGTTACTGATTATTGTCCTCGTGGCTCCTCCATGATCTTATGAGCTTGTACTTTTAGCATTTCTAATTTCTACTGTGTTGCATCCTCGCTCTCTTTTTTGTCAGATACTGCTTCATTTTGAGTGTAAAGAGTCTGAAATTAATGGAGCATCAGAACCTTTGTCAATATTCATTAAATTAGATTTCTAGGTATTTGAGTTGCATTGTTTCTGCCATAATCTGTAGATGCTTGTGCTCTGGTCCAGTACTTCTATTCCTGAATTAAGTGAATTCCTCTGGTGCAACAAAGTCACAGAAATCTCATTTTGTTTTTAGATTTTGTTTGCATTAAATTGAGATTGACTCTACTGAACCATTAAGAGATAGGAATTAAATCAATGAAGCATTAATTCAAGTAAATCCTTGTAATAATGTGACTTATTTTCTACCTCATATAGGTTAAGCAGCTGCTGGAGAAGAACGAGAAAGGGCATGTTGTTGCTACTTGCCGTAATCCTGATGCGGCATCAGGGCTTCTACATCTGAAAAATAGGTTTGCTGAAAGACTTAGCATTCTACCATTGGATCTGACCATTGAAAGCACCATAGAGGTTATATGGCCACTTACTCGAAGGGAAAACTTTTCATTTTGACCTTTCGAAGATGATTTTTGTACTTTTTCAGTTTGGTACCTTTCAACTATCTAAATCTATTAACCTTGATTCAGAAGACTGATGCAATCAATAATTTTTCTTTTCCTACAATCATTATTTTTCAATGATATTGGTTTTGCACTTTTGCGATTACTTGGAAAATTCTTAGGCCTTCGTTAGAAATGCAAAGTAAGTATAGAAAAATTGGAGGTCTATTGATATAGGTGTTGAAAGGTTGTTTAGTTTAGTTTTGTCAAAAAAAAAAAAAAAAAAAAAAAAAAAAGGAAGAAAGAGAGGAGAGAAAGGTTGTTGTAAGATTTGCAACTTTTGCTTCCTTTTTTTTTTTGGGGTCTTGTCAATGATATAGTACATTAATAGTTAAGATTATAGAATTCCCAGTTATAGGCAACAAATTTTAGTATTTTTTATTTACCCTGATATTATGTCACATTTCAGGCATCTGCAAAGTCTATTAGAGAGAGATTTGGTTCTTTGAACCTTCTTATTAATGCATCTGGAATTCTCTCAATACCTGATGTGTTGCAACCAGGTACAGTTTGTTTCATTGTTTGAAGCATGATTTCCAGACTAGTAGTGGCTTTGACATATGCAATAAAATTTCTAGTTGTGAACTGAAACTAAGATATTTTGTTACATTATTTTACTTTTTCTATTAAAGCCCGGCAGTCAATCGTATTCTTCTATTTGCAGTACAGAAACAACATTGGCCAAAGTAGAGAAATCATCTATGCTTCATGCATATGAGATTAATGCTGTTGGTCCGATTATGGTGATCAAGGTATGCTCATTAAAAATTTTCATTTTATTACTGTGTTTGATGTTGAATAAAAAGGTTTTAGTAGACCAATGCCTGCATCCTGTTAGGTGTGTTTGTTTCATTAAGTTGGAACAAAATCTCTAAAGAATATTTTTTGAGTGATATTCAATGAGATGAAAATGTAGTCCATCATTTGCTTGTTTCTGTTCGTAATGGGAAAATACAACTCATGAACCTCTACAGGATCAAACTGTTGACCTTGCCCTCCACCCCCAAATGTTCCAAAGACCATTGAAAGGATGATTCTGTTTCTGTTATATATTCTTAAACAAAAGTGTGGAAGAAGACTTCTTCACATTGTGGGATTGGAAAGACATCCAAATCTAGCATGAAGAGATGCATATAAATCAGCTAATCTCATGTTAATTGTCACTATTGCTCTCCACAGATAATATCTAGATGCAGAAGCTGCTTCCTAATTAACTTCTTTCCCCAATAAACAGTGTAATTGTTTTTGCAATAAGCATTGGAATGCTTCTATCTGAAGTTTTGATCGCAATTGGGCTTGTTTAACTACTATTTTGTTTAAGCTTCTTTGAGGCTGTATAGCTTATAGTATAACTAAAAATTGTGGTTTGTGATTTGTACTAGCAGAATATGTGGCCGCTCCTAAAGGTTGGCGGAGGCTCTGGGACTGAAAGGGATGCCGCGGTTGTGGCCAATTTGAGTGCCAGGGTGGGATCCATTGGAGACAATCAACTTGGGGGTTGGCACTCTTACCGATCTTCAAAGACGGCACTTAATCAGTGTATGAATTCTTCCTTGAAGTCTTAGCATGGATTTTCTAGTTCAAACACTGCAAAATTAAATTTGACTTTTAAGGAAAAAAAAAAAGAAAAAAAAAAAACCGATTTGATCCTTGACCACTTTGGTTTAAAGCTGCAAAATGAATTAATAGAAGAGATCATTTCTTGAGCACTTCTCTAAGAACATTACGTCAAGCAGTTGGTATTTTCAGATCTGAAGCATCCTTTTCAATGGTTCTAGTTGAAGCTTGAGATAAGAGCCCTTATTTTTCAATGGCTATTTAAAAAGTTGCACCAGCAGGGCTACTGTCATATGTCTCATCCACATATTCCCATTCTTTTATTCAGATAATTGTTTTAATAAATCTGCCCTATTTAAGACATGTCATTGAACATGTTGGATATTGTTGTATTGGTAAGTTAAATTGCAAACATGCATCAATAACCACATTGTCAAAAGAGACTAAAACAAATAAATAGTGGTTCTGATGAACTATTATATTCTTTTCAACTGATGCTTGCAGTGACAAAAACTGTGTCAGTGGAGTTTGCACGAAAAAAGGATCCTATTATATGCATTTTGTTGCACCCAGGCACAGTGGACACTGATCTTTCTAGGCCGTTTCAAAGAAATGTTCCAGAAGGCAAACTATTCACCAAAGAGTTCTCAGTTCGGAAGCTCTTAGGCATCATCAACAATGCAAAGAGAGATGACAATGGCAAGTTTTTTGCCTGGGATGGTCAGGAAATTCCTTGGTGATTGGTCATATTCATTTTAAGCATGCAATATTAAATAATTATATTTGAGTTTGAAATTTTCGGTCATTAATCTCAATTGTTTTTGATTAATTTATCTTATCTGTTAATAAATTAAGAGAACTATTGACTATTCAATTTCTCCCCTTGTAACTCCATTGGTTCTCTGTTTTCTACTCTGATGTAATTGCTTTCAGAAAGTAAATGGCACTTTCTTCTTGTTTTCAAAATGTGTGCAAAAAAATTCAGTCTTATGGTTTTTTGGGTAAACCTTACTGACTGATGATACCAATCACATTGGTGGCACAAATGAATCAGCTTATAGACTAGAAACTTTAACTTAATAGGATATTCGTATATCAGAATATAATTCTATGATTGGATTTTTTTGGTTAAACTTTTCACTCGGTAAGGATTTGGGTATTCAACTTTGATTGTTGTCATTGTCCATGTTATATTGTTCCTAGCTTGGTGGACTCATTTTTCTTGTTAATTGAAGATAAATCTGTTACTATAGCTGTGAAGCACCTTTCAGACGATTTTTGGCTTCTGTTGGGCAATTTCTGTCACTACTAAAACATTATTGAGCTAGTAATGATGGTCCTCTCTTTCGCCCCCATTAGATGGACATGTGGTATGCATTTGATTTTTAAATATCACGTCTTACATTTAAATAAAAATAAGAGTAAATTAGAGGATTCAATGAAAAGAGATCTTATCCCGTTGAAATATTCTCTTCATATTACCTATCAAAAAAAAAAAAAATTCTCTTCATATGGAAAATTTCAATTATTTGAGTTGATCTTAGGCCTAAGTAAAAGGCCAATAACCTTATGGGCTCATGTTAAGTCACTTATGAAAGAGTCCATTTATTCATATATAACATGACAGAAAATTGGTTTTTTACCTATAAGAAAAAGGTCTCATTTTGCAACTTCTTCTCAAACAAAGGAAAAAGGATAACCTAAGATGACGACAACCCTCAAGGTATGGTTTTGGAACACTCTTTTAAACTCAAAAGATGTTCATTTTTCAAGCTTCCACTGAAAATTAGGAAACACAAAATCAACAATTAGGATCTCCTAGAACTTTTATATGTTGTAAATGATATAAGGTTTTTACAAAGAGAACATCAAATGAGAAACTGTGGAAGAAAAAAGCTATTATTTACCCGTTACTCCTTTACAAATGAATACATCTACATATATAGCAAAAGTCGTATGAAAGAAGTTAAACTAAAACAAGATAAGAAATAATCACCTAGTCTCTAGCTATCATGAAAATTAGAAATAAGAAGAAAATAGGGACATTAGGTGTCCCCACAATATATATATATATATATATTAACTTTTATATTTTGTTGTGTAGCATGAGCTAGTGGTATGAGATATCATTTTACTATTTGTAAAGATCCACAATGTTTCTTACATACTTATCTTATCTCTCTTGAGAACCTTTAAAAGGATGTCATTTTTAAGATCAATTATGTATTATTACCCCTCTCTCTCTCTCTATATATATAAAAGATCAATCACGTGTCGTTGGAGGGGGTTTGTGGCACATAGGACATGGTGCCTCATGAAACAAAATTTCCCTGCTTTGTATTAAAAGCTTGGGCTAATGAACCTGGTGACCATTTTTCAAGTCCAATGTCCCTCTCCACCCACCAAATTTTCCAAAGACCATTGGAAGGATGATTATGCTTCTGTTATATATATTCTTAAACAAAAGTGTGGAAGAAGAATTCTTCACGTTGTGGGATTGAAAAGGCATCTAGATCTAGCTTGACAAGATGCACATAAATCATCTTATCTCATGTTAATTGTCACTATTGCCCTTTACAAATATTATCTGGATGCATGCTTCCTCTTAGCTAATTGCTTTCCAATAAACAGTTTGCAATAAGCCAATCATTGGAATGCTTCTATCTGAAGTTTTTATTGCAGTTGGGCTTTGTTTAACTACTATGTTGTATAAGCTTTTTTAAGGCTGTATAGCTTATAGTATGACTAAAAATTGTGGTTGATTTTTACAAGCAGACTCTGTGGCCGCTCCTAAAAGTTGGCAGAGGCACTAGGACTGAAAGGGATGTTGCTGTTGTGGCCAATTTGAGTGCCAAGGTGGGATCCATCGGAGATAATCGCCTTGGGGGTTGGCACTCTTACCGATCTTCAAAGGCTGCACTTGATCATTGTATGAATTCTTCCTTGAAGACTTAGCATGGATTTTCTAGTTCAAATAGTGCAACTAAATTTGACATAATTTTTTTAATAAAAAAGGGATGTGATCCTTGAGGTAATGCTCTTAGAGACGTGCTCAAGAAATACCGAAAATGTGCATATTAAATGAAAATATGCATATTCAAGGGTCATAATCCTTTGCATATAAATAGTGGTTTCTATTCATTTGGTAACTTTTTCTCAAACTTCTTCTCCTTCATCTTCCTTAGAAACACAAGAAACCTGTGGGTCTTCTCCAAAATTGCTATTTGTTTGTAGAACCCAATAAATGTAGTTGTATCCTGTAGAACTCAATAAACCTTACTAATTGAGGATACCCTTCACATTGATGGCACAAATGAATCAACTTATAAACTAGTGACTAAATTGAGCAAGATCACTTAAGTTTAGACGAACCTTACACAAAATACAACAACAACAAAGGCTTAGTCCCAAAATTTAAAGACGACTATAAATTCTGGACAGATTAAATTGGGTCAATCACATGAATTATTTTCCTCTATTCTATTCTATCTGAAATCATGGTCTCTATTACTTCCTTAATTGACATTTCTTTTTTTTTGGTATCAGCCCAATTTGGGTGGAAATAGGAGGAAGGGAGATCGCAGATTTTATGGGGCCGACCACTTTATAGTATAAAATGACTAATATATCCTTAACACTTTTAAGAAATTACAAGTGTTCTAATATATGAATTTCTCTATCATTAATAAGAGCACAAAGGTAGAAGTATGCGTTTTTCTTTTCTCTTCCTTTTGCAAACCAAACAAAAGAAATATAGAATGCTCACATTTTCTTCTTTTCTTTCTTTCCTATATCCAAACACATGAAGAGAAATATTTTGTTTTCTCTTTCCTTTTTCTTCCCCATTTCCTTTCTCTTCCCTTTCCCTATCTACAACCAAACATAGAGTAAGTGCTGCTTCCACCTATCCCAGCGAGTCCCTTATGACCACCCGCACTCGTAATTTCTGTAATTGGGCAAAGATTGCCCCATAGACATTTATTTTGTAGTTAGGTGCTGACCACCGTGGATTCACTCTAGTCATAGGACTTGTAGGCGATATATTAACCTGAACCAGAAGACAACAAACAAAGTAAACAATACATAAAAAAATAAAAAATAAAAAAACTAAAATTAAATAGTTTTAAAGTCAAATCAAAGAATGAACTGAAGAGTCTGTAAATTCAGTAGACAGACTCACAGAGAGTGAATGCAAGAAAAAGTGACTATTGCAACGTTACTTAACAATAGAATCATCTTTTTAGCACAAAAAAACAATAGAATCGCCTAATACTATAGTCTTAACCTACGTAAAGAAAACATATTTGACACATAACTCAATGAATTAATTCTGACAAAATGGTCCAAACTGGAATTTTTGCACAAAAATGGAAGGCAGAAACAAATTTGGTATTGACACCTATCACCTTCCCTGAAACTTGGACCTATTTTTTAGTTATAAACACAATTTTATCTAATTTAAGTTTAGAGGAATTAAACTTAGGAGAAACTCTTTTTCAAAACACATCTCACCATTAGGGAGAAGGACCAACATCTTAATTATCTTGATCTCTCACACACTCACTCACTAGTTGCCATTGTTGGTTCACTGGGTCTTGGTGTTCACAATGGCAAATATCTAGCAAATTTTCACCTTATTTTCATGGAGAAAATCGGAAAGAGTTTCTCATTAGGGTTATTGTGCCACATTAGTGTTATACATACAATGCACGGAAGTGCTATTGCTTCCCACATGGTGCATGTCATATGTGGGTAAATGCACAAAATACATATTTTAGGTCACATGTGTACGTAGCTTTTTCCTTAGGCATACGCACGTGCCACATTGCCATGATACAAGGCATGAATGGAAATTCTCAACAAACTTAATTTGACACTACTTGGATCCTCTCTCATAAAATGGATTGAAAAATTGGGTTAAGGTTGATATATCATTTTTTTGACAAATATTGATATATATCCAGACTTCTTCGAGTATCTGATTATTTTTTCGAGTATATGCCGTCATTCCGTCTCACACATATTAGGTTATTATAAGGAAGAATCTTATAGAGGTGGCTCAAGATACTGACAATAGGTTTCAAACTCAAAATCTCAAGAATATTGTGAAGCGTTAGGAACCACTAAGTCAACCCCTTGGGGTTAAGGTCGCCACGTTATTGAATGAACTACATTATGAAATGTTGTGTGAGAAACTGAATGTGCTTCATATGAATAGCTACAAAACTATCATGTTAAGCCCGCGTGTTGAATCTAAAATACACAATGAAATACTCAAATAAATTACAAAAAAGAAAAAGACAATATAATAGTACATTAAAATGGTCTTAAATAAGTTAATATGAAATTGAAAGCAAATTATTACCTAAAACAATTTTATCAAACACGCTGATGTCAAAGATAATAGTGGTAGGGCGTCGAATGTTGCAGTTGCACTAGTTTCTAAAATTGATTGAGTTGGTGTAGAAACATCATCACAAGGATTTGTTTCTTCCATTCTAACAATATCAAACTTTTTCATAATTTTCTTGACCATTAAAAGTTTTTTGAACTCCCTCTAACTCTTTTGTGATCTCCCTCATTGTAGGACGTCTCTTCCCATTCAATTCTAGGCATCTTTTTGCAAGCTCAACAACGACCATGATCTCTTGTATATCATCTTCCTTCTTCACTCTAGCATCGAAAATATCAAATAGAAAGCCCTCTTCCATTGAAAGGGTGAAATATTTTAAAAAGACTCCTTCTCTCTTGTATTCTCACTAAAGAGATTGGTTTTTCTCCAGTTAAGAGTTCAGCAAGGACTACACCAAAACTATAAACATCACTCTTTTCTGTAAATTGGCTTGTTTGGAAATGTTCTGGGTCTAAATACCCAAAAGCGCCATATACTGCCATTGTTAGATGAGTTTGGTCAATGTTCACTGACCTTGAAGTCCCAAAATTTGTTACTTTTGCTTTGTACTTATCATCAAGGAGTATGTTTGTAGATTTTATATCTCGATGGTAAATAGGTATTGAAGCTGCTGAGTGTAGATAAAAAAAAGAGGTCCTACAACTTCTTTGGCGATCCTCAAGCGCATATCCCAAGTTAGTGGAAACTCTTCACTTTCTTCATGGAGATATTGAGAAAGTGTTCCCTTTGGGATGAACTCATAGACTAGCAAAGGAATTTCTGTCTCTAAACAACATCCAACTAACTTAACCACATTTCTATGGTTGATTTGGGAAAGAATGATAATTTCATTAATGAATTGTTCAAGATTACCCTCATCCATAATGTTGCACTTTTTAATTGCAGTGATACGTCCATCAGTTAACATTCCTTTATAGACCATACCTTGCCCACCTTTTCCAAGTATTCTACTTTCGTTAAATTGATCAGTTGCCTTTTCCAACTCTTGGGAAGTGAATAATTTTGTATGTTGAATATTATGTTCACTTGAAGATAATTGTTGTTGTAGCAATAAACCACCATTCCTTTTGAAGAATCGTTTTTTTAACTTGATTTCATTTCTTTTCTTTTTCATTTTGTATAGCCGCCACATGATAATGAGTAGAACTAGCCCTCCAATATTGTTTGTACTAATTCCTGCTCAAGTTATGAAAATAAAAACAAAATATTTTAGTGATTTAAAGTTATGCAATTCAAAAATCTTAATAAAAGTTAAATAGATTTTGTACCCAAAAAAAATCCTATATCTTTTAAAATTTGCTACTACAATATTTTCAAATTAATAATTTTTTTAAAATATCCAAAAACACCTAGTTTATTTATAAAAGAAACGATATATGTTGTACACTTTGGAACTTGTTTTTCATGAAACTAGTAGCAAACACATGTGATGGTCTCCTGTGTTTCACCTCCCCATGTAAGGACTTTAAGATTGTGATTAAGAAGACAGAGATAAGGTACAAGACTGAACAATAAATCAAGCAGACAAGGCTTTAAGTTTGGGTTTACTCTTAACTTAGTAAAAATTTCCCTAGTTATTATGCGAATATATTTAACATGGGTACCCCAAACTTACATGTGCTTAAACACCAAATAAGGGCCCGCTTTTTTTTTTTTTTTGGTATGGGAAAAATAAAATGAAAGAAACCAAACCATGAAAGATTGCAGTCACATTCCTAGGGAAGAAACCAGGGTGTGGGAAGTAGGATTTTAACTATGGTGGGGGGATACAAACTTGCAATTATTTAGTATCAAACAAAGAAAATACTATTCACCACCCCCCCCCCCCCCCCCCCAAAAAAAAAAAAAAACTAAAACTGCTATACGCTTCTTATTTAACTAGAAACTTACAAACTAATTCAACAAGTAACATGGTTAATGCCACATTAATATTAATAAATAAATAACCAAATTATTATCAAATTTACTTTAAAATGTCAATGAATGTGATTGGTGTCACATCAACAACATAATAAATAAATCTCTTAATTATTTTTTTTTCTTTTTTATAAAACTAAAATTTGAGAAATTTTTTATAAAAAAATTGATAAGGCTTACCTCATAAAATTTTATAGTTGACGTGGCATCATTTTAAATAAATTCTCTTGACCAATCAATAAATATAAAAATAAATAATAGAAAAGCCCCAAAATTTTAGCTTTGGATCCTAAACAGACTAAACAGTAAATAACTAAAGCCAAAAATTCTAAAAACACAAGTTTTTCGAATAAAAAAAATCCAAATTTTCACAATCGTATTTTGAAGTTTCAAGTTAAAAACAACACAGGCACAATATATCTCATAGGACAGTCACACTTGATCTTACATTGCATATGGCATAGTCACTAAACTTTTGTATCTTTTTTCCTTTTTTATTTCTATGAAGAATGAAGTTTACTACCACATTACCGTACATAAATTTTATGCATAAAGTTTACTACCACATTACCGTACATAAATTTTATGCATAATTTTTCTATTTGTGTATCAACGGTCATCACTAAAACGACATCTAATACCAAGGTCAGCTTTTTTTTTTTTTTTTTTTTTTGGTTTCTCAAAAAAAAAAAAAAAAAAAACCTATTTTAATAAGCCATGTAGATAATTTCCTGAGTTTTCCTAACTGTAAGAAAGCGTAATAATTTTAGTCATATATATTCTCATTTTTTTTTTTAAGAAACAAACACACACACAAGGGAGAGTGAAATGAGTTCTAATTTCTAACACAAAGTCACACCATAATTCTAATCAAAAGACATGGTAACTTTTAAAGGAGGGTAGAGCAAATTATACTACATATAACCTATTCTCTTAAGCAATGTGAGACAATTACCCATTCTTTTTTTCTTTGTTTTTTTTTTAAGAAATAAACACACACATATATACTCTCACTAGATGATGATAGTTTACAAAATATTTTATACATTTTGAATATTGTCTGAAATATGATTTTTTTTCTATAGTTGATGGTTTATATTAATCTTTCGAACTAAATATTTTAGAAGACCGACTATTAAGAGAAAACAATTTAGTTAACTTACTAAATTATATAGAAGAACTAATCTCTTTCCGAATACATGTTTTACTAACAATATTTTATGGGTAATTATAATATACTTCCGGAGTACCATAAATATATAGTCTTTTTAAATATAATGGTAGGATCTATTAATTACATTTATGGTGGAACTCACAATTCATGTGAAATGGGTGAGTATGCACTTATAGTACTTCCAAAATATTCAATAATTTTTCATATTTTACTAAAAATACATGTCAATGGCTTTTATAGAAAAAAGTTTCTTATAAAGAAAATTAATTAGATTAACCATATTATCTTGTGAAAAAAATGTTAGCAATATGTAGTAAATATTATTTAATTTATATTTAACTTTAAGAAAATGTTTCACTTAGACTTGCTTTATAACCAATAGAAAATGTTATTCTAAACCAATCCCTCCTCAATCCATACGGCTCTAGGCCAATTTTGTTTATTATAGTTAATTTAAGGCTAAAAAGTTACTGCCATAAATCGTTCTATGTTGGGCTTTGAAAACTTCTACATTTGAGTAACTTTATTAAATTCATAATTTAATGATGAGATTTTCAAAATATGAATTTTGTAACAATTTCACTTAGACTTGCTTTATAACCAATAGAAAATGTTATTCTAAACCAATCCCTCCTCAATCCATACAGCTCTAGGCCAATTTTGTTTATTATAGTTAATTTAAGGCTAAAAAGTTACTGCCATATATCGTTCTATGTTGGGCTTTGAAAACTTCTGCATCTGAGTAACTTTATTAAATTCATAATTTAATGATGAGATTTTCAAAATATGAATTTTATAACAAGTTATTGGGTAGTGTAACATTACTTATAGCTAGGGACGGACCCAGGTTAGGGCCTGGGCCCCCCTTGGGCCCAAAATTTTTTTTTAAGTAGTTTAATTTTCAGTAAAAAATAAAAAATTTAAACTTAGGCCCCCCTTACTTTGTAGCTTGGGCCCCTCCAAAATCATGAATCATCAACCCAGCCTATGTAAATCTTTAACAAAAAAATGTAAAAAAACAATAGTGTTCTATGTATTAAGAAATAATAGTATTTTGTTTCTTTTTTGTTTTTGTTGATAGATGATTGCATCTTAATATATTAAGAAACAATAATTTTTGTGTATTTGTCTTAGTTGAAAATTTCTTAATACTATATGCATGTGTATTTGAATTTTTATTTTTATTTTTATTTTCACTTATCTCTGGTCCCCTTAACTTGAAATCCTAGGTCCGTCCATGCTTATAGCTACACCAGGTGTAACTTGAACCTGTAGCTTAAAAATTTATGACTTAAAAAAGGTGTAAGTTGTAACTTACACCATGTATAATTTGAACTCATATATATATATATATATATATAATTTTGATTATTTTTAAATGTACTTGTACATATACATAGGGTTATACACTAGTACAAAATATTAATAATGGCTAAATAATATCACCTATAAATTTTGTATAACAAGTACTATAGAAAGTTAACTAAATTTAGAGGATTCTTGATTGGCGGAGCCAGAAAATAATTTCAAAGGAGGGCAAGCTCGATATAACAAAGTCTTAAAGTAAAAAAAAAAAAAAGAAAAAAAGAAAAAAAAAGAAAAAAAAAAAGATATAAAACAAATACGGAGTACTTTATTTCTTAAATTAACTATCTCAATAAAGTTGTGCTCTACGTTCATTCATTGTCCTATAATTAACAGGATATTCCGATGTCATTGTTAATTTAAAATTAATTTAAAGTCACGTTTTAGGAAAACAATATCTATTTGTTCAAGTACACATCTTTGAGCCTATTTAAGAGATTCAATATCTAAAATTTCAACAGTTGAGACAAAGAAGTGATAGCCCAAATCATTACTATCAAATATAAATAGATAAACTAATATAATAAATTCTGTTATTTTTATATATTAAGAGAATTCAAAAAGTTAGTTATCTTTATTTAAATTGTCAAAAATACTCCGAATTTAATTAGATAGTTTTTATTCATAAAAAATAAAAATAAAGTTAAAATTGTAATTCAATAAAATTCAAAAACAAATAAACTATTAGATAAATAATAAATTTCCTATTACTTCCCATTAGAGTCTTAGCAGATACAAATTCTTCGCCTGTTTCTAAAAGACCAAAAAAAAAAAACTCCAATCCCACGACTTACAACCTCCCACCTCACGTCTGACAAACTACAAACAAAAACTCTTCCCAATTCTTCTCGATAGAAGAATTTGGTGTACAACGAAACTTCCCATTACAGATAAATAATCTTCCCACCCTTCCTATCACAAATTACAAACTCTTCCCAAGGATTACTATTCTTAATTGAGTTATGAATTGTGTCGGCAGTTGCTCTTTGTATAATGCAGTGTTTGTGGTTCAATTGAACAGAAGCTAGAACGTTTTGTGCAACACTAAGGGAAAAAAGGTGATTTTTTTTTTTTTTTTTTTTTTGAGAAAGGAAAAAAAAAAGTGATTTTTAATGCACTTCCTTTTTCATTTTTATTTATTTATTTTGGTATTTGAACTGTTTTCTTTTCACATCTGCTTGTACTGCCTTCTTTTTCCATTTTAATGAATGTATTTTTTCTGTCCAAAATAAAAATGCAGCGTGCGTGTGGTTTAATTAAATAGAAGAGAGAAACACGACATAAAGTTTTGTGGAGCTCTAACAAAAAAATGAACACCTAAATAGCATTGACATCACATATTCACGTGTAGATTTGTTCATTTTAGTAGCTAGATGGATGTCAAGAGCTTTGTAGCTCAACTAATTGATATTTTCTAGTATATATATGCATAACATTCATAGTTCAAATTCCCACTCCCCTAATGTAACTATTGAAATATCAAAAAACAACTAGATTGGTTAAATTTAATTGTCTTTGAAAAAGACAATATTGTTTTTTTTTTCATTGGTTATGGCAACCAATTTAGTTGGAGAACTTAATATACTGCAGCTAAGTTACAATATTTAAGTTTGATCTAATCTATATCTATATAACATATAATAGCCAAAAATGTTAAACTATTAGTTTATCTTCTAATATTTTGCCACACAAGTTTTGGTAGTCCCACAATTTTACATATTATTTTTTTATTAATTTATTTATTAGGTCAAAATGAGAGTTTTAAACCGACTACTACTCAACAAACTAAAGAGTTTTAAATCAATTACTACTCAACAATTTGGAGAGTTTTAAACCAAACCGGCCTACTATTATATATATAGAGCACCACAACAAAACCTTCTATGTGATTTACCCTCTATTTGCCCTTTTTGCTCTTTTGTTTCTACAAACCCTTCATTCTCAATCCTCAAGGAGTCAAGGTACCTTTTATATGAATTTCTCTTTCGTAGTTACTTTTCCTTTTCATATTTTTTTTGTCTTTAATACTATGTGCTTGTGTATTTTTTCATAGTTTTACTTCCATTATCCAAATTTTTAGACACCATGTTTGATTCTAGAATTTTTTACATTTGGAGTAGATGCCAAAACAGAGTTTTTTTTTTTTTTTTTTTTTTTTCATTTTATAAAAAAGTCACAATATGATTATTTTTTCAAAATATGTATATATCTTTGTTTGGTGTTATAAATATTAATTTTCATTCATTTTTAACTAATTGTAGCATTGAACATGGTAAAAATATTTAACAATCGTTACCTAAGGTATAAAACTCAAACACAAATCCTAACTGGTTTAAAATTTTCCATCTAAACTCACTAAACCCATTTAAAAAATTTCAAACACTTACTATTGTCCTAAGGTCAGGTCATCCAAAAACCCATTAAATACTAGCCTTTAAGCACGCGCGTTGTGCATGCTCAAAGACTCTTCTAAGGTTAATAATTTGTATCTATTATAATTTGAAAATATATTTTTTTATTTTTCAAACAAATAAAAAGGATCAACTTTAGGGATAACCAGTAACTATAATTTCTTTTTTGAACGTGTGTTTGAAAGTGGTGTAGTGATATAGAGAAAAGTTTGGATAGGAAAAATAAGATGAAGGTGAGAAAAAAGAAGGCTAAATTTTAGGAGATCTCTTAATTTTTTTAATTTTTGATTTTTTTAAATTGAGGGATTTTACTTTTATTCTGATGAAAAGAAATTAAAAAAAAAAAAAAAACCCTAAATTCTAGGGAATAAAAAGATGAATGTGAAGCAAAAAAAATCCTAAATTTCAGGAGTTCTGTTTTTTAATTCAAATTGAAATTTGTTATTTGACATTTATGACTCTATTTCTAAGAGAAATTACCCTTCATTAATGACGATATTTTTGAATCACATAAAAGTTCAGTTCAAAGAGGGGAATCCTCTTATAAATAATTAGACTCATCACACGCGTTTTGCTCGTGCAATAATGCTTTTATTTTTTATTTATTTTTTTTGGTTTAGTGTTATAATACTTAAAAGTGATATATAAATAACCGTGTATATATATATATATATATATATCAAAAGGGGTAAGCTACTGACAAGGGCCGACTGGGGCCATTTGGGAGCGGAAACGTAAATAGGTTACAAAAGGGAAGGCCATGACTATGGCATTACAAGAGTAAACTGAAATATAAACTGGGGTTGCCATCTGATTACAAGATTATTTGGTAATGAGAAAGGAGGTATTTTGGAATTCTTCTTAAAATGAAGCCTGCTTCAAACTGGAGAGGGAGTTGCCTTATATAGGGGAAGGGAGCTTGAATCCTGCTGAAGGATGCTGCTAAAATCACGGAAGGTAAATTTCTTTTACTTGGGTGAAAAACCTTTTCAGCCGAAAGCAAATAGTAACTTCATGATTATCTGTCGGGCACTGTTTGTGAACAGTAACTGTTACCGTTCATGAATAGTGATCTGTCCCCATGCTTTTCTGGCGTACTGTTCATCAATAGTGACTTTGACTGTGGATGAATAGTAGGCAGTCTGGAATCTGCTGAGTGCGGGTACTGTGCATGTACAGTGATCTGGACTGTAGATGAATAGTAACCGGATCTGGAAACTGTTCTGAATAGTGATTAGGACTATCCGGAACACTTAGTCTTCATCCAAGTTGTAGCCATCATACGGATCTTGTGAATCCTGGAATAGGTCAATTGGACATCTGTTTACTGAGGCTTCAGATGAGGCAGGAGAAACTCTTTCTACTGACTCTAACTTCTCTGCTTGAATCTGCAATTGCTTGGCAAGATCTTTTAGCTCTTTATCAGATTTTCCCGCAATCTGGACGGAGTCTAGGCTAGACTGAGACCTTGTATTGTAAGGAATTGCTCTTGGAACTGGAGGAGGGAAATCCTTGTTAATCTGGGTGATGACAGTTTGAAATCTAAAAGTGTCCCACCATTTAACTGAAAATTCCCTGTCTAGAAGGTTGGAGTTGATCTCATAATTCCACATGCTTATCCAGTGAATCCTATATTTAATGGTCATATGAAGGATGGCTGGAAACTGGGAACCATGACTTGAAGGTTGATACCTGGAGCTGAAATACCTGAGGGCCTCCTGTAAGGGTTCTGGGAAAATTCGTGGAATTGAGCCAAACATTTCCCACCATTTTAGGAACCATAAAGGTATTGGACTGCAGAACTTCTTGTCGAACATTATGAACCATGAATGATCAAAGTTCTTATTCTGGTAAAGGAGGACTTTTTCAAAGGCGTCTATATAATCATAATAACTGTAATGGAGACCTAGAACTTTGAGCAAAGAGGGATGCTTTCCCCATTCTTCGCAACTAACAAAGCCTGTGAAGATGAATTTGGGATAAAGGACTTCTGAAGGGTTTGTTTTGTTCAAAATGTTTTCTATTCGAGCAGAATCTTCCTGAATGAGGATGCTCTTATAGAACTTGATATTCTTTTTCGGGTGCTTTGGGAGGAAGTGCCAAGCTAAGGGTAAAACTTCCATGGCTAAAGCTAAGGGATCTATTATATGAACTAAATGAGGTTCAATATAAGAGATATGTTGGACAAAAGGTTTCCTAATGTAGGAGGAGGTTCCTTTTCTGGAGGAAAGCTTTTGGGTTATGATGGGGCCAAAAGGTTCATCAACAGTATAAGGGGTGATTGCCCTAAGAGGAGGAGCTGCTAAGGCTGAACTGTAACTGGGTTGGCCATAAGACGGCCTCTGGTAATTTGGTTTTGGGATTGTGGAAACCACATACCTATTGGCTAGGGATGAGGGTGAAAGGGGAACTAACTAGTGACCAGGAGGGTTCTTTGCCTGACTGGTACTGGTGGTAGTTTTCTGTTTAGGCAATTTTGCGGGTTGGGGTTAAACGGGTCTTTTC
Source organism: Quercus gilva (assembly GCA_023621385.1). Classification (NCBI taxonomy): domain Eukaryota; kingdom Viridiplantae; phylum Streptophyta; class Magnoliopsida; order Fagales; family Fagaceae; genus Quercus; species Quercus gilva. Next base: position 78,761,859 of record CM042476.1, on the reverse strand, counting down.
CCGGACATCTTGGTTTGGACCCTGCAAAAATTCATGTGTTAGGAAGTCATGGATACTGTTTTGAGTTCCTTGGATGAATTCAATGTCAAAGTCAAAAATTGAAAGAATAGCTTGCCACCTCGCAAAAATCTGTTTTGATGCAATGTTTTAAACATCTTTTTCTAAAACATGTTTTGTAGATTTGCAATCAATCCTTAATAAAAACTTTTGATTCAAAAGATCACTTTGAAATTTTGAAATGCAAAGTACTATAGATAAAATTTCTTTCTTATAGTACTATAATTAATCTGTGTGGGAGTCCAAATTCCTGAATGGTAACAAACAATTTGTTCAAAGGAAGTTGGGCTAGCACATTGGAGGAGAATGCCACCATAACCTATGTTAGAGGCATCAGTTTGGACACTCTTGAAGGAATTATCTGAGGGAATTCCTAAACAGGGGAGTGTCCTGACATGTTTTTTGATATCTTGGACAACTGAAGTATGAGCAGGGGTAAGGGGATGGGTTAGTGTGAAGTCTATCAAAAAGAAGTTTGCACTGAGGCCTGAGATTTTGATAGAAATCAGACACATAATTGAGAGATCCTAGAAATCTCTGCAGCTGAGTTTTATCTAGGATTTCATCTGGAAATTTTTCTGCAAACTGGATAGATCTGTCTATAGGTTTGATAACACCATGGTGGATATCAAAACCTAGGAATCTTATACGAGTTTGGAAAAGTTTAATCTTTGGAGCTGAAATAACAAGACCATTGAGCTTGATTGTATTAAAGAAAGCTCTCAGGTGTTTTCAGTGTTGGTTCAGGGATTCTGAGAAGATGAGGACATCATCGATGTACACAATAGCATGGCTGGAAAATGGATTAAAAATCTCATTCATGATGTTTTGGAATTTAGAAGGTGCATTTTTTAGTCCAAAGGGCATTACATTCCATTCATAATGACCAAAGGGTGTGGTAAAGGCTGTCTTATACCTATCAGACTCTGTGATTTGTATCTGCCAAAAACCACTCTTTATGTCAAACTTGCTGAAAGCCACTGCTTTACTAAGCCTGTCGACTAAGTCTTTTTTGTTGGGAATTGGATACCTTACCCATTCTAAGATTTTGTTAAGGGACTTGTAATTGATGACTAATCTAGGGACACCTCTTTCTATCTCAGCGTTTTTCTGAACATAAAAAGCTGGACAAGACCATGGTGATCTAGACTTTCTGATTATTCCTTTCTTAAGGAGATCCTTTATCTCTGCTCTACAAGTATTCATGAGTTCTTGATTCATTTGGATAGGTCGAGCTTTGGTTGGGATGTCCTTGTCCTTGAAATCCTTGACATAGGGAAAAGTTACTTCATGTCTCTTTCTATACCAAAAGGCTGTGGGTAGATCAGAGCAAACTTCCTGCTTAAGTTTTTCTTCAAACTTACTGATCTCTGCTTGGATCTTTTTACAAACTAGTTGTTCCTCAACTTGTTTATATTTGAGATCATCTTTGAGATACTTGAGGTGTTGGGTTTTGGCACAGATTAGGTTAAGGGTCTTGGAGACAGCAATTTCCTGGAGAGTACTAATATCTCTAGGTTCAGGGTTCCTAAGAAACTTAAACTTAACCGGCTGGCCAAAGGGATGGGTAGTGATTCCTTCACTATCTGTGGTGAAAGGATACAACAGACACATGAAAGGGTTTCCTAAGATAACCTTATCTGTCATATTCTTGACTAGGACAAATGTGGTTTTAAAACACGTATTATCCTGGCAAACATGGGCTTTGGGAATTTTGAATTCAATCTGCATTTTACCTTCGCTTGCAGAAGTTAACCTTTCTTTGGTTTTTCTGAAGTACTTAAAGGGACGAGTAGTGATTCCTTCACTATCTGTGGTGAAAGGATACAACAGACACATGAAAGGATTTCCTAAGATAACCTATGTAGGGACTCGATTTTGTAAGGGACCCTAAACAATAAAATTTGTAGAGTGCGGGTAAGAAAAAAGGGGTAGGCACCAACCAAACCCCCATACAGCCAGTGTCCAAAACTCTTATATAATTTTTGGTAAGGACTAAAGGTTCCCTGGGGTTTCATGGTTGTGATCTTTCTTGGGCTTTAATGGGGATCTTGGCCGTGTTTTTGGGGTATTTCTTCTCTTCAGCTCAGTCCGAAGAGTTCAACCCCTTCTTCTGGCTTTTTCTTCTTCCCCCAGATAGGGAATCATCTTTCATTATATAGCCTCCAGTTTCCTGATCTTAACCGTCCATTTGTCAGTTATCCGGACGTTGTGCATTAGGGACTGTCTTATCACCTACTTTTTCAGGTTTTATGTCCGTTCCCAGACATTTCTGGCATACTCTAAAAGTTGATGTGATTGAAGCCCCCAGGTTTAGTAGTCATATCATCATTTAACGAGGCCAGGATGTTGGTGAGACTTTTCAGTGGACATTGGCGTCTTCGGACAGGCCCTTTTTACACGGTCCATTTTCCGTTTTCGGCCAATGATTTCCTTAGTGCAGGCCTTGGGCCGGTTGTGGAATGGGCCATTTATGCTGACATTTAGGGCCCCACAACCTATATATATGTATATATTTTAAGAAGGAGGTAAGGTAACGTGGAATAACGTTTAAAAATGAGATAGAAAATTGTAAAAATTAAAACCCAATGGGACATTTGAATTTATTGATTGGGATTAAGAATTATAATAACTAATTTTTTTTTTTTTTTTTTTAGATTTGAACAAAAGAAAGATGATATACATTAGTGTGGATGGATGGGGATTTGTGATAACTGTATAGAATTTAGATAACAAAAATTTTGGAATGTTTTAAAGAATTAAAAAAAAAAAAAAAACCATAGAAATTTTAGGATAAGAATGAGTAGTTTTTATTTTTCACATGAGGTAGGTTTTTTTTTTTTTTTTTTTTTTTTTTTTTTTTTTTTGAAGAAATAATTTTTTATTTTTTTTAATAAAGATAATTGAAGTATTTGAATTCAAATAGATAACAAATACAGATAGGAATCAGACATTTGAATACAAATGAGTAGTGAAAAAAATGGTTTTTTTTTTTTCCTTTTATACATGAGATAGCATTACTGTTTTAACCTTTTTTGTTTTTTTTGTAGGAAAAAAAATTAAACTAAAGGATATGTTATTTCAGAATTTGTATGAGGATATTTTGGTACACCAAAAATTAAAGACAAAACAAGAGAATCCTCTTATTAATAGTATAACGTGCTCAGAGGCTCTTTTTTTTTTTTTTTTTTTGAGTAAAAGTTAATAATTTGCATCTATTATAATTTAGAAATATTTTTTTATTTTTCAAATAAATAAAAATGATAAACTTTAGACATAAGCAGCAACTGTAATTTTTTTTTAAACGTAAAAGGAAAAAATCTTAAATTTTAGGAGTTCTCTTTTTTAATTCAAAATGAAACCTGTTATTTGACATTTATGACCCTATTTCTAAATGAAATTACCCTTCATTAATGAGAGTATTTTTAAATCACATAAAAGTCCAGTCGAAAGAGATGAATCCTCTTTTATATATATATATATATAAATAATCAATTACCATCAAATATGAGGATCAGATCCTCCAAAAATAATGAGAAGCTTCATCCACACACAATCAAATGCAAATTCATATCATCGAGTGCTAGGGTGCAATACAGTAAGTATAGTTACCAACTAAGAGGGCAACTAGTCGTGACGATTGATTGGTAACACAGATTCCTACACTTTCATCCAAATGGTACCCCTTGATACAAGAACAAGTAAAACTCCCTAGTTCGTTAATACACTTTTGTCCCGGGAGCTTGCAATAATTAGGGTTTTCACATTCGTTAATGTCTGTAGATGTAAAACTCATCATTAACTTAAAAAGAACTTTAATTAATCAAAAGCAATCATATATTAATGACCAAGAATTTTTTTTTTTTTTTTAAAGTCATAAGTGCCTTTATTCTTCTTGCTTAGAGAAAAGAAATGGCACATTATTAAAATGAAATGGAATAATATTAAATATAAGAAGTTTAAAAGAGTTTCAATTCCTGTTTTCTTTTTTAATTGATAAATTATATCCTCTAATTTTGACAATTTTTCAATTCAATTGTTTTTATTTTTCTATTTCAGTCCTTGAACTTTAATCTATTTTCAATTCAATCCCTCTTTTTGATTATGTGCAATATTTCCGTTGTTTTTAACGCTTTCTACTTGTCAAAATGCGTTGTTTTTATGGATGGAGATAGACACTAGACAGCAAAATTCCATTATACATGTGCAACATTTCCATTGTTTTTAACGCTTTCCACTTTTCAAAATGCGTTGTTTTTATGGATGGAGGTAGACACTAGACAGCAAAATTCCATTATAAATGAAGGGAAATGCTAACGAGTGCCCTTAGGGCACTCTTTAAGAACCCATTTAAAGAAAGTTTTTATGGGAAAAGAAAAAAAAGCAATTAATGTTTTAATAGCTTTTTTCATTTCCCATAAAAATAATGTCAAAACTTTCTTAGAATGGATTTTTAAAGAGTGCCCTAAGGGCACTCGTTAGCATGACCCATAAATGAATTTGATTGAAATTGAAGAGGAAAGAAAGAAATGGCAATAAAGCAAGGTTAGGTTAGATTAGGCATGCCCCGTCCCCATCACATCCCCTTTTGTGAGAGTAAATTTTTTTTATTGAAAGTAAGATAAAGTTAAAAAGTAGTTAAAATAATATAATGAGACTTATAAATAGTATTAAAAAGTGTAATGAGACTTTTTAATAGTAATAAAAATAAAGTAATAATAAAAAAAAAAAAAAAACTTTTTAAACCAATATCAATCAAACGCACACAAAGTGGGCAAGGTCAGAGCATGATAGGTTCTAGATGGGTGGAGAGGTATCTTGTTCTTCATAATCAGGTGGTCTTGAAATTGACAACGTAGAGATGGAAAAGAAAGGTGGACAAAGGTGATTGTGAAAGTACTAAGAGAAAACAAGTTTTCTTTTTTTAAATGGTAAAAGAGTATGTATCAATTTTTTTTTTTAAAAATACATATATTTATATATATATGTATATGATATTTATTAAAAAAATTAAATTATATAAATAAATAGCTTAAATAAAAATTGTGTATACACAATTAGGAGTGAAGTGAGGTGAGCAAAACTCCTTCCTATTCAGTCACTTTTTTGAGGCGGAAAATCCTGTACAAGACAAAGTAAATTAGGAGAAAGTATATGTTGTTTCAGGAACTCTACCTCAGCATCTAGTTGGTGTTTCTAAAACCAATAAAAAATTGACATCTGTCCTAAAAAAAAAGAAACATCAACCTACTGAACCATTTAAATTAAAAAGACGAAATTGACCCTGAAAAATTCAAAGACTCGCCCTGTCTTGTTTTTCCTCATTTTGCAAAATCAAAATGTTCATCTCTCTCTCTCTCTCCATTTTTGTCTCCACCACCACAGCACACCAACACCTCCATGACTCCATCTTTTCTCTCTCAACTCCAAACCAAAAACCACTTTACTTTTCCTCTTTTCAAAATCAATATCTCAGTGTCTCTCTCCTTAGTCCACACGCCACCATAGCCTTTATTCTCTCTCAACCCCAAATCCCAACAGCCAATGGCTAGCGGTAGCGTCTCTGCCGACACAACACCGCCGACATCACAGGTTCTAAAGAAACCGGCCTTTGTCTAGTCAGAAAATCCCCAAAATCTTCTCTTTCTAGCAGAACCACCCTACACCGGAAACTTCACGCTACTTCCAACCCCCGACATTCACAAGAAGGTTTTTTTTTTTTTTTTCTCTGTTTCTTTTCTGCATTTTTCACATTTTTTTTTTGTATGCTTTTTTCTTCCCAAAATTACAGATGTTTAAAAGAAATAAAAGAAAACCAAATGAATTTTTGTGTAGAAAGGAAATTTGTACCTGTTTGATAAAATGTCTCAATGAAGATGGATGCACTCCTTTGTTCTTAAACTATTATCAATCAACAGAATATACAGTAAATGGTTAATCTTCTTTTTTTTAATGTTCTTTTGGATTAGATTAAAGTTGTTGTTGTTGTTGTTTTTTTTTTCTTTTTTTTTTTAGTTTCATATGTAGAAACATAAAGCTTCTTTCTTTGTTTGACAAATGGCTTGCTGCCTTTATTTTGCTGATAAAATGCTTTGCTGATACGTTTATTGAAATCTTGGTCTTGAACAACTTCATCTTTGTGTGTAAAGGTTGTTGACTGCAGTATATTTGGTTTCCCCAATTCTAAACTTTGTTTTTTCCACTGATAAGTTTACTGATGATAACATACACACTGCTGTATATTTGGGCTCATATTAATAAGCAAAGAAAATTTGGCATACACCAACCGAATGCTGAGTTGAGTTTTTATGATGTTGGATTTGGCACCATATGGATGCTAGGTTGAGTTTTTATCAGGTCTGCTGCTCTTCTTTAGTTTACATTTATACAAATATAATTGTTTATGTTGTTCTCATGTCATAGGCTTGATCAAGTGATAAGTATTGGATTGAAAGTTATATAATGAAAAACAAAAAGGGACAATAAAAAGGTTTGACATTTGTCTATTTGCTACCACGACCATGTGCCTTTGGCATTCAATTTTTCTTTTAATAAGCAGCTCCCAACTTAGTTTTGATGGTAATGGTATATTATATTGAGTGAATTTAAAAGATAGTTTTATAGTAGTCCCAAATTTTTTATTTTCGCTTCTTTTGTGGTTATTCTTAAACTTTTATTTTTTACTTTTTATATGAAGTCTTGAACTTTAATTTGCTTACTTTGTTTGAAAGTAAAAATATGAATTTTCAAAGCAAAAATCTATCAACTAGTATCTAGATTCAATATTGTCTATTGTTAGTGTATTTTCCATTAAATTTTAATTTAATTTGCTTTAGTATTGGAGTAAAGTGACAAACGAACCAACCTTGAATTGGTTTTGTAGATTGTCTAAAATTGCTTGTTTATAATGGCTGTTAGAAAATAAATTTCAGTAGCATATAGCAATATTGGAGCAACCACACATAAGCAATAGCTTGAGGAGTATACTTGAAGACGTGTTGAACTCAACAAATGAGATTGACCAAGTTTCATTTGGGATATGAGAGATGTAAATCAAGTAGCTCGTGAGCTTGCTAAGTGGGGCTTTGTTTACAATTGGAATGGTTTTGTAAATTGTGGCCTTACCGGCCGAATCATCTGATATATCATATATGTGATCATGAAGGATGCTTTGGATTGTACAATTTGAATTTCGTTCTTTTTAATAAAGCTTGGTTTGTTGTAAAAAAAAAAAATTACATATATAATGAGTGATTTGGTCACATGTCCAATATATCTTTATGCAACTTTTAGAAAGAAAAAAGAGAACACACAAACATTGATAAGATTTAAAAAAAAAAAAAAAAAATTAGAAATGAATAGTTGTAATTCATTTCTTGGCTTGGCAATACAGGGACAATCATTCTCCCTTGCTGTGAACTTAAAACCATTGTAAGATTTGAGTAAAAAGTGAGCAACTTGTAGCATTCACTATATCATCAAAATAACAAAAAAAAAAGAAAAAGAAAAAAAAAGTCTAGCACCAAAATATTGCCATTCATTATATCATCCCCTTAATTGGAACTTTTCATGATTGCTATAATTCATCCCTATATAGCACCACATCAATATAGCACCTGCAACAATCTAGCATTGCAATTCCACTACCATGCACATATAGAAATTAATATATAAGAATAAAATTTACTATTGCATTAAAAACTTTCATTAATTGCATATAATTAGTCTTTAACTAGAAGCTACTCAAACATACACGAAATCTATCATGTTTGAGTAACTTCATTAGTTACAAAAATTTTCCAAAATAATAGCTATAATTTTTTTTTTGATAAGTCAAAATAATAGCTATAATTAGTGTTGGCTATGCAATCACTTGTCCAAATTTTCAGTTATACTATCTAAAAAATTATCAAGTCAAAAATATTATCTAAGATGTTCCTCCACTGTGCAATAATGTCCGAAATGCTTTCCAAAAAACTATCCAAAAATGTTGTCCATTAGCTATGTAGTGTATTGTCCAAAATACTATCCAAAAGAGCTTTTCATCATACTTCAAAAAATTTTAGCAAAGCCCTAGAAAAAAAGAGAACAACATTAGGGGAAAAAAACAATAAACAAAAGCACATATTAGAGTAATAACAACATTGAATGATGATGAAGTTTTTGGCTGAAATGAAAGATGGTGAAAAACAGACAGTGACACAAGGTTGTGCCAATACCTTTGCCTTTGAACAAATGAGATCATCTCGGGCTCTATCCAATGCTTTTGCACTCAAAAGCACTGCACAGAAAAGAAACTGTGAGAGATAGGTAATTAGAAAATGCTCCGTTTTTTAAATCAATTTTGAGATAATTAGAGGGGGGGGGGGGGAGAGGACTAGAAACGTAAAAGAACTAAAGCAAATGATAATGGTTGTCAACAGCCTAATAAGGGATCATATATGCAGATCAAAAGTTTGTTTCCATGAAAGGTTACTTAGCCATAGCCATTAAGTGCTTCACCATAAACATATTTGATTTAGCTAGCTTCAACTTGAAGTTCATGTTGAATTCATGATTTACTATAGTTTATGTAACCTCCTTGGTTTGTCAACAAGACTTAGAATAATTGGTCTGCATCTGAAACTTTTAATTCCATATTTTGAAGTGAGATTTTACTTTGGATTTGATAGTTAAATTTTAACCTACCAATATCCCTTTTTTGGGTAAACACTACATATCAAAATTTGTGAGAAACTTTGAACTTGGAATTTTTATGCATCCAAACCCCTAGTTCAAATTTCATTTGAAATGTATCATTAAGCAAATTTAACAAATAAACATTTTCATACTACCAATATTACTCTTCACACTGTCACCACCATTGTTCCCTTTTATTTCCTTTACATGTCTAACTGATAAGGTCTTAACATCACCAAACACCAATTTCTCAAAATCTATGTTGTAGTAATTATTAAAAGATTTGTCACGATAGCAACACAACTGATCACATTGTAGCTATCCTGAATGTCCAATATATCAGTGACCACAAAATTTCATGCTAAAGATTGCAATTAGAATATATCACAGTACTTTTAAGTTACATACACAGTACTTTGATTTAATCCGTAAGAAAAAGATAACAAAGAATTGATTTAAGTTCCCAAACCACAAACAAAATTTGTCATGTTTATCAATATACACCACTTATAACTATGTCAAGGAAAACCAGCAAGTAAATTTTTATCCTATTGATTGTTAAGAATTTGTAGAAAGAAAATAAATGTGAAAATTTGAATTTAAATAACATATTATTTTTTCAGTTTTTTTAAAAAACGGGATTGTTTTGTACATTAAAAAAGTGAAATTTGAAATGATTTCGGCTGAGCCTAATGTGATACCTGAAAAAATCTAACTAATAAATAATACCTGAAAATCAAGCACAACCACCAAATACATTAAATCAACTAATAAACAAAGAAAGGGCTTTATTTCTCTATTTATAAAACTACATCATACTAAACACTTTTAATCTAATCCAAAATAAATTTTTTTTTTTTGAAAAAAAAAAAACCCCATTTACTGTATTATTATTAGTGCATCCATCCTCACAAAAGCATTTTATCAAACAATATGAATTTCATTTCTACATATGAATGTACAAGATTAACCATTTACTGTATATATCTTGTTGATTGATAATAGTTTAAGAACAAAGGAGTGTATCCATCTTCATTGAGACATTTTATCAAACAGGTACAAATTTCCTTTCTACACAAAAATTCATTTGGTTTTCTTTTGTTTCTTTTAAACATTTGTAATTTTGGGAAGAAAAAAGCATCCAAACAAATGTGAAAAATGCAGAAAAGAAACAGAGAAAAAAAAAAAAAAACCTTCTTGTGAATGTCGAGGGTTGGAAGTAATGCGAAGTTTCCGGTGTAGGGTGGTTCTGCTAGAAAGAGAAGATTTTGGGGATTTTCTGACGAGACAAAGGCTGGTTTCTTCTGAACTTGTGATGTCGGCGGTGTTGTGCTGGCGGAGACGGTACTGCTGGGCATTGGCTGTTGGGATTTGGGGTTGAGAGAGAATAAAGGCTATGGTGGCGTGTGGACTAGGGAGAGAGACATTGAGATATTGATTTTGAAAAGAGGAAAAGTAAAGTGGTTTTTGGTTAGTAGTTGAGAGAGAAAAGATGGAGTTATGGAGGTGCTGGTGTGCTGTGGTGGTGGAGAGAAAAACACAAAGAGAGAGAGATGAACATTTTGATTTTGCAAAATGAGGAAAAACAAGACAGGGCGGGTCTTTGAATTTTTTAGGGTCAATTTCGTCTTTTTAATTTAAATGGTTCAGTAGGCTAATGTTTCTTTTTTTAAGACAGATGTCAATTTCTTATTGATTTTAAAAACACCAACTAGACGTTGAGGTGGAGTCCCTCAAACAACATATACTTTCTCGTAAATAAGACGTGACTAAAAATTTTTTACATCTTAAAAATAGGTTAAGAGCAATTATGATAGAGTGAATTATAGGTTAAACCTCTATCTAATTTATCAAAAATATATGTTAAAATTAGAAGGAATAATTTGTCTTTTAGTTTTTTTTTTTCTTTTAAAATTTGTTTTAAAAATTTAGTCTAGATCCATAAATTAATACCTTGGCAACCGAGATGGAGGTGTGGATTCCCATGGTAGCCTTCCATGCACTTACAGCGGTACCGAGACCCGTTGTCGGAATCGATGTAAGTGCTATTACCTCCACATGTGTAACTTGATTTGTTCACGACATCTTTACATGTCTCAGTACCGATCGCCCAATCAAAAACTGCCGGCGTCATATTTTGGTATTGTAGACTGTGAAGGGAATCGATGGAGAAATTGAACATGGTTTGTTGGCTAATAAATGCATAGCCACAGGGATTGAAAGCCCCTACTTTTGTGTGATTATTGAAACTGCCGGATTCCATAGTAACAAAATTCAACCCATTAGGAATATCTACCTCGCAACTCCCAACACCAGAGCAAGACCCATTGACTATGAACCTAGTGCTTCCACAAACTGAATTGCAGCCGATTGAGAAATTTTCTTTATCTTGCTGGAAATCAAGGTATGCATAAGTGTCACAGCCAACGACAATGAACTTGTTTTGAGTGCTAGAGATGGTGAAATTGAGGCTCGAGTCGAGATACACTGATGACCATATACTAAGATCCTGATCCAGCACACCCTGTTTATAACAGTCCTTGGCCATAGGCATCAAGATGTTAGCCTGTCCGAGGGAAAAGTTTGTAACCCATAAGTTGTCTCCCAGAATTGGTTGAGTTAGGCCGAACGAGTTGGTACAATTGACGAAAAAGTTTTGACCTATGGAGCAACCTTTAGTTAGGCCATATGGATAGGGAATTTCCACATCTCCACACTTGTCGGGGCAGTTGGGCAGCGCTATTGGAAATGCTATTGCCGCGGCTGCCAATTCAGATAACATCACAGCAACCCAAGTGACTTGTGTAAGAATCCCAAGGAAACCCATGTCTCCACTATTCGGTATTTTTCCTAGAAGAGGGGTAAGAGAATACCGTGTTTGTGCATGGAAAACATTCCGTACATGCTGCTTTTATAGGTGCCGAAAGCATAACTTGAATTCCAAAACGCAGTTTGTGGTGAATTTTAATTAGCACAACAGGATAATGTTCTTTTTTTTATTTTTTTCAATGTTCTTGATAATACAGTAAAGACTTGGGTGAAATATATATATATATATATATTTTGGTCTAGTGTCTTCATTTTTTTTATAAAATTGGATAAGTTTATTTTAAAAATATGGTTTAATAGGAAAGTGTGGGGCCATGGGATTAGGTAACCCTAGCCCACTTCATACCAAGCCCAAGACCCATGCCGAGGAGAAAGAAAACTTTCGAGGATGACGTGAGAAAGTCCGAATCACCCAGGATGACCGTCGAGGACAACCATGTCCTCGGCCAACCCCAACCAGAGGAGAGAGAGTCAATGCCCCATCACAGGCAGCCTCCCAGAGCACCCCATAAGAAAGAACGAGTACAATGTGCCGATCCTGGGAGGACGGTGGAAGAGCAAATCCAAGACAAACTGTCATCTCCACATTAAATGTCCGCTGCTGGCGTTCTGGCCGCATTAATGAGGAAATGACCCCTGAACACTGCAGTCTTGGTAGCTGTAACTCACAGAAGGAAGGAAAAACGGCTAATGAGACAAGTACTCAAGTAGTGACCTGCCTGGTCGACCAATGTAGAGCTATGATTAACTGGAAAAAGGTATATAATGTAAGAAATCCTCCAGAAAGATGGGGGGAATGAAAAGCAGAAAATACTGCAGCACTTGCATGACCCCTGTAGCCAAGCACTGAAGAAACAATAATAACTCCCAGCTCCTAAGAGGAGGGCTGAGGAGCAATGTTTCATGCTTTAGCCTACGTTTTCGTCATTCAACCTAATCACTACCATGTTTAGTTGTTGCAATCTTTACCAGGGCCTAGTTCTTGAACCCATACTCTACAAATTCATTGTATTGGGCTAGCTGGGCTTGGGTCCACTTCCTCCAAGGAATGATGCTCAAACTCAGTCTCTACAATTGGCATCGTCTGTGGGAAGAGCTTGTGCGTTGGCAAGTGCAACGGTTAAAAACGGCAGGATCAAGCTCCCATCAGCGGAGAAGGCCATTTTGGCGGCCATAACTACTACCACACATGCGAAGTAGAGCAAGTCCCAAAAACTGCTACCTCATGCTATGGTAGTGCACTCGGGGCTGAGCCTTTTAAGGCACCTGGGCTATGTCTTTAAATGCGAACCTTAGTCATGCCTGAAGTCCTCAGACCAGGTGCTAAAGGGAAGTTAACACTCCATAACTACTACCACACATGCGAAGTAAAGTAAGTCCCAAAAACTGCTACCTCATGCTGTGGTAGTGCACTCGGGGCTGAGCCTTTTAAGGCACCTGGGCTATGTGTTTAAATGCGAACCTTAGTCATGCCTGAAGTCCTCGGACCGGGTGCTAAGGGGAAGTTAACACTTCATAACTACTACCACACATGCGAAGTAGAGCAAGTCCTAAAAACTGCTACCTCATGTTGTGGTAGTGCACTCGGGGCTAGGCCTTTTAAGGCACCTGGGCTATGTCTTTAAATGCGAACCTTAGTCATGCCTGAAGTTCTCGGACCAGGTCCTAAGGGGAAGTTAACACTCCATAACTACTACCACACATGCGAAGTAGAGCAAGTCTCAAAAATTGCTACCTCATGCTGTGGTAATGCACTCAGGGCTGAGCCTTTTAAGGCACCTGGGCTATGTGTTTAAATGCGAACCTTAGTCATGTCTGAAGTCCTCGAACCAGGTGCTAAGGGGAAATTAACACTCCATAACTACTACCACATATGCGAAGTAGAGTAAGTCCCAAAAACTGCTACCTCATACTATGATAATGCACTCGGGGCTGAGACTTTTCAGGCACCTGGACTATGTGTTTAAATGCGAACCTTAGTCATGCCTGAAGTCCTCGGACCAGGTGCTAAGGGGAAGTTAACACTCCATAGCTACTACCACACATGCGAAGTAAAGCAAGTCCCAAAAACTGCTACCTCATGTTGTGGTAGTGCACTCGGGGCTGAGCCTTTTAAGGCACCCGGGAAAAATCCTAGACAAAACCAAGGTATTGCATGGTTCTTGGACTTAAACCTGTGGGGAAACTAGGAACTTCAGAAAAAGCTAAGTGTTAGATAGAACCAAGGCCTTGCATGGTCCTTAGACTCAAGCCTATGGGGAAACTAACTACTTCAAGAAGAAAACTAGGTCCTAGACAGAACCAAGGTATTGCATGGTCCTCGAACTCAAACTTGTGGAGAAACTAGGAACTTCAGAAAAAGCTAAGTGTTAGATAGAACTAAGGCCTTGCATGGTCCTCGGACTCAAGCCTATGGGAAAACTAACTAGTTCAAGAAGAAAACTAGGTCCTAGACAGAACCAAGGTATTGCATAGTCCTCGGACTCAAACCTGTGGGGAAACTAGGAATTTCAGAAAAAGCTAAGTGTTAGACAGAACTAAGGTCTTGCATGGTCCTCGGACTCAAGCCTATGAGGAAACTAACTACTTCAAGAAGAAAACTTGGTCCTAGACAGAACCAAGGTATTACATGGTCCTCGGACTCAAACTTGTGGGGAAACTAGGAACTTCAGAAAAAGCTAAATGTTAGACAGAACTAAGGCCTTGCATGGTCCTCGGACTCAAGCCTATGGGAAAACTAACTAGTTCAAGAAGAAAACTAGGTCCTAGACAGAACCAAGGTATTGCATAGTCCTTGGACTCAAACCTGTGGGGAAACTAGGAACTTCAGAAAAAGTTAAGTGTTAGACGAAACGAAAGCCTTGCATGGTCCTCGGACTCAAGCCTATGAGGAAACTAACTACTTCAAGAAGAAAATTAGGTCCTAGACAGAACTAAGGTATTGCATGGTCCTCAGACTCAAACCTGTGGGGAAACTAGGAACTTCAAAAAAAGCTAAGTGTTAGACAGAACTAAGGTATTGCATGGTCCTCGGACTCAAACCTATCAAAAGCAATCCTCAGATCAGACACTTATTTAAGCCCAGCGTGCTCGGCTATTCACACAGTCCACAGGGCAGAACACCCAATCATTTCCCTGGTAATTCTTATATTGTTAACTTAATTAGAGATAACGACCAAGGGCTATCGTCGACTTTATCGAAATTAGGGTGACAATGCTCCGTTACTACTAATGGCATCAGCTATAAAGTCCCACTGGAGGCGAAAGATAACGCACACATTAAGTAATTATTGCAGAGAAAATAAAAAGATTCGTAAGGTAAGAAGAACAGTCTTCTTTATTATTTATTATTGAATAATAATAAAAAAAAAAGATACATCATACATCAGATGGCTTGTCTCTTAAAGCTAACTACAATAGAGGAGGCCGAGGATGGCTTGTCTTTTAAAGCTAACTACGGAGGAAGAGGCTGAGGTAGGCTTGTTTTAAGGCTAACTCTAAAAAAAAAAAAAAAGCTCATGGGAATGGTAGATTCGCCGCCTCGTCCCAGCAGCACTTGAGCCCATGGGGACGGCACCCGCAATGAGAAAGAAGAAGAAGTGGAGGTGCCTGGCTGCCCCATCCTAGGATGTTCCTTTGATTCTCTCATAGTTTCATGATAACTGGGCATTAGGAGAGGGCAACACTTGAGTGTCAATCGTTCAGCAATCTCGCAAACCTCCATCAAAGTCCCACCATCAACGCGAGACCCAAACTCCGGCGGGCTGGAAATTTGATGTAACCCACGCTTACTTCGATCCTTGGCTGAAGGAGGAAAGCCTGCTTTCTTACTCTGTTGGAAGGAAGGAACATCTCTGTCCTTTGCTTCCTTCGCCTTAACTGCCTCGGCTAGGGCCTGGGCAGCATCCTTAGCTCCTGAAAGGGCTTGAGTTCCTTGTCCTTGCCCTTATCCAAGGCCATCTCATTCCCTATGCCTTGATCACGACCTTGGCAAAGTCCTTGGAAATGCCTAGGGTGTTGAAAGTTTGAAGTTTCTGTTGAGCATGAGGATTTGTAAATGGGAAAGAGCAATTCCCCCCCAAAAGACCTTATATAGAAGGCAAATTCTAGTAAAAGTTAATTCACACGAGATTCAAGGAGAGAGAGATACGGCGAAGCAAATCCCGCCCAATTTTCAAAGAAATTCCCAACCGTTGGATCTGCGCCACTTCACGAGGACATTAATGAAGGCGCGCCTCGTACACCCAGGATGACTGCTGAGGACAACCATGTCCTCGGCCAACCCCAACCAGAGGAGGGAGAGTCAACGCCCCATCACAAACAACCTCCCAGAGCACCCCATAAGAAAGAACAAGTACAATGTGCCGATCATGGGAGGACGGTGGAAGAGCAAATCCAGGACAAACTGTCATCTCCACATTAAATGCCCGTCGCTGGCGTTCTGGCCGCATTAATGAGGAAATGACCCCTGAACACTGCAGTCTTGGTAGCTGTAACTCACAGAAGGAAGGAAAAACGGTTGATGAGACAAGCACTCAAGTAGTGACCTGCCTGGTCAACAAATGTAGAGCTATGATCAACTGGAAAGAGGTATATAATGTAAGAAGTCCTCCAGAATGAGAAGGGGGGGAATGCAAAGTAGAAAATACTGCAGCACTCACATGACCTTTGTAGCCAAGCACTAAAGAAACAATAATAACTCCTAGCTCCTAAGAGGAGGGCTGAGGAGCCATGTTTCATGCTTTAGCCTACATTTTTGTCATTCAACCTAATCACTACCATGTTTAGTTGTTGCAATCTTTACCAGGGCCTAGTTCTTGAACCCATACTCTACAAATTCATTGTATTAGGCTAGCTGGGTTTGGGTCCACTTCCTCCAAGGAATGGTGCTCAAACTCGGTTCCTACAGAAAGTATTCTATTTTGTAGGCATTTTAAGTGAAGTTTGAGGTATATTTTTACTGAGTTGTCCTCAAGTTTTTTCCCGTTAAACGTAAGGCTTAGGGGTATTTTTGAACCACATAAAAATCCAATCTAATAATAGAATCATCTTATAGATAGTACTAGCTTCTGAGCACGTGCTCAAAGGCTCTTCTATTTTTGGGGTAAAGGTTAATAATTTACACTCGTTATAATTTAGGTAAAGGTTAATATCTAGGGGTGTGATGAAAAAATTATTTCACTCACAAACTACTTATCAATTATCATGTATTTGTTTTTTTTATTTTATTTTTTATTTTATGAGAATTATCATGTATGAGTTATTCTCACAACTTCCCATTATCATTTGTTATAAAAATTAGAACCAAAAAAATTATGATAATTGTTAATATTAACCTCCAACTCCACTTGTAGATTATGGAAAACAAAGGGGAAAAAAAAAAGCAATAGAATTTAACAATTTCTGTGGGGTCCACCTCAAATTTATGATTATATTTACTGTGTGAGTTTCAAGCCTTTGAATTTTTTTGTTGATATCTTTTTGTTTTTGGGTTGGGTTTGCTTCTTCTTTCTAATTCACAATATTGATATGATAAAAATTATCTTGATTACTACATTTTTTAAATACAAAAATACCTAGAGTTGTGACAAGTGTTTTGCTTGGGTAAAATAATTTTTTCATCCATGAGTGTTTTGCATGTGATGTACCTCTAATATACCAAACAAAAAATTAATAATTATTCAAAAACGAGCTAAAAAAATACCTTTAAATTATATACCCCACGCAGCACAAAAGTTTAACACAAAAAGCTATCACAAAGTTTTAAGTTTTATCTAACACCTTCTGAAACATGTATGATCAGCCATTCCTTATCCACCAATCACTAAATACACATTCTAGATTATCACAATACGGTATTTTGTCACTGAAATTCTATAAAGTTATTATTTTACTGACCGTTCGTTCCATCTATTGTTAAATGTATTAATTTCATGCCACTCAGTTCATGAATGTGGCACACATCTACTGTGAAAAGAATATATTGTAATATTTTGGAAAACCAAACTGGGAAAAGAGAAGTATCTAGAGAGGGAGGGCCTGAAATCTCTGGGTTCTTCACATCCACATTCAGATTCTACTTTTGCTTCTCTTTAGAGACAAAATATCAACATAGATCCACCAGCATAGGTTAAAACCACCACTTCACCCTCTCTCAATTATTTATAAGTGGATAAAGCAATTTGAAAACCAACAGGAGAGTCATTGTTTTGTAGACAATATATTTTTACCAGATTGTTTCCAAGTTTTTCCCCTACTTAAATGTTGGGTGTATGGGTATTTTTGAACTTACGGTAGATTTGTCAAAATTTACATCCAATTAAAAAATATTTAGTGGTGTAACATTGCTTAAAGATACACTAGGTGTAGCTTGAACCCAACTATATATATATATATATATATGAGTCTGATTATTGTATGCCCCTGGGACGAAGCCAGGACTTGTAGTTAGGGGGTGACTTTGTTGCTAGTTCTATGTGGTGGCTTAGCTACTGAGGTGTTTTTTTTGGTGAATTTGATGCAAGTTGTTGGGTAAGGACAATTGTTTTGTTGAAATTTTTTAAAAGATAGGGTTTTTTGTTTTGGGTGAAATTGGTTGATTAAGTGTGCGTTTGGCATTAGCTTAAAAATCCTTTTTTTTTTTTTTACTGTTCAGCTTATTTTTGCTATTATTCATAGGTCCCATTTTACTTTTTGGTACTATTTATAGGTTCCACTGTACTATTTCAGCTATGTTTTAGTTTTATCTATAGCACTTTTAGTAAAAAAAAAATTTCAGTTTCAGCTAAATAAGTCGTTTCCAAATAGACACAAATCCTAATTCTTTTTAGTTTCATTATTGGTAATTTTTGTTGTTGGGCTAATTTTTTTGGGCTTGTATATTTTGTTTTAAATTTAAATTTATAGATTTTTTTATGGTATTTAAAAAGAAGAAAATGCTAGAGTTACAATTTTTTTTACAAATTACTAATATGATGAGTAGTTATTATTAAATAAAAAAAAATGGTGTAAATGGTGGGCGAACCAATAAAAATTTGCTACTTTAATAGTTTGTAAAAATATTTGTAAAAATATTTGTGGTTATAAGATCACTCTTAACAGAATTAATGATATTATTAAATAGACAAAATATAATTTTAAAAAATAAAATTTAATATCTAGTATATATTCTAATATTTTTTATAAAAAAAAAATTTGGGAGGGCTCCAAGTCAAAAGCTAGTACTCTGTCATTGTGTGGAAAAAAAAAAAAAAAGTCCTGAGCTAGTACTCTGTCATTCTTTAATGGTGGATAGCTTTCATGGGTCAAAATCAAGCTTTTTTCGTCTCTCTCTCTCTCTCTCTCTGACAGTATGTTTTTTTTGGGTTCAAAATTGAATTTGGTCTAGCATTCACATGTTAGATACTGGTGGAGTAATAAAGGATTGGGTATGGGTTTTGGGTTTGCTTTGAAGTTTGAGAATTGAGAGGACTGAGCATGAATGTGTATATATGGATTCACATCAGGTGCAATACCTAAGGTATTGCACCTGGTGCAATACCTAATCAATGGCTGAGATTGAAAGTTGAAAAATTAACTTTCAATCTCAGCCATTAAATAAAATATATTAAAAAAGAGTTAAAAGGTTAAAGTTAAAAAGTTAAAAAAAAAAAAATTGTGAGGGAAGGGGAGGTATTGCACCTGATGTGAATCAGTGTATATGTATATATATATATATATATATATATGAATGAGTCCATAGTATTGCTTTCTCTGCTACTACTATTGCTTTGTTGTTGCTATGCTATGCTGGCTCGCTGAGCCAATCTGCATGCGCAAAGATAATGCTTTAACTCTTATTGATTTTCCTTTACCCTACTTTACGTCTCAAGCTACTTGATTTTTAGGCTTTTGGGTTCGATTCTGCACAAGTTACCAAAGTGTGAATTTGGGTGAATAGGAAAGGTCAAATAGACTAGGCTTGAGGTCTGACAAGTTCTCAAATATCACATATGGTGTTGTCCTTCTCAAAAGAAAATTAATGGTAGTAGGTGGCAGAAAAAGAAAAAAAAAAAGAAAAAGAAAAGAAGACCGTATAGAAGAAGATGGGTTCAGGAAATTCTGTAGCTATGCCAGCCTTAAACCTTGTTAGGAAGTTAGTAAGATACAAAAAGTAGGCAAACAAGAAAAATGTACTCGACTTTGTGAAGCTCGAGTACTATAAAGAAGTACTCGATTTTCATAATACCGAGTATCATGTTACTTAAGTGACTCAGTAACTCGAGTTTACGAAACTCGAGTACTATTTAGAACTCGATTTTATGAAGCTCGAGCACTAAAAAAGTAGTAAATTGCTATATATTTCCGAAACAGTACTAGTTTGCCACAAATTTTGCCAAAACGTGGTGGCTTAGCTACTGAGATGGAGCCAGGACTTGTAGTTAGGGGGGCGACTTTGTTGCTAGTTCTATGTGGCGGCTTAGCTACTGAGGTGTTTTTTTTTTTTGTGACTTTGATGCAAGTTGTTGGGTAAGGACAATTGTTTTGTTTGAAATTTTTTAAAAGATCGGGTTTTTTGTTTTGAGTGAAATTGGTTGATTAAGTGTGCGTTTGGCATTAGCTTAAAAAGCCAATTTTTTTACTATTAAGCTTATTTTTGCTATTATTCATAGGTCTCATTTCACTTTTTGGTACTATTTATGAGTTCCACTGTACTATTTCAGCTATTTTTTAGCTTTATCTATAGTACTTTTAGTAAAAAGTTTTCAGTTTCAGCTAAATAAGTCGTTTCCAAACATACACTAAACCTAATTTTTTTAGTTTCATTATTGGTAATTTTTGTTGTTGGGATAATTTTTTTGAACTTATATATTTTGTTTTAAATTTAAATTTATAGATTTTTTTATGGTATTTAAAAAGAAGAAAATGCTAGAGTTACAATTTTTTTTACAAATTACTAATGTGATGAGTAGTTATTATTAATAAAAAAAAAGTGGTGTAAGTGGTGAGCGAACCAATAAGAATTTGCTACTTTAATAGTTTGTAAAAAATATTATAAAAATATTTGTGGCTATAAGATCACTCTTAAAAGAATTAATGATTTTATTAAAGAGACAAAATATAATTTTAAAAAACAAAATTTAATATCTAGTATATATTCTAATATTTTTCAAAAAAAAATTTGGGAGGGCCCCAAGTCAAAGGCTACCTCCGTCCTGGACTCTTCCCTAAGAAATATAGTTAAAAATAGTTAAGATGCATTTAATTCTTTATTAAATTGATGTAAACCATTATAGTTAGTCAAAAAATATTGTAAAATAAAAACCTTTATTGCTGGTTAAAAAGTAATGTAAAATACACTTAAAAAGCTAGTGAAAAGCAATGTAAAGAGAAGAATGGGTCACAATATTCAGCAAAAAGAAAAAAAACTGGTCACAAACCTCTTTTATGTTGCAAATTTCCGAGCACTGAAACTCAATGCCAAAGTAATGAAGGTTTTTGGGAAATTTCCTACATGCGCGTGATCTACAATTTGCTCCAAACGTCAAAAGAAGGGTTGGAAATTTCCTACACAATGCCAAACTTGTTTGTCCTCTCCCTCTCTCTAAGTGTTTGGTGGAGCAAAGAATTGATTGGAAATGTCCACAACTACAGTGTTTTCCTCAAAAGTTGTGCTAATCTAGTCACTCTCTTAAAAATTAACACGTCACAATGTTTGAGGTAATATAGCTAAAACTTAAATTTTTTTACTAAACATACCGTTGTTGATGAAACTAAAAAATAATTAAAATAGTACAGTAGCACTCATGAACAATATTAAAAAGTTTAATAAGATCATAAATAATAATAAAAATAAGTTAAATAATAACAATAATAAAATAAATAGTAAAAGAAGTTAACTTTTTAAGTCAATACTAAGCACACACTAACACTGTTAGGTGAAAAAAGAAAGAAAGAGATACGGGATAGAAACCTTCACTTTTAGCGTACCTTCACTCTGCATTGCCCATTTCTTTCAATTTGCTTTAAAGAAAATTTCGTGATTTTTTATTTTTACGTCTCAGCTTGTGAACCCAAACAACAAGGACATCAGGGATATTCCTGGATTAGCCCCACCCACAATGACTCGGAAATTACTTTGGAGTGCTAGTTAAAAATTTAGGAAAGGATCATCTATGAGATTGTGATGATAATTTGTCATCTTATTGGATGGAATATCAGCTTTAGCTTGTGATGCTGCTGGTGGCACCTGTTTTATAGAGTTGGTCTAGTTGAGTTTGGATTTCTTTCTAGTGATTTTTCTGCAGAGTGGTCAAACTTTCCCGAATGATAGTCTCTCAAACAACTGCTGGGATTCATTAGCTTCAATTGGAAATGGTCTGTATGATTATTTCTTCCCCGGCTGAAAAATCATTCCTATTTGAGGGAAACTAAAAAAGGTGTAGATTGCGTTGGTTCGTACCATGTATTTGCTATACTTGTAAGATATATTGATCTACACTTCATAATTGATATACATGTTTTTTTGGAAAATTTTGTTATTTACTGTTTATTTTGCGATATCATATCCGCTATTATCAAGAATTCCCCTCTTTCCCTCTTTCAATTGGATTTTTTTTTTTTTTTTTATGGTTCAAAAATATACTCATTAATGAAGAGTAATTTCATTTAGAAATAGGATCATAACTGTCAAATAACTAATTTCATTTTGAATTTAAAAAGAGAATTCTTAAAATTTTTTAAAAAATTTCCCTTTATATTCAAAAAAGAAATTATAATTATTGCTTATCTTTAAAATTTATTCTTTTTATTTGTTGGAATTTAAAAAAAAAAAAAAAAAGGTCTAGCTTACCTTTAGTATTTTTGTAACTGGAATCTCATTTTCTTTTAATGAGAAACTGTCACATCTTTCTCAAAAAAAGAAACTATCACATCATCTACTAGTTAAATAAAAAGTGGAGATTAAAACCCAGTACCACTTGTTATTGTATATTTAAAATAAAATGATATGTTCGGTTAAAAAAGTATTGGAGGTAAGACAAACCTAAAAAAAAATATTTCTAAATTATAATAAATACAAATTATTAAACTTTACTAAAAAAAAAATAGAAGAACCTTTGAGCACGCACTTATGCATGTGCTCAGAGGTTAGTTTTTTTTATAATTCAATAGTTGTAACAATGGGAAGGAGAAATTCAAACTCTAGTTCTTATATGAAAAGTAGGTAATGCCACTAAATTACAAGGCTCTTGGCATATCTCAAGCACTATAAATTCCTTGATGTTCTATATTTTGTCTTTATCTCCATATATCGATGTGTAGAGATGAAACCAAGGCTGATATTTGGTGGATTTATTACAAAAGTACATAGTTGCTGGTTTAATTGTTTTGTGGAAAGTCGTCCCCCCACCCCCCCCCCCCCCCCCAAAAAAAAAAAAAAAAAAAAAAAAAACCTTTGCAGAAAGACAAACATATGATAAGATTTTTATTTATTTATTTATTTATTAACACAAGTGAATATGAGCACCCCCCAACATTGGTAAACATGTCGGAATTACATGTTGGAGATTTGCATTGAGAAATAATGCAAACAAATACTGCATACATTGATATTCATGCAAACATTAAGAAAGGAAATACTGTGGTAATTGTCAACATTCGCGTGGCCTAGTTGGTAAGATACCGGGCTGGCAAGTCTCAGTACTTGGGTTTGAGCCTCAACAACTAACTGTGTGTTAGTGTTTCTTATATTCCATCTCTATTCCAAACGATCCAAAAGAATAATAAGTGAGTTTCTCACAGACCTGGAGTATAGGGTCTCGTTTGGGAGGGGGTAAAGTGCTACTATGGTCACGCCCAGATAGAGAAGCCACACTGATTGCCCTCCTCTATCCAATTTTTTTCACCTAAAAAAAAATACTGTGGTAATTCATGCAAATATTGACAAAGGAAATTACTGTTGGAATATTTTTGCCATTAGACAAAGATAACCTACAGTAAATGGCTATAGCTATTTGGTCAACATACATGCCTCAAATCCCATGGAATATCATATATGGATGGCTTTAAATTCAAAATGACTACTAATCATTCCGTTGATCAACAGTGCAATTTTTCAGTGGTACAAAATCTTCTACGAGAATAGCAATTCTTTTCAACAAGCAAATCCCTTTCTCTGTTTCTCAACTAACAAGGTGTATGCCAACTTTTGTGGGAGATTTTTTTAATTGGTGATTTCACCATAAATATATCCCAGGAAAAATTACAGGATGGTTGTGATTTTCACTTCTTGAAACTTTTAAAACTCAGGTTCTCCTCAAAATATGTTTAAATTTGTTTGAATAACATGGGCAATAATAAAGTATTCTTGGGTTTTGTGAGATAGGTTGTAATTGTGCTAAACTGAATCAAGCTTTAAAATTCTAAGATCATTATTTTCTATCTTATATGGAACCGAGTTGAGTTTGAGTTAAGATTTATTTAATTCTTTATTAAATGATGTAAACCGTTATTGCTAGTCAAAAAGTAATGTAAAATAAAAACCTTTATGAGTCTTTTGGCTGAATATTGCTGAATCTCGAGTTTATTTGCGTTATGGGCATTGTTCCAAGTTATTTAGGGAATTGAGGAAAGAAAGTGAATTTCGGCAACGGTGCTGTCGAAATTCTAACAAAGTATGAGAGAGAAAGAGAAAAGTGGGAGAGATAAAATTTTCAATTTCGGTAATCTCATTACCAAAATTCCTACTGCCCAAACATGCTGATCAGGTGGGTGTGAAGTGCTTGAAGTGTGCTAGTGCCAGGTGGGTGCCCAAAGGGAAATCAATTTGTGGCAATGCCATTGCCGAAATAGTGGGGGAATTTGTGGCAATTGTGGCAATGCTATTGCCGAAAATGAGAGAAAAAAAAATAGTGGTTGCCGAAATCTGGGGAGGAATTAAAAAAAAAAAAATGTGTTACGTTTACAATATTTTTACAACATTTTCACAATATTAGTTATTATTAGTTCAAATTTGAATTTAACACTGAGATTACTTTTTTAATTCAACAATAACAACCAGTAACAACCTGCCACTTAGGATTTGTTGTAAAAATATTGTAAAAATTGTGTGCACATATCATTTAAAAAAAAAAAAAAAAAAGTGGCAATTGATTTGTGACAATGGCATTGTCGAAGGCCCGAAATAAAGGGGGAAAAAAAATTTGTGGGAATCAATTTGTGGCAATGGCATTGCTGAAATAGGAGGGAAAAAAAAAATTGTTGCAATTGGTTTGTGGCAATGGCATTGCCGAAATAGGAGGAAAAAGATAAAATATTGTTTGATTTTTGGCAATGGCATTGCCAAAATAGGAAATTGGAGGAGAGAGAGAGAGCTGTCTAAATAAAAAAAAAAAAAAAAATTAGTACACATATTCTTATTCTTCAGTAGTTTTTTTTACCTATTTTGTGTGTATGTCATGTTTCTTCCTTTCGTATTGTAAGTGAAAAGTCAATCAACCAATCACCTCAACTCCTTATTTGATTCTTATTCTCTACTTGACCATCTATTCATATCATGCCTAAATCTATCTCAGAGATTCTTTTTTGTCTTTTTATTTCTACTCTTTGTAATAAAAGTACTTACCCTTGTCTTTTTATTTCTCCCATTTCTCCTCCCTCGCTAAAGAATTGCATCTCCTCACAAAGTTATATCCTCCGAGCTTTGCTTCAATGTGCACAACTAAGGATTGTAAGTTTTTTGTTAATGTAAGTTTTTTTGCTTTGTTTATTAACTTACAGCTCTAGAAATTAACAGATTTATTATTATTGTATAAACATATGCTTTGTAAATATTAGAAGCTAATACATTGTAAAATATTATGTATTGTTGTAGTTAATATTATTTGTATGCCTATGATTATGATTATGATTGTTGTTGTTGTTGTTATTCAAATTTTAGATTAATGAATTATTGTTTATGGTTATTTGATTGTGTTTTTTTTTTTTTTTTTTTTTTTTTTTTTTTTTTTTTTTTGCAAATATCACTCTATAATTCTCACTTTTTCAGTTGGTATCACAATTGTGGTAAGCATCTCAACTCTCTAATTAAATTTATGTATGTGTTTTGTTAATTTTGAAATTATTTAATATTATTTATTGTTATTATTAGTATATGACCACAAAATTTGTAATAAATTGTATTATTGTGATCTTTTTATAATCAATTTTACTTTGTTATTATCAATTATTACATCTATTACTTGGAAAAAATATATTGCATAATATGTTTGTTGGTTTATAATAAAGATATGTATGTGTATTATTATTATTATTATTATTCTTATTTAGTACAATAAATCGTACATTTGTGTTTCTTTTTCTTTAAAGTTTAGTTGGTATAAAAATTTATTAAGTTTATTGAATCTTTACTTTTTACGGTGGTTATAGGTTGGGAAATGAAAATTAATTATATGCTTTATAAATATTATATATGGTTATATTACAGTTAATACTAATTATTGTGTGTATGATTATTTTTTATAATTTTATTATTATTATTATTATTATTATTATTAACTACTCCAGAACTTGCAAGGACATATAATCAGAATTTTCTAAGGCATATCACTGCAGGACAGGGTACACCAAAAAGACCAAACACTTACTGGGAAGGGTTTATTTATTCCATGTTCAATGAAAATGGTAAACCACCAGGGGCTAACCAAAGGTTTGGAATATTCTATACCAACCTACAACCACTTTATCATTTATATTTTCCTTATCCTAAATCGGCAAAGAAACATGGACGAAAGGGAAAGTCACAGAAATTATTCAATACAACAGGATGACAGCCACATGTGTTCTCATAGAACAACAAAATTAATTAAACTATTCTAAATTTCAATGATGTATGTATTTTAAAATAAACAATTGCTGAGAACAATTATATTGTATAGTTGGCTATTATCATGTAGTATTTGTGATTTTCTTTGCATATGTAAAATACATAATACAAGGGAATATACTTGGGGCTCTAAATATTTATAAATTATTCTTGTGTTCTTGCATAATTAGGGTGTGCAATCAACACACTAACCCAATCTGACTCATTGGTTTTTAGTAGGTTGACAAGTTGGGTTGCATTTTTTTTTTTTTTTTTGGGAATCTTGGGTTGGTTCAAGTTCGGGTTTGCAAAAGTTTTAACCCATGTATTCTGTTGAGTTGGCATCTCCAAGCATTAAGGGAAAACAAGCTGAATGTCAAGAAAGAGTGAAACGATAGAAATGACAATAGCAAGGAAATTCTGTTTTTCTGTTTCTTATATTAATTAGTTTGTGTTCATTAAGTCCAGATGTCATGGTTTCGTGTATTAGTTGGGAAATTCTGTTTTTTTTTTTCTTATAGTTAGTTAGTTTTTGTGTCTCTGTATCCATATATATTTGTACAAACTACAGAGTACAATGTAACTGATTCAGTTAAAACAATTGAGATATATACTTTTTTTTCAAATCTATTGAGATACTTTCTTGTCAAACTTGATATACTTGAACCTAGATTTTGAATACACAAATCTCTTACTGCAAGTATTAAGAGGTTTCAATTGAATTACAAAACTTTTGGCAAATTGGCATCTTCTTTAAACAAGTGGCATTAATGTAGTCAAAAACCTGCATAAATTTAGGAATTCTACATTCCAGGGTATTAATTAGTTACCGTATAATGTTATCTTAAAAAAAAAAAAAAAACTGTAGGATAATGTTTAAAGTTGTTAGCGAGTCTGATTGGGATCCACTTATTTTGCTGAAACTAAAATTATTTTACTGAAAGTACTATAGCTAAAGATAAAAGTTAGCTGCAATAGTACAGTGTGACCCATGAATAGTACCAAAGAGTGTAATCGAGCTCATAAATAGTAGCATAAATAAGCTGAATTGTAAGTTATATTTAATATTTAACATAAAAAGCTGTAGTAATCACTATATATTAATTTTATTATTTTTTATTATTGTTCTTTTGTTTTTATTTAGGATTATATTTTTTTAGAAGATATTTATGAATATCTGATTGTGTTTTTTTTTGTTCTTTCTTTCTTTTCTTACAAGTATACCTTCAGATGGAAGTTGCATGATTTAACTCATTGTAGCATTTAATGTAGGATATATTTGAAATGGAGCAACAACAATATCACATCTCTAATGATGCAATGGAAGGCAATGTACGTTGCGAGATCCAAATTTATTAATGTCCTAATAATATCTACAATTATTCAATTTACATGAAAATAATTTCAACATTAGCAATATAACATTATACATTTAAAAAAAAAAAATTCAGGTTTCCACCTTACGAGTGCGACCGCAACCGTTTGCACCCCCCCCCCCCCCCCAACAGTTAGGCGAGCATATCACCCCATATTTGCATCAATGTAGACTATACCGTGTTACCCGCTTACCACATATAGATATTGACTGGGGTCTTATCACTTCTTTGGTGGAGCGGTGGCAATCTGAAACCCATGCATTTCACCTACCTACTTGTGAAATGTCGATCACTCTATAGGATATAGCAATCATTACAGGATTACCTATTGATGGCGATGCAGTGTGCGGGCCTACTAATTTGGATTGGAAACAAGTCTGTGATAATTTACTTGGGGTAACACCACTTGCAACAGTATTGGCATATGGTGGCCTTAAAATAACATGGGTAAGGAATACATTCTCAAACCTACCAGAGGGTGCCAATGCTGTAAAAACCCAACAGTATGCTAGGGCATACATGTTCCAGGTTTTGGCTTTACTATTTGGAAATAAGAGCCAAAGTAGATTGCATTGTTGCTTTCTCAAGCAATTAGAGGACTTTGGTGTAGCTGGGGAATATAGCTAGGGTAGTGCCACACTTGCTTTCCTTTATAAAGAGCTGTGTACTGCTGCTATTTGAAAAAGTACGGAGATTGCAGGTCTTGTTTTCATATTACAATTATGGGCGTGGGAGCATGTTCCATATCTGACCCCAATTCCAATAAATCCAACAAATTTAAATGGCGACAACCCATACGGTTGCAGGTATAATATTTACTTTCTATTTCTATACAATATTGCATACTGTAGCCCGAAGTGTGTCACCCTCTTACTAGGGATGGAGGAAATATTTACTTCCATCGATAACTTCACTCGGGTAAGGCCCTCTACTATTGGTGGAAGGACTTGTTATGCAGTGAGATCATTCCTCTGTTGGTTTGCAACAACCAAATTTAACATATTATTGATCTTAGTTTGCTGCCACAAAAAAAAAAAAAAAAACATTTATTAGTGCAGTATTATTGAAAAAGCTAAAATAATAATTTGTTATCAATATTAGTGCAGTATTTTGTTTGTGTAAATAATTTGTTCTAATATTAGTATAGTATTATTAAAAAAGCTAAAATAATAACCTGATACACATAGGCAGCCGCCTCTGGTGTTGTGAATAGGTGACCATGTTGATGGTACCATGTTGTCTAGTCCACACCTAAATCGAAATTGTCATCCCCAACTACATGTTCAGCTCGCATGTTCCAAAGCCGGTAGTATTGTGCATGCTTCATAAGCCAATTGACATTGGACTTTCCTGTCAACTTTACACAATGCATAGATTTATCCAAATTGTCAGTAGGCCACTTTGGACATATTTGCAACAACCCAAACTATCGCATGACTCTTTCTGGATGGTAGTACTTCACAATTTGGAAGCATAGCAATGGCTCTGTTGTAGTCCATATATGTTTTTCTGCAAGACACCATGGATGCAAATAATTATCATACGGTGTCCAAACAACCCGCAATTCCAATTACAATAACTATGTTATAGTCAATCAAGCTAATAATATAACTAGTAAATTAACCATTGATGCATTGTGATATATTACCTGTTCATTATTATGTGTGTCGTGATTAGAACGGTACGCACACAGAACATGTGTTGGTGTGTGAGTAAACGTTCTCTTGGTATCCCACCTATACACAATTAATGATTGCCACCGATTTTAGGGTTTGGAAGTATCAAGGATAAATGCTACAGTATACAATATTGTATAGAAATAAAAAGTAAATATTATACCTGCAACCATATGGATCGTCGCAATTTAAATTTGTTGGATTTATTGGAATTGGGGTCATATATAGAAAATGCTCCCACGCCCATAATTGTAATATGAAAACAGGACCTGCAATCTCCGTGCTTTTTTGAATAGTAGCGGTACACAGCTCTTTATAAAGGAAAGCAAGTGTGGCACTACCCCAACTATATTCCCCAACTACACCAAAGTCCTCTAACAGCTTGAGAAAGCAACAATGCAATCTACTTTGGCTCTTATTTCCAAATAGTAAAGCCAAAACCTGGAACATGTATGCCCAAGCAAACTGTTGGGTTGTTACAGCATTGGCACCCTTTGGTAGGTTTGAGAATGTATTCATTACCCATGTTATTTTAAGGCCACCATATGCCAATGCTGTTGTAGGTGGTGCTACCCCAACTAAATTATCACAGACTTGTTCCCAATCCAAATTAGTGGGTCCGCACACTACATTGCCATCAATAGGCAATCTTGTAATGATTGCTATATCCTATAGAGTGATCAATATTTCACAAGTAGGTAGGTGAAATGTATGGGTTTCAGATTGCCACCACTCCACCAAAGAAGTGATAAGACTCCAGTTAATATCTATATGTGGTAGGCGGGTAACACGGTATAGTCTACATTGATGCAAATATGGGGTGATACGCTCCCCTAACTGTGCCGAGGGGGGGCGGGGGGTGCAAACGGTTGGGTCGCACTCATAAGGTGGAAACCTGAATTTTTTTAAAAAAATGTACAATGTTATATTGCTAATATTGAAATTATTTTCATGTAAATTGAATAATTGTAGATATTATTAGGACATTAATAAATTTGGATCTCGCAACGTACATTGCCTTCCATTGCATCATTAGAGATGTGATATTGTTGTTGCTCCATTTCAAATATATCCTACATTAAATGCTACAATAAGTTAAACCATGCAACTTCCATGTGAAGGAATACTTGCAATAAAAGAAAGAAAGAACAAAAAAACACAATCAGATATTCATAAATATCTTCTAAAAAAAATAATCCTAAATAAAAACAAAAGAACAATAATAAAAAATAATAAAATTAATATATAGTGATTACTATAGTTTTTTATGCTAAATATTAAATATAACTTACAATGCTTATAGTTCATAATAAAATTGAAAGTAACTCAAATAAAGGATTTATGAAGAAAATTTTTTAATAATAATAATAATAATAATAATAATAATAATAATAATAACAATAGTTTTAGCAAAAATAATCATACACACAATAATTAGTATTAACTATAATATAACCATATATAATATTTATAAAGCATATAATTAATTTTCATTTCCCAACCTATAACCATCGTAAAAAGTAAAGATTCAAGAAACTTAATAAATTTTTATACCAACTAAACTTTAAAGAAAAATAAACACAAATGTACGATTTATTGTACTAAATAAGAATAAGAATAAGAATAAGAATAATAATAATAATAATAATACACATACATATCTTTATTATAAACCAACAAACATATTATGCAATATATTTTTTTCCATGTAATAGATGTAATAATTGATAATAACAAAGTAAAATTGATTATAAAAAGATCACAATTCTACAATTTATTACAATTTTTGTGGTCATATACTAATAATAACAATAAATAATATTAAATAATTTCAAAAAATTAACAAAACACATACATAAATTTAATTAGAGAATTGAGATGCTTACCACAATTGTGATGCCAACTGAAAGAGTGAGAATTATAGAGTGATACATGCAACAACAACAACAACAACAACAAAAAAAAAAAAAAAAAAAAAAAAAAAAAAAAAAAAAAAAAAAAACACAATTAGATAACCATAAAAAATAATTCATTAATCTAAAATTTGAACAACAACAACAACAACAACAACAACAACAATAATCATAATCATAATCATAATCATAGGCATACAAATAATATTAACTACAAAAATACATAATATTTTACAATGTATTAGCTTCTAATATTTACAAAGCATATGTTTATACGATAATAATAAATCTGTTAATTTCTAGAGCTGTAAGTTAATAAGCAAAGAAAAAAACTTACATTAACAAAAAGCTTACAATCCTTAATTGTGCACACTGAAGCAAAGCTAAGAGGATGTAACTTTGTGAGGAGATGCAATTCTTCAGTGAGATGCAATTCTTCAGTGAGGGAGGAGAAATGGGAGAAATAAAAAGACAAGGATAAGTACTTTTATTATGAAGAGTAGAAATAAAAAGACAAAAAAGAATATCTGAGATAGATTTAGGCGTGATATGAATAGATGGTCAAGCAAAGAATATGAATCAAACAAGGTGTTGAGGTGATTGGTTGATTGACTTTTCACTTACAATATGAAAGGAAGGAAAATGACATACACACAAAACAGGTAAAAAAAAACTACTGAAGAATAAGAATATGTGTACTATTTTTTTTTTTATTCAAACAACTCTCTCTCTCTCTCTCTCTCTCCCCTCCAATTTCCTATTTCGGCAATGCTATTGCCAAAAATCAAAAAAAATTTTATCCTTTTCCTCCTATTTCAGCAATGCCATTGGCACAAACCAATTGTAACAATTTTTTTTCCCTCCTATTTCAGCAATACTATTGCCACAAATTCATTCCCACAAAATTTTTTTTCCCCTCTATTTCGGTAATACCATTGTCACAAATAAATTGCCACTTTTTTTTTTTAAATGATATGTGCACACAATTTTTACAATATTTTTACAACAAAATCTAAGTGACAGGTTGTTACTGATTGTTATTGTTGGATTAAAAAAGTAATCTCAATGTTAAATTCAAATTTGAACTAATAATAACTAATATTGTAAAAATGTTGTAAAAATATTGTGGATGTAGCACATTTTTTTTTTTTTAATTCCTCTCCAGATTTTGGCAATTACTATTTTTTTTCCTCCCATTTTCGGCAATGACATTGCCACAATTGCCATAATTTTTCCCCCTATTTCGGCATTGGCATTACCATAATTGGTTTACCTATGGGCACCCACCTAGCACTAGCACACTTCAAGCACTTCACACCCACTTGGTCAGCATGTTTGGGTAGCAGGAATTTTGGTAATGAGATTACCGAAATTCAAAATTTTCTCTCTCCCACTTTTTCTCTCATATTTTTGTTAGAATTTCGGCAACATCGTTACTGAAATTCACTGACTTTCCTCAATTCCCTAAATAAATTGGAACAATGTCCATAACACAAATAAACTTAAAATTCAACAATATTTAGCCAAAAGAATCAACATTTATAGCTAGTCAAAAAGTAATGTAAAATTCACTTAAAAAGCTTGTGAAAAGCAATGTAAAAATAACTTTATAATGAATGGGTCACAATATTTAGCAAAAAGAAAAAAAACTAGTCACAAAGATATATGATAAGAAGTTGTTTGTCCTCTTTTATGCTCTAACGAAAGTTTCTGAAAAATTTCTTACGTGTCTTGCATGTGCGTGATCTGTAATATGCTCAAACGTCAAATGAAGGGCTGAAAATTTCTCACACCATGCCAAACTTGTTTGTCCTCTCCCTCTCTTTAGGTTGCTTGGTGGGTCAAAAAATTAGTTAAAAATTTCCACAATTATACTATTTTTCTCAAAAGTTGTGCCAGTCACTCATTCTCTCTCTTTGAAATTAACACGATCTTTCTTTCCTCTCTGCCCGTACAAAGTTACCAGAATCCTATTTATAGGCAATATATTACAGAAAATATCTTACATTCAGAACATGATAAGCTCTTACAAAGGCCGATGGGGCTGGAACAATTTTGACAAATGTTTGTGGGAGTAAGAGGCCTGGCTGACAAACATTAGCATTGGTTGACAAATGTCAATCTGAATGAGGGGGCCTGACTGCATGGTTATCCTTGTCCAGCTATTCTTCTGCCCAGGAGTAAAGAAGTCTGACTGCTAAGGACGACACGTTTGAAGACATTTCTGGAGCTTAGACATTATTCGTTTCAGAAGAAAGTAGGGGCTAAGCCATGGATGTACAAGTGGCAACAGGGATAGGGGCCTGGTTGAAGTCTTAACTTTTTTCAGGCAAGCTTTGCAAAGATAATAATTGTGTATGTAAGGATATGCACCAGGACGTTCTTAGGGTTTTTTTCTCTTTTTTTTTTTTTAAATGTTAGAAATGTCTAGTCCCATCTATCTTTTATTTAGAATTAGTAATAATAAGGTCGTCGTATCCAATAAGAGAATTAAAAGGATTAAGCATTTTTTAATGGTCTTCCTATGGTCATTATTGTTTACAAACTTCTAGGTCAATTATTACTATTTCAGATAAGATTCTCTCGTTAAGGAATTTTGTGAGAACATGGTAACAGAATATCCAAAAAGTTCATACGTGTGTGAAAAGTGCTATCTGGACGAGTAACCCATTGTATTTCTTCACGGTAAAAGATTCCTACTACTGTATTGTCTGAAAGGGGAGATTTGAGAAGATTGTGATGTCTGTCTGACTTTGGTGACTTTGGTGTTGCAATTTCAAGAGAGAAAGGTGAGATTTGAGTAGATTGTGATGTCTGAGTGAATGACGAGAGAGGAGATAAAACTTAATAAATGTGAGATTTGAAAGCTCATACATGTGGGTACCTGTGAAGTGAACATGTAGTCGTAAACTTTTTAGGGTTTTGTTTTTTATTTCTTAATTTAATTTGCTTAAAACGTGCATGCCACACAATTATTGCCATTCATAATATTGTGTAACATTATGCAATAATTGATTTTTAACTTTCACATTTATTGTATTTGTTTATAATTATCCAAAAATGTGAATTTTATTTCTAGAAAAATTATAAATAAATATTTTTTTAATCCCACTTTATTTTAAATTTTTTAATAATATTAAATTAAATTCATTATTTTACATAATAGTAATAATAATATATATATTTTTAGAAAACCTGAAACACTTATATGGTTTAGTGCAGAATTTTTATTTTTTATTTTTTATATAAGATAGAATTTCTACTATAACTTAATCTAAGTGTATATATGTATGAAGTTCATTTTTGAAAACTTGAACTCTGGCTCTTACCC
This sequence comes from Quercus gilva, assembly GCA_023621385.1. Taxonomy (NCBI): domain Eukaryota; kingdom Viridiplantae; phylum Streptophyta; class Magnoliopsida; order Fagales; family Fagaceae; genus Quercus; species Quercus gilva. The sequence continues at coordinate 78,727,156 of CM042476.1, read as the reverse complement.
CTCACACTCCACAAACACTTATACTTATAGAGTAATTACCACACCAAGAGTGCGCGGTAGTTAGTGCAGAAAATTTTCAAAACTAATTGCTATGTCATATGTGTTACTGCCTAATGAAAAATATTTTGAATTCCTTTGAATTCACATTTGCTACCTGTAAAGGTATGTTAATGAGAATGCTCTTCTTAACTGATATAAATATATATTATTTGAGATGGGTTCAAGTTACACCTGGTGTAACTCTATAAGAGTTACACTTTTTTTAAGCCATAGATTTCTAAGAGATCTAATGATTGAAAAAACATCATTAAATGTTAATACTTTCCATCTTATAACCTAATTAATACTAGCATTTTTTTTCTCTCCTTATTTATTGCCTTCCACTACCTGCAAACCTTACAGATGCTAGCACCCCCGCCATAGCCAACCTCCCACATCTCCGCAAAGAAGCTATTGAACGGTACCCTACAGAAATTTTTTATTGGACTTTCTGCCTCACATTCCAATTAATAAAGAGCTGGTCGTGGTATAACTAATTATTACCTTTACATAATAGTTTTGATTGCGAACTATAATTTTAAGGTGAAGGAAAAAATAAATTAAACATAGTAATCTTTGAACTATCAGATTACTGATTCACGTGAGACTTAACCTAGCTTTAGTAATAACCATTAAATGTGTTTTGGAGTTGGGTTTAGTAACTATCAGATTACATTTCATAGCTTTAGTAATAACCATTTTTGTACTTGAAAAATAATGAATCTAACTATTAAAGTATAAAAACATGTATGCTGCTCACAAAAAGACACCAACAAAAGTGTCTAGAATATTACTGAAAGAACTACGTTGTCATTATTATTGAGATTTTTTTTCATGAGACAAGATCTGGAGTGTTCATGTTGGTGAGGCAAGGAGCATGGTGGTGAGATTGGAATTAAGAGAAATGCAATGGAATTGAGTTGGAGAAAAGCAATGGAGGAGAAAGAGAGAAGAGAGAAAAATGTGATTATGGAGGAGAGAGAGAGACGTAGACTTTTTTTTTTTTTTTTTTTTTGTTTAGAAATAGGTATGGAATGTATTAAATAAGGGATAATAAATGAGATCAATTAGAATATTAGCATTAATGAGGATTTTTTTTTTACCATTTGGTTTACTTAAATCTAATGGTTTAAAAAATGTGTAACTCTTTAGTGTTACTCTATGGTTCTGCCCCCAATGGCCATTAAGTTCACACAGCTGGTATGGCTCTCACACTCAGAGATGTCAATCACAATCTAATTTTTGCCAGTTTGTGCAATAATGCATTTGCTGCCTTCAATATGTGGCTGTGGAGGTTAGTTTTAATTTTTAAGTTATTTACTTCAGTCTTATGTTTAATTAGTTCGAGTTTTTGATTTATCAGATTCTATGTGGTTGTAGAGGTGAAACCTTATGAAAATGGAGATGGAAGAGCAATAAAGGAGAGAGAAATGTGTAGTGGATGAGAAAGAGAGAGCAAAGAGAAAAATATATCTATTTTTGGGATTAAAAATAAGTATGGAATGTTATAAATAAGGATAATAAATAAGATTCTTATCAGAATATCAGTACTAATGAGTGCATTTTTTTGGCCGTTGGATTTACTAAAATCCAATAGTTTAAAAAATGTGTAACTTTTTAAAGTTACACCTGGTGTAACTTGAACTCATCTATAAATACACACACACACACACACACACACATATTAGTCTCATCTAGGAGCGGCTGTACATACATTTCAGGGGGTTCATTTGAACCCCCTAACTTGAAAAAAAAAATCTATACATATAAAATATTGCTTTATTAATTTAATTTACTTTTAAAAATATTTTTTCACACCCTGATCACATATCAACTTATCCCACAATTAAACAATAACTTACTGTATTATTTATGTATGGATAAATATGGTTGTGTGGGTTAATAATTGTACACTACAAGTAGGGTTGAGTTTTGTCATTTAGTTTAAAATATTTTATAAAAACAATGACAAATATATAACCACAATTGCATAAAAATAAAAAAATTATACAAACTTAACAAAATAAAATAGTCATACTTACATTGACAATAGATAATGACAACTAATAATAAACTATCATGAAACTATTTCAAAATATGAAAATTCGAAGAAGGAAATTGTAAAACTTCATGTATTTGTGTGTTTTTTTTTCGATAACTCAATATATTCAAGTTCCTTTTTTATATTAAATTTTGTTTAATTTAAGTTTCTTAATGACCTCCTAAAAAACAATTCCTAGAGCCACCACTGTTTGCAGGTGCGATGAAGTTTTTTATTTTTATTTTTGGTCTAGTGTCTTTAATTTTTCTTTTAAAAACTTCTGACAAAGAGAAAAAGGTACTCTATGAGAAGAAAGTTTGTAGATTATGGAAAAAAAAAAAAAAAACTGAAGAAGCAATAGAATTTAACAATTTTTGTGGGGGTCCGCCTCAAATTTTATGATTATATTTACTGTGTGAGTTTCAAGACTTTTGAATTTTTTTTGTTGATATCTTTTTGTTTTTGGGTTGGATTTGCTTCTTCTTTCTATTTCACAATATTGATATAATAAAAATTCATCTTGATTACTACATTTTTCAACTACAAAAATACTTAAAGTTGTGATGAGTGTTCTACTCGAGTAAAATAAGTTTTTCATCTATGAGTGTTTTGCATGTGATGTACCTCTAGTATACCCAAAAAAAAAATTTAATAATTATTCAAAAATGTGCAAAAAAAAAAAAAAAAAAAAAACTTTAAATTATATGCTCCAATCAGCACAAAAGTTTCAACACAAAAAGCTATCACAATGTTTTAAGTTTTAACTAACAGCTTTTGAAACATGTATGATCAGCCATTCCTTATCCACCAATCACTAAATACACATTCTTGATTATCACAATACGGTATTTTGTCACTGAAATTCTATAAAGTTGTTATTTTACTGACCATTCGTTCCATCTACTATTAATTGTATTTCACGCCACCTCAGTTCATGAATGTGTCACACACATCTACCGTGAAAAGAATATATTGTAATATTCTGGGAAACCAAACTGGGAAAAGAGAAGTACCTAGAGAGGGAGGGCTTGAAATCGTTGGGTTCTTCACATCCACATTCAGATTCTGCTTCTGCTTCTACTTCTCTTTAGAGAAAAAATATCAACATAGATCCACCAGCATAGGTTAAAACCACCGCTTCACCTCTCTCAATTGTTTATAAGCAGATAAAGCAATTTGAAAACCAACAAGAGAGTGGTTGTTTTGTAGGCAATGTATTTTTACCAGATTGTTCCCAAATTTTGCCCCTACTTGAATGTAGGGTGTGTGGGTATTTTTGAACTTACGAAATGTTCATTTCAAACAGAGAAAGTTCATTAAGTAGTAGTATAAATATAGAAAGACCTTGGGTGAATCTTGGCATTTTTAACTTTTTATTTTTATTTTCTAAGAAGAAGAAGAATGTCTTAACTAGATAGTAAAAAAAAAAATGTTATAAGTTTCAAATATTTGTCCTATGTAAAAATAAATAAATAAATAAATAAATAAAACATGAATCTTAAGATATACATAAACATTTTCGGAGTATAACTTTGTATCACACAAAATTAATTGTTATAATTTTGTATCACAAACAGCTAGAAAATTAATTGGTCCATAAAAAGATCAATTGAAATTTAATTGAAAGATAAAATCCTATCATTCATAATTTTAATTATGATAGATATGCAAACACTACATAATTCCATATGAACAATATTATCATTTTAACTAATTTCAAAATAAATTTCCTTATCTTATTAGATAATAAATTTATTTTAATTAATTAGAGTTTGCATGATGAAAAAAAAAAATTAAAATAGAATTCACATGCTAAAATTTTAAATGATTTCTAAACAAAGTAAATTGGAAATTCCAGAAAGTAGGACCCATTAGGCCAATCAGCACTCCAATAAGGAAACGAAGTGTCAATATGGAGGCCTAAGTGTTGATCAACAAAATAGTTGCAAAGTACAGAAATTTTCATGTACTAGCCGATATCCTACGCGATGCGCAATGCATTTGATAAATTTTATAAAAAAATTATTTATGACCTATTGATTTCATGAATACTATTATTGTTAGTCATACAGACTCACAGTTAACATTGTCACCTACAAATTTGTTGGTTCATAGGTGTCTTTCTTGTATGATTTATGCTTTATATATAGATTCTATGGTATTAATTTCTACATTCTTATACAACAAAAGTCTCTATCTCCACTATATCAACACCTATAATTTTTATGTCATTGAAAGTAGCTTTTCTTTAGTTTCAAAATTGACATGATTAATAAAATTGAGGCACATTAACATTTTAATTGAAGAAAAGTTTGATTTTTAGGTTCGTAATTATAATAGGGTGAAAATTGAAAGAATGATATCTTAATCAATTAGCTATAAAAACTATTATAATTTCATGATACAACAACAAAAATAATAATGCCAAAAACAATAATGATACAACAACAAAATCAATAATGCCATAAATTGAAAGAATGATATCTTAATCAATTAGCTATAAAAACTATTATAATTTCATGATACAACAACAAAAACAATAATGCCATAAAAAAAATAATGATACAACAACAAAAAAAAAAATAATGATACAACAACAAAAAAATAATGCCATAAAAACAATAATGATACAACAACAAAAACAATAATGATACAACAACAACAAAAACAATAATGCCACAAAATAATGATACAACAACAACAAAATAATACAACAACATCAACAAAATAATGATACAAAAACAATAATGCCATAAAAAACAACAAAATAATGATACAACAACAACAATTATAATTTCATGATACAACAACAAAAACAATAATGCCATAAAAACAATAATGATACAACAACAAAAAAAATTAACCTTCCTAAAAGCAGCCGAAACACCAAAAATACTACAAATCCATACCAAGTATATGCATCACACGAAAAACCAAAAATCTAAATAGACACATAATAGGAAAAAACCAACCTAAACACATTACAATGCTACATCAGTAAAAATGTATACATAAAATCTAAACAAAATGTTTAAGATGAACATAATATTTTGAAAATTAACATACCTCTCAAAAAGGGAACCAAAAGATATTGTGAGAGAAATTATATTGGACAAATGTGGACAAATGTGGATTTATATTGGACAAATGTGGAGACAAATAATCCTACCATATTATCTAATTCATTGAATCCAACTCTTGCAATTCTGCATTGAAGTTAGTCTTATATCGGAAATTGAAAAGTTTTCTTACTTCTTACTTTTCCCATGACTTTTTAGATCCATCCGTATTAATTCAAAGCATTTAAAGTTATAAATGTATGAATTCTTTGAATTTTATTAATACATTGAAATAAATTCATCTACAATTACTTAATATTTTGATATAAATGTTAAATTTAGATGAGGTAGAAGCCTAAATAAAAAGAATGTCATACAATGCATCACTTTGTGGAACCTCATGCTCTCTCACATGAAGTCTTTACTTTATATATATATATATATATTGATGATTAGATACTATGACTCTCTCTCCCTCTCTCTCTCTCTCTCTCTCTCACACACACACACACACACACATTTTATGGAAGATGTGCATGAGATTACACCACCAATTGCACAAACATTTGACTACAGGAAACGAAATATTCTAGTACCAGTGCACCATTTGGAGATTACACAGTGTGTGTGTGTGTGTGTGTGTGTGTGTATATATATATATATATATATAACTTAATATTTCATTATATCTAATTAACCGAGACAAAATTTTATATATGATATGAGAATAAATTTAGTCAAATAACAAATTTGGGCTTCAACGTTTTAAAAATTCAACACAATTTGGAACAACTCGAAATAGTCTGGAACTGAGAGACCAAAATATCTAGAATTCATCTAAAACATCTAAACAGTTTGGAATAGACTGGAACTTAGACCAAAATGGAATAGGTGAGTGCACTGACGACTCAGTCGCGGGTTGTTCTAGCCGCATGCCCCAATCACGAGCCCACACAGAGATTTTTCGCCATTCACTGGCGAGTCAATGTCCCAATTGCGAAAAATACTTAGAATATTTTTCAAAATTTGAATTTTCATGATTCTCGCGACTCACTGTGGCGATTTGTTCGCGGGTGGAAAGTCCAGTCGCGAGAGATACACAGAGATTTTCACGGCCCACCTCGCAACTTCCTCCAGGTAGACCTTCTAGTCGCAAAAAACACTTAGAAAAATTTTTCAAAATTTTGGTCTGAAGTGTTCTGGCGGCTGGCCCTGGCGACTTGCACGCGACTTGATTCAGTCGCAAAAAACGCGTGTTTTGCATTTTAAAGACAGTTTTTAAAACTTTTCAGTTTTCCCTCGAACTTTTGTGATTGTTCATTGTCTCTCTCACATAAACCTCTGTCAAACTCACTGTGTTTGTCTCTGAAACTCCACTTTTCTTCAACATTTCTACATCAATCTTCAAGAAAAAGGTATGGGTTTTCTCATTCTTACTAAGTATTTCAAAGTGATGGTCTTGATTTCATGTTCTGTGAGTTGACATTGAGTTTTTACGAAATACAGAGTTTGAACTTTGGATTGGTCTTTTTTGTTGTGCAAATGTTGGTGATTCTGATTGTTAGTCTCTTATCTCACTGTTTTTGTTATGGTGGTTTTGTTCTATGGTATGATTGTTGCCTATATTGCTCTGTGCATATCATGCTCATGGTAGAATGTCACAATGACAGTTATTTATGACTTTGTGATGTTCATTATTTACTTGATACTGAGTTGTAACTGAACAATCACCATTTTTTTACAGTGTTGCTTATAAGTTTGTTTGGTACTGACCTAGTTCATGTTTGTGATTGAATGAGATCTCTCTGATTCACATTTTTATATCTGAATCTAATCAAGTTGATGTTTGTACCTTGTGGTGTTGCATTTGGTTCTTTGTTGTGTGTCTGTTCTCTGGCAGATGTCTCGTCAATCCTCTAAAGGAAAAGACATTGTAACCGATGATCCATAAACCCCGGTTGCTAAACGGACTCGACTCTCGTCTCAGTCGTCTAGAGATTCAACCACTGAGAAATTTCGAACACCTCTTGATTCAAAGATCTACTCAGACATTTTTATAGAGGCTCCTGCTATTGTGGAACGAATAGTTAAATATGATACCTTGGGAACAACATATCCCTAGGATTTTTGAAGCAAGAGATTGGGCTGAACTGTTTGGGAATTTCGAGGATCCAGTTGAGGAATTGATTAAGGAATTCTACTTTAATGCCAGATACACCGGAATAGAGTTGAAATGTTGGGTACGAGGAACGGAATTCTCCATCAATACAGAATGCATTGCAAAGGTTATTCACATCACCAAACCAGAAAATGTGGATCTAACTCCGTATGATGACAGAGTAATTCAAGTACAAGACATTCTCCAAATTCTTGGGACTAAACATGAAGTGAGAAGCAAAGGCTCATCTATAGGCACTGCACAGTTTTCACCTGAACTGACAACTCTAAAACTGATCATGTTCTCCAATCTCTACCCATTGTTAAACACTGCTTACATCAATCTTGGAATAGCTAAATTTCTGTGTGATCTCATTACCGGAGCTCTGATTGACATTTGTGCCCACATATTTCAGATAATTGGGAAAATAGCGGCTCGATCCGCAGCACGAACAAGTCTTCCTTTTTGCAGTCTCATCATGAAGATCATGCTTCATGAAGGTGTCAGTCCACTAACAGAAGGAAAAATTGTGTCTCGTCCTCGACCAATATCCATGTTAACTCTCCAAGCAAGCAAGAGCCACTCCTCTAAAGCACCTAAAAGTGAACCATTCATTCCATCTGGTTAGAGTTCAGCTACACCTATGCATACCGAGACGATTCCTCCCATTCCTTCTGAGATACAGGCAACTGGCACCCCACCTGTACCACCTAGCTCTCAAGCTGACAGGTAAGTACTTTGATTGAAAGCGTGTCTCAGCGGATTTCAAGTTTAGAATGGCTTCTCTACTCAACCAACAACCAAGTTCAAATGCATCTCACAACCATTGAAACACAGTTGGATGCTATTCAGCAAAAGTTGGAAGAGAGCCTTTAGCTATTCGTGACAAAAAGGGATAGAGCGAAGTAAGGGAGAGAGCAACATAGGAAGGAGAAGTGTGCATTCTGAAAGGGGGAGTTGTGTGCTCTAGAAGAGGAAGATGACATATATATTTATATACGCCTTCACATACTTTTGGATAGACTAACAAACTTATTTTTTTCTTGTCCTGTTTATGGCTATTTGTGTGGATATAGTTCTAATACCTTGGTTAAAATTGTTGGTAATATGATTCACTGTTTAAGTGTATATTTTTTGTATGGTATATTTGTAACCATTTACTTTTGTAAGCTTTTAGGTTTTTGTACCCATGCTTTGTAGCCTTAGTACTTGTTGTTATGCTATGCATTACTTTAAGTGCATCACTCTTGTGCCCTTTGTTGGATTTTTATCCTTAATGCAATTACCTTGTGTTGTTGCATTGGTTGAGTGTTGGACATGCAAAAGATACTTTGCAAATGAGTTTATTAGCTTGCATGTCTGGATGTTAATTCCATGTGTGAATGAGCATTGTGATCACTATTTATAGTGATTGTTTGTTTTTGGTCAAGCCATACTTTACTGCTTAAGTTCATTTTTGCTTGATCGCATTGTGCTTGCTCTATATGCATTACAAGTTTTTTGTATACAATGATCTTATTGTGTTGTTATGTTTGAGGAGATACTTTTAATTATGGTTCAAGAGCTTCACAGATTCTAGAGTTAGGCGTGAGTGAGTTTTGCTCAACTGTTCCCAACTCACGCGTTAAGTCTAGAGTTTGTTGTAGGGTTTTGTCATGAAATAGCCAAAGGGAGGATTGTAAGGTTGAATTTAATCAACCATTTTGTTGGCTTTATTCCGTGCCAAATTTGCTTATAATTCAGCATTTAGTAGCCCTATATTTAGGTGTGAATCATGTAAGGGTAGTGTGTAAGAGAGTGTGAAAAAATGTTCAAGTTTGTGCAAAGAAATAGGGACTCGCAACTCGAACTCACGGGTGGCTCGCGACTGGCAAGCCGCCAGAAGATGGTCACGTGTCAAGCATGCAGGAAGCTAAAGCGTTATGCCAGCGACTCTTCAAATTCCTCTACTCTCACCCTCTCCATTGTTACATCCTTGAGATGTTCTTAGCCAAATCCTTTTCTCACCAAACCCATATTTGTGAGAAGGCTTTTTGGTGCTTTGGGAAGTAGTTAGGAAGGGACAAATTCATATTGGTTGATGCTATAGGCTATAGCGGAATCCGGTAAGCTAGAAAAGACAAAGGTTTGGCATAACTTCGTTGGAGCAAGAAGTTTGGAGAGCTTAGGTACACCGGGTAGATTAGGCTTAGAGGGTTTATTGCTGTTCATGTATCCCAACTACATTTTCTAGTGGATTATTGACCGCTTGGAGGGCAGTAGAGAGGTTTTACGCTGAGGGCATCGGTTTCCTCTTCGATAACACATCGAGTGTTGTCCTTGTGTTTGCATCTCTCTTCCCTTTATCTTTACCATTTAATTACTGCTGTGGTTGTGATTATTTATGGTTTAGATTATTTATCAATTCTGATTTAGCTTATGTTCATATTCCGCACATATATTGTTTGATTATAAACTTGAATTGATAATTTGTAATTTGGGGTCTAAACGTTCATTGTGTTTTATACACATTTTGAACATTCAATATTGTTGTCAAAGCTTCATCTTGATGACGGTATCTACCTCAAGCTTTAGTGTAACGAGCATATAAATCAGGAATATCAATTTCATGTTATCCACAAAATGATGTAACACTAGCAAGTAAAGGCTCCCATCCATCATCTCTCAACTTTTGAATAAGTACTTTTATAGTTGAAACTAAATGCATGGCATTTAAAAGATCCTGAGAATGTTGTTGCAAAGCTTGGCAAAGAATATTAGTAATTCCCATAATCTCTTTCATCATATACAAAATTAAAACAAATTCAAATGATGTTAATACCTGATAAGCTCCCTCGATATCACCATGTTGTTTATAATTAGCCCCTTTCTCAGAAATAGTATTGATAACTTTGCAAGTTGCATCAAACATTTTCATCAAACTACAAATAGATTGAAAATGAGATTCCCAACGTGTATTACCAGCCCGTTGCAAAGTATCAATTTGGTTTGCTCCTCTTCTAGTCTCAATTTCATTAGAAGCAATCATATTCTCAATTTGTTCCCCTTGAACATATTGCAATTCATCATTACGCTTACTAGAACCAACAACAATATTGATAATATTAGTAAAATGATCAAAGAATTGATGAATAACTTTTACTTCTCTAGATGTTGTAACTAAAGCCAATTGCAACCTATGAGCCATGCAATGTACATAATAAGCATATGGACATTTTTTAAGAAATAGAGCTTGTAATCCATTCCATTCACCATGCATATTACTAGCTCTATCATACCTTGACCTTGAATATTCTCAATGTGAAGGTTGTAACAAGAAAGAACAGCACATATCTCCTTCTTTAGGTTCAACGCAGTAGTATCTCTAACATGCACAACATGAAAGAAACACTCTTTAATGAAACCATTTTTATCAACAAATCTCAAAATAATGGCCATTTGCTTTCTCTTTGACTCATCCCAGGCTTCATCAACAAGAATGCAAAATTTTGCATCTCCAATTTCTTCATGAATAGCATTTCGCACATTACTAGCAAGAATATGCAAAATCTCATTTTAAATTGTGGGTGATATATATTTGGCATTTCGTGGAGCATTTTCCAAGACAACACTAGCTACTTTGTCATTGAAAGTTGATGTGAATTTTATCAATTCAATAAAATTATCTCTATTTTTTGAATCAATGCTTTCATCATGACCTCTAAAAGCACAAACTTGGCATGCTAGCCATCGAGCACACTCTATTGAGGTTTTGAGCCACAACTGATTATTCTCTAATTCTTGTGATGTTTGTTTCTCAATTAGCTTGTCAATATGTCGTGAATAATGTTGGGAAATTTAGACTCCGGTTGATAGAATTAACAAGTTTTAAATCCAAGTTGTTAATTAGATTTATTATCAATAAAACTTGTTAAAACAAATAAACATCAATATCATGTCAATAATGAATGCAGCGGAAAAGTAAATAAGACAAGATATGATGACCCAGGAAAACCAATGAAACCAACCAGTTTCACAGTAAAAAACCTGGGGGGAAACCTTCCCGAAAAGCAATTCACTATAGAAAAGAGAAGTTTCAGATCTAGTACAAAACCTTTGTCCCTAGACTCTACAATCCCCGTAGATGAACTCACAGCAGAAACCTTCTACCGCTTCAGAACCTCTGAACTCTTCAATATATGAACGCCACCCTTTGATGATGCACGAATCCCAGTACGTGACTAACCAATTGCGCGGATCCCAGTACGCGACTTTAATCACCAACTAGAAGAAGATGTTGGCTGCAAAGTTCTTCACTTCATCAAGAATGAAGATCAAGAAGCACTTGGTTACAAAACCCTAAGGCGCAAAAGACGCAGTAGCTTCTTTTTCAGAGAGAATAATCTTTTTCATATGTTCTCCTTGTATTCTCTTATTCTCTTGTGATACGGCCTCCAAAATAAGCCTTATATAGGTCTAGGGTTGTGAGAAAAGAAACCCTACTCAAATACATAAGCCTGGCCCAAAAATCAAAAAGCTGAAAATTCTGATTTCCCGTAACCTCGATCGATCGAGAGGTGTCGAGGAGGTGTCGAGGTTTAATGAATCTCAACAGATACAGCTATCGAGAAGGTGTCGAGAAGGTGTCGAGGGGACAGAAACTTTCTCGATCGATCGACCAGCTATCGAGAAGCTATCGAGATTGCGATAAGAATCAGCTGAAGATCTCGACAGATAGCTAGGTGTCGAGGTAGGTGTCGAGAAGGTGTCGAGCTTAAAAATTCTGCACTTCAACTTGCTTTTTCTTGGACAGACTTGATGACTTCAACACTTGATCTTGAAACATTGTTTCTTGAAGTATTAAAAACACCTAGAACTACCCAATTACAAGTAGAGTGCGTTTTGTCAAAGGATTAGCCAATTTACATAAACATTATGACATATGTTCTTAATCATGTGAACACATATGTCCTAACAAATAATTCTTTAAATCCTCACAACATTTCACAGCAATTTTATGTGGGGAGTTTGGATCTTTCCCTACATGACGAATTAAAGAACAATTCATTCCATCTTTCACATTTTTCCAATTATTAAAACCTGTTGAAATGAATGCATATGATCCGAGACGACCTATTGGTTTCTTACTAAAAAGGTAGCAAGGTAGATAATATATCGCATCCATTGAAGGTGAGTATTCCAACCAATCCTTATGTGATTCAAACCATGAAGGTTGAAATGACGACGATGAGTATCATTGTTGTATGAATAGTCTATATTTTTAGGTTGATATGGACCTTTTTTGAGATAAGCTCGTCAGATTTCATCTTGTTTGTTGATAGGGAATTCACATATTTGTTTACGTGATCCTGGATCACGATCTATCTCTTCAGATTGAATTCTTGAACATTTGGAGGGGTGTTCATCAAGCATTGAAGTATTAACATTTGTTTCTACAGTCACAAGTGTCCTAATTTCTGAATTGCTAATATCTTTTTTCTTAAAGAATGCATCAATTGTTTTTGGTTTGCTCATAATTCTTTTAGCTTTAAGAATATGACTCAAAAATTAACCTGAAAAGAACTTTAAAAAATAAAATTTTAATTAGAAATATTTACTTAGTTATATGGATGTTATTCATACTCAAGAAAAAATAAAATTTTCACTATAATTTAAACAATCAACCCATTTTTAATACGACTTTAATTAATAATAACCCCTAAAATAAAAACAAAAATTAAACACACAAGTATTGGTATACAACATAAACCGAACAATTTAACAACACCCACAACCACATGATATCTAACTAATCAAAATATGTAATAAATCAAAACAATTTTACCTTAGAAACTTTGTTTCACAAAGTGCAAAGATGGGTCACCCGTGTAGCAATGCCTAGTGCCTCTGCCTCCAACTTTAGATCTTCCCTTCAAGACTCATCACAAACAATCTCCCCATGCCTTCAATCATGTATTTCTCTAAAAATCTATGAAAATATAAAGAGCATGTGAATATTTAGGTGTAGATAGTTGAGAAAATCAAAAAAAGACATTAAAAAGAGACGAATGTCTAATGCTTAAGAAAGAGAAAAAAACTTACTAGGCAGTCACCAAGTTCCAAAACTAAAGCTGATGAAGAAAGAAAAAATTGGTCTTTTTTTTTTTTTTTTTTTTTTTTTTTTTTTTCGGGATTGTGAGGACAGAGGACTGGAGTTTTGGGGGCTGGTAGGCAGTGGTACCAGTGCAAGTGGAAGTACATCAAAGAAGACAAAACAAAAGAATAATAAGTAAAGGAAATAAGGGATTCCTAGGTCAGTGGGTGGGTTTTTTGAGATGGAGAGAAAGTGTAATTTTGTTGTTAGTGTTAGGACTTGAGTATTTAAATGAAGTGGGCCAGTTTTTTGTTTTATTTGGAGTACATAAGGCCTAAAACTAAAGCTGGGGCTGGGAGAATAGTTGAGAAATGGGTATAGGGGGGCCGGGTATCCAATTTTGGGGGGGCCCAAATTTTTTTCTACCTACTCTAATGGATTTTTTTTTTTTTTTTTTTTTTTTTTGCAGGGCCCGTGACCCCCCCAAGCCACTATGTGGCTTTGCCCTTGACGGTGAGGCTGTTTTCAAGTTAAGAGTTTTGAATTATCAGTGGCAGTTTTGTAAATTTTCAACAAACATGGGTCTCACAGCAGTGTCTTATCCCATCACTACAGGCTTTTGTGAGCAATAGATATTTTTCCTCATTACTTTCACAACCAACAAACCATACCCTTCTTCATTACTTTCCCTTTTCCCTTCTCCCAAACCCACAGCACAAGTACAACCTGGTCCAATAGCATTCTTGTAATCCATTCAAAAATCTTTTGCTCCAGTTTCGTCGATCAGAGGAGTTGTGGAGAGAATGGAGAGAGAAGCTGATGAGATTTTATGGGAAGGGCATGAAGAGGAGAGAGGTATTACACGTGGGTAGTCTGTTGCTGTTGTAGTGCTTTTGCAGTGCAATCAATGCTATGTGGGACCCAGTGAGTGATAGAAATGTGGGTTTTTGAGTTTGAGATAGCTATGAAAATCTTTAGCCAAATAACCGTGAGAGTGAGTTATGGGTTTTATTGAGTTAGAGTTGTGAGATATTGAGATATGAGTTTGAGTGAGGAGATTTGAGACATGAGTGATGGGATATGAGTGAGTGACAAACCAAACAAGGCCTCAATCTCCGATTCATTGAATTTATTATTTACATACAAGAGCTAGGCATAACTGCTCATTTTTGTTACTATTTTTCATAACATATATATTATTAACTGCCCTAACAATCATAACTAACTTAACAGCTTCCATAACAGAAACGCAAGTGCTACAATTTGTTTTAGCTATTCTTTGTACAACGATAGGTCGTTTACTAAGGACTTTAACACAGATAGTGTCAGAGCCAGATTTTACTTTAGAAGACAAGATTAAAATAAAAGTAAGACAAAAATAATTCCAAAAATATTAATATAAATAAAAAATAATTAACGAAATTAAGCAAGACTTGGTCAACATAGAAAATATACTGTAACGTAAGCTATAATTTTTTTTTTTTGTATTTCCTGTTAGATTTAATATAATTATTTTTGTTGAATTGTACAATTTTTGTATTTTTAAATCATTTTTAAAATATCAATGGCGATTCCTTCTATTGTAGTTGTAGGGGGTGTTCAGTCCAACAATAAATCGCCTACAATCGCACATTCCTGAGCATGTACAGCTACTCATTTCTTTATTAACAAAAGGAAGACCATTTGGAAAAAGGAAGCTCTCTCTCTCTCTCTCTCTCTCTCTCTCTCTGTTCATCCAGTCTCTCTTTGCTCATCCGGCTCCCTTTGTTCGTACAACTCTCTTTCACAATTTGAACTTATTCTTTCATGTTGTTCACTAACTTAGCCATCAAAGCCTCCACAATCAACCCTAAGGTTGGTCATGGAGAGATGAGTTTCTCTTTGGTATTTCAAGTTCATAGGTCCACGGTCACAACTCAATCCAAGGAGGAACTAAGCGTCATCCAATGCGATGCCAATCCTTATTTGTGCAGGACTTAGATGGTGTCTAACTTCATCCGAGCTTTCCTTCAATTAATAAATTTATTATAGGAAGATCAATCCCAATTTGGACCCACTACAATAGATCTTTTTTTAAATAAATATTAAAAAAACAACAATATATAAAATTTGGCACATTTAGTTGAGATGTTTTGATAGTATTTCACTTTATAACTATAAGGCTACGTAGTCAACGGGGGCTTGGCTGAGTGGGTAAAGCTCGGGCGCTTCGTGCACCATACCTAGGTTCGAGTCCTGCTACCTGCAGAAGTCCGTTGGTAGGCATCCTTAGTGGGGTAACTCCCCACACACGTGAAGCCATGAACCACTGCCACGTGGTGTCCTGCCCAGGGGAGTAATATAACCATAAAGGCCCCCATTTTTTTTACCAAAAAAAAAAAAAAAAACTATAAGGCTACGTATATAGTACAAATAATAATTTTTTTTTCCTTGACTATTGTAGGAGAGTTCAAAATATTATCAATAAAAAAAAAAAAAGAATTAGATATGATGTTATTATTTTGCACACAAACATACATACATATATACATTAAATAGCATTTAAATAAAAGGTGGGAAGAGGGTTAGGACGAGGTCTCCCCACAAAACCCTGAACTCCTAGCTCAACCCTTGAACATACTATAGTGCGACTTCTAGCTTAGAGCATTAGCATCCGAGAATGCCAAAAAAAAAAAAAAAAAAAAAAAAAAACCTATTTTGTATCTTCAAATCCTACTTTATCTTTATCAAAAAAAAAAAAATCGTACTTTGTCTATTTTACCAATTCATTTTACAACTCACCCTACATCCTAGTTTTTATTTTTACATATAACTCAATTAAATTAATATATACTACCTAATAAAATAATAAAAAATATTATTCTCTTTCTTTTTTCCCCACTCACTTTTTCTCTTCACACACAACCACACATTAAAATAATATAATTTTTTTTACAACCTATCAATAGGAGCATCAGCACTGGGGAATGCTAATGCCAAATGTAAGAAGAATTTAGTATTTCAAGCCCCAAAGTGCTATGCATCAGAAAGTGCTAAACCCAAGTATTGCAAATTTTTTTGCAATACTCAAGTAGAATTGCGCTGTAGCAGTATTGTAAACCAAAATAATTATATTTTATTCCCTCTTTTCACTTCTCTGACTTTTCTCTTTCAACTTAACTCTCTCATAGAGCTCTCCTCTCTCTTTCTCACCGGTACCATTTTCTTTGATTCTTTCTCTCATTCAATCCTTCCTTCTCTCTCATCCCTCTCTGTATGGATCGGTGCCCATCTCTAGATCATACGGCGTGGTGCTGCGGCGTGGGCGTGAGCGTGGGTAGGTGGTGCCACGACGTGTGTGTGGGTAGGTGGTGCCGCGACGTGGCAGATGGTTGCGGCGGCATGGGTCTCTTCCCTCTTTGTCTTTCTTTGATCTCTCTTCCCTTTCTTTTTTTTTCTCTCTCTTCACTTGAATCAAGCTTCCGTGGGTCTCATGGTTTGGTGGAGATCATGGTTTGATGTGGCAGATCGGGGCGGTGCCATGGTTGATGATGGATCGGGGTGGTGCTGTGGGTCTGATGGGTGTGGTGGCTGTTGCTGGCTCCGATTGGTTTGATGGTGGGTGTGTGTGTGGCTCAGTTGATGGTTTGATGGTTTGTGTTTGTGTGTGTGTAGCTCTGTTGATGGTTTGGTGGTTTATGTTTGTGTGTGTGTGTGTGTGGTGATGGGCTTGGATAGGTGGATTGGTGTATCATGGTCTATGTGTGTGCCTCTCTGTGTTGAAACCGGTGCTAGAGGTTGAGGGAGAAAGAGAGGAAAAGGAATAGAAAAAGAGAAATAGTAATATATATATATATATATATATATAAATAAAATGGAAAAAAATAGAATTTTGGGATGTTAGGTGTGTTGTAAAATAGTATGATATAATTGATAAAGTAGCTTTTTAAGATGATAAAATAGAATAGAGTAGCATTTTCTGATGCTGATGCACTAAGGTTGCATATACTCTTTAAGAATTTGAGTTTCTTTCTTTCTCTCTCTCTTGTATTTTTCCATTTTTTTTTTTTCAAAAACCCAACTCAACTCTTTTTATCGCTCTCATTCAAAAACAGGAGCAAAATTGGAATTTAACCATGATTTCCCAACTATATAGTTAGTAGGCATGGTTTCAAAAGAATATAACTTACTAACATCTCGAGTCTAAGAAACTCGATTTTGGGCCTGTAAACTGAGTCTCAGAGACTTGGTTTTCATGTTTGGATCAGATTTGATGTGGTGTATTTGCCACTTGGCATCCACCTGGAAATCGAGTCTTAGAGGCTCGATTTCCACTTGTGTGTGACATGGCAATTTGTATGTGACGTGGATGATCCACGTGGAAGCCATCTGGAAACCGAGTCTTTAAGACTCGATTTCTAATAGGGCTTTTTCAAAATTTTAAAGCACTCTTGTCTTTAACTAACGCCTCTCCATTCTCACTCACCCTCTCACTCTCGCACAGAACAAAGCACTCTCACTCACCATCTACTCTCTTAGACTCACCGACCTCGAACCACTCTCACTCTCTCAGCGACACTGACGTCGACCCCGACCCACTCTCACTCTTTCAGCCTCACCGACGCCGACCCTCGCTCACCCTCTCAATCTCTCAGCCTCACCATCCCCGACCCATTCTCACTCACCCTCTTAGTCTCTCAGCCTCACCGACCCCGACCTACTCTCACTCACCTTCTCACTTTCTCACTCACCGACCCACTCTCACTCCTTTGTCAGTCTCCCTCTCCACCCTCACACAGACACCCTGTCACCGTCTCTACTCTCTCACTCACTGTCTTTACTCTCATTCATCGTCTCTACTCTCACTCAGTCTCCAATCTCAGTTTCCATTATTTCACATACATCAGCTTCGCCAAAAGAACAGAGATTGTATCAAACGGTCATCACAGAGCTTTGAGGTCCTTTAATCTACGTGGTCTCTGAAAACAAAAAAAAAAAAAGGTGAGTCCCTTTATGCAAAATGCAAAGTGTGTTTCACCGTTTGGTTGCTGAAAAACAGTGGGAAAAATCAAAGAATCTTTGGTGAAAGTTCGTTTTTTTCTATTTTGGTTTCTGTTTTGAATTTCTAATAGAACTGTTAAAAAAGATCGAAGCTTTATTGTTTTATTGTTTTTTGAGATTGGATTATGTTTTTGGGTTTCTGGGTTTGTTTATATTTGCCGTGGAATCGGATTATGTTTTTGGGTTTGTTTATATTTGCTGAGGATTTAATTTTAGTGCTTTGTTAATCAAAATTTAGTTTGATCTAAATCTAAGTTTGATTTGGTAAGTTATGGTAAATTGTTACTAAGAATGGAGAAATTGGAGAGAGAGAGAGATATATATATATATATATATATATATATTTATATACTTGTTGGGATACTGAAGTACATGTGTTTCTTTTAGGTATTAAACCATTGAATGAAGCCATAATAAATTTGCTCAAGTATTAAAACACATATCAATGGATAGTGACATCAAATGAAAATCTAATATAATAATCCAAAACCAAGCTTTAAGTCTCTAATTTCTTAGTATTTCATTACTCTTACAGATTCAAGTTAATGTAAATCAGTCTGCTTGTGAACTTAATTTAACTTACTTAAAAGTCTCCAATTGGCATAAAACTTAATATGAACAACCATACATATGATTAGTTCATACTCTATAAATTTCAGTTCAGTCTCATTTCTCAATGATTAATTAAAATTTGTACAAGCCACTAAACTCAATTTCGTCAAAGATAGATTAAGAGTCAGAATGAAAAACTCATAAAACATTGAATACTAGTCCAATTTCTTTGATACTTGATTCATACTCAACAAATGGATATAATATCTCATACAATTCAAACTAGGTCTTAAAATTTAGTCTATAGAAATTAACATAATTTTTCATCACAAGTTGTACATAATCTATATAGGAAACAACAGTGCATATTAGTCTTTATACTCATCCATATCATCAATATTTTCACCATTATTCGCAGCACGATCTTCGTCTTCCTCCCCTAAATGTGTCTCTTGAGGTTGGAGTGTTTCACCAGTATTAGCAGCATAATCTTGAGATGGGAGCATATAACTTCCCATTGTATAGCCTCCCATTGTAGCGCATCCACCATCTAGGGCTGTAAATTGTAAAAATGTAGTTGTTTGTTGCACTTCCTCAGTATCAACTTCTGCAAGCAGCTCCGAACTTATGTACAACTCAGCAACATTTACTTGGGGCATTTTATGGATCCTATTAAATATGATCTTTACATGTTTGTCTTCTTTGATCGCCATATATCCGTAATTTATCCGTTCATGAAAGACTTCTTATGGGTAACGATAAATAATCTTTATGTCATAACAAGCAGGGTTCAAATTCAATCATTCCATTATTTTCTTCTTTAAATCATTTAACGTCTTAGTTTTACGGCGTATCATCATGTTGTAGCATTCGATACCCGGCCCTCTAAATGGGAATCTGTCAATCTCTCCAGGATTGACAAGGGGTCTACCGTAGTATACATTTATATCAATATTCTTCAGAGATTGTGAACCTATTTGAGTCAAGTGTAATAATATGTTAGTAACATATTTTTATCTCTTTCATTTAACATTAATTGCAAAACCTTTTCTATCTACTCAAAGTTCAAAAATTACAACTTGTCACCCCACATTTGCATATACTCATCTCACATTACATACAAACACACAATCATTATCATTTCATACTAAAAAAAAAAAAAAAATCTAAAGACAAAACTCACCCCCATTGCAAAATTTCAAATAAGCTCTAACAAAAATATAAATAAAAATATCAAACCAAACAACAATACAATCATTAAAAACCTAACAATACAAATATACCAAGAATATATCTTAAATATATCAATATGTTAGGTTCTAAATGTTTAGAATAATTGGCAAATTGTGAACACAAACTTGTCTAGATATAGATCTTAAAGTCTATAGGTTTTATTAGACAATGCTTAAGGTGATTCAAGTCAAGATTCAAGAACATACAAGCTGCAGGAAGAAGACTTCATATTCTGCCTGGTTCGATCGATTGAAGAACAGGCTCGATCAATCGAAAATCGTATCTGCAGAATTTTAAGTCGACCCAAACAGCAGTTTAAGCTCATTAAGGATTAGGGTTTCAGATCTACTTCTCCCACTATATAAAAGAAACCCTAAGCCACGTTTTTGAGATTGAAGAGAGAGAGAGATTATAGTGCCTTTTGTGCCTCTTTTGGTTTTAGGGTTTTGTACCCAAACTTCTCTAAAGTCTTGGTTGCTTGAGAATTGCTCTTGTTGCTCATATTGCTGTTTTGTGTAAATCTCTTGTGAGATCTAGAAGAACTTTCCTTTACACAAAACTTAGGGTTTTCAAGGAGGAGATGTTTTCTACACTTTGATGATCAACTCAGTTACTGCCATTAAAACCTAAAGAAAAACAAGCGTAGGTGCTTGTATCTGGTGGTGAATCCAAGAAATAAGGAGTCCGTAGATTCAGAGTTTGCATGTGGTCGTGTCAGTAAGTTCTATTGGTGGGTAGCAATAAGAAGTCGAGCATGGGGGCTTGTAAGTCTTATTGTATGAACTTCGATTCTTTCATATAGTGGATTCAAGTTTACCTTAAGGATAGCTAGGTTAAATCCTCCTTAGGTTTTTACCGTGTGATTTCTTGGGTCATCATATCTTTGTGTTATTTATATTTCCACTGCTATATACCTGATATGATTGTTTTGATTGTGATAATCTAGATTGCATAATTTGACTAAGTTAATCACTTGGCTAATTAACTAGGTTAATCCGATTGTTGTTTTAAGGGATCTAAATTTCTAACACAATCATTATTTCATACTCAAGAAAAAAAAATCAAAGACAAATATCAAACCAAACAACAAAAGAAATTCATGATACATACCATGATAAAAACCTAACAATACTCAATGATTTTCATACTATTAAAAAAAAAAAAAAAAAACTAAAGAAAAATATCAAACCAAACAACAAAAGAAATTCATGATACATACCCATGAGAAAAACCTAACAATAGTCAATAATTTTCATACTCAAGCAAAAAAAAAAAAAAAAAAAAAAACTAAAGAAAAATATCAAACCACACAACAAAAGAAATTCATGATACATACCATTGATAAATTTATAAACTACATCTTCTGTTATTTTATTTTATTCTCAACTAAATAAATGAGTTTTTCCTCCATCTATTTTTTTTCATCTTTTTAATATTTTTCATCCTTTAACCAAATAGAGCCTTAGGGAGAAAATTTGATATTTTTAAAAAGTCTTAATAATACTTAGTATTAGCTAGCCTAAACCTTAGGGTCGTTTGTGTGTTTTATCCTAGATTTATTGTTAGATTAAGGTTTGTGACTTGCAAGTTGCAACATTGTGGGTAATTGATTAAAGTTCGTGGCTTGCAATGTTGTGGAAGCATAAAACATCACTTTTGGCACCAATCGTTTCTTTTTCCTTCTTTTAGTGATTCTTTTTAATTATTATTTGGGAAAAAGGCATTGCTTTGACGAAAACCTCTAGTAGTTTTTTTTTTTTTTTGGGGGGGGGGGGGGGTTTAAATAGAAACCTCTAGTAGTAATTTATATGCATTGGTTTTTCATTTAACATTTTGTGACTAAATCAAGTATTGACAAACAATTCGAAAATTAACAACAACAACAAAAGACTTAGTCTTAAATAAAAAAAAAGTAATAAATAAATAAACTCTACTAAGAAATTTATTTTATTACAAACTTACTATTTGAACTCAACAGCCAAAACCTACCAATTAATAAGAGAGGAAAAAACTAAAAAAAATTATTTATTTATTTATTTATTTTTTACAATACGGATAGTTTGTTGTTCTTAACAATTATTTTTTAGAACCCAACGTTTAAGTAGTTATTTAATACTTTTTTGCAAGGGGCAGCTCTTATTTTTTGGAGGGGCCAACTATCAATTTTAAGGTCCACTGTCTAAAAAATTTGCAAAATATATATACCTTATAAAGTTCTTTTAAAAAATTTGGTTAAGTGTAGCTCCGCCCCCATAGAAAGGATATTAACAATGAGGTGAACAGTTTTGAGGACAATGTTTTATCAAGGCCAACAACAATCCAAGAAACAACATAATTTTTAACCTTAAGATTTTCAACTAGTTCCGTGATGACAAGTTGACAACAACTCCATATTCAAGCCATATCAATGTCAAGATACATGTATAACTCAAGTGAAAAGGATTCTAACTTCTTATTAAAAAAAGGGGTGGGGGGGAGAAAGGAAAAGGAGGAAATTAATTATTTTCAAATAAATTAATATCTAAGAAATATGTTTTTGGTAACAACTGTCATATAAAAATTGTGTATGTGTTTGTTACAAATTGTGCCGTTCTTTCTAGCACCCAAGTATGGATCTCTCTCTCATATTCAAATTTTGGTTTTTGGAATTTTTGTGAACTTGATTAGTATTTCTTGAAATCTTGCGCCAAGATATGGCTCATTTAGAAGTTATGAGTTCCAATAATTAAAAATATGTTTTGTGTATTGGTTTACTTAGTAAGTGTGATGGTAAAGTGCAATTGGTGGATCTGGTTCATGGATGAAGTGCATACTAGGAATAGTATGAATAATGTTGATTTCGATGTACTGTGGACACAATTGAAGTAAATAGTTGTACGACTATAGAGCAAAGAAAGAAGCATGCTTGCTAAGTTTTCTTTGTAAACTCATTTGCCAGGGGTCATACTATTCCCATTTCATTACTCATGGCAACATTTGATATTTCTACTACAGCAACATTTCTGATGGGAGATTACCAGTACATAATGGAGCTAAAAAGTTTTTATGGCAAAACCAAAATGAAGCAATTACATCACCAAATACAATCAACGATTATAATTTCATATTCAAGCAAAAAAAAAAAAAAAAAAAAAAAAAATTAAAGACAAATATCAAAACCAAACAACAAACAACCAACTAGAGAGTGAGACCTTTACCTGACATGAGGATATGCAATGCGAGTGCTGGAATTGTATGAGAGTGAGAGGGGGAGTGAGAGAGGGAAGAC
This sequence comes from Quercus gilva, assembly GCA_023621385.1. Classification (NCBI taxonomy): domain Eukaryota; kingdom Viridiplantae; phylum Streptophyta; class Magnoliopsida; order Fagales; family Fagaceae; genus Quercus; species Quercus gilva. The sequence goes on along the minus strand of CM042476.1, from coordinate 78,703,693 downwards.
TTGATTAAAGGTGAGTTTAGTTCAGCTTTTTGTAAAAGTGCATAATGAAAAAGTTGAGTTTTTAAAAAGTGCATAATAAAAAAGTGCATTTTCAAAAAACTGAGTGTTTGGTAAAAGCTATTAAAAAGTGTTTTTTGAAAAAGCTGAGTGTTTTGGTTAACACTTATAAAAGTGGCAATTTGAGGGATAAATTTCCAAAAAGGACAATGTATATATAAGGGTAGACATGGCAAAACGGGTCAGAATTTTCTGACCCAACCCGTTTGACCCACAACCCGTTTGACCCATTTAAAAATGACCCGTTTTGACCCGTGATCTGTTTTGACTCGACCCGAACCCTACCCGACCAGCCTGTTTTGCCACGTCTACCAACGTTGAGTAGATTGAGATTGATGTGTAATTCTTATAAGATATTTACTTATTTTTCTTCACTTAATATGTTATGTACTCCATTATCGTTTGTCATTCTTTACTTGCCACCTTTATTTTCTCTTCCTACTTTAAACAGATCAAAGATTATACCAAGATTAACTTCTAGAAAGCTGGAACAAGAGTTGCACCAAATTTAGGTATCAAGTGTTTAGTGGTAATTGGTAGGTGGTAATAGTATCACCAATGAGAATCTAATCACAGTTAAAGAACTTAGAAACAATTGACAAATTGCATCTATTTCAAAAAAAAAAAAACTTGTTTGAAAAATACGGGTCAACTCGACCCGTCCCATGACTCAACTTGACCTGTGACCCGTTTAAAAATGACCCGTTTTGACCCGCGGTCCGATTGACCCGACCCGACCCGACCAGACCATTTTGCCATGTAAGGGAGTTTATTTCATATATATATATATATATATATATATATATTTTTTTTTTTTTCTTTTTTTGGATGTGAGTTTATTTCATACTTAAATCAACTACTTCATATACTTAAATCAATTTTTCTCTTTCTAAAAAAATTATTTTTTTCTCATCAATATTAGCTAATAATAACCTACCACTTAAGATTTATTATGAAAGTATTGTGAAATTATTGTGATAATTGATACTAATTTTAATTTGAACGTACTATTACAATTATTTTTTTCTCTTTCTAAAAAAATTATTTTTTTCTCACAAATATTAGCTAATAATAACCGACCCCTTAAGATTTATTGTAAAAGTATTGTGAAAATATTGTGATAAAAATTGATACTGATTTTAATTTTAACGTACTATTAAAATTATTTTTTTCTCTTTCTAAAAAAATTATTTTTTTCTCACCAATATTAGCTAATATACCCCTTAAAAATTATTGTGAAAAAATTGTGATAACATTTCCTTCTTTCTTTCTTTTTTCCTTTTTTTTTTCCCTCTTTTTTTCTCCTCCACACATGTACCCTTTTTTTTTTCCCTACCACTTCCTCCAGAACATTCCACTTTTCATTTTGTGTTCATTCTTTCCCCTTTTTCTCTTTCACTTCCTCTAGAACTTTCCACCGCTGAGCTCTTTTTTTTTTTTTTTTTTTGAGAATTCAAAAGCCGAAAGGAAGAGAGAAACTGATGATGATGATGATGATGAAGAAGATGAAGATGATTGAAACATTGGGTTTGTATTTGATTTTGATTTTGGGTTTGGGTTATGGGTTTTCAGTTAATGGTTTAATTTTGAGTTGATTTTCTGTGAATTTTGGGTTTAATTTTGGGTTTAATTTTGAATTGATTTTGTTTTGGGTTGATTTTGAGTTGGGTTTGGGATGGGTTTTCCAATGGAGGAGACGGAAGTGACGGACTTGGCGAAGGAAACGACGAATTTGGCAAGCCCTGCGGCAAAAGATATAGACTTTTTGGGTCCTGTGGTGGTTGAGGAGACTGAGTCGGCAAAGCCAACGGTGGCAGAAGAGACGGACTTGGCAGAGCCAGAGGTGGTTGAGGAGACGGATTTGAAGGAGACATCGGTGGCTGAGGAGACGGATTTGGCTAAGCCAGTGGCGGCAGCAGATGATTCAAGTTTGGAGCTTGCCCTTTATTGAAGGGCAATTTGGTAATTGCCAACTCACCCAACGGATATATATAAAACGCCCACGAACTTTTAATAAAATGGACCGAAGTAGCTGGATGTATCAAACGCGCGTTTCTTCACAAATATAAAACGCAACTTTTTTCAAAAAGTTACGTTTTATACTAACCAAACACTATTTTTGGGCTGACTTTTTTGAAAATGCAACTTTTCGGCTTCAAAAGTTGAAACAAATGGATACTAAGTGTTGGAACTGTATGAGAGAGAGGGAGTGAACATGTGAAAGTGAGAAACGTTTCAGTCAAGTTGCTGAGTGACCCGAGAGATCCAGTAAAAGCTCAACAAGATCTATAGGGACCCAGACATGATCAGCCACGTGTCTTACATTTTGACCACAATTTAAAAATCGAGTTTCTGAGACTCGGTTTCACTTTTAGCAAACTGAGTCTCTAAGGCTTGATTTCTATGTGGCATCTACGTGAAATATTAGACCACAGAAATCGACCTTCTGAGGCTTGATATGACAATCGAGTCTATAAGACTCAATTTCCACGTGGAATAGGTTTCACGTCTGGGTACCTCAAAACATGAAAACTAAGCCTCTGAGGCTTGGTTTATAAACCCAAAATCGAGCATTTTAGGCTCGAGACGTTACTAAGTTATATAGTTTGAAAAAAAGTGGCCTACTAACTATATTGTTTGAAAAAGGGAAATTAGTATCCCATTTCGCCCAAAAACAGTCATAAGTACATTTTTAAGTTTTAACAACAACGGAGGAGGATGGTAATCAATGGCATGACCCACTTCTTCTCACCGACGTTTCTTGGCAAAACCAAAGCTCCAGTTCTCACTCTCACTCTCACTCTCACTCACCCTCTCGCTCTCACTGTAAGTTCATTCAATTTCACTTTTCTCTCTCCTCACAAATCTTTTCATTTACATTCTCTCACTTCTTAATCTCCCTCTCTTTCATTTCTTTACAGACAATTCGCCTCCTTTGCCCAGCTATCATATGCAAACTTCTACTATGGCTGATCAAGATTCATATGAGGATAATGTGGCTAAGATCTTTGTACTTATTTGACTCATTTTTCTTTGCTTTCTCTGCAAAACCATGCTTTAGAATTGTTAGTAAGATCCCTTTTCAATGCTGTTTTATTTGTATTACCATTCTTACCCTTTACCTCCTTTTGTACAGTAGCGACATTGTCCCCTTTCCTCCACACACTCTTCAAAGTTTTAGAATTCTGAGTTGCTGCCGCCGTCGAAGTACTATTTTTGTTAGATGGTATAGATTTATTTACAACCCTACTCTCACTCCTACTCCCCGGCTTACTCACCCTCGAAGTTTCTAACTTCTCTGCCTTCTCCAATACCTCTCCAAGCGATTCGATCATCTTATTCCTCTCCTCAACACCCCCCCCCCCCCCCCCCAACTTTCCATCACCATCACCAGAATCCCCATTGATTCTTGATGGTTTCCAAGTAGACCCCGACGACATCAAAACCGGCTTAGGAGTCGGCTTACGTAGAAAACCAACATCACTATCATCACTTTTACCTCCTCTATAGGTGTTACTTTGTTCAGAAACCAAGTCAGTTGCTGTTGTGGCAGAATATTTACACACAGACAATGACCCACAATGCCACCTCTTCTTCTTAACCCAGTTCCCCTTTGACAAACAACCTCTCCTCACCAATGAGTAGTGTGACCTTTCAGAAGCCAAACTTCCAAAACTGGCCATAGAAGCCAGAGAAACCATTGTTCCTTGCATACTTCCTACTATTATTAGCATGGGGGTCTATAAAAAATAATCCCCAACAACAACCTGAATTCGATTCTTTCTAATTCCTTATATCATATCCTCCACCCTCTACAAATCCCAGGTGGTCAATTAGCTGAAAAGTTGGTATTTTCAGTTCAGAAACAAATAGAACAAACAAAATTCAAGCTACCCAGAAATGAAATTGCCCCAAACAAACTATATATTTAAATATAAATGATGACACATTAAAACCCAATAATTTAAAAAAGAAAAAAAAAAAACAGTATTAGTATCTTACCTCTCCCAGAAAGTTGTGATTTTTTTTGGTGAGAGTGGATGCAAGACCGTTCTGGGAATCCTATGGTTTTAGATACAATGTTGTCTGTGTGAAGAAAGGCAAGTGAGGAATGAAATTTGGGTACATGTGGATATGGAGAGTTAAGGGGATAATATTATGGTGTGGGAAAGAAGAAGCTAAATTTGGTTGAGAGGGAATATATGTGAAAATCTGTGTGGCTGCTTCTCTGCCTATCAATGTGTAATGTCATACGATGATAAGGCTGTGCCTTGTTTTGTTTCTATGGTCCATGCCTTTGAGGTTTTTTTTTTTTTTTTTTACTTGTAATATAAGGGTTATTGACGTAACCAGTTTTCCACCATTAAATCACGGTAATTGATTACAGCCATTGATCTAAGGGACCTAGCAACAGTCCACCTCAACAGTCAAACTCGTGTATTTTTTTTCTCTCTCTAATTTATTTATTAAAAAAAAAATTGACCTTTTTGTTGTTGTTGTTTGAGTAGGCCGTGGAACATGGATGTTTGTTTTGCAGTCTTATGTTATCTCTTCGGTGCCTGCCGCTGAATTGGGACGGGAATTGGAATTGGGGTAAGTGATCTACTTTCCGATTCGAAGTAAGAAGTTCATAATAAATGTGAGAAAATATAACATTATATCACAATACTCAATAATTGCTTGCGAAAACAGAGAACTAGCTAAATGTTTATACTTTAAAGTTCTGTTTGGAATTTACTTATTTTGTTGAAACTGAAAATATTTTATTGAAAGTACTGTAGATAAAGATAAAAGTTAGCTAAAATAATATATTGAAACTCATGAATAGTGGGAAATTATTGTGTACTCCCGGAGTACCATAAATGCATACTCCCTCCTCTCACATGAATGGTGGGCCCCACTAATTAAATTCATGGTGGGACCCACCATTTATGTGAGAGGAGGGAGTATGCATTTATGGTACTCCGGGAGTACCTAATAATTTTCCATGAATAGTACCAAAAAGTACAGTGGGATCCATGGGAAAATTATTGTGTACTCCCGGAGTACCATAAATGCGTACTCCCTCCTCTCACATGAATGGTGGGTCTCACTGATTAAATTTATGGTGGGACCCACCATTCATGTGAGAGGAGGGAGTACGTATTTATGGTACTCCGGGAGTACCTAATAATTTTCCGGATCCATGAATGGTAACAAAAATAAGCTAAATAGTAAAATAAGCTAGCATTTTAATTTAAAGCTAACTGAAAACTGAAAACACTATAGTAAAATAATTTTTAAACGTATAAATAGTACCGTCAGACTCAATTTAAAAATTTTTTTTTACTGAATAAAGTATTTATGGGTCTCATAAATAATACACGAGATTCACTAAAAAATGCACGACGAAACTGAAAATACTTTTTTACTCTATCCAAACGTTCACAAAAGTAAACTTGTGTTGGTTTGGTGTGGTTGAATATTTTTATAGTATTTTAATTTTTTGTGTCGGAACCTGATGATATATGCTTTTATCATTAGTACAAACCACCCAAAAAAAAAATGAAAGTAAGGATGGTGGGTTGGATGTGTTTAGGCCCAAAAAGGTTGTTGGGTAGTTGTGGCCCAACGGTACTCAAATAGATTTGGGCCAGCCAAGCCAAGTATTGAAGAATCAGCTGCAACGTGCCAGAGCCTTGTAGCTGAATTGGCATATCTCTATGTACAAATACAAAGTGCTTGGGGGGTCTAGAGGAAAAACGTTCAAGCTGCGGGATTAGCAGTATATTGTAATTATTTCTATAAAAAAAAAAAAAAAAAAAAAAAGCTCCAACGTTTATGTCGGCTTTGAGTGCCAAGGAACAACGTTGGCAGTGTAACAGCCATACAGTTTTGCATAAGTTCATGGTGAGTGAGAGTGCTAAACTACTAGTTTGGAGTAGTTAATAACAGCTTCCAGGATCTGTACACGTAGGTGCATATAGATATACAGTATAGATCTCTCATCTCTGTCTCTATCTATTTGGTATATTTCATGCATGAAGGAATGAAGCTTTTGGTTGTGAACCAGCGCGCTTTCACAGTAATGGCATCTCCGCTGAGGCTGCGATCAATAGCCCGCAAGGCTTGTTTGCGTTGTTATTCTTCTTCTGCTTTGAAATGGGAAGGTGGGGTTTCCATGGTGCAAGGAGCTTCCAGAGGAATTGGCCTTGAATTTGTGAGCTTTCTTTACTTCCTCTTTCCTATTCTTCTTTATTGGAGTTCAACATTTCTCTATAAAAATTCACTTAGAATTTTAACATCTCAAGAAAAATGTTAAATTTTGATGGCATTCTGCTAATGTTGCATCCTGCCAATGCTAATCAAAGCAAAGGAGGAAAATTAAAGCTTCTTCCTAATTTAGAGTTAATTTCAGTCAACATCTATTAAGTGTGTGCATGTTTTGTGATACTGATGTCCAACTCCAATTACCAAAATTAAAGTCAAGGGTTAAGTTCAAGATATAAAAAAGTGGAAATAACCAACTATTAAATTTTTTTTTAATTTTTTTAATTTTATAATTCGATAGTTACAATAGGGGAGAGGGGATAAATTAATAATTGTCCCAAAAGTTTAAGCTATTAGGAAATATGAGTTTAATCACTTAATCAATGTTCTAAAACCTTTTTAAAAAACATAGTCTTAGGACTTTGAGTTAGGACCCCTAATTGCATTAGCATTGCAAGCTGCAGCAAACTCAATACCAAGGGCCCTGCAAAGTGCCATTTATCTCACCAAAGAGAAGTATTATCCCCATTTCCAATCTGGTGCTTAAGAAAAGGCCTATTTGTATCCTTTTAAGTTTAAACCCCAGAACTTTCTTTCAGCACTAAGAGCATTGAAAAGGTTGAGGAGACAATCCTAAAGCTAATTGCATCTCAAAACGTAGGTTTTTAACCCAAGCAACCCATGGATATCCAGATAGAGCGAATAAGGAGAATATTATATTTCTCATTACTAAGGCTCTTTTCCAATCACCATTTTTTCTAAAACCTAAGCCATCCTCCATATTTTGATAATTAAAAAATAAAAAAATAAAAAAAATAAAATAAAATTCCAACTAAGCTTAAGCCCCAAAAGCTTTATCTGAAGCTCCCTGCCACAAGAAAGCACAGAAGTTTTCATCAATAGCCTTACGACCTTTGGGGGAAGAATGAACTTCTTGAGTAATGTTGTGTTTAATATTTTGTTATTAGAATTTTTATGCATTGCTGTATTGATTTAAATATTTTTGAAAGTTATAATTTTAAGGAGGCTTTACTTGTCATCAAGTAGTGGAAATTTTCCACAATCACCTGTCAAGATGTGGATAAAATTGTCTTGTTCACAAACTTCCTTCTTGTACTTTTTTGGCCTACTCTAATGTGGTTGGTCAATCCACAGTCATTGTCTTTGCTACTCTGGTACAAACCTTGAAGCATCTTGGTTTTCTGGTTTAGTGTGCTTTGGTTGGTTTTCTGGTTCTGCCAATAAGTCTGCTGCAAAATTGCTGGTCATGATTAGACAAGAGTTTTAGATGCCTTTTGGAGGCCACCATTAAGGGTGTATTGGTATAACGGTTGCTAAGTGATTCTATAATTTTTTAGATGAATAAAAAATATTCCACTGTATAATTTTTATGGCTACCTCATGACTATGAGTTTATGAAGTAGTAGGTACTAAAATTTACTTTTCAAGTTGTTTTTACGAAGGGAGATAAGTTGTTTAAGGGTGCCAAAGTTGAACGTCTTCAGTTACTGATTATTATTCTCATGGCTCTTCCATGATCTTATGAGCTTGTACTTTTAGCATTTCTAATTTCTACTGTGTTGCATCCTCGCTCTCTTTTGTGTCAGATACTGCTTCATTTTGAGTGTGCAGAGTCTGAAATTTATGGAGCATCAGAACCATTGTCAATATTCATTAAATTAGATTTCTAGGTATTTGAGTTGCATTGTTTCTACCATAATCTGTAGATGCTTGTGAGTTGTGACAAGTTTTTTTGTGCTTGTGCTCTGGTCCAGTACTTCTATTCCTCAATTAAGTGAATTCATCTGGTGCAACAAGGTCACAGAAATCTCATTTTGTTTTTAGAGTTTGAGGTTGACTCTAATGGACCATTAAGAGATAGGAATTGAATCAATGAAGCATTAATTCAAGTAAATCCTTGTAATAATGTGACTTTTTTTCTGCCTCATATAGGTTAAGCAGCTGCTGGAGAAGAATGAGAAAGGGCATGTTGTTGCCACTTGCCGTAATCCTGATGCAGCATTAGGGCTTCTACATCTGAAAAATAGATTTGCTGAAAGACTTAGCATTCTACCATTGGATCTGACCATTGAAAGCACCATAGAGGTTATATGACCACTTACTCAATGGGAAAACTTTTCATTTTGACCTTTCCAAGATGATTTGTGTACTTTTTCAGTTTGGTACCTTTCAACTATCTAAATCTATTAACCTTGATTCAGTAGACTGTTGCAATCAAGAATTTTTCTTCTATTACAATCATTATTTGAGTTCAATGATATTGGTTTTGCACTTTTGAGATTACTTGGAAAATTCTTAGGCCTTTGGTAGAAACGCAAAGTAAGTATAGAAAATTTGGAGGTCTATTGATATGGGTGTTGAAAGGTTGTTTAGTTTTGTTTTGTCAAAAAAGATAAGATTAAAATAATAATAATAATAAAAAATAAAAATAAAAAAAAAAGGAAGAAAGAGAGGAGAGAAAGGTTGTTGTAAGATTTGCAACTTTTGCTTCCTTTTTTTTGGGTCTTGTCAATGATATGGTACGCTAATAGTTAAGGTTATAGAATTCCCACTTATCAGCAACAAATTTAGCATTTGATATTTACCCTGATATTATGTCACATTTCAGGCATCTGCAAAGTCTATTAGAGAAAGATATGGTTCTTTGAACCTTCTTATTAATGCATCTGGAATTCTTTCAATACCTGACGTGTTGCAACCAGGTACAGCTTGTGTCATTGTTTGAAGCATGATTTCCAGACTAGTAGTGGCTTTTGACATCTGCAATTAAAATTCTAATTGTGAACTGAAACTAAGATATTTTGTTACGTTATTTTACTTTTTCTATTAAAGCCCAGCAGTCAGTCATATTCTTCTATTTGCAGTACAGAAACAACATTGACCAAAGTAGAGAAATCATCTTTGCTTCTTGCATATGAGGTTAATGCTGTTGGTCCGATTATGGTGATCAAGGTATGCTCATTAAAAATTTTCATTTTATTACTGTGTTTGATGATGAACAAAAAGGTTTTAGTAGACCAATGCCTGCATCCTATTAGGTGTATTTGTTTTATTAAGTTGGAACAAAATCTCTAAAGAATATTTTTTGAGTGATATTCAATGAGATGAAAATGTAGTCCATCATTTGCTTGTTTCTGTTCTTAATGGGCAAATACAACTCATGAACTAGTACAGGATCAAATTGTTGACCTTGCCCTCCACCCACCAAATGTTCCAAAGACCATTGGAAGGATGATTTTGTTTCTGTTATATATTCTTAAACAAAAGTGTGGAAGAAGACTTCTTCACATTGTGGGATTGGAAAGACATCTAGATCTAGCATGAAGAGATGCATATAAATCAGCTAATCTCATGTTAATTGTCACTATTGCTCTCCACAGATATTATCTGGATGCAGAAGCTGCTTCCTAATTAACTTCTTTCCCCAATAAACAGTGTAATTGTTTTTGCAATAAGCATTAGAATGCTTCTATCTGAAGTTTTGATTGCAATTGGGCTTGTTTAACTACTATTTTGTTTAAATCTTCGAGGCTGTATAGCTTATAGTATAACTAAAAATTGTGGTTTGTGATTTGTGCTAGCAGCATATGTGGCCGCTCCTAAAGTTTGGCGGAGGCTCTGGGACTGAAAGGGATGTCGCGGTTGTGGCCAATTTGAGTGCCAGGGTGGGATCCATTGGAGACAATCACCTTGGGGGTTGGCACTCTTACCGATCTTCAAAGACGGCACTTAATCAGTGTATGAATTCTTCCTTAAAGCTGCAATATGAATTAATAGAAGAGATCATTTCTTGAGCACTTCTCTAAGAACATTACCTCAAGCAGTTGGTATTTTCAGATCTGAAGCATCCTTTTCAATGGTTCTAGTTGAAGCTTGAGATAAAAGCCTTATTTTTTAATGTTGTTTTCTATGGCTATTTAAAAAGTTGCACCAGCAGCGCTATTGTCATATGTTTCATCAACATATTCCCATTCTTTTATTCAGATAATTGTTTTAATACATATGCCCTATTTAAGACATGTCATTGAACATGTTGGGTATTGTTGTATTGGTAAGTTCAATTGCAAACATGTATCAATAACCACATTGTCAAAAGAAACAAAAACAAATAAATAGTGGTTCTGATGAACTATTATATTCTTTTCAACTGATGCTTGCAGTGACAAAAACTGTGTCAGTGGAGTTTGCAAGAAAAAAGGATCCTATTATATGCATTTTGTTGCACCCAGGCACAGTGGACACTGATCTTTCTAGGCTGTTTCAAAGAAATGTTCCAGAAGGCAAACTATTCACCAAAGAGTTCTCAGTTCAGAAGCTCTTAGGCATCATCAACAATGCAAAGAGCCATGACAATGGCAAGTTTTTTGCCTGGGATGGCCAGGAAATTCCTTGGTGATTGGTCATATTCATTATAAGCATGCAATATTAAATAATTATATTTGAATTTGAAATTTTTGGTCATAAATCTCAATTGTTTTTGATTGATTTATTTTATCTGCTAATAAATTAAGAGAACTATTGACTATTCAATTTCTCCCTGTGTAACTCCATTTGTTCTCTGTTTTCTACTCTGATGTAATTGCTTTCAGAAAGTAAATGGCACTGACTTTTTTTTTGTTGTTTTCAAAATGTTTTTTTGGGTAAACCTTACTAACTGATGATACCTTTCACATTGGTGGCACAAGTGAATCAGCAGATAGACTAGAAACTTTAACTTAATAGGATATTCGTACATCAGAATTTAATTCTAAGATTGGATTTTATTTTGGTTAAACTTTTTACTCGGTAAGGATTTGGCTATTCAACTTTGATTGTTGTCATTGTCCATGTTATATTGTTCCTAGCTTGGTGGACTCATTTTTCTTGTCATTGAAGATAAATCTGTTACTATAGCTGTGAAGCACCTTTACAGATTTTTGGTTTCTGTTGGGCAATTTCTGTCACTACTAAAACATTATTGAGCTAGTAATGATGGCCCTCTCTCTCCCCCATTACATGGACACGTGGTATTCATTTGATTTTTAAATGTCACGTGTCTTACATCTAAATAAAAATATGATAAAATTAGAGGATTCAATGAAAAGAGATCTTATCCCGTTGAAATATTCTCTTCATATTACCTATCAAAAAAAAAAAAAAAAAATCTCTTTATATATGAAGGGTCCATTTATGGACTCATGTTAAGTCACTTATGAAGGGTCCATTTATTCATATATAACGTGACAGAAAATTGGTTCCTTATCTATAAGAAAAAGGTCTCATTTTGCAACTCGTTCTCAAACAAAAGAAAAAAGATAACCTGAAAATTGGTTCCTTACCTATAAGAAAAAGGTCTCATTTTGCAACTTGTTCTCAAACAAAGGAAAAAAGATAACCTAAGATGACGACAACCCTCAAGGTATGGTTTTGGAACACTTTTTTAAACTCAAAAGATGTTCATTTTTCAAGCTCCCACTGAAAATTAGAAAACACAAAATCAACAATCAGGATCCTCTAGAACTTTTATATGTTATAAATGATATAAGGTTTTTACAAAAAGAACATCAAAAGAGAAACTGTGGAAGAAGAAAGCTATATTATTTACCCGTTACTCCTTTACAAACGAATACATCTACATATATAACAAAAGTCGTATGAAAGAAGTCAAACTAAAACAAGATAACAAATAGTCACCAAGTCTCTAGTTATCATGAAAATTAGAAATAAGAAGAAAATAGGGACATTAGGTGTCCCCAAAATATATATATATATATATATTAAATTTTATATTTTGTTGTGTAGCATGAGCTGGTAGTATGAGATATCATTTTACTATTTGCAAAGATCCACAATGCTTCTCACATGCTTATTGTATCTCTCTTGGGAACTTTTAAAAGAATGTCATTTTTAAGATCAATCATGTATTATTACCTCTCTCTCTCTCTCTCTCTCTCTCTCTCTCTCTATATATATATATATATATAAATTAAAAAAATCAATCATGTGTCGTTGGAGGGGGTTTGTGGCACATAGGACGTGGTGCCTCATGAAACAAAATTTAAATTTCCCTGCTTTGTGTTAGAAGCTTGGGCTAATGAACCTGGTGACCATTTTTCAAGTCCAATGTCCCTCTCCACCCACCAAATTTTCCAAAGACCATTGGAAGGATGATTTTGCTTCTGTTATATATATTCTTAAACAAAAGTGTGGAAGAAGACTTCTTCACGTTGTGGGGTTGAAAGGCAGCTAGATCTAGCTCGACAAGATGCACATAAATCAGTTTATCTCATGTTAATTGTCACTATTGCCCTTTACAAATAATATCGGGATGCATAAGCTTCCTCTTAGCTAATTGCTTTCCAATAAACAATGTAATTGTTTTTGAAATAAGCCAATCAGTGGAGTGCTTCTATCTGAAGTTTTTATTGCAATTGGGCTTTGTTTAACTACTATGTTGTTTAAGCTTTTTTGAGGCTGTATAGCTTATAGTATGACTAAAAATTGTGGTTGATTTGCACAAGCAGCATCTGTGGCTGCTCCTAAAAGTTGGCAGAGGCACTGGGACTAAAAGGGATGTTGCTGTTGTGGCCAATTTGAGTGCCAGGGTGGGATCCATTGGGGACACTAGCCTTGGGGGTTGGCACTCTTACTGATTTTCAAAGGCTGCACTTAATCAGTGTATGAATTCTTCCTTGAAGGCTTAGCATGGATTTTCTAGTTCAAATACTGCAACTAAATTTGACATAATTTTTTTAATAAAAAAGGGATGTGATCCTTGAGGTAATGCTCTTAGAGACGTGCTCAAGAAATACCGAAAATGTGCATATTAAATGAAAATGTGACTATTGAAGGGTCATAATCCTTTGTATATAAATAGTGCTTTCTATTCATTTGGTAACTTTTTCTCAAACTTCTTCTCTTTCATCTTCCTTAGAAACACAAGAAACTTGTGGGTTTTCCAAAATTACTATTTGTAGAACCTAATAAATGTGATTGTATCTTGTAGAACCCAATAAACCTTACTGATTAATGATACCCTTCACACTGAGGGAAAATTATTAGGTACTCCTGAAGTACCATAAATGCGTACTCCCTCCTCTCACATAAATGGTGAGTCCCACCATGAATTTAATTAGTGGAACCCACCATTCATGTGAGAGGAGGGAGTACGTATTTATAGTACGTATTTATAGTACTCCGGGAGTATACAATAATTTTCCCACATTGAGGGCACAAATGAATCAACTTATAAACTGGTAACTAAACTGAGCAAGATCACTTCAATTTAGACAAACCTTACACCAAATACAACAACAACAAAGCCTTAGTCCCAAAATTTGGAGGCGGCTATAGATTCTCGACAGGTTAGATTAGGTCAATCACATGAGTTTTTTTCCTCTATTTTATTCTATCTAAAATCATGTTCTCTATTACTTCCCTAATTGACATTTCTTTTTGGAAAAAATGTCTATACACCTCCTGAACTTTAGAGGAGTGGTCATGACACCCTTGAACTTTTCTTTTCACTAATTTACTCCTTAAACTTTACTCCTATGCCAAATTAATACATCAATTGGTCCACCGTTACTTTCTCAACAAAAGAAATTGGTCTGTCGTTAATACACAAACAGAAACACACATGGTGTTTAAAATACAAATATCATGCCTAAACCCATATGAAAAGAAGAGAGAGAAATTTAAAGAGAGACACAACTAAACCAGAACCACCAGTGGTCACCGCATCCCTCCTCCAACGACAAATTTCTTTATCCTGCTATTGATCTCGCCATTCACATTCAACCGCATATCTGGATCTACAATTTATACTTTATAATTTGATTTTCTTTTTGAATTGAGAAATAAAACACTTTATTTTTGTCTTCTTTAGTTCACCCAGCAAACACAGATCTTTCAAAAGAATCAAAACCACTACACACAAAAACTAAAAAACCCCATTAAAAATAAACAAACCTAAACCCAAAAGAAAAGCAAAGTAATAGTAACAAATTTATGGATCTACACAAATGCTTCTCCTATAGTAACAAATTTATTTTCAACAATTATAAAAACTAGTCGTAGACGCACGCGATGCGTGAGAATATATGATTATTTTATAATGTAGTATAATACATAATTTACTCTCTAAATTTAATTGTATATAATTTGTTCTTTCAAAATATTAAACAATTTCTAAAAAAAAATTCTCTCTCTATATTTGAAAAAATATAAATTTATCATTTTTAGTGTTTATGTTTGATATTATCCTTTTTTTTTTTACGTGGTCCATATTCTTCTAAATATTGTTATTATGAATTATATTTTTCTTAATTTCTTTTGGAACAACTAAAATTTTTAAGTTTCAAATTTATCATTTTTTTTTTCTTTTAAGGATATTATCATGATAATCGAAACTTATCACATAATTACAATTGATATTATTCAAATAATTGATAGGCACATTTAAATTTGTAGTCATGTAGATTGTGTTTTGATATAAACTCAAATTCTCACTTCCAAACTAACTAAGGATTAACTCAAATAAATATCAAACCAAAACTATAAGAGGGAGTGAGAGGACTTGTATGCAAACTCAAAAAACACAACACCAAAAACGTATCAAGAGTTGCAAGAAAGAGAGTATATCACCTTTTTTGGGGAGAGAATAACAAATTTATAGAATAAAAGATAATGAGAAAAATATTCAAATTAAAAGATATAGTTGTAAACACCAAATTATCCAAGCCATGCTATGTAATAGAATAACATTATATCTTTATATAATATATTTATAATAAAATAGGACCACATCTAACAATCCAAGAAAAAAAAAAAAAGATACCAATTTAAAAACACAACCAAATTAGAACAACTTAAAATAAAGATGCAAGATTGAATTAAAATTCCACCAAAAGAATACACACACACATACACATAGACACACATACATACATACATACATACATACATACATACATATATATAGCAAAAGAGAGAATAATCACATTTTTTACGATAGTTTGTTGCTACTCTACATTACCCTACATTGGAGATGCATGAAAGAATTATAAACCCACCAAAAAGAAAGAAAAAAACTATGAGAGAGAGAGAGAGAGAGAGAGAGAGAGAAATTGATCTTGTTGAGGAGAGAGATAGAACGATCTTACATCAAAATAGCGTTGCCTTGTGCCAACATGTGGCTTACTTCCAATCTCTGAAGAACATCAAAGCTACCTTGTGTCAATTCATCAACAAAGAACTCGTCAAAGGAGAGAGGGAGAGAATCGGTGCAGAGGAAATAGAGAGAAATTGGTTCTGTGACTCGTGAGGGAGAGAAGAAGACAAAGTGAGAGAGAGATATATGAAGTCTTCATTAATCATTTGGGCCCCACCAACTTGATGTTTTTACAAGAATGCCACTATATTCATTTTCACTGAAAATGAAAACGGCCAAAATTTGTATTCATTTTCTATATTCAAATTCATTTTTTTAACTAAAAATGAATATAGAGTATAAAAACACAACCAAACCAGTTTTTTTTTGTAGTGGGTCCCACAAAAAATTGAAAATCAATACTGAAAACACCATTTTTTTTCCTCTTAACTAAACAAGTCCTAAATTCTATGTTCCAGCTTTTAGATATATATAGAAGAGTACCATGAGCTAGGAACAATACAACATGAGCAATGATAATAGGGACGAAGCCAGACTTTGAAACTAGGGGGGGACAAGCTTAATGTAAATTTATCGAATTTCATCATGTTCATTAACATCTTAATCTCTTTCTCTCCCATTTACATGGGTATATTGCATTTATTTATTTTTAATATCACATGTCTTGCATCTATAAAAATAAGAGAAAATTAGAAGATTCAATGGGAGGAAAATTTATTCCATTAATATACCATATGGGGGACTAAGTTAAGTCATTGATGAAGGGGCCCATTTATTCGTACATAAGAACATTCACATCAAACTGTACACATCATTGGCAAAATATCTCAAAAAACTCCACTTTTTCTAGTTTTGTTTTCTATTTTTTTTTACGTACACCTACATCAGCCTCAATACTATATCAATGTTCCAATTAAATATTATTTCCTTTCTATTTCTTTATGCATTCACATCTGTAAATCTAAAAATCCACAACCAAATCCACAATAATAATAATAATAATTTATTTAGCCTTGTTGATGAACAATAGCTCAATAGAGGTATTGAGCTATTGTTTGTTTGTTAATTTTATACGATAGTTTGTTGAGCATGATGCATCATCTATTTAATGAATTTAGTTTATTTTTTGTTGGAATATTAGTTTATCTAGCCTCTTGCTAATACTTTAACCTTACAAAAAATTGGTTTCTTATCTATAAGAAAAAGGTCTTATCTTAAAACTTGTTTTCAAGAAAGGAAACAAGATAACCTAACAACCCTCAGGGTATGGTTTTGGGCCACTTTATAAAACTCAGATGTTCATTTTTAAGCTCCCACTGAAAATTAGGAAACACAAATTCGATTATTAACATCCTCTAGATTTTTTAGATGAATTTTGATATTGGATTTTTTTTTTTTAATCTTAAAAATTTGTTATTATAAGAATGATTTAAATGTTATCACATTGTCTACATTTAAAAAAAATACTACAGTAATTAATAACTGTTTGATTTTTTCCCTCTAGTATACCACATGATTCTTAGAACCAAATAGTGGAGTAGTATGATTTACCAATTAAGCTAATTGTAACCCACTAGCAAATACTATGGTTAAGCATGATATGTAATATAGAATCTAAAAGAGACAAATTATGAAACACATAGAAGACATACACAGTGCACACACAAGATAGTCTTCTACTTAAGATTTATCACACAACTTTAGCTTACACGACAAACTTAGAGAAAAACAAGATTGCCTCTTTAGGAGCTTTGTGTAGACACTACATTTTGCAACTCTCATTTAACCTTACTTGTATTGCACCATGCATCCTATTGCATAACACATTACTAGAAAGAACTGTAATTTTTGACCACATGATTTCTAAATTCATAACAATCAAAACTACAATTCATGAGCCTTAATTGGACAACCAGATTAAAAGATATATATAAAAAAATTTAATGGTAAAGTGCACTTGCGTGAATTAGGTCCCAACCATATGTGATTATGACCTCTTAATTCTAATTGGGCTAGTTTTAGTTCAATTTAAATTAAATGATGTGTCATAATGCTATTGGTTGAGGATATAGTTCATGGTAAGGTTGCATGCACCTAATTTAATCCGAGATAAAGCATTGTTGATTCTTTGCAAAATTAATAAAAATTAATTAATTAAACATATTTAAAATTAATTTTCTAAGCTTGAGGACCAAGAATTTCTGGAAAAAAAAAAGGTTGAAATTCTTATGAAAGTCGTATCAAAACCAAAACAAAAAAGACCGAACCGAAAAGGAATAGATCTAGGAGGATGATAGGCACTTAGACAAGATCCCCTAGATTTTTTTCCTTTTTTTCTCCAGCTTGCTCCCCTTTCAATTTGACTTTGCCCACTGTATTTTTCACTCATAAAAAACTAGTTTTCTTGAGTCCCACATTACCTAGAGACTTATCTCTGGCCCCAATGTAGATATCTCATTTTATACTCCTTACAACTCGATCCCCTGTTCCCTAATGATAGCATCATTCGGAGGCTCAAGTTTGGCTTAGGGATCAATCTGGTAAATCTTTATCTTGAAGGATGTTTTGGTAAAAGAAAAGTCTATAGGAACCCTAAGTATACGCATATTGTAAGCATGCATATGCATACTTGAAGCATGCACACGCAAGTAGGGTTTTAGAATACTTGTATGGAAAGTTTTTGATGTAAAATCATGTAAAGTGAATCTCACATCAGCTAGGAGCCACTCTACTCCCCTCTATGATCACTATGAAAGGCCTCAAATGCTCTTTTCCTAAAACACTCTAAATTCACCGGAAAATAATGAATTAAAGAGAGTTTTTATTCTAAAACATCCTTAAGTTAGAATTTACTTGGTTGGGACTTATTTTGGTCTTGACATTCAAGTTTTAAACTTACTAACCTTCTAGTTTTATCTTGATTAGATTGACTGAGGGGAACGGTCAAATTAAAGCTCAAAAGAGTTCTTATGTCTAAGATAAGTGTCACTCTCATTCTTGTTTGTTTATTACTATGTTTTCTACCTTAATACTTCTGTTGTTAGTGTAGGTTTATAGCTTTTGTATTAGAAGCATGCTAGTAATAAATTCTGTTGTTAGTGTAGGTTTATAGCTTTCGTATTAGAAGCATGCTAGATTGTATTTATTACTAGCATGCTTCTAATACAAAAGCTATAAACCTACACTAACAACAGAAGTATTAAGGTAGAAAACATAGTAATAAACAAATAAGAATGAGAGAGACAAGCATGCTGGACTGTATTTAAATTATTGTTTTGTTGCTGCTTTAAAACTATGTTTCTGGGCGTGTATGCATGCGTATGCTTCATGCTTGCGTACGAGACGTGCGTACGCATACTTCATATATGTGCACGCATAGTCATGCATAGAAACCTAGATTTAGGGTTTTTGCTAGTTTCCCTTTTTTGCTTCATTTTTAATTACATATTTAGCTTATGTTAGTTTCGTTTTCACATGTTTAGGTCTAGGGTCAGTAGAATACCATGTCTTATTACTTGGATTGTTAGATTAAGTGAAAGTTCACTAGCATAAATACTAGAGCTAGTTTAGACCCCCAATTTTTAATTACAGCTAGATTAATTTTAGGCTAAACATAATTAAAGCAGAATATATGCAATTAGCCAATTAATTAACAAAAGCATTCAACAATTGCATGGATGAACATGAGGATGCAATGCTTAAATGTAAAGGGCAATAAGGTAAAGAATATCAAACCCAAGATAACACCACGATGTTTTATTGAAGAGGAAAACTGAAGAACTCAGCGTAAAAACCTCTCTATGGCCCTCCAAGCTAAAATGATCCACTAGTGAATAAGTTGGAGGGAGTATAAGGATACCAAAAAGACCCATTCAAGCCTAATCTATTTAAAGTACTTGAGCTCTCCAAGCTCCAGCTACTAACGGACTTCTTGGAGTCTTGTCTTCACTAGCTTCTCGAATCCCGCAATGCCCTCCCGATTGCACTACCAAGCCTTACCGGCTTAATTTGGCAAAGACCTAATACTTCTCAAGCTCCAAAACACTCTCTACTCTCTGAATGAGTATGGCTTGTGTTTGGGTAAAATCATCTCTCAAGGTATGACAATTGGAGATGGGAGGAGAAGAGACTACAAGGATTTCTCTCTTGAGGATGAGTAACTCTCTCTAAAAGGTAGGTGCAGTGAAAACCTGAATCTCTAGGGTTTTCTATCCGATAGCCTCCTTACAATTTTGTAGGTAATAAGTGTATATATAGTGTGGGAGAAGGATAGGAGAGTATTACTTAAAATCCCAATTGTCAGAGTGTTTTATGGGTTGTCCAAGTTGCAAGTTACTCATGAGACATCTTGACTCTTGAACTTCCACATGTGCTCCTCACATGGCCATTTGCGAGTTTTGCAATCCCGAACCAGTAGCAAGCTAGACGCGAATTCAACCTGTCTTAAGCAATCTTCACCAACCTAATACTAAACCCATTACAATTAAATTCACAAAATACAAGGAAATAAATTAATGAAATTACAACAATTTTGTCATGGAATACAACCAACATAAATATTATGTTAAAAAAAAAAAAAAAAAGCATAACTTAACATTAAAGATTAGGGTTTGAATGCTTTAGATGAACAACATAAAAATGCATTGATGTATAGGTGCTGAGGTATTATGGTGTAGTGAGGTAAGTGAAGGTAAGTCATGTATATAAATATGCATCTTTGAACATGATGGTTGGTTTCTTTGATTGATGAATGCTATGATGCTATGCTTGAGTGATTGAACATGCTTGATTAAATGTCATGATTATATGCTACTGCTTTATTGATGTTGCTGCCTTGTGATATACTTGCTACATTTGGATGGATATAATGTCAATGCCATGCTAGATGAATATTAGGACCTTGTTCCATGAATGCTATGATTGAGATGCCATGTTTGTTTGTTTAGATGCTTGTTAGTGTGTGTGTGTGTGTGTGTGTAGAATAACCTATTAGAGGACCCTTTGATGGGATTAGTATTTGAAACACAATGAGTGGAGGCCAACCTACGGGTCGGGTGGGCATGATTATATGCTACTGCTTTGTTGATGTTGTTGCCTTGTGATATACTTGCTGCCTTTGGATGGATATAACGTCAATGCCGTGCTAAATGACTATTAGGACCTTGTGCCATGAATGCTATGATTGAGATGCATGTTTGTGTGTTTAGATGCTTGTTAGTGTGTGTGTGTAGAATAACCTATAAGATGACCCTTTAATAGGATTAGAATTTGGAACACAATGAGTGGAGGCCAACCTATAGGTTGGGTGAGCATGATTATCTGCTACTACTTTGTTGATGTTGCTACCTTGTGATACACTTGCTGCCTTTGGATGGATATAATGTCAATGCCATGCTAGATGACTATTAGGACCTTGTGCCATGAATGATATGATTGAGATGCCATGTTTGTGTGTTTAGAAGCTTGTTAGTGTGTGTGTGTGTGTGTGTGTGTGTGTGTGTGTGTGTAGGATAACCTATTAGAGGACCTTTTGATGGGATTAAGATTTGAAACACAATGAGTGGGGGCCAACCTACAAGTCGGGTGGGGTTGGGTGTCTAAGATAACCCTTTAATAGGATTAGAATTTGGAACACAATGAGTGGAGGCCAAACTACAGGTTGGGTGGGCATGATTATATGCTACTACTTTGTTGATGTTGCTGCCTTATGATACACTTGCTGCCTTTGGATGGATATAATGTCAATGCCATGCTAGATGACTATTAGGACCTTGTGCCATGAATGATATGATTGAGATGCCATGTTTGTGTGTTTAGATGCTTGTTAGTGTGTGTGTGTGTGTGTGTGTGTGTAGGATAACCTATTAGAGGACCTTTTAATGGGATTAAGATTTGGAACACAATGAGTGGGGGCCAACCTACGAGTCAGGTGGGGTTAGGTGTCTAACACCTTTCCATCCCCATACCTAAACTTCGGACACGTGTTCTGGTAAGATTAATTATTCACATAAAGGCGCTATACATATAGTTCCTAGACCTAGTCTAGGTGGGACTCCATTTTCACCCTCTTCCTGGTCCACTTTGCCAAGGCGTACTTCCCATGACGAAACCACTCATCGCAGGAACTTGTGCCCACACCCAACCTTTAGTATAAATACCTCTCTCTAAGTTGAAAGCACCCCAAAATTTTAAAGAAAAAACCTGAAATTTCTCTCTCTCTCTCTCTCTCTCTCTCTCTCTCTCTCTCTCTCTCTCTCTCTCTCTCGAGTTAGTAATAGGAAGGTGCCTTTGGTGTCTTGGACCTTCTAGTCTCAACTCACTAAAAGGGATAGCTTGGTCCTTCTAGTCTTAAGTTACCAACTTCCTATTCACGAATCCCTCTCTAGAGAAACTTTTTTGCTTGGAGTGCTCAGAAGTGCTATGCGCAAGTAAGGTTTCTAAACCTTCTTTTCATTATGCCTTAGTTTATTTAGATAGCATGTTTTTATTTCAAGTTCTTCATCTGTTCTTCATTGTTAGTATGATAGATCTAGGTTGTTCTTAGTTTTGCACATTCTAGGGTTTCAATTCAAATAACATGTTCACATGATCTTAGATTAAGGTTTATCACACAACACACACATATTTACCATGTCTTTCAATTCTTTGCATGCCTAAAATATACTCTTCAATGCTTGTTTTAATCTTTGGGTAGCAAAAAGAAAGTGACAAGTGTCTAAGGTTCCTCCTACTCATGTGCATTGCACATAACCCTTGGGCACATGTTACTTTTTTTTTGCTGCCACATAACCCTATATATAGCAAAACATTTCCCTAAAAAAATTATTGTTTGTTTGGTGTTGGTGACTTTTTCTCATTAAAAAATCTCTCTCTCTCTCTCTCTCTCTCAATGAAATGGGTGTATTATAAATGAAGTGATAAAAAAAAATAGAACATTTGATATTGAGTGTATTGTAAAGTAGTGTATATAAATAGATAAAGTATCTTTTAAGTTATTAAAAACTAAATTTTTTAGCACTTCAAATATAAATGCTTTTAAACTACCACTACCAAGGACGAAGCTAGGACTTAGAGTTAGGAGGGTGGCTCTATTGTTGGATGCATGCGATGGCTTTGGTTTTCGACTCTGTTGCTTAGCCAGCAAGAGTTTTCTTTTATTATTATTTTTTTATGTGTGTGTAAAGTGTGTCTTTTGCTAGTAAGGAGAAAATTATTTTGTTTAAAACTTTTTAAAGGACCAAGTTGTTTGTTTTTGGTAAAATTGGTTGATTAGTCTTAATTTTTTTAGATTTGCCATCGATAATTTTTGTTGTTGTGCTAATTTTTTGGGCTTATATATTTTGTTTTAGATTTTAGATTTATAAATGTTTTTTATGGCCTTTAAAATGAGGAAAATACTAGATCTACAAACTTTTTTACAAATTGTTGTTGTGATGAGTAGTTATTAGTAAGTAAAATAGTGATGTAAGTAGTGGGCAAGATGCAAACCAGTAAGAATTTGCTACCTCAATTTTTTTTTTTTTTTTTTTTTTTTTTTTGAGATAAAAGATAGAGCTACCTCAGTATTTGTAAAAAAGTTTGTAGTTGTAACATTTCTCTTATAATGATTAAGGGCAAAAATATATAATTTTATTGAACAAAGTAGTACCTATATATGTATATACACACACACTTCAATTCTTTAAATAAATTTAAAAAAAAATGAAAAAATGAAAAAAAGGGGTGATTGTCCCCAAGTCCATGAATGACTCAAACCCCTATGAAATTTACAACTAGCATAGACCCCAAAATGCAAAAACGTCACTGTACATAATCACCATCCCGGCTATGAGACGACTGTTATCTAAATCTATGGTTCGTCCTTCAGAGAACCATTTGCTTGTAATAATAATAATAATATGAATGGGATGAGGCGAACGGATTTGGATCGAGTGTACCAAGTGCAATTCACCTCAACTCTCACCACACAAATTTTTTTTTTTAGTTACTTTTTCATTTTTTTTTATTTAAGGGCTGAGATTGAAAGTTATGTTTTTTAATTCTCAATCTCAACCCTTGATAGTTATAACATCAGTGGATCTCAATCCTGCGGTGAACACAAGCATAGAGTTTCTTAAGTGGAGAGTTACAGTACGGTAGCTACATTTTTTTATTAAAAAGGGGGGGTTGTTATCCACCTTTCCGTAAAATGTAAATCTAATTTATATTCATAGATGAAAAAACAAAATATAAGGGAAAATATGAAAGAAATAAGTATGACATTTATTTGTAACCTTCATTATTATTGGCAGAAGTTTTGAATTAAGATAAAGCTCCTAAAAACATTTCGGATGCAAATACAAGAAAGCATACAATAACCACATTGTATTATATCTTCCAAGGATATGCTATCAAGATAAGATTATCTCCCATCGTCAAAATCCAATAATGCTACATGGTCCCTCACAGTATCCCTCGCAGTATCATTCACATCAGCACTTTGATTATCAACATCATAATTGTGAGAATCTGATGTCTTGGTGTGCAAGAATTTAGTTTCTTCTGAGTTAGAATCAACATTGTCTCTGGAATGCTTCTCCATCTTTCTTAAATCCTCCAATTTTGTTGCTACTTCCTTCATAGTAGGCCTATCCTCCCCTTTCAATCTTAAGCACATCTTTGCAAGATTTGCAGCTTCCTTTAGTTGCTCAACATTTTCTTCATTTGCTATATGTTTTTCAAGAACTTCAAACAATCTATTATCCTTGGAAAATGAGAGAAAATATGTGGCTAGACTTCTCTCTTCCTCAGCCCTATCAAATGAAAGAGCTTTTTTTCCAGTTAATAGCTCTACGAGGACCACTCCAAAGCTATAAACATCACTCTTTTCTGTCAATTGACTTGTTTGCATGTATTCAGGATCCAAGTATCCCAAAGTTCCTTGCACCATTGTAGCTATTTGTGTTTGGTCTAGTGGAACCAATTTTGAAGCTCCAAAATCTGATACCTTGGCTGTGTAAGTGCTATCCAACAATATGTTTGAAGACTTGACATCTCTATGGATTATAGGTGGAGAAGCTGCAGAGTGCAAATATGATAGTGCTTCTGCTGTTTCTGCAGCTATCCTAAGACGAGTTTCCCATGATATGGTGGACACCGTACTTTCATGATGAATGTACTCAAAGAGAGTACCATTGGGTATGAATTCATAAACTAGTAAAGGAACTTGTGTCTCCAAACAACAGCCTAATAATTTAACCACATTCCTATGATTAATTTGGGAAAGTACAACTACCTCATTGATGAATTGCTTGATTTGGCTTTCATCTCCTATTTTTGACTTCTTGATGGCCACAATCCTATTGTTTGGTAAAATTCCTTTATAAACTGTGCCAAACCCTCCCCGGCCAATGATTAGAGTTTCATCATAATTGTTGGTAGCCTTTTTCAACTCTTTCATGGTGAAGATTTTGGTTGTTTCAGCTGAATTTTCTTGTTTAGAGAGTTTCTGTTGTAAAATTAAACCCCCGTTCTGTTCAAAGAACCTTTGTTTAAGCTTGATCAACCGTCTTTTCTTAACCATCAAATACAACCAAGAGCTACAAACAAGCGCAACTATGAAGCTTATGCCAATACCTACATTAGAAAGAAATAGAATATAAGCTTTTTTGGCATAATTATATAGTACATCGAAGGGATACTGACAAGCATAGCAACGAAGCTTATGCCAACACTTTTTTTTTTTTTTTTTTTTTTTGAGAATCACTTTTTATTTCTTAATTTTGAAGTCAAATATGAGATCACATCATAAATATCCATCCAAGTGAATTATTGCGTACAAAAATCAAAGAGTTTAGAATTAATGAACATAAAAAAAAATGTAAAATTTACATTTTATACATAGTAATATTCTTACTTTTAAAGAGTTAAAAAATATATATAAGAATAACTATCAACAATATTTAAATTATATATGTAAAAATTATATTATACATTTTAATATATATCTTTTAAGTATATTTATGCATATGCATAGGGTTACAAGATAGTTTATTTAAAGCCAAAGCATAGAGAAAATCAAATTAGATTCTAAATTGGAGTCTAATTTTGCACCATATGTCCCGTCTAATTTTAAAATTTCTGTGCCAAGTGAATTATTAGATGCAAAAATTAAATAGTCTAAATTCAATTAAATTCTAAATTGCATTTCAATTGGAGTTCAATTTTGTACCTCATGTTCCATCTAATTTTTTATTACATATGTATAGGGTTAAAAGCTAGTTTATCTAAGGTCAAAGCATAGAGAAAATCAAATTAGATTCTAAATTAGAGTCTAATTTTGCACCATGTGTCCCATTTAATTTTAAAATTTCTGTGTCAAGTAAATAATTAGATACAAAAATTAAATAGTCTAAATTCAATTAAATTCTAAATTGAATTTCAATTGGAGTTCAATTTTGTACCTCATTTTCCATCTATTTTTTTATTTTTTGTGACTATTGAATTATTGAATGCAAAAACCGAAGAGTTAATGCACCCTATCAAATTAATATATATATATATATATATATAAAGCCAAAGTAGAGAATTCAATTAGGTTCTAAATTTGAGTCCAATTTTGCGCCATATGCCTCATCTAATTTTAAAATTTCTATGTCAAATAAATTATTAGGTGCAAAAATAAAAAAAAAATTCTAAATTCAATTATATTCTAAATTGGATTTCATGCAAAAATTCAATTTTGTACTATGTGTCCTATATAATTTTTTAATTTTTGTAACAAGTGAATTATGGGTTATAAAAACCGAAAAGTCTAGATTTTAAATCATATATATATATATATATATATGAGTTTGATTCAAGTTACACCTGGTGTAATTTTAAACAATATTACATCACTCAATATTTTTTAATTTGATGCGAATTTTAACAAATCTACCGTTAGATTATATTATTTTCATATATTCTCAATTTTTGCAAAATTTCAATGTGATCAAAGATTAATAGTCATGTCATCAATTAATTGATTAAATTCAAATTTTTGCAGTTTAAAATAATGTATAAAAAATGAGTTTATGGATCAAATGGTAAATAACATACATTAATATAAAAATTGACATGAATGTCAAGAACATATAGAACATGTAATTTAATAGTGGGATTTTCAAAATATGAATTTTATAATAAGTTATTGGGTGGTGTAAAATTACTTATAGTTATACCAGGTGTAACTTGAACCCATGACTTAAAAATCCATGACTTAAAAAAAGTGTAAGTTGTAACATAAACCATGTATAATTTAAACTAATACACACACACAGATATATATATATATATATATATATGTAATTTTGATTATTTTTAAATATACTCGTACATATACATGGGGTTATACACTAATGCAAAATATTAATAATGGCTAAATAATGTCACCTATAAATTTTGTATAACAAGTACTATAGAAAGTTAATAGGAGTGGATGGAAGAATTGACCGTGAAACTTTTCTATAATTTAGAAAACTCAATTTAATGTACACTTTAGTGACAAAACTTTTTTTTTTTTTTTTTAATCTAGTTTTGTTTATCTTAATGAGAAATTTATACTATTTCAAACCAGTAGTTGAAGAAATATAAAAAAAAAGTCTCAAAGTAAAAAAAAAAAAGTGATATAAAACAAATACTTTATTTCTTAAATTAACTATAACTCAATAAGGTTGTGCTCTGCGTTCATTCATTGTCTTATAATTATAACAGTTTTTTGATACACTCAACATATTTTAATATGTTGATTAACAGGATATTCCGATATCATTGGTAATTTAAAATCACATTCTAGGAAAACAATATCTATTTGTTTAAGTTCACATCTTTGAGCCTATTTAAGAGATTTATCATATAGAATTTCAACATTTGAGACAAAGAAGTGATAGACCAAATCATTACTATCAAATATTAATAGATAAACTAATACAATAAATTCTATTATCTCTATATATCTTTTTTTTGAGAAAGATCTCTATATATCTCTGTATATTATCTTTATATATTAAGAGAATTCAAAAAGTTAGTTATCACTATCTAAATTGTCAAAATACCTCTAATTTAATTAGATAATTTTTATTCATAAAAAATTAAAATGAGGATAAAATCGTAATTCAATAAAATTCAAAAACAAATAAACTACCAGATAAATTTCCTATTACTTCCCTTTGGAGACTTAGATAGATACAAATTCATAACCTGTTTCTAAAAGACAAAAAAACTCCAGTACTCCCACAAATGACAACTTCTTCCCTATAGAAGAATGTAGTGTACAACGAAACTTCCCATTACAAAAATAATCTTCCCACCCTTCCTATCACAAACTACAAATTCTTCCCAAGGATTACTATTCCTAATTGAAATATGAATTGTGTGTCAGGCGGTTGCTCTTTGTATAATGCAGTGTTTGTGGTTTAATTGAAAAGAAGCCAGAACGTTTTGTGCAACACTAAGGGAAAAAAGGTGATTTTTAATGTACTTCCTTTTTCATTTTTAATGATTTATTTATTTTGGTATTTGAACTGTTTTCTTTTCGGATCTGTTTGTACTGCCCTTTTTCCATTTAATGAATGTCTTTTCTCTGTCCAAAATGAAAACGCAATGTTCGTGTGGTTTAATTGAATAGAAGAGAGAAACAGGACAGAAAAATTTGTGCAGCCCTAACGAAAAAATGAACACCTAAATAGCATTGACATCACATTTTCATGTGTAGATTTGTTCATTTTTATAGCTAGATGGATGCCAAGAGCTTTGTAGCTCAACTAATTGGTACTTTCTAGTATATTCATAATATCTAGGGTTCAAATTCCCATTCCTCTGATATAACTATTGAAATATCAAAAAACAACTGGATTGGTTGAATTTAATTTTCTTTGAAAAAGACAATATTGTTTGAATTTTATTGGTCATGGCAATTAATTTAGTTAGGGAACTTAATATATTGCATCTAAGTTATAATATTTAAGTTTGACCTAATCTATATCTATGTAATATATAATAGCCAAAAATGTTAAACTATTAGTTTATCTTCTAATATTTTGCCACATAAGCTTTGGTAGTCCCACAATTTTACATATTATTTTTTTATTAATTTATTTATTAGGTCAAAATGAGAGTTTTAAACCGACTACTACTCAACAAACTAAAGAGTTTTAAATCAATTACTACTCAACAATTTGGAGAGTTTTAAACCAAACCAACCTACTACTATATATATTTGGCACCACACCAAAACCTTCTACGTGATTTACCCTCTCTCTGCTGTTTTTGCTCTATTGTTTCTACAAACCCTTCATTCTCAACCCTTAAGGAGTCAAGGTACCTTTTATATGAATTTCTCTTTCGTAGTTACTTTTGCTTTTCATATTTTTTTTTCTTTAATACTATGTGCTTGTGTATTTTTTTTTTTTTTTCCATATTTTTACTTCCGTTATCCAAATTTCTAGACACCATGTTTTATCCTAGAATTTTTACATAGAAAGCTAGAGGTAATGAATGCCACCAAAATTTTTTATTCTCATGTTTGACATCTTAGTTTTGTTGGATGATAAAATGTTATTATTGTATCACTCAATTTGCTTCCCCCCCCCCCCCCCCCCCCGCCCGGGTTAAAGCCTCTGTGGAACTTATTAATATTTCTTTCTTCATGAAATTGTTGTATTTTGTTGTTCCATGTTTCATAAAAGTTTAAACATGGTAAAAAAATTATAGTATGCCTTTGTTTCATCTTATAAAAAAGTCACAATATGATTTTTTTTTTTTTTTTTTTCAAAATATGTATATCTTTGTTTGGTATTATAAGTATTAATTTCATTCATTTTTAACTAATTGTAGCATTGAACATAGTAAAAATATTTAACAATCGTTAACTATTCAGTGCATTGCACGGGTTAGTAACTAATAAAATAATACAAGATTATACTGGGACCCACTACAACTAAGAACAAAAGTATTGTAAAAAAATTGTAGACATAGTATTTCTCTTTTATTATACCCTATACTTTCTCCTTTTACATACTTGCCTCAAACCCAATTAAAAATTTAAAAGTTTTATTCCGTAGGCATCTCATTTGAATTTAGAAAATCCCAAAAACATCCATTTGTTTTGAATCAAACTAGATGGAACTGGTTGAATCAACTTAAATTTCAAATTTTATCATTTTTTAACCTAACTTTGAAAATATAAATTATTTCAATTAAATTTAGTAATTTTTGTAGTTTAAATTAAACTTTATTTATAGTATAATCCAAACATTATCATGCATCCTAAATACTCCAGTTCCATAATAATTCATTATATTCAAGCTACTATAAAAACTCTTGAAAATTGAATATAAGATTTTGAAAATCATTGTAAGAATACATGTGGTCAACCCTAACTAAATCTGTTAATCTCAAAATTTTAAGACTAAGGTATTATTATTGTTAAAATACCTAAGGTATAAAACTCAAACACAAGTCCTAACTGGTTTAAAATTTTCTATCCAAACTCACTAAACCCATTTAAAAATTTTGAAACACTTACTATTGTCCTAAGGTCAAGTCATCCAAAAACCTATTAAATACTAGCCTCTAAACACGTGTGTTGCATGTGCTCAGAAACTCTTCTAAGGTTAATAATTTGCATCTATTATAATTTGGAAATATATATTTTTATTTTCCAAACAAATAAAAAGGATAAACTTTAGAGATAAACAGTAACTGTAGTTTCTTTTTTAAATGTGTGTTTGAAAGTGGTGTAGTGATATAGAAAAAGTTTGGATAGGAAAAAAAAAATGAACATGAGAGAAAAGAAGGCTAAAATTTAGGAGTTTTCTTAGTTTTTTATTTTTTAAATTGGGGGTTTTTACTTTTATTCAGTCGAAAAAAGAAATAAAAAACCCTAAATTTTAGGGAATAAAAAGATGAATGTGAAGGGAAAAAATTTCTAAATTTTAGGAGTTTTGTTTTTGAATTCAAAATGAAATTTTTTATTTGACATTTATGACTTTATTTCTAAGAGAAATTACCCTTCATTAATTAAGGTATTTTTGAACTACATGAAAGTTCAATTTAAAGAGAGGAATCATCTTATAGATAACTAACCTCTGAGCACGCACGTAAACCCCCATGATGTGGTAAAGGGAGGATAGTAGGTGAAGTAATGAGTGGAGATTCCCCTACAAAGAGCCGGAAGAAGGGAAAAAATCCTAAATTTTAGAAGTTTTGTTTTTGAATTTAAAATGAAATTTGTTATTTGACATTTATGACCCTATTTCTAAGATAAGTTACCCTTCATTAATGAGGGTATCTTTGAACCACATAAAAGTTCAATTCAAAGAGAGGAATCCTCTTATAGATAGCTAGCCTCTGAGTACACACGTAAACCCCCATGATGTGGTAAAGGGAGGATATTAGGGGAAGTAGTGTGTGGAGATTCCCCTGCAGAGAGCCAGATGAGAGGAGACCTTCACGTCCAATTCGGAGGCCGGGGATATCTCGACCCTACTATCATTATGCCTTTGCAATGTTACTTGGTTCAACTCTATCATTATGCCTTTGCAATTTTTTCGTATGTGGGACTCTCTATCTTCTTGTATGAGGCTCTTCTAATTTTTTGGATAAAAATTAATAATTTGCATCTATTACAATTTAGAAGTTTTTTATTTTTCAAAAAAATAAAAAGGACTAGCCTCATAACACGCGTTTCGCACGTACGATGAGACTTTTTTTTTGCTAAAAAATATTTGTTTTTATTTTATATATATAATTTTTATTTTAAAAATCTAATTTATAAGTGGATAAAGCAATTTGAAATTCAACAAAAGAGTGACCCTATTTTTTAGGCAATGTTTTAATGGGAGTTAGAGTTGTATTTTTACCAAATTATCCTTTAGTTTTGTCTATATTTAAAGATAGGGGTGTAAGGGCATTTTTTAACCAAAAAAAGGAGGATCCCAAACAGGGAAAACCTCTTAAATAATAATATGGATAAATTTTAGAGATAAGCATTAACTATAATTTCTTTTTTAAACATGAAGGGAAAAAAAAAATCCTAAATTTAGGAGTTCTTTTTTTAAATTCAGAATGAAATTTGTTATTTGACATTTATGACCCTATTTCTAAATGAAATTAGCATTCATTAATGATGATATTTTTGAACCACATAAAATTCTTCTTTTTTTTTTTTTTTTTTTTTTTTTGAGAAACAAGCACACACACACATACACACAAGGAAGAGGAAAATAGTTCTAACACAAAGGTACACTACAACTCTACTCAAAAGTTATGGTACATAAAAGTCTAATTGAAAGAGATGAATCTTCTTATATATAGGGTCTGTTTGAGATCTTCTTAGTTAAAATAGTACAGTGAGACCCATGAATCGTACCAAAAAATGCAATAGAACCCATGAATAGTAGCAAAAATAAACTAAATAGTAAAATAAGTTAGCAAAAATAATTCATGCCAAATGGACACATAGTATAGATATAAATAATCAATTACCATCAAATTTGAGGATCTGATCCTTCAAAAATTATGAGAAGCTTCATCCACACACAATCAAATGCAAATTCCAGAGGCATATTATCAAGTGCTAGGGTGCAGTACAGTAAGTATACTTACCAACTAAGAGGGTAACTGGTCGTGATGATTGATTGGTAACACAGATTCCAGCACTTACGTCCAAATTATGGAACCCCTTGATGCAAGAACAAGTAAAATTCCCTGGTCCGTTAATACACTTTTGTCCCGGGAGCTTGCAAGGATTGTGGTTTTCACATTCGTTTATGTCTGTAGATGTAAAACTCATCATTAACTTAAAAAGAACTTTAATTAATCAAAAGCAATCATATATTAATGACCAAGATTTTTTTTTTTTTTTTTAAGTCATAAGTGCCTTTATTCTTCTTGCTTAGAGAAAAGAAATGACATATTATTAAAATGAAATGGAAGAGTATTAAATATAAGAAGTTTAAAAGAGCTTCAAAATTATATCCTCTAATTTTGACAATTTTTCTATTCAATTATTTTTATTTTTCCATTTCAGTCCTTGAACTTTAATCTATTTTCAATTCAATCCCTCTTTTTAATTATGTGCAATATTTCCGTTGTTTTTAACGCTTTCCACTTTTCAAAATGCGTTGTTTTTATGGATGGAGCCATGGAGGTAGACAATAGACAGCAAAATTCGATTATACATGAATTCCATTGAAATTGAAGAGGAATTAAAGAAAGACTCAATTCAAAATAAGTAAGAAACTAGGAATGGCAATAAAGCAAGGCTAGGTCAGAGCATCATAGGTTCTAGATGGCTGGAGAGGTATTTTGTTCTTCATATTCAGGTGGTCTCGAAATTGATTACGTAGAGATGGAAAAGAAAGGTGGACAAAGATGATTGTGAAAGTACTAAGAGAAAACAAGTTTTTTTTTTTTTTAAGTGGTAATAGAATATGTATCAATTATTTTATATATATATATATATATATATATATGATATTTATTAAAAAAATTAAATTATATGAATAAATAGCTTAAATAAAAATTGTGTATACACAATTAGTAGTAAAGCGAGGTGAGCAAAACTCCTTCCTAATTATTTAGTCACTTTTTTGAGGCGGAAAAATCCTTTACGAGACAAAGTAGATTAGATGTGGCTAAATTTTTTTGACATTCCTAAAAATAGGTTAAGAGCAATTATAATGGAGTGAACTATAGGTTGAAACTCTATCTAATTTATCAAAAAAATATGTTAAAATTAGAAGGAATAATTGGTCATTTAGTTTTTTTTTCTTTTTTTCTTTTTTTCTTTTAAAATTTGTTTTAAAAATTTAGTGTAGATCCATAAATTAATACCTTGGCAACCGAGATGGAGGTATGGATTCCCATGGTAGCCTTCCTTGCACTTACAACGGTAACCAGACCCGTTGTCGGAATCGATGCATATGCTATTACCTCCACATGCGTGACCTGATTTGTTCACGACATCTTTACATGTCTCAGTACCGATCGCCCAATCAAGAACTACCGGCGTCATTTTTTTGTCTTGTAGACTGTGAAGGGAATCGATGGAGAAATTGAACATGGTTTGTTGGCTAATAAATGCATAGCCACAAGGATTGAAAGCGCCTACTTTTGTGTGATTGTTGAAACTGTAGGATCCCAAACTAAAATAATTCAACCCAAAAGGAATATCTAACTCGCAGGCTTGGCTAATGATGCTTGGTTTCTGAATTTCCCGGGTTCGATTGTTCAACATATTCAATGTGCATCTTCTGATCATTGCCCACTTTTGATCAACCTGTTGGGTTTGGATCCTCTTCCCAAAAAAAGAATTTTCAGGTTTGAGGAAATGTGGCTTTCTGATGAACGCTGTGCAGAATTGGTGGAAGCATCTTGGTCTTCCTATTCAGTGGGGTTCCATGATAGTGATATTCTAAAAAGGGTGGAAATTTGTGGTAGGGACTTAGCATGGTGGAACCACAATATTTTTGGCAATGTGAGGAAGGAATTATTGAAGAAAAAAGCTCTCTTGGTGGAGGCCGAATCTGCAGCTATTGTAAGTGGGCAAAATGGTCGGGTCCGGGAATTAAAGGAAGAAATCAATATTTTGCTAGATAGAGAGGCTAGAATGTGGAGCCAAAGATCACGTACCCTTTGGTTAAAAAATGGGGATAATAATACCAAGTTTTTCCATTGTCGGGCTACAAAGAGACATAGGAAAAACAAAATCCGGGGTATTATGGATGAGAACAACACATGGAGAGAGGAATCAGAGGAGATTAATATGGTGTTGGT
The DNA here is from genome assembly GCA_023621385.1 of Quercus gilva. Classification (NCBI taxonomy): domain Eukaryota; kingdom Viridiplantae; phylum Streptophyta; class Magnoliopsida; order Fagales; family Fagaceae; genus Quercus; species Quercus gilva. Next base: position 78,669,417 of record CM042476.1, on the reverse strand, counting down.
AAACTATTACAGAGAGCTCTTTTCTACCTCAAGGCCGAATCCCCAATGGCCTCAATTGGAGCACATCCCCTTGATGATTACTGAAGAAATGAACTCAGCCCTTACTGGTACCTTTACAGCTTTAGAAGTTAAAGAAGCTTTGAAACAGATGGCTCCTCTCAAAGCACCCGGTCCTGATGGCATGCCTCCTTTGTTCTTCCAGCATTTTTGGGGGGTGGTAGATGCCGATGTCACTAATTCAATTCTATCTTGGCTCAATTCAGGTACCATCCCACATCCACTAAACCATACTTTTATCACCCTTATCCCAAAAATTCAAAATCCTGTTAGTGTGAGTGATTACCGCCCCATAAGCTTATGTAATGTCTTGTATAAAATTTTCTCTAAAGTGTTGGCCAATAGACTAAGGAGAATTTTACCAAGTATTATATCTGAACATCAATCAGCTTTTACGAAGAATAGGTTGATATCGGATAACATCCTTGTTGCTTATGAGTCACTTCACTATATGAATAATATGAGAACAGGGAAAACAGGATATATGGCTGTAAAGCTAGATATGAGCAAAGCCTATGACCGTGTGGAGTGGGTGTACCTGGAAAATGTCATGAGAAAATTGGGTTTTTGTGAGAGGTGGATTGGTTTGATTATGGTGTGCATAAAAACAGTGACATACTCTATCCTTGTTAACGGTGAACCACAAGGCCTCATTCAACCTACCAGGGGGATTAGACAAGGGGATCCACTGTCTCCTTTTCTCTTCTTGCTGTGTACGGAAGGTTTACATGGTCTCATACAACATTCTGTGAGAATGGGGGAGTTAAGAGGGCTATCAATTAGCCGGAATGGTCCCAAACTAACACATTTATTGTTTGCAGACGACAGTCTCCTTTTTTGCAGGTCAACCATTGAGGAGTGCAGAAAAATTTTGGAGATTCTGGAGATTTATGAGGAGGGGTCAGGCCAGAAGGTGAACAAAAACAAGACTGCTATTTTCTTTAGTCAATCCACTCCGGAGGCAACTAAAGTTGAGATAAAGGAGGCTTTGGGCTTACAAGAGATTGTACAGTATGACAAATACCTTGGGTTACCTTCTCTAGTGGGGAGGAAGAAGAAGGAGAGTTTTAATTTTATCAAGGAAAAAGTTTGGAGAAAATTACAAGGCTGGGAAGGGAAGCTCTTATCTCAAGCGGGACGAGAGATCTTGATAAAAGCAGTCATTCAAGCAATTCCAACATATGCTATGGGGTGCTTTAAAATTCCGGTGGGACTTTGCCATGAGATCGAATCAATGGTTAGGAAATTTTGGTGGGGCCAAAGGGGAGATAAAAGAAAAATTCATTGGTTGAAATGGGAGGAGTTGACAAAATCAAAGATGGAGGGGGGTATGGGTTTTAGAGACTTAGCAATGTTCAATGATTCCTTGTTGGCAAAACACGCTTGGAGGCTCTTACAAAATTCCGACTCACTCTTCTATAAATTCTTCAAAGCCCGATTTTTTCCAAATAGCTCTATAATGGAGGCTAAGGAATCATCCACCGGATCCTATGCATGGAGAAGTATTTTATATGGGAGAGATGTGCTACTTAGGGGTTGTAGGTGGAGGGTGGGGAATGGGAGGTCTGTGCACATTTGGCAGAGTACATGGCTGCCACGAAAACACCCAACCAAAGTTATTTCTCCTATCATTGAAACCATGGAAGATGCAAGGGTTGAGATATTAATAGATGAAGAGACTCATGGCTGGAACCATTCAGTCATTGAGGGCATATTTATTCCTGAAGAGGCTGAACTGATCAAGTCCATACCATTGCCACAACAAAGGGCGGATGACAGACTCTTTTGGCCATTCACTCAAACAGGGACTTATACCAGCAAATCGGGGTATCGGTTTTTGAAGTCGGAGGAGGCTGACTCTCATAGTGCAGTCCGTTCAGAGGAAGATAGGGAGCTATGGCGTGGTATTTGGTCATTGCAGGTACCAAACAAAGTTAAAAATTTCATTTGGCGAGCTAGCCGAAACTCCCTGCCTACCAAGGAAAATTTGGTGCGTCGAACCATCATCGAAAGTCCCCTCTGTGATCGCTGCTCTGGTGCACATGAATCTGCCCTCCATGCCGTGTGGTCATGTGGTGAATTGGACGTTGTCTGGGAGGACCAAATGCGATGGAGTTGCCGTGATTCAATCACCTTCTTCACCTTCAAAGAACTGCTGTCATGGCTGATCAAAAACCAGCAACACGTGGAGCTCTTCTCAGTAACGGCGTGGACCATCTGGAATCAACGGAATCAAGTTAGACTCAATAAACCCAGCTGTAGCGCGCATCAAATCTCCCAACTCGCAAAGGAACGTCTGCAAGAATTCAATGCAATTAATTCGCTCCCTCCCTCAAGTCGGACTGGGCATCTTACGGCGCAAAAATGGAAACCACCTGTGCATGGTTTGGTGAAAGTTAACTGCGATGGTGCCAGGTTCACTAATGAAAATAGAGCTGGGATTGGGGTGGTCATTCGGAATAGCGAAGGCTTGGTTTTAGGCTCACTGTCGAAGATGGTTCCTCAGGCTTACAGCCCTTTGGAAATTGAGGCGATGGCTATTGCAACCGGCTTGGAGTTCGCTTCTGATCTGGGTTTTCAAAGGGCAATCCTTGAGACTGACTCGCTTGTGTTGGTGAAGGCTTTGCGGGAAGATACAGATTTCCTTTCAGCTGTGGGTTTAGTTTTGGATGAGATTAGACATAAGGTTAATTTTTTTAATGAATTACACTACTCTCATGTAAAGAGAGAGGGTAATATTGTTGCTCATAAATTAGCTCGTCATGCTATTTCTGTTTTGAATGTTGTAGTGTGGATGGAGGATGTTCCACCACTTTTAGTTTCAAGTGTATTGGCTGACATAGCCGGTTTTTCTTAATTTGAATGAATTTCGTTCTTCCTCAAAAAAAAAACTCGCAGCACCCAACACCAGAGCAAGACCCATTGACGATGTACCTACTGCTATCACAAACAGAACGGCAGCCGGTTGAGAAAGTTCCTTCATCTTGCCGGAAATCAAGGCGTGCATAAGTGTCACAGCCAACGACAATGAGCTTGTTTTGAGTGTTAGAGACGGTGAAATTGAGGCCCGAGTTGAGCCACACTTCTATACTAAGATCCGGATCCAGCACACCCTGTTTATAACAGTCCTTGGCTATATACATCATGACGTTAGCCTGGCCTTCGAGGGAAAAGTTTGTAACCGTTAAGTTTCCCAGAATTGGTTGAGTTCGGCCGAACGAGTTGGTACAATTGATGAGAAATTTTTTATCTATGGAGCAACCTTTTCTTAGGCCAAATGGATAGGGAATTTCCACATCTCCACACTTGTCGGGGCAGTTGGGCAGCGCTATTGGAAATGCTATTGCCGCGGCTGCCAATTCAGATAACATCACAGCAACCCAAGTGACTTGTATAAGAATCCCAAGGAAACCCATATCCCCACTATTCGGTATTTTTCCTAGAAGAGGGGTAAGAGAGCACCGTGTTTGTGCATGGAAAACATTCCATACATGCTGCTTTTATAGGTGCCGAAAGCATAACTTGCATTCAAACTTGTCAAAAACGCAGTTTTTCAAATGAACCCTGACTTAAAAAAAAAAAAAATTTATACATATAAAATATTGCTTTACTGATTTAATTTACTTTTAAAAATATTTTTTCACACCCTGATCACATATCAACTTATCCCACGGGCCACGATTAAACAATAACTTAGTGTATTATTTATGTATGGGTGAATATGGTTGTATGGTTAATAATTATATAGTGCAAGTGGGGTTGAGTTTTGTTATTTAGTTTAAAATATTTTATAAAAACAATGACAAATATATAACCACAATTGCATAAAAACAAAAAAATATTATACAAACTTAATAAAATAAAATAGTCAGACATACATTGACAATAGATAATGACAACTAATAATAAACTATCATGAAACAATTTCAAAATATGAAAATTCGAAGAAGAAAATTGTAAAACTTCATGTATTTGTGTGTTTTTTTTTTATAACTTAATATATTCAAATTCTTTTTTTATATTAAATTTTGTTTACTTTTAAGTTTCTTAACGACCCCTCCTAAAAAAAATTTCTAGAATGCCACTGTTTGCGGGTGCGATTAGGGCTGTCCAGATTCAACCGTGAACCCGATCCACCCGAAGAACCGACCGGACCTGACCCGAAACCGGCCGACCCGACTACTCCGGCCGGTCGGCGGCGGGTTTTCAACGCCAGAAACCGATACCGGCGGGTCGGGTTTCGGTTTTCCTCCCTTAAAACCCGAAAAACCCGAACCGACCGAAAGTTTTCCAGAATCCGGCCAAAATTTTCCAGAATCCGGCGAAAAACCCAGATTCCGGTGATATTTTTCCAGATTCCGGCGCTATTTTCCTTAGATTTGGTGAGATTTTGACCGGATCTGGTGAGATCTCATTGAATCTGGTGAGATTTTAAGCCGGATCGGGCGAAATCTCAGCGAATCCGGTGAGATTTTCGCCGGATCTGGCGAAATCTCAGCGAATCCGGTGAGTTTTTCGCCGGATCTGTGTTTTTTCCACAGTTTTCTCGCCGTCCCAAATCCGACCGACCCGCCCGCCACCCGTTGATGTTCTGAACCGCCCGACCCGATTACTCCGACGGGTCGGCGGCGGGTGCCATTTTTCTCCACCTGATTCCGGCGGGTCGGTTCTGGGTTGGGCACAAACCCGACCCGAACCGACCCGTGGACAGCCCTAGGTGCGGTGAGGTTTTTTATTTTTATTTTTTTGGTCTAGTGTCTTTATTTATTTATTTTTAAATGGATAAGTTTATTTTGAAAATATAGATTAATAGGAAAGTGTCCTATTTTGTAGGCATTTTAAGTGAAGTTTAAGGTATATTTTTACCAGGTTAGTCTCAAGTTTTTTCCTGTTAAACATAAGGCTTAGGGGTATTTCTAAATCATATAAAAGTCCAGTCTAAAGAGGAGAATCATCTTATAGATAGTACTAGCCTTTGAGCGCGTGCTTAGAGACTCTTCTATTTTTTGAGTAAATGTTAATAATTTGCACCCGTTATAATTTGGGTAAAGGTTAATACCTAGGAGTGTGATGAAACAATTATTTCACCCACAAACTACTTATCAGTTATCATGTACGTGTTATTGTCACAACTTCCCATTATCATTTGTTATAAAAATTACAACCAAAAAAATTATGATAAAATGGTCAATATGGAGGCCTAAGTGTTGATCAACACTCTAGTCCCAAAGTATAGAAATTTTCATGTACTAGCCGATATCCCACGCGATGTGCAGTGCATTTGATAAATTTTGTAAGAAATTATTCATAACCTATTGATTTCATGAATACTATTATTGTTAGTCATACAGACTCATAGTTAACATTGTCACCTACAAATCTGTTGGTTCATAGGTGTCTTTCTTATATGATTTATGCTTTATATATAAATTCTATGGTGTTAATTTCTACATTCTTATACCACTAAAATTTCTATCTCCACTATATCAACACCTATAATTTTTATGTCATTGAAAGTAGCTTTTCTTTAGTTTCATAATTGACATGATTAATAAAATTAAGGCACATTAACATTGTAATTGAAGAAAAGTTTGATTTTTAAGATCGTAATTATAATAGGGCGAAAATTGAAAGAATGATATCTTAATCAATTAGCTATAAAAACTGTGGTGACCCAAACCTACCAACGTTACTATGTAAACAGTGGATTTGGGTTCCCAATTCATTTGTTGGTGGGTTTCCTCACAGTCCTATAGATTGTGCTTCAAACATAGCCTTGATAGCCCAACAATCAAACATTCCTATAGTTCTTAGCCCAATACCCTATTCCCCTTAGATCTTGCTTCTTGCTTTCTCTGCCCTCTTTGTTCTCTCCTCCCTTCGTGTTTACTCCCTCTCCTATTTCTTTTTTCTGTGTTTCCATGTGTTTCCCTCAATCTATTTCAACCAACCCCTCTTGTTTGCCTCGCCCTTCCTTTTATAGTATCCCATTAGTGGGGTAATCATCAATATTATTCCACCACTTCACACACATTCCCACCCCTACCAAAATCCCAAAAGAATCATCATGTCTTCTGAGGATTCTTTTGGAACTTATTCCAGATGCCAAATAGTGTTCGGCAATGAGTTTCCCAAAGGCATTAACAGTGTTTGGTTGCCAACTTGAATTTGATAGTCCCCTTACTAGCTTCCTTCTAGCTTATTAGTTAATACTGGGCCTAACCTGGCCCGAACACAGTAGGATTCCCCGAACGTATCCCTAGACCTTTACATATTTATCAGTGGACTAGTTCTAGCCCTACAACGTTGGGCCGTGGTCACATGGGCCATCCTGGGTCACCCGGGCCTATAGGCCTTGGTCACATGGGTCATTCTGGGTCACTCGGGCCAAAGCCCCTACAAAAACTATTATAATTTTATGATACAACAACAAAAACAATAATGCCATAGTGACATAGTAATATCACAATTTAAGCTTCCTAAAAGCAGCCAAAACACCAAAAATACTACAAATCCATATGAAGTATATGTATCATACGAAAAACCAAAAATCTAAATTGACACATAATATGAAAAAACCAGCCTAAACACATTACAATGCTACATCAGTAAAAATGTATACATAAAATCTAAACAAATGTTTAAGATGAACATAATATTTTGAAAATTAACACACCTCTCAAAAAGGGAACCAAAAGATATTGTGAGAGAAAATATATTGGAAAAATGTGGACAAATGAGGATTTATATTAGACAAATGTGGAGACAAATAATCATATCATATTATCTAATTCATTGAATCTGACTCTTACAATTCTGCATTGAAGTTAGTCTTTTATCGGAAATTGAAAAGTTTTCTTACTTCTTTCCTTTCCCATGACTTTTTAGATCCATCCGTATCAATCCAATGCATTTAAAGTTATAAATGTATGAATTCTTTAAATTTTATTAATACATTGAAATAAATGTATCTACAATTACTTAATAGTTTGATATAAATGTTAAATTTAGATGAGGTAGAAGTCTAAATAAAAAGAATGTTATACAATGCACCACTTGGTAGAACCTTATGCTCTCTCACACAAAGTCTCTACTTTTATATATATATATATATATAGTGATGATTAGATACTCTCTCTCTCTCTCTCTCTCTCTCTCTCATTTTATGGAAGATGAGCATGAGATTATACCACCAATTTCACAAACATTTGACTACAGGAAACAGAATATTCTAGTACCAATGCACCATTTGGAGATTACACACTATGTGTATATATATATGTATATATAACTTAATATTTCATTATATCTAATTAATTGAGACAAAATCTTATATATGATATGGGAATAAATTTAGTCAAATAACAAATTTGGGCTTCAACGTTTTAAAAATTCAACACAATTTGGAACAACCCGAAATAGTCTGGAACTGAGAGACCAAAATATCTAGAATTCATCTGAAACATCTAAACAGTTTGGAATAGACCAGAACTTAGACTGAAACGGAACAGGTAAGTGCACTGAATTAAGCATCAGAATAACCTAAATGAAAATTTCTGACCGGAATAGAATGGAATTTAAAACCTTGCTAGAAACCCAAAGCTTAGGTTACTAGCCCCCCACCCATAGCCACAAAATTCACTTTCTTGCTCTGCATGTTTTCATCACCATTTCAAAGCAGACACACAACACTTTAGTCTATGTAGGAATCAGTCATAAACACCAACCCAAGTAGTTTTAGGATTCATTCCATCCATCAACACCATCATCAGAGCAAAGATTAATGATACTTTCCTCTCTTCAAAGAAAGAATAAGGTCTAACCTCTTTGGAGTTACGACTAGTGGTAAATTGTTAATTTGAACCAATTAGAATTTATTGTCTTTTTAGATGTTAGGGTCATATTTTTTGTAAATTGGAAAATTTGAGTAAAAACTTACTTTTTATGAATTTAAGTCTAAATTTAGAGCGTCTAGAAAGCATTCAAGAAAGATCAATTTAATCAAAACTACTCAAGGTTTGCCCAAATCAATGCTGCAACTGCTATCTCGACAGATAGCTTGGAAGCAGCCGATCCATCGAGGGAATTTATACCTCGCAACTAGCTTGAGAACAGTTAATCGATCGAGCCTCAAATTAATAGAATTCTTAGTTCTATTTCTGATGACATGGCAACTTTGAAATTCATACACTAGGGTTCCAAGATGACTTAAATAGTATTTTTTAGAGCCATCATCCTATACGCCTCACAAAGAGTTGTTGCGACTTTTGTGTGCTTAGGATTTTGTAATTCTAAGCTACTTTGGATTCATTATTGAAGTTTATTGTTGCAAAGAACTTTTCACCAATAACTACAACTATTTTGGATTGCTATGGAGAGCTAGTCACGTTGATTGGAGATCCGTGCAACCGTTAGCTACATCGTTAGGAGATCTATGCTAATTAACAGAAGAAGTCCACTAAGATTAAAGTCCAACTAAGTTGGAGTTGAGCTAGTATCAAGTATCAGTATGTTCTATTGTAGGTATGTACTGATATTTGGGATTGTGTAAGATCTCTATAATTATAAGTTATAACCTCAATTTGATTAGTGGATTTTTCAGGAGTAGTGACCTACATAATCACTCATTGGGGTTTTTCTTGTGAAGGTTTTCCCATTATTTTCTACTACGCACATTGAACTCTAGATTGGTGATATGGTTATGTTTTTTTATTGGACTTTGCATGTAATTGAATTAATTAATCAACTTGAGTAATTAGTTAATTGAATTGGGGTCAGCTTATAATCCAACATTAGATAACGCAACCAAACACTAAATAAAGTTTGAATTAAATTAGGTTTGGCTTTCTATAAATAAATTTTAATTAGTTAAGGTATATCTTTTTCTACAAATTCTCTAATTAAATTTTATTGATTAACACTTATATTAAATAAAGGCTAAATCCTATTCAAAAAAAATAAAAAAAATAAAGGCTAAATCACAAATTACACTCTTAGATTTTGATATGTTTTCAACTCAGTTCTTTTAGTTTCACTTTTTTTTTTTTTTTTTCCTTCAGTAATTTAACTTTAATTCGTTTTCAATTTAAATTTCCCATTTGATCCGCCTCTTTGAATTCAATAAAATGACATTGTTTTGGGAAGTGAACAATCTAAAACTGACGGTGGGATTGGACAAAATTGAAGGATTGAAACCGAGAAAATGAAACTCAAATGATTGATTTGAAAATATGTTATATAGTTAAAGAATGTAATTTATAGTTTAAACTTAAATAAATATGTATCATATATAAATAATTTTTTTTTTTTTAATTTTCTTGATCATTGCACGAGATACTAATGAGTAGATATGTAATTGTAAAAAGTCTTTTTCCTAATTTAATTGAGGAAAAATAAATGGATGACATAAAACTAACTTGAATAACATGATTGCTACACGTTCAATCTTACTTGGATAATAGAGTGACCACAATAACATGATTGCTACATATTTATTGATTGCCACACATTCAGTTTGCAATCACGTACGGGATACTAATGAGTAGATATGTAATTATAAAAAGTCTTTTTCCTAATTTAATTGAGGAAAAATAAATGGATGACATAAATAAAACTGACTTGAATAACATGATTGCTACACGTTTATTGATTCCCCCACATTCGGTTTGCAATCTACATCAAACAACTGTTATAGTCAAATTTTCCAAGATTATAATTTTCCAATAACATGATTGCTACACGTTTATTGATTGCCACGCATTCAGTTTGCAATCTACAGCAAACAATTGTTATAGTCGAGAATTTCAAGATTATAATTTTCCAAGTCTTCGGAACGTAGTTCCAAACAATTAGCAAAGACTTGGTGAAAACAATAATAGGCATTAAAGTCTTTTAATCTGTATCACACGTCTTCAAGGTTGATGAACCTGGCAGGTTAATTAATGACATACAGAAAGAGCCAGCATGCGTTTTCATGAAGTCTTTGGTCTTTGTTCGGAATTTCCAAGACATGGGAAATTATTGTCTTGAGTATTAACCTGCAGCATACGCAGGGGCCCCCAAAAGTTTAAAATATTTCTATAATATAGTCTAAAACATTTAGTTAGGGACTTTACATTGGGTCCCCTAAGTATGGACTTTACATTTAAATAGTTTAAATCCCACCAAAATGTCACTTGCATTTCTTACTTTTTTTTACTTTTGTCTAACCTATGTGTGCAAGTGTGAAAACGTGCACTATGCCACACCAAACTTTTTTTGTTTTTCTTTTCAATAGCCCATGGAGCAACACACTAAAAGTCCATTGAAAACCCATGATCATGAGGGGCAAAGAAAAGAAACTCACTGAAAACGTGTACTGGACTTTAGTGAGATTTTTTTTTTTTTTTTTTTTTTTTTTAATCTTTAAACTTCACCCTTTACTTCTCTTCATCATCATCATCTTAATTTTTTTTTTTTTTTCAAAATTGATTTGTTTTCTTCTGGGTTGAATGTTGGTGCCAAATAAGTTGTTCCAATAGTGATTTGTTCATAGAAGATGCTTTGGGTTTGTTGCAGAGAGAAGATATATATTTTTCTAAAATTCCCCTTTCACAATAAAATCTTCTCAAGTTATGTATAATGATTTTAGTAAATATGTATGCTATACATAGTATTAAAAATATATATTTTATCTGCTTAAATTTTCAATTGTTTGCTATGGTTGATTAAGACTAAAGATAAATATAGGAAGTGAACGCCATACATTAGAGGGATTATTAATTAACGTAAAATTATATGATTTTTTCTAGATTAATTTTTTAACCATTTTATTAAAGATTAAGGAGATATATGATAATGGACGATTTTATTCAATGAAAGATCATTTTCAAGCATAACTTTGATGGGAGATGCTAAATTCTTCATTAAAATATTTTGTACATCTTTATAGCAAAATAAATAATTTTTATATATTCATTTGAGTTTAGAAATATTATATTTTTTTAATTTGATAATTTTATATGTACAATATATTTATAAAATAACGGCTAACATATGAATGTATAATCCAGCCCCTCCATGTGAAAATTTCTATCTACGCCCCTGAGCATACATTTTCAAACTTTAGTTGCATGTGTCTAGTGTCCGTTATTTATAACTCTAGTCTACAACTACAAAATGACCTCAAAAGTTAGGTCATTTTGTAGTTGTACTCTGGTTACGTAATGTATTATGTGTAGATTTGGATCTGCGTTTCCAAACCCACGTTTGCTTTTCTTTCATTTTTTTTCCCCTGGACGCGTGTTTGGCACTGTTCATTGTCCATGAACAGTGAGTGATTTTAGGCATATGAACAGTGCTAAACACCTGAACAATAACTTTTTTTTAATTTTTTTATTATTTTAAGCACTATTCACACATTTAAAAATTATTTTGCTACAGTATTTTCAGTTTTCAGTTTCAGTAAAATAAGTTCTATCAAAACGAACCTTCTAAACCTGGTTTAAAACACTATTGAATTTGGTGGGTCTAAAACTTATAGAAAGTCTAGTACGTGGTATTTTTTTCTTCCATTCAAATTGATGAAAGATTGAGATGAAAGCAATGAACAAGAATCTGAAGGTAAAAGACTTCTTCGTTATGAAAAGAGAACTAAGAGAGTTAGTGAAACAAAAAGAGAAAAAAGAAACAGATAAGTAAGAGAAAATTTGATGAAAAAGAGAGAATTAATATCCGATTCATTGAATTAATTTATTTATATACAAGAGCTAGGCATAACTGCTCGTGGTTGTTACCATTTTTCATAACATATTATTAACTTCCCTAACAACCAGAACTAACTTAACAGCTTCCATAACAGAAACGCAAGTGCTACAATTTGTTTTAGCAATTCGTTTTACAACGATAGGTCGTTTATTAAGGATTTTAACACAGATAGTGTCAGAGCCAGATTTTACTATAGAAGACAAGATTAAAATAAAAGTAAGACAAAAATAATTCCAAAAATATTAATATAAATAAAAAATAATTAACGAAATTAAGCAAGACTTGGTCAACATAGAAAATATACTGTAACGTAAGCTTTAATTTTTTTTTTTTTTTTTTTGTATTTCCTGTTTGATTTAATATAATTATTTTTGTTGAATTGTACAATTTTTGTATTTTTAAATCATTTTTAAAATATCAATGGCGATTCCTTCTATTGTAGTTGTAGGGGGTGTTCAGTCCAACAATAAATCGCCTACAATCGCACATTCCTGAGCATGTACAGCTACTCATTTCTTTATTAACAAAAGGAAGACCATTTGGAAAAAGGAAGCTCTCTCTCTCTCTCTCTCTGTTCATCCAGTCTCTCTTTGCTCATCCGGCTCCCTTTGTTCGTACAACTCTCTTCTTTCACAATTTGAACTTATTCTTTCATGTTGTTCACTAACTTAGCCATCAAAGCCTCCACAATCAACCCTAAGGTTGGTCATGGAGAGATGAGTTTCTCTTTGGTATTTCAAGTTCATAGGTCCACGGTCACAGCTCAATCCAAGGAGGAACTAAGCGTCATCCAATGCGATGCCAATCCTTATTTGTGTGCAGGACTTAGATGGTGTCTAACTTCATCCGAGCTTTCCTTCAATTAATAAATTTATTATAGGAAGATCAATCCCAATTTGGACCCACTACAATAGATCTTTTTTTAAATAAATATTAAAAAAACAACAATATATAAAATTTGGCACATTTAGTTGAGATGTTTTGATAGTATTTCACTTTATAACTATAAGGCTACGTAGCCAACGGGGGCTTGGCTGAGTGGGTAAAGATCGGGCACTTCGTGCACCATACCTAGGTTCGAGTCCTGCTGCCCACAGAAGTCCGTTGGTAGGCATCCTTAGTGGGGTAACTCCCCACACATGTGAAGTCATGAACCACTGCCACGTGGCGTCCTGCCCGGGGGAGTAATATAACCATAAAGGCCCCCATTTTTTTTACCAAAAAAAAAAACTATAAGGCTATGTATATAGTACAAATAATAATTTTTTTTTTCCTTGACTATTGTAGGAGAGTTCAAAATATTATCAATAAAAAAAAAAAAAAAAGAATTAGATATGATGTTATTATTTTGCACACAAACATACATACATATATACATTAAATAGCATTTAAATAAAAGGTGGGAAGAGGGTTAGGGCGAGGTCTCCCCACAAAACCCTGAACTCCTAGCTCAACCCTTGAACATACTATAGTGCAACTTCTAGCTTAGAGCATTAGCATCCGAGAATGCCAAAAAAAAAATATAAAAAAAAACCTATTTTGTATCTTCAAATCCTACTTTATCTTTATCAAAAAAAAAAAAAAAAATCCTACTTTATCTATTTTACCAATTCATTTTACAACTCACCCTACATCCTAGTTTTTATTTTTAAATATAACTCAATTAAATTAATATATACTACCTAATAAAATAATAAAAAGTATTATTCTCTTTCTTTTTTCCCCACTCACTTTTTCTCTTCACACACAACCACACATTAAAATAATATAATTTTTTTACAACCTATCAATAGGAGCATCAGCACTGGGGAATGCTAATGTCAAATGTAAGAATAATTTAGTATTTCAAGCCCCAAAGTGCTATGCATCAGAAAATGCTAAACCCAAGTATTGCAAATTTTTTACAATACTCAAGTAGAATTGCGCTGTAGCAGTATTGTAAACCAAAATAATAATATTTTATTCCCTCTTTTCACTTCTCTGACTTTTATCTTTCAACTCAACTCTCTCACAGAGCTCTCCTCTCTCTTTCTCACCGGTACCATTTTCTTTGATTCTTTCTCTCATTCGATCCTTCCTTCTTTCTCATCCCTTTCTGTGTGGATCGGTGCCCATCTCTAGATCATACGGCGTGGTGCTGCGGCGTGGGCGTGGGTAGGTGGTGTCGCAGCGTGTGTGTGGGTAGGTGGTGCTGCGACGTGGTAGATGGTTGCGGCGGCGTGGGTCTCTTCCCTTTCTTTTTTTTCTCTCTCTTCACTTGAATCAAGCTTCCGTGGGTCTCATGGTTTGGTGGAGATCATGGTTTGATGTGGCAGATCGGGGCGGTGCCATGGTTGATGATGGATCGGGGTGGTGCCGTGGGTCTGATGGGTGTGGTGGCTGTTGCTGGCTCCGATTGGTTTGATGGTGGGTGTGTGTGTGGCTCAGTTGATGGTTTGATGGTTTGTGTTTGTGTGTGTGTGGCTCTGTTGATGGTTTGGTGGTTTATGTTTGTGTGTGTGTGGTGATGGGCTTGGATAGGTGGATTGGTGTATCATGGTCTATGTGTGTGCCTCTATGTGTTGAAACCGGTGCTAGAGGTTGAGGGAGAAAGAGAGGAAAAGGAATAGAAAAAGAGAAATAGTAATATATATATATATATATTTAAATAAAATGGAAAAAAAATAGAATTTTGGGATGTTAGGTGTGTTGTAAAATAGTATGATATAATTGATAAAGTAGCTTTTTGAGATGATAAAATAGAATAGAGTAGTATTTTCTGATGCTGATGCACTAAGGTTGCATATACTCTTTAAGAATTTGAGTTTCTTTCTTTCTTTCTCTCTTGTATTTTTCTATCTTTCTTTTTTCAAAAACCCAACTCAACTCTTTTTATCCCTCTCATTCAAAAACAGGAGCAAAATTGGAATTTAACCATGATTTCCCAACTATATAGTTAGTAGGCATGGTTTCAAAAGAATATAACTTACTAACATCTCGAGTCTAAGAAACTCGATTTTGGGCCTGTAAACCGAGTCTCAGAGACTTGGTTTTCATGTTTGGATCAGATCTGATGTGGTGTATTTGCCACTTGGCGTCCACCTGAAAATCGAGTCTTAGAGGCTCGATTTCCACTTGTGTGTGACATGGCAATTTGTATGTGACGTGGATGATCCACGTGGAAGCCATCTGGAAACTGAATCTTTAAGACTCGATTTCTAATAGGGCTTTTTCAAAATTTTAAAGCACTCTTGTCTTTAACTAACGCCTTTCCATTCTCACTCACCCTCTCACTCTCGCACAGAACAGAGCACTCTCACTCACCATCTACTCTCTTAGACTCACCGACCCCGACCCACTCTCACTCTTTCAGCGACACTGACGTCGACCCCGACCCACTCTCACTCTCTCAGCCTCACCGACGCCAACCCTCGCTCACCCTCTCACTCTCTCAGCCTCACCATCCCTGACCCATTCTCACTCACCCTCTTAGTCTCTCAGCCTCACCGACCCTGACCTACTCTCACTCACCTTCTCACTTTCTCACTCACTGACCCACTCTCACTCCTCTGTCAGTCTCCCTCTCCACCCTCACACAGACACCCTGTCACCGTCTCTACTCTCTCACTCACTGTCTTTACTCTCATTCATCGTCTCTACTCTCACTTAGTCTCCAGTCTCAGTTTCCATTATTTCACATACATCAGCTTCGCCAAAAGAACAGAGATTGTATCAAACGGTCATCACAGAGCTTTGAGGTCCTTCAGTCTACGTGGTCTCTAAAAACAAATAAAAAAGGTGAGTCCCTTTATGCAAAATGCAAAGTGTGTTTCACCGTTTGGTTGTTGAGAAACAGTGGGAAAAATCAAAGAATCTTTGGTGAAAGTTCGTTTTTTTCTATTTTGGTTTCTGTTTTGAATTTCTAATAGAACTATTAAAAAAGATCGAAGCTTTATTGTTTTATTGTTTTTTGAGATTGGATTATGTTTTTGGGTTTCTGGGTTTGTTTATATTTGCCGTGGAGTCGGATTATGTTTTTGGGTTTGTTTATATTTGCTGAGGATTTAATTTTAGTGCTTTGTTAATCAAAATTTAGTTTGATCTAAATCTAAGTTTGATTTGGTAAGTTATGGTAAATTGTTACTAAGAATGGAGAAATTGGAGAAAGAGAGAGAGAGAGATATATATATATATATATATATATTTATATACTTGTTGGGATACTGAAGTACATGTGTTTCTTTTAGGTATTAAACCATTGAATGAAGCCATAATAAATTTGCTCAAGTATTAAAACACATATCAATGGATAGTGACATCAAATGAAAATCTAATATAATAATCCAAAACCAAGCTTTATGTCTCTAATTTCTTAGTATTTCATTACTCTTACAGATTCAAGTTAATGTAAATCAGTCTGCTTGTGAACTTAATTTAACTTACTTAAAAGTCTCCAATTGGCATAAAACTTAATATGAAGAACCATACATATGATTAGTTCATACTCTATAAATTACAGTTCAGTCTCATTTCTCAATGATTAATTAAAATTTGTACAAGCCACTAACCTCAATTCCGTTAAAGATAGATTAAGAGTCAGAATGAAAAACTCATAAAACATTGAATACTAGTCCAATCTCTTTGAAACTTGATTCATACTCAACAAATGGATGTAATATCTCATACAATTCAAACTAGGTCTTAAAATCTAGTCTATAGAAATTAACATAATTTTTAATCACAAGCTGTACATAATCTGTATAGGAAACAACAGTGCACATTAGTTTTTATACTCATCCATATCATCAATATTTTCACCATTATTCGCAGCACGATCTTCGTCTTCCTCCCCTAAATGTGTCTCTTGAGGTTGGAGTGCTTCACCAGTATTAGCAGCATAATCTTGAGATGGGAGCATATAACTTCCCATTGTATAGCCTCCCATTGTAGCGCATCCACCATCTAGGGCTGTAAATTGTAAAAATGTAGTTGTTTGTTGCACTTCCTCAGTATCAACTTCTGCAAGCAGCTCCGAACTTATGTATAACTCAGCAACATTTACTTGGGGTATTTTATGGATCCTATTAAACATGATTTTTACATGTTTGTCTTCTTTGATCGCCATATACCCGTAATTTATCTGTTCATGAAGGACTTCTTGTGGGTAACGATAAATAATCTTTATGTCATAACAAGTAGGGTTCAAATTCAATCATTCCATTATTTTCTTCTTCAAATCATTTAACGTCTTAGCTTTACGGCGTATCATCATGTTGTAGCATTCGATACCCGGCCCTCTAAATGGAAATCTGTCAATCTCTCCAGGATTGACAAGGGGTCCACCGTAGTATACATTTATATTAATATTCTTCAGAGATTGTGAATCTATTTGAGTCAAGTGTAATAATAAGTTAGTGACATATTTTTATCTCTTTCATTTAACATCAATTGCAAAACCTTTTCTATCTACTCAAAGTTCAAAAATTACAACTTGTCACCCCACATTTGCATATACTCATCTCACATTACATACAAACACACAATCATTATCATTTCATACTAAAAAAAAAAAACTCTAAAGACAAAACTCACCCCCATTGCAAAATTTCAAATCAGCTCTAACAAAAATATAAATAAAAATATCAAACCAAACAACAATACAATCATTAAAAACCTAACAATACAAATATACCTAGAATATATCTTAAATATATCAATATGTTAGGCTCTAAATGTTTAGAATAATTGGCAAATTGTGAAAACAAACTTGTCTAGATATAGATCTTAAAGTCTATAGGTTTTATTAGACAATGCTTAAGGTGATTCAAGTCAAGATTCAAGAACATACAAGCTGCAGGAAGAAGACTTCAATTCTGCCTGGTTCGATCGATCGAAGAACAGGCTCGATCAATCGAAAATCATATCTGCAGAATTTTAAGTCGGCCCAAACAGCAGTTTAAGCTCATTAAGGATTAGGGTTTCAGATCCACTTCTCCCACTATATAAAGGAAACCCTAAGCCACGTTTTTGAGATTGAAGAGAGAGAGATTATAGTGCCTCTTGTGCCTCTTTTGGTTTTAGGGTTTTGTACCCAAACTTCTCTAAAGTCTTGGTTGCTTGAGAATTGCTCTTGTTGCTCATATTGCTGTTTTGTGTAAATCTCTTGTGAGATCTAGAAGAACTTTCCTTTACACAAAACTTAGGATTTTCAAGGAGAAGATGTTATCTACACTTTGATGATCAACTCAGTTACTGCCATTAAAACCTAAAGAAAAACAAGCGTGGGTGCTTGTATCTGGTGGTGAATCTAAGAAAGAAGGAGTCCGTAGATTTGGAGTTTGCATGTGGTCGTGTCAGTAAGTTCTACTAGTGGGTAACAATAAGAAGTCGAGCATGGGGGCTTGTAAGTCTTATTGTATGAACTTCGATTCTTTCATATAGTGGATTCAAGTTTACCTTAAGGATAGCTAGGTTAAATCCTCCTTAAGTTTTAATCGTGTGGTTTCTTGGGTCATTATATCATTGTGTTATTTATATTTCCACTGCTATATACCTGATATGATTGTTTTGATTGTGATAATCTAGATTGCATAATTTGACTAAGTTAATCACTTGGCTAATTAACTAGGTTAATCCGATTGTTGTTTTAAGGGATTTAAATTTCTAACACAATCATTATTTCATACTCAAGCAAAAAAAATCAAAGACAAATATCAAACCAAACAACAAAAGAAATTCATGATACATACCCATGATAAAAACCTAACAATACTCAATGATTTTCATACTATTAAAAAAAAAAAAAAAAAAAAAACTAAAGAAAAATATCAAACCAAACAACAAAAGAAATTCATGATACATACCCATGAGAAAAACCTAACAATAGTCAATAATTTTTGTAAGGGCTCGTTTCGTAATGGACCCTTCACAATAAAAATTTGTAGAGACGTGGGTACAAGACCTTGCTCCGGTTAGTAGAAAAAGACGTAGCTCTGGCCAGCAGATGGAATACTTCTCCTTTTTTTCTAACTCTCCAAAAGAAAATCTCCCCCCCTTCGTGTATTCCGATTTTCTCTTATATACTAGCTTCTCCATCTCACTTTTACCGTACACGTGTATGCTATTTTCCGAAGATTTTCCTTTTGTCCCATCCGACCTCCCCGGATCCTCCGCATAGTGGATATAAAGCTGTTTAATTACTGTTCAGGTATCACCTCCACATTAATGCGGCCAGAGTGTTAGGTGGGAAGCATTTAATGCGGGGGCAGCAGCTTTTAGGGGATATTTTTCCGGTTCATCCTTTGACTAATATTCATTAGTTTGGTTTGCATGTAACTCTATAAAGATCGTCGACAATTAAAATAGTTACGTTGACATCACAGGCTGATTTGAAGAACGAATTTTATCCTCGGACAAGGGAGTATCCTCGGACGAATGAGTGTTCTCGGACTGGTAAGTGTCCTCGGTCTGGTAAGTGTTCTCGGTCTGGGCCGTCGGGCCGCGAGCCCACCTTTGATAGACTCCATCAATTTTTTGGGTTACCGACCCCACAATAGCCCCTCAAAATCTCCCTTTTTGTTATCTCGGAAAAGGGGGATTTTGATATAACGTCCCTAAGTCTTTCATTGGGCTTTCCCAAATGTCAGAACGCCTTTTCACTTGCCCCAGACACGTTCCTGACGTTCCGGCGTCATGGGCAGGCCACCATTAAATGATGGCGGTTTCCCTGTCCTCCACGTTACAGTAAGATGCGAATCCAACGGTGGAGGATCACTATGACTTATGGGCGGGATTTTTCCCGCTTACGGTTTCCGTGCCCTTATAAAGAGCTTTTCAAATCACATTTACTTTTAATTCAGAAAATCTTAAGATCTTGTCAAGTATTCACTGGTCCCGTCCCTTCTTTGTTCTTATCAACGATCTCATAAATACTTTGAAGTTTGTCCGAGGAGTCTATTTTCACAACTGTAAGTTTCTCTAACCCTCCTTAGTTTTCCAATCCCTTCTTTAGTTTTTTTTCACAATCCTTAAGAAATGGGTAGGTTTAAGTATTTAGTTGATTCCGAGGAGCAAATAGAGAAATTTAGGACTAAGTATAGGATTCCCCCAACGGTGGGTATGAGGTACGCTTCCGTGGAAGAATGGTATGATCAAAGGCGAACAGGGGAAGTTGTCATCCCGATGATTGCTTTCATAGAGGGAGGGATGACTATTCCGATGGGCAGGCTCACTACTAGTTTCCTTAGGTTCTTTAGATTGGCTCCCACACAGTGTGCCCCAAATATGTTTAGGGTGCTAGGGAGTATAGAAACCCTAAATGCGAGGCTAAATTTGGGCCTTACCCATCACGATGTGAATTGGGTGTACAACCTCCAGAACTTGAAGGATGCGGGGTATTACCTTAAGTCCAGGTTCCCTGAGGTAAGGCTAATCCAGTGTCTCCCCTCATCTAACAAGGGTCTGAAAGATGATTTCCTTATCTTTTCTGGCGCGTGGCATGACGGTTTACCATGCCCAATGAAGGGGGGTGAACCAGGTGGGGTTCCTGGGCTGAAAACCTTTGCACCTTAATTTGTGTTCATTGATTTAAGCTAACTTCATTTCTGATGGGAGTTTTGTCATTGTCTTAATGATTCCGCAGATAAGCGATATACCTTGCGTCGGTTTGGGCTAGTAAACAGGGAGAGCTTGGATAGAATTCTAAGGTTCGAGATATACAAGAACCCATCCGACGGTCAACTAAGGGCAGCGCACCTCATTCTTGGGTATAAACCAATTTCCACATCCTTTTCAGTGCCCAAATGGGTAATAAAGGCCAAGGACCCTCGGCTGCCTCGAATCAGCGTAGCCTTCGCAAAGTCCGGGTTCGTAGTTCCTGAGGGTGTTCGGATTCCTGTAGGCATCCCCTTTTCTCAACCCTTACTCGAAGCTGCTGCTCCCGTAGGGGCTTCCTCGTCACGACCAGCTATTACGGAAGTGGAGGAGGAAGAGGAAGAAGAGGAACAAAGAAGAATAGTCGGGGAGGCCTCGGATTCTGAGGACGGATTTGAGGTGTTTGATCAGCCCCAGTCTCCCGAAGCGACTCCCATCGACATGTGGATTCAAAGAAAAGGCCAAAGAAGTTTGCTCGATGTTATTGAAGGCAAATCTGGACGAGAGGTTCCAGGGAGGTCTCCTCAAACCGACCTCCCACCTTCGACTTCTCCTAAATCTACCCAGCCTCAAGGGGTTGAATCCGCCGATCCTAAAAGGAAAAGAGAGCAAAAAGGCAAGGAGGTGGTGGAGGTTGGGGAATCTCATCCGGCCCAGGAGAGTGAAGGTCAGCGACCTTCAAAACAGCAGAAAACAACTCGTGGGAGTTCTAGAGCGGGTGCCAAACAAACTGTCCGGCCCTCAGAGCCTGAAGCATGGCTTCCCGCACCCATGCTCGGTGGCGAACCTTTGAGGGTAGATGCATCCATCAGAGAATACAATGGGGGGATTGGATGCCATGTTGCCTCCGCCTTAGAAGAAACCCTCCTCCTCCCTCGGGATATGGCCCGAGCTCAAGAAGATGAAGAAGAATGAAATCTTCATGAACTTAAAAAGGCACCTGGGCATGGTATAGCATTCTCCCAGTTCCTTCCGTTCTCTTTGGTTCACTTTATTTCTGACTATCTTTTCTTTTTTCGTTCTTTTTTTTTTTATTTTTTTATTTTTTACAGGCTGTCCAGACCACTTTCAGGCTGGAAGAAATGACCAGCAACTTACATCTCCAATGGGACAAGGAGAGGGAATTAAGGAGTGAAGCCTCCAAGGCGCTTACCAATAGTGAGAAAAATATAGAGGACCTGAGGAAAAAGTTGGCAGAAGAGGAACTCGCTCGAAAGAGTGCTGATTCAGCCCTGACCACCTTTCAAAAGCAAACTGAGGATCAAAGGAAAAAATTCCAAGATATCAATAGCCAACTGGCTGCTTCCAATGAGGGAATATCGAAGCTGATGAAACAACTGGAGGAAGCTCAAAGGCTTAGGGGTCGGGCTGAGAGAGAGAGAGAGACGAGGCGAAAAAAGCAAAAGCCGAGGCTGAGAAGGCGAGAGATGAGGCCGAGCAACGAGGATATGATGAAGGTGTAGCTGAGACCGAGGACAGGTTCAGTACCGAGGTCCCAATTGTGTGCCGAAAGTATTGTGTGCAAACCTGGGAGGAAGCTCTCAACCGTGCTGGGGTCGCGCTTTCATCAGAACTGTGGAAGCCAGAGAATACTTTCTTTCCTTCAGCCATACGAGCCTCAAGCTCTACTCCTCCGCAACACGAGGTTTCCTCTACGGCGGTTGGCCCATCAGAAGGGGCTCAGGGTCAGGATCCTCTCCCAATTGATCAGCAAAAAAAGCCTGAAGTGCTCGGGGCGGAGAAAGGGATCTCTTCAGCCAAAGTCGCAGAGGGTCCAAAGGACGGGCAGACTTCTAAAGGTTTTCAAAAGGATTTAGCTTCTACTATTTTGCCCGCTGAGGGAGCCTTAAAGGAGAAGGAGAAGGAGAAGGAGAAGGACCTTCCTCCTCAAGACGTGACAAAAGTCCCCCAACCCAAAATACAAATAAAGTTAAACAAATAGTTGGTGTAGAAAATTTTAAGTGTATATTTTTGATTGTGACTCATGGTTCTTTTCTCAGACATATATATGATATCATGGGTTTGCTTACTTCTCGTATAAACTTTTGCACGAATATTCTTATATTTTTAGATGATCTCGGATTCTAGTAAAGCAGAAACGTACATTATAAGAAGTATAAGACCGAGTCGTAGATAACATTGCGACTCATTAGTCCGTTGAGGTGCCAAGCGCCCTAAAAATGCTTTCAGTGACGCTCACGGAAATTGTCTTGATATATAAAGATGATCACATGGACCACACTTAAGAGGTGCCAGCTCTCATCGTGTGTGCGTGTAGACTCTTATGGATTAAGCTCTGCTTAATATTTCAACGGAAAGGAGTATATTAATTTTTGCCAGGATGTAATCCGAGAACCAAATATAATTTGGCTTCTGTTTAATATTTCAGTAGTTGTCGCGGCTGTATTAACTTTCACTAAGAAGCGGCCGGAGGGCATGATATTACTTAGTTTTTGTTTTAACCTAGTTTTCTCATCTGAAGTATCTGGTTTCACCAGAGGCTTGAGTCCGAGGACCATGCAATGCCTTGGTTCTGTCCAGTACCTAGTTTTCTCATCTGAAGTATCTGGTTTCACCAGAGGCTTGAGTCCGAGGACCATGCAATGCCTTGGTTCTGTCCAGTACCTAGTTTAGGACCATGCAATGCCTTGGTTCTGTCCAGTACCTAGTTTTCTCATCTGAAGTATCTGGTTTCACCAGAGGCTTGAGTCCGAGGACCATGCAATGCCTTGGTTCTGTCCAGTACCTAGTTTTCTCATCTGAAGTA
Source organism: Quercus gilva (assembly GCA_023621385.1). Lineage (NCBI taxonomy): Eukaryota > Viridiplantae > Streptophyta > Magnoliopsida > Fagales > Fagaceae > Quercus > Quercus gilva. The sequence continues at coordinate 78,646,217 of CM042476.1, read as the reverse complement.
TCTGGTTTCACCAGAGGCTTGAGTCCAAGGACCATGCAATGCCTTGGTTCTGTCCAGTACCTAGTTTTCTCATCTGAAGTATCTGGTTTCACCAGAGGCTTGAGTCCGAGGAGAAACCAGAGGCTTGACCACGACTGACTTAGGGAATACAGGTCATAGAATTCCAACTAATAGAATAGAATAAAATAAAGTAGATAACCAAAGGAAATATATAACAGAACTGCTTGTGCTAATAGTAATATCTTTTTAGGTTACTTACATTCCAAGGGTGAAGTACAGTTCTCTCGTCTAGATCTTCCAAATAGTAAGCCCCTATTCCTGCTACAGAAGTGATACGATATGGTCCCTCCCAATTGGGCCCTAATTTTCCCCAAGCTGGGTTTTTGGTATTTCCCAAGACCTTTCTCAATACTAGGTCCCCGGGAGCTAGTGGCCTCAGCTTTACGTTCGCATCGTAGCCTTGCTTCAGCTTATGTTGGTAATAGGCCAACTGAACCATCGCACTTTCCCGTCGTTCGTCTATCAGATCTAAACTCCTTTCCAGAAGCTCATCATTGCCCTCGGAAGTGAAAGCACTGGTCCTTAACGTGGGAAAACCCGTTTCTATTGGAATCACGGCCTCTGCCCCATACGTCATTGAGAATGGGGTTTCTCCTGTTGATCGTCGTGGAGTTGTCCGATAAGTCCATAATACATGCGGTAGCTCTTCCACCCATCTGCCTTTCGCGTCGTCTAGTCTCTTCTTTAGCCCACTCACGATGACCTTGTTGACAGCCTCGGCTTGTCCGTTTCCCTGTGGATAAGCTGGAGTGGAGTATCTGTTCTTTATTCCCAGATCGGAGCAATACTCCCTGAAAGCCTTGCTATCAAATTGGAGACCATTGTCAGAGATAAGAGTCTGAGGGACCCCAAATCGGGTGATAATGTTTTTCCACACAAACTTCTTGACGTCCACGTCTCTGATGTTCGCCAAGGGCTCCGCTTCAACCCACTTCGTGAAATAGTCCGTGCCAACTAGTAGGTACTTCTTATTCCCAACTGCCTTAGGGAAGGGGCCGACAATATCTAAACCCCACTGCGCGAAAGGCCAAGGACTGGTAAGAGGGTTGAGCACTCCCCCAGGCTGATGAATGTTCGGAGCAAACCTTTGACATTGGTCACATTTCTTAACGTATTCCTGCGCTTCCTTCTGCATGCCTGGCCACCAATATCCCTGAGTGATTGCCCGGTGAGACAACGACCTTCCTCCAGTGTGACTCCCGCAAATCCCCTCATGTAGCTCTTCCAGAAGTGTCTCCGAGGCATCAGGATGCACGCAAAGCAGATAAGGTCCAGAGAAAGAACGTTTGTAAAGTTTCTTGTCCTCGGACAGCCAAAAACGAGGAGCTTTTCTTCTTAGCTTGTCTGCTTCTAACTTGTCTTCGGGCAGTATATTCTTCTCGAGGTATACCACTATAGCATCCATCCAGCTAGGTGCTGGGCTAATCTGGTTGATTTGAATAGGGCTTTCCGCCGTTGGAGTGGGTGAGATCAAATCCTCAACCATGACAATCCGAGGTAAGCCCTTCGCCGAGGAGGTAGCAAGGGTAGCCAAAGAGTCTGCATGCGCATTCCCGCCTCTGGGGATGTGGGACAACTCGAAAGACTCAAAGTTTGTTTGCATGCGCTTAATTCGGCTCAAGTAACTTTGCATTCTAATATCTCGAGCCTCTAGTTCTCCTCTGACTTGGCCCACGATCAGGCTTGAATCCGAGAACATCTCCACTATTTTTCCATCGAGTTTCTTTACCGTTGCCATTCCTGCTATCACAGCTTCATATTCGGCTTCATTGTTGGTGGCCGAGAATCCTAACCTTAAAGATTTCTCGATAATGGCCATCTCGGGAGATACTAGGACCAGCCCCACTCTCGATCCCCTCTGATTTGCTGCTCCATCCACGTATACTTTCCAGGGGTGGAGAGGCCGAGCGGATATAAGGCCGACCGATTTTTCATCTGCGCCGTGTGGGCTTGCAGCTATTTCTTCAGTATCTTTAGCAAATTCGGCCACTAAATCAGCTAGCACTTGACCTTTCACAGAAGTGCGAGGCATATACTTTATATCGAAAGCCCCAAGTATCGTGCCCCATTTGGCGACCCTGCCAGTGTAATCTGCGCTCCGAAGTACAGCTCTAAGCGGGTACTGGGTCAGAACAACCACGGTGTGTGCCTGAAAGTAATGGGGAAGTTTTCTTGTAGCATGTACTATCGCCAAAATGGCTTTCTCCAATGGCAGATACCGTATCTCGGCCTCATGGAGTGATTTACTCACGTAGTATACTGGCCGCTGCACGCCATTGTCCAATCGTATCAACACGAAACTAATAGCGTAGGTAGCTATCGCCAAGTAGGCAAAGAGAACTTCGTCTACGCCAGGACTTGACATAATGGGTGGCCGAGATAGATATTCTTTGAGCTGCTGAAATGCTAATGCGCACTCCTCGGTCCATTCAAACCCTTTCCATTTGTGGAGTAGAAGGAAGAAGGGTCTGCACCTGTCAGCTGATCTGGATATAAACCTGTTCAGTGCGGCAGTCATTCCAGTCAGCCTTTGGACTTCCTTGGGATTTCTAGGTGGTTGTAGACTGTTTATGGCTTTGATCTGGTCAGGGTTCACTTCAATCCCCCGATGTGTCACCATGTATCCCAAAAACTTCCCCGAGCAAACCCCGAGAGAGCACTTGGAGGGGTTCAATCGTAACTTATGCTTCCTCAAAACTTCAAACGTGCTGCTAAGGTCCATCACATGTTTGGACACTACCTTGCTCTTTACCACCATGTCATCGATATAAATTTCTATGTTGTTGCCCAGTTGCGGCTCGAACATCTTCGTCATCATCCGCTGGTACGTTGATCCCGCATTCTTCAAGCCAAAGGGCATCACCTTGTAGTGATAATTTCCATTAGGAGTAAGGAAGGCCGTCTTCTCCTGATCACCCAATGCCAGTGGGATCTGGTGGTAGCCTTGGAAGGCGTCTAGGAAGCTCATTCGAGGGTGACCCACCGTTGCATCAACCAATTGATCTATACGAGGCATAGGGAAGGGATCCTTAGGACAAGCTTTATTGAGGTCCGTGAAATCTACGCATACTCGCCATTTTCCATTCTTCTTTTTTACTACAACGGTGTTCGCCAACCATTGAGGGTAAAACACTTCCTTGATAGCTCCTGCGTGCTTGAGCTTGTCTACCTCGTCTTTAATAGCCTCGGCATGTAATCTGGAAGGACGCCGAGGAGGCTGTTTTTTTGGTACAGCCGAAGGATTGACATTCAGATGGTGACAGATAAACTCTGGATCAACCCCCGGGGCTTCGTATGCGTTCCACGCAAACACATCTACGTTCCTTCTAAGGACTTCAACCAGTTGCTCCCTTTCGGGCGAAGGTAATAGTGCTCCAACTAGGAAGTACCTATCCGGATCATCACCCACAGTCACTCTCTCCAAATCCTCGCATCCTGCTTCTTCAGTGGTACCGACAAGGAAGGCTCCTGGTTCCTTTAATTGCTATAATTTATCTTCGGCCCCGGCCGATGAGCTCACCTTTGGCTCGTGCTGAATGGCGGCCACCATGCATTGCCTTGCCATGGTCTGATTTCCCAATATTTCTAGCACCTGGCCACCTGATGGATACTTCACCTTTTGATGAAGGGTAGAAGAGACAGCCCCTAGGGTATGCAACCAAGGTCTTCCCAAAATCGCCGTATAGGGAGAAAAAACGTCGACCACAATGAAATCCACCTCAACCACATCAAGACCTGTCTGTACAGGTAGTCTGATCATACCCAACGGAATGACCGTTCTGCCCTCGAAGCTAACCAGTGGCGAACTATAGGCCGTAAGGTCTTGGGGCGTCAAATTCAACCCTCTGTACAGGTCGGGATACATCACCTCAGCTGCGCTCCCATCATCAATCATCACCCTTTTTACGTCATATCCTCCAATCCTCATCGTAACCACCAAAGCATCATCATGGGGCTGTATGGTTCCCCTCTTATCCTCTTCTGAAAAGCCTAGCACCAACGAGCCGTTCAGCTTCGCTTTCTTCGGCACTGTGTTCGAGCCCCTTTCTAGATAGTGGGATACGGACAGTATTCTGGTGGGAGCAGATCCCGTTCTTCCAGAAGCAGCAAATATAACATTTATAATGCCCAGGGGGGCTCCTGAAGAGGCATTTCCTCTCGATGTTGGACCTGTCTGGCCCCCTCGGGTACTAGAATGATGTAGAAGGTTGGTCAACCTTCCTTCTCGGACCAGCTCTTCCAAATGGTCCCACAAGTTTCTGCAGTCCTCGGTAGTATGCCCGTGGTCTCTATGATACTGACAGTAGAGATTTTGGTTACGCTTCGCAGGGTCCCCTGCCATTCTACTGGGAAATCTGAAAAAGGGCTCGTCCTGTATCTTCTCCAGAACACGCTGCACTGGTTCTCGGAACACGACGTTAACCACTAGGGAGTTAACAGAACCTGACGGCCCCACAAAGTCTCTCCGGGGTCGGTTGTTGCCATATCGGTCTGACCTAAATTCCCTCCTGTCCTGAGGGACCGCCCTGGATTTTCCTCTACTTCGTATCTGATCTTCTTCTACCCTTGTGTATTCATCAATCCTGTCCATAAGCTGTCGCATATTGGCTACAGGTTTGCCGGCCAGAGAACCCCTCAGATCGTGATCGGTTGGAAGACCCTCCTTGAAGGTATTGATAGCCACACTGTCATTGGCTCCATCTACTTTGTTATACATTTCCCAATACCTGTCAGAATATGCTTTTAGCGTTTCCCCTTCTCGCTTAGACATGGATAACAACGACCCTAACGGCTGGACCACCCTTCTGCAAGTAATAAAACGAGCCCCAAAGGCCTGAATGAGCTCCTCCAAGGAATCAATGGTGTTCTCCTCCAGACCGTTGAACCACCTCATTGCCACTGGGCCTAGGCTCGAAGGGAAAACCTTACACATCAGGGCCTCGTCCCTAGAATGAACAGCCATTCTCTGATTGTAATGACTAACATGCTCCACCGGATCTGTTCGACCATTATAAATGGTGAACGTAGGTTGATGGAACCTCCGAGGAAGGTTCGCGCCTTCAATGCGTCGCGTGAACGGTGATCGGGAAACTCAACTCAGAGCTTTGTTCAAAGCTTCGTTCCCTAAGTCCCGCCGAGGTGGACTCTTGTACATCCTCCGACTATAATGGCCCTTATCATGGGAAAAAAGTTCACTGGGCGGAGTTCTAGACCGTCGTCTGTAGCTTGTATCGTCTGACTCGTCAGAGGGTTGCTTCGAGTCCTGAGTCGTTTTCTTTCGTCGCTCATAACGTAGTTCCCTTCTTAGCGTATTAATCTCACGCTGCATGTCCCTGTTGTCCTTCGCGTGGGAGGCATGGCTCTTTCCTCGAGACTGACTCTTCTCTGTGTGGGTCGTTTGCACGCTTTTCTCGCGCTCTCCCCCTTCGTTCGCGGACGAGTGGGGTACTCTGTTGAGGTCCCCTGGACTCTGCTTGGTGCGGGCTAGCGCCCTCCTGTCTTGGTGCTTCTTCCGCCATTAGCCGTCGTACTTGTCTTTTCTTACGGTTGGGTCAAGCTCTTCCCACAGACGGCGCCAATTGTAAGGGCTCGTTTCGTAATGGACCCTTCACAATAAAAATTTGTAGAGACGTGGGTACAAGACCTTGCTCCGGTTAGTAGAAAAAGACGTAGCTCTGGCCAGCAGATGGAATACTTCTCCTTTTTTTCTAACTCTCCAAAAGAAAATCTCCCCCCCTTCGTGTATTCCGATTTTCTCTTATATACTAGCTTCTCCATCTCACTTTTACCGTACACGTGTATGCTATTTTCCGAAGATTTTCCTTTTGTCCCATCCGACCTCCCCGGATCCTCCGCATAGTGGATATAAAGCTGTTTAATTACTGTTCAGGTATCACCTCCACATTAATGCGGCCAGAGTGTTAGGTGGGAAGCATTTAATGCGGGGGCAACAGCTTTTAGGGGATATTTTTCCGGTTCATCCTTTGACTAATATTCATTAGTTTGGTTTGCATGTAACTCTATAAAGATCGTCGACAATTAAAATAGTTACGTTGACATCACAGGCTGATTTGAAGAACGAATTTTATCCTCGGACAAGGGAGTATCCTCGGACGAATGAGTGTTCTCGGACTGGTAAGTGTCCTCGGTCTGGTAAGTGTTCTCGGTCTGGGCCGTCGGGCCGCGAGCCCACCTTTGATAGACTCCATCAATGTTTTGGGTTACCGACCCCACAATTTTCATACTCAAGCAAAAAAAAAAAATAAAAATAAAAATAAAAAATAAAAAACTAAAGAAAAATATCAAACCACACAACAAAAGAAATTCATGATACATACCATTGGTAAATTTATAAACTACATTTTCTGTTATTTTATTTTATTCTCAACTAAATAAATGAGTTTTTCATCCATCTATTTTTTTTCATCTTTTTAATATTTTTCATCCTTTAACCAAATAGAGCCTTAGGGAGAAAATTTGATATTTTTAAAAAGTCTTAATAATACTTAGTATTAGCTAGCCTAAACCTTAGGGTCGTTTGTGTGTTTTATCCTAGATTTATTGTTAGATTAAGGTTTGTGACTTGCAAGTTGCAACATTGTGGGTAATTGATTAAAGTTCGTGGCGTGCAATGTTGTGGAAGCATAAAACATCACTTTTGGCACCAATCGTTTCTTTTTCCTTCTTTCAGTGATTCTTTTTAATTATTATTTGGGAAAAAGGCATTGCTTTGACGAAAACCTCTATTAGTTTTTTTTTTTTTTTTTGGGTTAAATAGAAACCTCTAGTAGTAATTTATATGCATTGGTTTTTCATTTAACATTTTGTGACTAAATCAAGTATTGACAAACAATTCGAAAATTAACAACAACAACAAAAGACTTAGTCTTAAATAAAAAAAAAAGTAATAAATAAATAAACTCTACCAAGAAATTTATTTTATTACAAACTTACTATTTGAACTCAACAGCCAAAACCTACCAATTAATAAGAGAGGAAAAAACTAAAAAGAATTATTTATTTATTTATTTATTTTTTACAATACGGATAGTTTGTTGTTCTTAACAATTATTTTTTAGAACCTAACGTTTAAGTAGTTATTTAATATTTTTTTGCAAGGGGCAGCTCTTATTTTTTGGAGGGGCCAACTATCAATTTTAAGGTCTACTGTCTAAAAAATTTGCAAAATATATATACCTTATAAAGTTCTTTTAAAAAATTTGGTTAAGTGTAGCTCCGCCCCCATAGAAAGGATATTAACAATGAGGTGAACAGTTTTGAGGACAATGTTTTATCAAGGCCAACAACAATCCAAGAAACAACATAATTTTTAACCTTAAGATTTTCAACCAGTTCCGTGATGACAAGTTGACAACAACTCCATATTCAAGCCATATCAATGTCAAGATACATGTATAACTCAAGTGAAAAGGATTCTAACTTGTTATGAAAAAAAGGGGGAGGGGGGGGGGGGGGGGGGGGGAGAAAGGAAAAGGAGGAAATTAATTATTTTCAAATAAATTAATATCTAAGAAATATGTTTTTGGTAACAACTGTCATATAAAAATTGTGTATGTGTTTGTTACAAATTGTGCTGTTCTTTCTAGCACCCAAGTATGGATCTCTCTCTCATATTCAAATTTTGGTTTTTGGAATTTTTGTGAACTTGATTAGTATTTCTTGAAATCTTGCGCCAAGATATGGCTCATTTAGAAGTTATGAGTTCCAATAATTAAAAATATGTTTTGTGTATTGGTTTACTTAGTAAGTGTGATGGTAAAGTGCAATTGGTGGATCTGGTTCATGGATGAAGTGCATACTAGGAATAGTATGAATAATGTTGATTTCGATGTACTATGTACACAATTGAAGTAAATAGTTGTATGACTATAGAGCAAAGAAAGAAGCATGCTTGCTAAGTTTTCTTTGTAAACTCATCTGCCAGGGGTCATACTATTCCCATTTCATTACTCATGGCAACATTTGATATTTTTACTACAGCAACATTTCTGATGGGAGATTACCAGTACATAATGGAGCTAAAAAGTTTTTATGGCAAAACCAAAATGAAGCAATTACATCACCAAATACAATCAATGATTATAATTTCATATTCAAGCCAACAAAAAAAAAATAATAATAAATAAAGACAAATGTCAAAACCAAACAACAAACAACCAACTAGAGAGTGAGACCTTTACCTGACATGAGGATATGCAATGTGAGTGTTGGGATTGTATGAGAGTGAGAGGGGGAGTGAGAGAGGAAAGACTTGATTAAGGGTGAGTTTAGTTCAGCTTTTTGTAAAAGTGCATAATGAAAAAGTTGAGTTTTTAAAAAGTGCATAATGAAAAAGTGCATTTTCAAAAAACTGAGTGTTTGGTAAAAGCTGTTAAAAAGTGTTTTTTGAAAAAGCTGAGTGTTTGGTTAGCACTTATAAAAGTGGCAATTTGAGGGATAAATTTCCAAAAAGGACAATGTATATATAAGGGTAGACATGGCAAAACGGGTCAGAATTTTCTGATCCAACCCGTTTGACCCATTTAAAAATGATCCGTTTTGACCCGTGACCCGTTTTGACTCGACCCGAACCCTACCCGACCCGCCTGTTTTGCCATGTCTACCAACGTTGAGTAGATTGAGATTGAGGTGTAATTCTTATAAGATATTTACTTATTTTTCTTCACTTAATATATTATATACTCCATTATAGTTTATCATTCTTTACTTGCCACCTTTATTTTCTCTTCCTACTTTAAACAGATCAAAGATTATACCAAGATTAACTTCTAGAAAGCTGGAACAAGAGTTGCACCAAATTTAGGTATCAAGTATTTAGTGGTAATTGGTAAGTGGTAACTGGTAAGTGGTAACAGTATCACCAATGAGAATCTAATCACAGTTAAAGAACTCAGAAACAATTGACAAATTGCATCTATTTCAAAAAAAAAAAAAAACTTGTTTGAAAAATACGGGTCAACTCGACCCGTCCCATGACTCGACTTGACCTGTGACCCGTTTAAAAATGACCCGTTTTGACCCGCGGTCCGATTGACCTGACCCGACCCGACCATTTTGCCATGTTTATATAAGGGAGTTTATTTCATATATATATATATATATATATATATATTTTTTGGATGTGTGTTTATTTCATACTTAAATCAACTACTTCATATACTTAAATCAATTTTTCTCTTTCTAAAAAAATTATTTTTTTCTCATCAATATTAGCTAATAATAACCTACCACTTAAGATTTATTATGAAACTATTGTGAAATTATTTTGATAATTGATACTAATTTTAATTTGAACGTACTATTACAATTATTTTTTTCTCTTTCAAAAAAAATTATTTTTTTCTCACCAATATTAGCTAATAATAACCGACCCCTTAAGATTTATTGTGAACCCCTTAAGATTTATTGTGAAAGTATTGTGAAAATATTGTGATAAAAATTTATACTGATTTTAATTTTAACGTACTATTAAAATTATTTTTTTCTCTTTCTAAAAAAATTATTTTTTTCTCACCAATATTAGCTAATAATAACCTACCCCTTAAAATTTATTGTGAAAAAATTGTGATAACATTTCCTTCTTTCTTTCTTTTTTCCTTTTTTTTTTTTCCCTCTTTTTTTCTCCTCCACACATGTACCCTTTTTTTTTTCCCTACCACTTCCTCCAGAACATTCCACTTTTCATTTTGTGTTCATTCTTTCCCCTTTTTCTCTTTCACTTCCTCTAGAACTTTCCACTGCTGAGCTCTTTTTTTTTTTTTTGACAATTCGAAAGCCGAAAGGAAGAGAGAAAATGATGATGATGATGATGATGATGATGAAGAAGATGAAGATGATTGAAACATTGGGTTTGTATTTGATTTTGATTTTGGGTTTGGGTTATGGGTTTTCAGTTAATGGTTTAATTTTGAGTTGATTTTCTGTGGATTTTGGGTTTAATTTTGAGTTGATTTTGTTTTGGGTTGATTTTGAGTTAGGTTTGGGATGGGTTTTCCAATGGAGGAGACGGAAGTGACGGACTTGGCGAAGGAAACGACGAATTTGGCAAGCCCTGCGGCAAAAGATACAAACTTTTTGGGTCCTGTGGTGGTTAAGGAGACTGAGTCGGCAGAGCCAGCGGTGGCGGAAGAGACAGACTTGTCAGAGCCAGAGGTGGCTGTGGAGACGGATTTGAAGAAGACATCGGTGGCTGAGGAGACGGATTTGGCTAAGCCAGTGGCGGCGGCAGATGATTCAAGTTTGGAGCTTGCCCTTTATTGAAGGGCAATTTGGTAATTGCCAACTCACCCAACGGATATACATAAAACGCCCACGAACTTTTAATAAAATGGACCAAAGCAGCTGGATGTATCAAACGCGCGTTTCTTCACAAATATAAAACACAACTTTTTCCAAAAAGTTATGTTTTATACTAACCAAACACTATTTTTGGGCTGACTTTTTTGAAAATGCAACTTTTCGGCTTCAAAAGTTGAAACAAATGGATACTAAGTGTTGGGATTGTATGAGAGAGAGGGAGTGAACATGTGAAAGTGAGAAACGTTTCAGTCAAGTTGCTGAGTGACCCGAGAGATCCAGTAAAAGCTCAACAAGATCTATAGGGACCCAGACATGATCAGCCACTTGTCTTACATGTTGACCACAATTTAAAAATCGAGTTTCTGAGACTCGGTTTCACTTTTAGCAAACCGAGTCTCTATGTGGCATCTACGTGAAATATTAGACCACAGAAATCGACCTTCTGAGGCTTGATATGACAATCGAGTCTATAAGACTCAATTTCCACGTGGAATAGGTTTCACGTCAGGGTACCTCAAAACATGAAAACTGAGCCTCTAAGGCTTGGTTTATAAACCCAAAATCGAGCATTTTAGGCTCGAGATGTTACTAAGTTATATAGTTTGAAAAAAAGTGGCCTACTAACTATATTGTTTGAAAAAGGGAAATTAGTATCCCATTTTCGCCCAAAAACAGTCATAAGTACATTTTTAAGTTTTAACAACAACGGAGGAGGGTGGTGATCAATGGCATGACCCACTTCTTCTCACCGACGTTTCTTGGCAAAACCAAAGCTCCAGTTCTCACTCTCACTCTCACTCTCACTCTCACTCACCCCCTCGCTCTCACTGTAAGTTCATTCAATTTCACTTTTCTCTCTCCTCACAAATCTTTTCATTTACATTCTCTCACTTCTTAATCTCCCTCTCTTTCATTTCTTTACAGACAATTCGCCTCCTTTGCCCAGATATCATATGCAAACTTCTACTATGGCTGATCAAGATTCATATGAGGATAATATGGCTAAGATCTTTGTACTTATTTGACTCATTTTTCTTTGCTTTCTCTGCAAAACCATGCTTTAGAATTGTCAGTAAGATCCCTTTTCAATGCTGTTTTATTAGTATTACCATTCTTACCCTTTACCTCCTTTTGTACAGTAGCGACATTGTCCCCTTTCCTCCACACACTCTTCAAAGTTTTAGAATTCTGAGTTGCTGCCGCCGTCGAAGTACTATTTTTGTTAGATGGTATAGATTTATTTACAACCCTACTCTCACTCCTACTCCCCGGCTTACTCACCCTCGAAGTTTCTAACTTCTCTGCCTTCTCCAATACCTCTCCAAGCGATTCGATCATCTTATTCCTCTCCTCAACCCCCCCCCCCCCCCCCCCCCAACTTTCCATCACCATCACCAGAATCCCCATTGATTCTTGATGGTTTCCAAGTAGACCCCGACGACATCAAAACCGGCTTAGGAGTCGGCTTACGTAGAAAACCAACATCACTATCATCACTTTTACCTCCTCTATAGGTGTTACTTTGTTCAGAAACCAAGTCAGTTGCTGTTGTGGCAGAATATTTACACACAGACAATGACCCACAATGCCACCTCTTCTTCTTAACCCAGTTCCCCTTTGACAAACAACCTCTCCTCACCAATGAGTAGTGTGACCTTTCAGAAGCCAAACTTCCAAAACTGGCCATAGAAGCCAGAGAAACCATTGTTCCTTGCATACTTCCTACTATTATTAACATGGGGGTCTATAAAAAATAGTCCCCAACAACAACCTGAATTCAATCCTTTCTAATTCCTTATATAATATCCTCCACCCTCTACAACTCCCAGGTGGTCAATTAGCTGAAAAGTTGGTATTTTCAGTTCAGAAACAAATAGAACAAACAAAATTCAAGCTACCCAGATATTAAATTGCCCCAAACAAACTATATATTTAAATATAAATGATGACACCCAATAATTTATAGAAGGAAAAAAAAAAGTACTAGTATCTTACCTCTCCCAGAAAGATGTGATTTTTTTGGTGAGAGTTGATGCAAGACCGTTCTGAGAATCCTATGGTTGTAGATACAATGTTGTCTGTGTGAAGAAAGGCAAGTGAGGAATGAAATTTGGGTAGATGTGGATATGGAGAGTTAAGGGGATAATATTATGGTAAAGAAGAAGCTAAATTTTGTTGAGAGGGAATATATGTGAAAATCTGTGTGGCTGCTTCTCTGCCTATCAATGTGTAATGTGGCTGCTTTTCTTTTTTCTCTTTTTTTTTTCTACTTGTAATATAAGGGTTATTGACGTAACCAGTTTTCCACCACTAGATCAGGGTGATTGATTACAGCCATTGATCTAAGGGAACTAGCAACAGTCCACCTCAACAGTCAAACTCCTGTATTTCTTTTTTTTTTTTCTTTTTTTTTTTTCTCTCTAATTTATTTATTAAAAAAAAAAAATTAACCTTTTTGTTGTTGTTGTTTGATTAGGCGGTGGAACATGGATGTTCGTTTTGCAGTCTTATGTTATCTCTTCGGTGCCTGCCGCTGAATTGGGATGGGAATTGGATTTCAAGTAAGTGATCTTCTTTCCGATTCGAAGTAAAAAATCTATTATAATAAATGTGAGAAAATGAAACATTATATTACAATATTCAATAATTGCCTGCGAAAAGTAGCTAAATGTTTATACTTTAAGGGTCTGTTTGGAATTCACTTATTTTATTAAAATTGAAATTTTTTTGCTAAAAGTACTGTAGATGAAGATAAAAATTAGCTGAAATAATATAGTGAATAAATAGTATCAAAAAGTACAGTAAAATCTATAAATAATAACAAAAATAAATTAAATAATAAAATAAATTAGCTTTTTAATTTAGAGCCAAACACACATTAAAGTAAACTTGTGTTGGTTCGATGTGGTTAAATATTTTTATAGATACCATGGTATTTTAATTTATTGTGTCGGAACCTAACGATATATGCTTTTATCACAAGTACAAACCCAAAACAAAAACAAAACAAACAAACAAACAAAATTGTGTGCACAGTAAAAGTAAGGATTGTGGGTTGGATGTGTTTAGGCCCAAAAAGGTAGTTGGGCAGTTGTGGCCCAATGGTACTCAAATAGATTTGGGCCAGCCAAGCCGAGAATTGAAGAATCAGCTCCAACGTTTATGCCGGCTTTGAGTGCCAAGGAACAACGTTGGCAGTGTAGCAGCCATACAGTCTTGCATAAGTTTATGGTGTGTGAGAGTGCTAAACTACTAGTTTGGAGTAGTTAATAACAGCTTCCAGGATCTGTACACGTAGGTGCATATAGATATATAGTATAGATCTCTCATCTCTGTCTCTATCTATTTGGTATATTTCATGCATGAATGAATGAAGCTTTTGGATGTGAATCAGCGCGCTTTCACTGTAATGGCATCACCGCTGAGGCTGAGATCAATAGCCCGCAAGGCTTGTTTGCGTTGTTATTCTTCTTCTGCTCTGAAATGGGAAGGTGGGGTTTCCATGGTGCAAGGAGCTTCCAGAGGAATTGGCCTTGAATTTGTGAGCTTTATTTACTTCCTCTTTCCTATTCTTCTTTATTGGAGTTCAACATTTCTCAACAAAAATTTACTTAGAATTTTAACATCTCAAGTAAAATGTTAAATTTTGATGGCATTCTGTTAATGTTGCATCCTGCCAATGCTAATCAAAGCAAAGGAGGAAAATTAAAGCTTCTTCCTAACTGTGCTAAGTGTGTGTGCATGTTTTGTGATACTGATGTCCAACTCCAATTACCAAAATTAAAGTCAAGGGTTAAGTTCACGATATAAAAAAGTGGAAATAACCAACTATTAATTTTTATTTTTTATTTTTTATAATTCGATAGTTACAATAGGAGAGGGAGGGGGGATTTGAAACTGTATGTCTCTATTGGAAACACCAGGAGGTGTCATTTTAGCTACAAGGCTTTTGGCTAATTAGGGGTTTGTTTTGTCAAAATTACCAGTTGTCCTACTACCAACATGTGAGATTTTTTACTTTTTAAATGGAAGGTAGAGAGAGGAAGATTTGATCTTGAAACTACTTACTCTGATAATAATGATAAATTAATAGTTGTCCAAAAAGTTTAAGCCGTTAGGAAATATGATTTTAACCACTAAATCATTGTTTTAAAAACATGGTCTTAGGACTTAGAAGTTAGGACCCCTAATTGCATTGGCATTGCAAGTTGCAGCAAACTCAATACCGAGGGCCCTGCAAAGTGCCATTTATCTCACCAAAGAGAGGTATTTTCCCCATTTCCAATTTGGTGCTTAAGAAAAGGCCTAGTTGTATCCTTTAAAGTTTAAACCCTAGAACTTTCTTTCAGCACCAAGAGCATTGAAAAGGTTGAGGAGACAATCCTAAGGCTAATTGCATCTCAAAACATAGGTTTTTAATCCAAGCAAACCCATGGATATCCAGATAGAGCGAATAAGGAGAATATTATATTTCTCATTACTAAGGCTTTTTCCAATCACCATTTTTTCTAAAACCCAAACCATACTCCATATTTTGATAATAATAAAAAATTCCAACCAAGCTTAGCCCCAAAAGCACAGAAGCTTTAGTCAATAGCCTTTACGACCTTTGGGGGAAGAATATGAACTTCTTCAGTAATGTTGTGTTTAATATTTTAAATTTAGACTTTTATGCACTGGTGTATTGATTTAAATATTTTCAAAAGTAAGAATTTTAAGAGGGGGCTTTACTTGTCATCAAGTAGTGGAAATTTTCCGCAATCACCTGTCAATATGTGGAAAAAATTACCTTGTTCGCAAACTGCCTTCTTGTCTTGTTTTGGCCTACTCTAATGTGGGTGGTCTATCCACAGTCATTGTCTTTGCTACTCTGGTATAAACCTTGAAACATGTTCTGAACTCTGGTTTAGTGTGCTTTGGTTGGTTTTCTGGTTCTGCCAATAAGTCTGCTGCAAAATTTGTGGTCATAGTTGGATAAGAGTTTTAGATGTCTTCTGGTCATGCTAAGTGATTCTTTAATTTTTCTGATGAATAAAAAATCTTCCACTGTATAATTTTTATGGCTACCTTATGAGTTTATGAAGTAGTAGTTACCAAAATTTAATTTTCAAGTTGTTTTTACTAAGGGAGATAAGTTGTTTAAGGGTGCCAAAATTGAACGTCTTCAGTTACTGATTATTATCCTCATGGCTCTTCCATCATCTTATGAGCTTGTACTTTTAGCATTTCTAATTTCTACCGTGTTGCATCCTCACTCTCTTTTGTGAGATACTGCTTCATTTTGAGTGTGCAGAGTCTGAAATTTATGGAGCATCGAAACCGTTGCCAATATTCATTAAATTAGATGTCTAGGTAATTGAATGAGTTGCATTGTTTCTGCCATAATCTGTAGATGCCTGTGACAAGTTTTTTTATGCTTTTGCTCTGGTCCAGTACTTCTATTCCTGAATTAAGTGAATTCTTCTGGTGCGACAAGGTCACAGAAATCTCATTTTGTTTTTTTTTTTTTTGATAATCAGAAATCTCATTTTGTTTTTAGAGTTTGTTTGCATTAAATTGAGATTGACTCTAAAGGACCATTAAGAGATAGGAATTATGTTAGGACATATGTGATTCATTGGTTAAGAATATATGTCATTCTTTTATATAATTGGCTAATTCTTTGACAAAACGCACTTTACTTGTAATTGGGTAGATTTAGGATGTGTTTAATACTTCAAAAAACTCTGTTTTAAGATCAAGTGTTGAAGTCATCAAGTTTGTCCAAGAAACAAGCTGAGAAGTGTAAGTTTATTAAAGCTCGACAGCTAGCATGTGTCGAGGTTTAGAAAGCTGTCTCAGCCCCGTGTGCTCGACAACTGCTCGACAGCTGCTTGACATCTCCTATCTGTCAAGGTTTATGAATTTTAGAATCCTGATATGATTTTCTTGGAATCCGTGAATGTGTCTTTGGGATTTCTTTTCTCCTAATCCTAGACATATAAAAAGATTATTTTAAGGGCTGTCAAAGTGTTCACAAGTTGCACAAGTATTGAGTAAACTTTGTTTAAGCAAATTGTGATCGGAGACAAAGTTTTGTCCTAGTTCATCATTCTTGAAGAAGTTGCTGTGTATTTGCATCATAGGGTTTTGTGACCAAGCATCTTCTTGATTTTCATCGTGTAGGATGAACTAAAAAACTTTGTAGCCAACAACCTTCTCTAGTTGGTGATTAAAGTCGCGTATTAGGATCCGCGCAACTGGTTAGTCATGTATTTGGGAGTCGTGCATTAAAAGGAGAAATTGTCACTATAGAACAAGTCCAATTGGGTATTAGGGTAAGGGTTCAACTGTAGGTTGGTATAAGGTACTGAGATTCCTTTACTTGTAACTACTTGTTGTGATAATAGTGAAATTTCGGGAGTGGTGACTTTAAAATCACCTGGTGGGGTTTTTGCCGTGTAAGTTTTTCCCATTCGTAAACAAATCATCGTGTCAAATTTATTTTCCACTGTACTTAGTTTAATTGGTGATTTGTTTGTGCTACCACGCGCTTTGCATGTTAATTTAATTAATTAATAACTTGGCTAATTAATCAATTAATTTAATCACAAGAGGTCAATACGTTTTTAGCCCATCAAGTGGTATCAGAGCAAGCACACTCTGATTAGGTTTAATTTTTGCCGTATTGAACCATTGACCCTTGTTTGTCATGGATAGACGACAATCATTAATTATACCTCTTTTAGTTGATGACACTAACTATGCATACTGGAAAGTACACATAAGAGCTTTCTTACAGTCTTTAGATGAGAATGTGTGGCAAGCTGTAGAGATTGGCTAGACTAAGCCAAAGGAAGCGCCGCCCAATTGGGATGAAGCAAAGATCAAGCGTAGGGCATTGAATGCTTTATTTAGTGTGGTCACCAATGAGGAGGTTAAGAGGATATCATTCACTGAAACTGCTAAGGAAGCATGGACCATCCTCTAGACAACCTATGAGGGTACAAAGGCTGTCAAGGATTCAAAGTTTCAAAGGCTCACTACAAGCTTTGAAGAGATAAAGATGAAGGAGGATGAGTTGTTCGATGAGTTCTATGCCAAGCTCAAGGATATAGTGAACTCAGCCTTCAATCTTGGAAAAACCATTCCTGAACCCAAGATTGTAAGAAAGGTGCTCAGATCTCTACCCAAGAGATTCCATGCTACGATTACGGCAATAGAGGAATCAAAGAACATTGACAAGATTTCTTTGACAAAGCTGGTTGGTAATCTGCAGACCTACAAGCTAGGGTTATCGAGGATTGGCAAGTCGGGTAAGGGCAAGAGTATGACACTAAAGGCCAAGAGCAGTGACACGAATGAGTCTTCCAACGATGAAGAATTCAAGATGAAGTCTTACATCACTAGGAAATTCAAGAAGTTTATGAAGAATGCCAATGGAAAGGTCTTTGACAAGGATCGTAGGCAATCCAGTTCTTCTCAGCTTAAGAGCCAAAAGAAAGGGAAGAAGGATGCAAGGGATGGCGGTCAGTACACTGTTCCTGTAGGACTTAAGTGCTTTGGGTGTCATGGCTTCGGTCACATGAAGCAAGAGTGTCCCACATATCTCAAGAGCATTGGGAAGAGCAAGGCACTTGCTGCTACGCCAAGTGACATTGAGCCTGAGGATGATTCCAACAATGAGGATGATGGAATCCTAAATGCTTTCATTGCCACAGTCAATCCTACTGAAGGGGTTGTTGAAGAAGTGGAAGAAGAAGAAGAAGAATTGGTGGAGTCCAAGTTTGAGAAGATGGATGATCAAGATGATATCCATATAGCTTATGAGAAACTGTACAAGCTTTTTGAGAAGTATGAGAAACTATATAGGCTGGCCACCAAGAAGCTCAGTGATGTGGAACTTGATCGTGAAGAGCTTTCCACATAGTCCGATAAAGCTAATCAAACAATTGGTGCACTGAGCTTTTAGAATAATTTCTTGGCTGAGAAGACCAAGAAGCTTGACGCGGAGCTGTTTCAAGTTAGAACTCAATTGGAGAGGACTTCAAGTGCAAAACTTGACGAGATGCTCAGCTTTCAGAAATCTGCTTCAGATCGAACAGGTTTAGGGTATGGTTTTTCTTCCTCTAATATTGCTTCTACTGGCACTATTGTTTTTGTTCCTCTTGCCCATAATGTTGAAATTAAGAACAATGTCAAAAATGATATAGCTGGTGAGAACCTAGACAAAGGTAAATCTATCTTAGGAGCACCCCCTAAACAGGATAAGAAAGAAGTTAAAAACCCTAGGGCTAAGAATGCTAACTCTCAAAAGCCTAAATAGAAGAAGCAGCATTTCTGTCATCATTGTGGAATTGCCGGTCATACTCGACCAAATTGCTATAAGTGGTTAGCCACTCAATAGCATAATGGCATGATCGCATCTGGAAGCCAGAATCAGCCTCAATCCTCTCTTGCTCCTCTTGGAGATCTTCTCAAAGCCCTCATGTTCCTTTCGAACTTAAACGGTTTCAATTCTTCCCCCTCACCGCCGGTTCAAGGGTTTAATCAAAGAAACGGTTCTTCTAAGATGTGGAAGAAAAAAGACTCTAAGTGATTCTATCACTTTCTTCTATCTTCTTGTTTTTGTTTGTTGTATTACTTGTGTGTTTCATTTTTATTTTGTCAGTCTAGTTTTATGCATTGCTTTGTTTAACATGTTTTTGTTTGTTTGTTTTCAGTTTTTGGTTATTTTGTTTTTGATATAAAAATAAATAAAAAAATTGAAAAATCAGAAAAATACAAAAACAATGTGTGTTTTATGTACATTGGTACTTGTATACTTTGGATGGCCATTGAAACCAGTTTTATAAACTTTGTATTTTTTGTAACTTAGATGAGCATCTTTATGCACAACTAAGCAAGTGAGCTTTGTGGCTCTTGTTTGTGATGAGTAAGATTACTATCTCTTGTATTTAATACTCGTATCACTCTTTTTGACAGGAAAGACTAAAAAATCTTAAGAGAAAGACATAAATAACCATCTCACACTGTTGCCTGCCAATCATGAATGACATTTGTATGCTTCAGCATAGCAAAAGTGTAATGTCAATGACATTTGTATGCTTCAGCATAGCAAAATTGGAATGTTAAATATCATTGAGTATTTCTTTTCTATCTCTTATATGCCCATGCATGATATGCTTAAAAAGAAAAATATGCAAAGAAAATAAAAAGCAAAAAGAACGAAATGCTTTATATATGATTGCAAGCGTGTATTCTAGGAGATGTGGGAGTTATAGGATGTACCTCGAATGTGATAGTCCCCATCAAACAGTTATGATTGTGTGTGAGTTAAAGTAATTTTCTCATATCTCAAATCGTCATATCATGTATACACTTATGCAATCTTGCGATGTTTTTCACACACAACAGGCAATATTCTTTGCTACTCTTGATACATGTGCAGGTACAATGTGATTTGGCCATCACAAGGTTTTACACATGTTAATGTATGCTCACTAAACTGTCTTGACTTGTTTTTGAAATATAAAATTGGTTAGACTTGTTTAGTGTGTGTGTGTGTGTGTGTGTGTGTTTTTGGGATCCACGTGCTTAAAATTATTGTTGAGAGATGATTTTGAGAACTTAATATGTTAATTAGATCATTGGTTGAGTTACATGTTGGATTGCATTCATGTCTGTGTTTTTCACTTCTCGAAAAACTGTTTTTAAAAGCTAGCTCGACACCTCCTCGATACCTAGCTATCTGTCGAGCTTCTTAAGCTTTTTCTTATCGCAATCTTGACAGCTTCTCGACACCTGGTGGATCGATCGAGAAAGTTCCTGCCTCCTCGATAGCTTCTCGATACATGGTGGATCGATCAAGCTTCTGTTCTTGTATCTGATGATTTGTTCCTTGACACCTCTTCGATACCTGCATCTGTCGATGACCAATTTCTCGACACCTTCCTCGACAAATGGCTCGACACCTCTCGACACCTCATCTGTCGAGCTTTACTGAAGGTTTATTTATACTTCCTCGTGCGATCTGACCCTCATTTCTCTCGATCTCTCTCTCGATAGCTCTATCTTTTCTCTCCCAAACAATCTCATCTCACTCCAATCTTGATCCTCAATTTTTCTTCAAGCTTTTTCAAGATTTTCTTCACTCAGTAAGCTTCTAATCTCTCATTCTTCATGCATTTCATGTTTTGAAACCTAGGTTTTAGGGTTTTTGAAAAATTTTGGGGTTTTTCAAAAGTGATGACTTATTGTTGAAATTTTGGGATGAGTTTTCACTTAAATGAGTTTAAAATCTCATGCATTGCATCATATTAGCATTATAACAATATTTTCATGCATTTAGATGTATGTAATCTGTTTGTGTGCTAGTAGGATTGGATTGGGCTGAGCCCATGATGCAATTTCTTTGCATGTCACATGTTCATGCATTCCCACACATACGTACTCTCTTTTCAATATATCTTGATATATTTGAACTATTTGGGACTTTTCTGATTGTCTCTCTTTCTCTCTCCCTCTCTCTCTGTTTACGTTAGTAGTGTCTATGGCACCAAAACGTAAATCTACTCTGTCCCAGAACCCTCTACATTCTAGGACATCGTCTTCCTCTGATCCTACTCCCTCTCATCTTTGGTTCTGTGATAAGGATGCCCAAAAGGCTTTCTCGAAGAACTTTTCTAGACGAGGTGTTCATTCGGAACGCCAAGTCATTTTGGTGGACTTCGCTGACACTGACCTACCCATAGACATTCACAGTCGGGAATGGGAGTCACTGTGTGACGTCCCGGTCACCTGTCCTCTCGTGCTTATCCAGGAGTTTTACTCCAACATGCACGGGATTGATTGTTCAGTACCTCTTTTCTTCACTTGCGTTCGAGGTACGCGCGTTCCTATCACACCACAACTTGTTGCGGATGTGCTTCGGGTTCCTAGGGTAGAGTATCCTGACTATCCTAGTTGTGAGCGTCTGAGGACTGTATCCAAGGATGAGCTCATAGGTGCTTTTTGCGAGCGCCCTTCTGATTTGGGTGATTGTCAGTATACACTATGTAGGTCTTTTGCTAAAAGTCCTAGATTCTTGAACATGGTGATGACTTTTATTTTGCATCCATTCTCTTACTACAACTCCATCACAGAGTCTCGTGCTAGATTTTTGTTATCATTTCTATAGCATCTTACTATTGACTTCCCCTCTCACTTTATTCTTTCCATTATAGATGTTCATCAAGATTCGACGTCCTGTGATAAGCTCATCTTTCCTTTCGCTATCACGAGGATTTTACGCCATTTTTTTGTCCTTTTTCCTATGTCCGACCACTTCACTCACATCTGTGCCATAGACGCCGCTACCGTAGAACATAGTGAGGCGCAGTTTAGGTCGCAAGAGGAGTCAGCAACTCCTCCCTCCATCTCAACTCCATCTCTTTCGGCTCCATCTCGATCAGCTCCATCCACATCCGCTCCTTCCTCTTCCACGAGCGATGTGTCACTTGGAGACATCATGGCGCAGTTGCAGCGCATGGATGCTTGCCTTGATGCACTCTCTACTAAGTTGTATCAGGTTAACGTTTGTGTTGGTCGTATTGAACGAATGTAGGCAGCTATGGGTGGCTATGCTATTGAGGCTTCTCCTCCACCACCTCTTTTAGCGGCTTTTGATTTTGATGCTAAGGATGATGATGATAATGGTGATGACAATGATGCTTCTGATGATGATGGAAATGCTAGCTCTACCAATGAGATGTCTACTTGACACTCTAACCTTTTGTCACTCATGACAAAAAGGGGGAGTAGTTAGGATATGAGAGTAGTCATTCTTAGGGGGAGAGTTAGTACAGGATATTTTTGTTAGGGGGAGTGTTGATATAAGGGATGTAGTGAGGATTTTATGTATCTTTTCTTTTCTTTCTTTTATAGATACATTGTTCTTGTACATTGGGTCTTGTGACTATTATTGACATACATTGTACTTATCTTCTTTATATGTTGATGTATGTTTTTCTTTCACCTACCCTTACATGTGTTGTTTCTTTTTTTCCCTTATGCACATGCTTCTTATACTTGTATGCAATTTATTATTTCTATTTCACACAAAGATGCCTTGATGAGTTTTGTTTAAAGTGTTTCAGAAATACAAGTTGTTAAAGTCTACTTGTCATAAACTCTATTCTTGCAAAGTTTTTCAAGAGTTTGTGTTAAGATAGATTTTATTGTATTCAACAAGTGAATATGAGTTGAGTGATTTATGACTTCTCTCATATGTTCATTTGTTTGTTGTGGTTTTGTCACGGATTGCCAAATGGGGAGATTGTTAGGACATATGTGGTTCACTGGTTAAGAACATATGTCATTCTTTTATGTAATTGACTAATCCTTTGACAAAACGCACTTTACTTGTAATTTGATAGATCTAGGATGTGTTTAATGCTTCAAGAAACTATGTTTCAAGATCAAGTGTTGAAGTCATCAAGTTTGTCCAAGAAACAAGTTGAGAAATGCAAGTTTATTAAAGCTCAACAGCTAGCATGTGTCGAGGTTTAGAAAGCTGTCTCAGCCCCGTGTGCTCGACACCTGCTCGATAGTTGCTTGACACCTCCTATCTGTCGAGGTTTATGAATTTCAGAATCTTGATATGATTTTCTTGAAATCCATGAATGTGTCTTTGGGATTTCTTTTCTCCTAACCCTAGACATATAAAATGATTATTTTAAGGGCCGTCAAAGTGTTCACAAGTTGCACAAGCATTGAGCAAACTCTGTTCAAGCAAATTGTAACTGGAGACAAAGTTTTGTCTTAGTTCATCATTCTTGAAGAAGTTGCTGTGTATTTGCACTATAGAGTTTTGTGACCAAGCTTCTTCTTGATCTTCATCATGTGGGATGAACTAAAGAACTTTGCAGCCAACGACCTTCTCTAGTTGGTGATTGAAGTCGCGTACTAGGATCTACGTAATTGGTTAGTCACGTACTTGGGAGCCATGCATCAAAAGGAGAAATTGTCACTACAGAACAAGTCTAATTGGATATTGGGGTAAGGGTTCAACTGTAGGTTGGTATAAGGTACTGGGATTTCTTTACTTGTAACCGCTTGTTGTGATAATAGTGGAATTTTGGGAGTGGTGATCTTAAAATCACTCGGTTGGGTTTTTGCCGTGTAGGTTTTCCCCCTTCGTAAACAAATCACCATGTTAAATTTATTTTTTGCTGTACTTAGTTTAATTGGTGATTTGTTTGTGCTACCACACGCTTTGCATATTAATTTGATTAATTAATAACTTAGCTAATTAATTAATTAATTTAATTACAAGGGGTCAATAAGTTTTTGGCCTATCAAATTAAATCAATGAAGCATTAATTCAAGTAAATCCTTGTAATAATGTGACTTATTTTCTGTCTCATATAGGTTAAGTAGCTACTGGAGAAGAATGAGAAAGGGCATGTTGTTGCCACTTGCCATAATCCTGATGTGGCATCAGGGCTTCTACATCTGAAAAATAGATTTACTGAAAGACTTAGCATTCTACCATTGGATTTGACCATTGAAAGCACCATAGAGGTTATATGACCACTTACTCAAAGGAAACTCAACTTTTCATTTTGACCTTTCCAAGATGATTTTTGTACCTTTTCAGTTTGGTACCTTTCAACTATCTAAATCTATTAACCTTGATTTGATGCAATGAGGAATTTTTCTTTTCCTAAAATCATTTTTTGAGTTCAATGATATTGGTTTTGCACTTTTGGGATTACTTGGAAAATTCTTAGGCCTTTGGTAGAAATGCAAAGTAAGTATAGAAAAATTGGAGGTCTATTGATGTGGGTATTGAAAGGTTGTTTGGTTTTTTTTTTTTTTTTTTTTTTGTCAAAAAAGAAAAGAAAAGGAAGAAAGGAGAGAAAGGTTGTTGTAAGATTGCAACTTTTGCTTCCTTTTTTTTGGGTCTTGTCAATGATATGGTACATTAATAGTTTTATTTTTTTATTTTTTTTTATACAAGATAGAATTTTTATTCTAGCATAATCTAAGTGTATATATGTGTGAATCTCCCACCTAGACACTTGAACCCCCGGCCTTTGCTCCCCACACCTCACAAGTACTTATACTTATGAAGTGATCACTGCACCAAGGGTACACGGTAGTACAGTAATAGTTAAGATTATAGAATTCCCACTTATCAGCAACAAATTTAGTATTTGATATTTACCCTGATATTATGTCACATTTCAGGCATCTGCAAAGTCTATTAGAGAAAGATATGGTTCTTTGAACCTTCTTATTAATGCATCTGGAATTCTTTCAATACTTGATGTGTTGCAACCAGGTACAGCTTGTGTCATTGTTTGAAGCATGATTTCCAGACTAGTAGTGGCTTTTGACATCAGCAATTAAATTCTAATTGTGAACTAAAACTAAGATATTTTGTTACGTTATTTTACTTTTTCTATTAAAGCCGAACAGTCAATCATATTCTTCTATTTGCAGTACAGAAACAACATTGACCAAAGTAGAGAAATCATCTTTGCTTCTTGCATATGAGGTTAATGCTGTTGGTCCGATTATGGTGATCAAGGTATGCTCATTAAAAATTTTCATTTTATTACTGTGTTTGATGTTGAACAAAAAGGTTTTAGTAGACCAATGCCTGCATCATGTTAGGTGTATTTGTTTTATTAAGTTGGAACAAAATCTCTAAAGAATATTTTTTGAGTGATATTCAATGAGATGAAAATGTAATCCATCATTTGCTTGTTTTTGTTCTTAATGGGCAAATACAACTCATGAACTAGTATAGGATCAAATTGTTGACCTCGCCCTCCACCCACCAAATGTTCCAAAGACCATTGGAAGGTTGATTCTGTTTCTGTTATATATTCTTAAGCAAAAGTGTGGAAGAAGACTTCTTCACATTGTGGGATTGGAAAGACATCTAGATCTAGCATGAAGAGATGCATATAAATTAGCTAATCTCATGTTAATTGTCACTATTGCTCTCCACAGATATTATCTGGATGCAAAAGCTGCTTCCTAATTAACTTCTTTCCCCAATAAACAGTGTAATTGTTTTTGCAATAAGCATTGGAATGCTTCTATTTGAAGTTTTGACTGCAATTGGGCTTGTTTAACTACTGTACATTTTTAGACCCCTTAAACATAACTAGATTAATCTAGTTATTTAGCTAAATGATTAACTTAGATAAATTATGTAGATCTTGGTTAACACATATAAATCATATCATTGACAAGTGCGGAAAATAAAGAACACAACGATATGATAACCTAGGAAAACTAAACCGGTAAAAAACCTGGGGAGGATTTAACCTAGCTATCTTCAAGGTAAAACAAATCCACTATGAAAGAATTGAAGTTTACACAATAGCGACTTAGACCACTAACATCCTATTGCTACCTCGAGTATGAAACTTACTACCATAACCATGTGACAGCTCCGAGTCCATGGACTACTTCTTTCTTAGATTTACAGCAAGCACAAGTACTCTCGCTTGTATATCTTTAAGCTCTTGAAACAGCAACTGAATTGATCACCAAGCTCTCGACATCAATCTTGAGATTGGAAACCCTAAGTGTGTATGAAAGCAAGCACCTCTAGATCTCACAAGAGATTCACACACATAGCATAAAGAACAACCTCTAAACTTGGTTAGGGTTTTTCATTTTATACTTAAGGCAAAACATAAAACCCTACAAGTCAAACGGGCTTGGGCTAAGTTGGAAAATTCTGCAGAAAAACAATTTGCACGAGCTTTGATCGTTCAAGTCTAATTCTCGATCGATCGAGCCAGGAAGATTTACATAGTAAATCCTGCAGTACACTCGATTCCAACTTTACACTTAAACATACTTTAAGCAAGTTTAAAACAAGACTAAATGTTTTGATCATGGTTTGCCAACATTACAAAATGAAGTTCTAATACATTTAAAACTAAAGTCTTAGAACCCAACAAACTCTCCCTTGGCAATCCGTGACAAAACAAAAACTAAACAAAATGCTTAAAGTTTACAGAAACAGCCCATTACAATAACATTGCCCATCAAACAAATCCAACCTAACTACTATCTATCAGTTGCAAGTGTAGACAGTAGCACGACTGAATCAACCTGTATATTCCTGTAACACTTAACAAACACCTAAACGCATGTGTGGAAAATATAAGTAAATCAAAATAAATTATTGATTTCACATAAGCATAAACTACAAGACATATATTATGAATAATCTCATAAATATAAATCAATAATCAATGTAGCACAATGTGAAACAAGAAATAGAAATAAACTCATCACAGTATCTCCCCTTATCATAGACAACTCAAATAAAACAAAATACATCGTGAGCCAAAAAATATAAATACATGATGAAGCACCTAGATACAATCTAAAGCTCCACAGCTCCACAACAACGAAAAAAATCTCCCCTTATCAACAAAATCTCCTATCCAAATGTACTCCCCCTTTTTGTGACGAATTGCCAAAGGGCAATCACTCATCATCAAAAGGAGGTGGCGGAGGTGACCGTCTAAAACTCACCAAATTTGCTCTCAAATCCTAAAGCTCGGTAAGCACGTCCACCAACAACTGACCATAAGCCGCTTGAACGGTCATGACAGTGTCCAAATTACAACGAATGCTAGAAACATCTGAAGCAGAAGGTGGAGGAGCAGCAGCAACGGTTGGATCAACATAAGCATCTGCAGCCGGATCACCTGAAGTAGAAGGAGGAGGAGGAGGAGGTGCACCAAAAGAGGAAGAATTTACTCTAGGGCGTTTAAAGCTAGCTTGCATCTGAGCAGCCATCTGCCTAAGAAAGGTGGCACCTATAGGAGCAATGATATGAACGGGCTCAGACGCCAGAAACTCATCTAATCGTAGATGTAATAAAATCCTATGAATAAAAACAAGGAAAAACAGACCATGAGTAGTAGAACTACTCCTATGAACCTCAATCAAAGAACGAATGAAAAGATAAGGAAAACTCATAGAAGCGTTTGTGACAAGCGCATACAAAAATGCACATCTCTCCAAAGGAATAGTGTGCAGGTGAGAGATAGGCCAAATAGAATGGCAAGAAATCCGGAAGAAAAGATAATGAATCTCGGTTAACTCGTGAGAAGTGATCCGAGGATTAGAACCCCACTGGATAGAAGTCCTAGTAAGATATGACATAATGTCATTAAGGGCTAGAGACTCATCGTAAGGATATGTAGGATGCTGGACCAGTGGCACCCTAAAAGCATTAGCTACTACCGAAGGAGTAATGGTGTACTCTTCACCCTATATCCAACTTCTTACCAGAGTGTTGGAATCATAGGCGTGGACAGAGAGGTTCGAGTAGAACTCTTTGATCAAGGCAGCTGGAGGGGGATGTGAAATGTCCAACAAAGAAAGCCAACCCCTACACTCAAAATTTCTCCGAATCTCACCATTTAACACTACCTTCCTCTTAGCCCATACATTCCTATAAATGTTTAGCTTCTCATATGTCTCCTAGTTTTTCTCACTTAGAAACCTCTCACTATCAAAGGTGGGAGAAGGATTTCCTATTAGCTCTAGTCTTCCTAGACATGATGCTAAAGATCAAAAGGACAGACACAGAAGAGACAGAGAGAGGAAAAAAAAAAAAAAAAACCAAGGGCAGATTGCAAGTTAGCACAAAAAAAAAATATAGAAAATAACAATCTATATAATGCATGAAGAATATCTACACATGAATCATGCTCTAATGTAGTGAAAATAAGTTCAATTGCACTTTAAAATTACAAAATTGGCTTGAGCATAAAGTTTATATAAAAAATCCCAAATTTTGAAAACCCTATAAAAAAAACTCAACAAATTGACTAATTGATCATTACACAAGGTAGATAATAGTATATAATGATCAAATCAATCAAACAAACAAGCCAATTTCATCAATTAATGCTCTATTGAACAAAATCCCTTATTCGGGTAGTTTCAAGCCCTAGAAAATTCAAATTTTCCCAAATCAACAAATTGATCAAATTAATTCACAAAGATCAGATTTATATCATCCCACAACAAAAACTCAATGATCAATTTGGAAAGAAAAGATTGAAATTAACAAAAACCCCAAATTTATATAGGTTCGAAATTTCCCCAAAATGCATGATAAAAATGCATGAAACATGAAAATAAATGAAAAATGAGGGGCAGAAGAGTCTTACCGGCCTTAGAAGACAAAAACATTGCAAAAAGTTTGAGGGAAAACGACAAAAAATTGCTTTGAATCCTTGATCGATCGAGGAGAGAGAGAGTTTTTGAAAAAGTTTGAATAGTGATAGAACACGTGAAAACTCAATGTTTTAAAAATTCTCTATGCGATTTTCGATTGATCAAAAATTAGATTCGATTGATCCAACAGCGATCAAACCAGACAGATTTAAGACAAAATTTTAACCGCAATTTTGATCGGTCAAGAGACAATTTCGATCGATCAAAATTCTGGAAAAATCAAAATTTTGAAAAACAAAGCAATTTTATGCAGAAACTCCTCAAAGCATAGTATTTTATGAATAAAATGCATGGGTATGAGATGAAATGCTTTTCAAAAACAGTTGTATTGAACCCAGATCTCCCAAAATTAAGATTTTCAATCAATTTTCCTTAAGTTCTCAAACTTCAAACACATTTTGCATTAAGCTCAAGGAAATTTCAATATTGGATGGCCAAAACAAAATCACACACAATAACATGTACAAAGTTTAACAAAGAGTAGCTTGTGTAGTGTGTGCAACTAGTAAAAACTTGAGATACATATGAGGTGATATGTAAATAGAAATCAAACACAATTTCTACAAAATTCATCACATAAATTTGAAAGAGACTATCACCTAAAAATTTACATCATATAGCTCCCACATCTTCTAAAAAACAAGCTTGCAATCATGTAAGTTTCTTGAAATGCCTCATAATGTACACGCCAATTTTATTTGATCAGAAACTTATTAAAATAGTCAAGATAACGTACACATCAATTTTATTTGACTGATTTAATTAGAGTCCAATAATGTACACACCAATTTTAGCATTTAAATTGAGGCTATACCTTATGTTCTTTTTATGGATGTGCTACACTTTCTCGAGAACAAAATCTTATGATATGCACTAAGGTGTTTATGATTGGCTAATAAACAGTGATGAGATGGTTATTTATGTCTTTCTCAATAAGTTCAAGTCCGACAATCAAAGGCATGTGACTTCAAGATCAAAATCATGTGATCAAAAACTATAAATATCTTTCCACACAACATGCACTACAAAGCTCAAACTAGTAAAGTGCAATAAATAAGCTCATCTAAGCTAAACAAGGTACATAGACATATTATGTAAAAATAAATTGGCCAACCTTGATTTCAAATCCAAGAAAAATAATGTAAAACACATTTTGCTTCCCTTTTCTTTTCTTTTTTTTTTCTTTTTTTTGAAAAGAAATAACAAAAACAAACCTAAAATGAAATGCATGAATGTTATGCAATGCAAATCCTAGAAAAACAAAGAAAACAAAAACAACAAAGAACAATGGTCACAAAGAGTAGAGCGATGAAGCACAAGGACCATGTCAGAAAGACTCAATTAGATCGAGCCTTTTGCATCCAAAACTTTTTAGATGTGACTCTAGCATTAGAGTTGTTATTCACTTTAGAATGCTGAGCAACTTCAGGATTGGAATAAAGGTTTCAAGCCTTTACCAACTCACCAATTTGTACCATAGGATCTTGTGCTTGAGGCGCATGTACTTGGTTTATTTGCTCGCTTAGCAGCTTGCAACCTGAAATAGTTTGGATGTATGTGCCCAAAATTTCCACAAAAATGACAAACCCATGTAGGTCTATCATGCACCTTGTCCTTAGGAGGATTAGGAGTCTTAGGTTTAGACTTTTAAAGATCAACCCTAATCTTCCTAGGAGGTGTAACTTCAACTTGTTTGACAATCTCACTCATATGAGGCTCAGAAGAAGAAACAAAATTTGTGGAATGGGGTTCAGGCACAGAGATGCTTTTTACAAAACCTAAGCTAGTTTTGTCTGAAGGAGACTTTTGAACACTAAGCATATGATCAAGTTTGGAACTAGCAGAACTATTTGTTTGTTCTCTAGTAACAAATAATTCAAGTTCCAAATTCTTAACTTTATCAAGTAAAAGCATGTTCTCAGTCTTCACATTATTCAACAATTCATTAGCATCAAACAGTTTCACAAGCAAATTCTTCTTATCAAGTTCAAGAGATGCAATTTTCTTTAAGCCTAAATTAACACTTATAGCATCTTTTGCAGCAAATTTGCAAAGTTTATTATAGGCTTCTTGTAAATCTGCATTCTCAGAGAGTTCCCTATTAGAAGGGTTCTCTTCAACAGTAATACTTTCATCAACTACAGCAGTAACAATGAAAGCAATGAAGTTTTCATCCTCATCACTACCAGACACATTATCAAAAACTTCATCATCACTAAGGGTTACAGCCATAGCCTTACCTTTAGACCTCAAAAATGTTGGATATTCAGATTTCACATGACCATACCCTTAACACCCAAAACACTGTTGACCCATAGAATTGTTAGAATGTTGGCTTACTTTCTCTTTAGGCTTTTCAGTGTTATTAACCTTAGTGGGATCATTCCTCCTAAAATTTCTAGGTTCAGTATTGTTCTTACCTCTTGCCCTTCTGCTATTGTTCCTAAGAAAATTTCTAAAGTTCTTGGCAAGATAGACAATCTTTGTAGCAGAGAGCTCATCATCAAATCCACTCACATCAACATCATCAACAGACTTAAGAGCCATTGATTTGAATTTTTCAGTCTTAGGTAGGTCCAACTCATAGGACTGAAAAAATTCTACAAGTTCATAAACATGGATGGAGTCCACATCCTTGCTTTCAGTGATGGCAATCACCTTGAGTCTTAAATCCTCAGTCAAAGATCTAAGAATCTTCTTAACAATTTTAGGTTGATCATAGATTTCACCCAAATTATATGTAGAATTAACAATATCATTAAGCTTAGCATATAATTCATCAAAAGAATCATTATCAGACATCTTAATGCTTTCAAATCTAGTAGTTAATTGCTGTAACTTATTGATTTTAACCACCTTTGTGCCTTCATGCACAGTTTGAAGGATATTTCAAGTAGTATAAGCAATCTCAACATTAGAGATTCTCTTAAATTCCTCCATAAAAACAATATTAAAGATAGCATTCATAGCCTTGCTATTAAAAGTGGCTGCTTCTTTCTGAGAAGTTTGCCACTCACTAATAGGAGTAGGGGCCTTCTCCCATCCGTATTCAACAGAGTTCCAGACTCTCTCATCAATAGATTTCAGGAATGCTTTCATCCTTACTTTCCAATAAGCATAATTATTTCCATCAAAGTGAGGTAGAATAACAAGAAAGTGACCGTGTTCCATGACAACCGGGGTCAAAAATCAACTCGTAGATCAAAGGATCTAAACACTAGAGCTAACCCGCTCTAACACCATTTGTACATTTTTACACCCCTTAAACACAACCAGATTAACCTAGTTATTTAGTCAAGTGATTAATTTAGGTAAATTATGCAGATCTAGGTTAACACATATAAATTATATCATTGACAAGTGCAGAAAATAAAGAACACAACGATATGATAACCCAGGAAAACCAAACCGGTAAAAAACCTAGGTAAGATTTAATTTAACTATCCTCAAGGTAAAACAAATCCACTATAAAAGAATTGAAGTTTATACAATAGCGACTTAGACTACTAACATCATATTGTTACCTCGAGTAGGAAACTTACTACCCTGACTACGTGACAGTTCCGAGTCCACGGACTACTTCTTTTTTGGATTCACAGCAAGCACAAACACTCTCACTTGTATATCTTTAAGCTCTTGAAATAGCAACTGAATTGATCACCAAGCTCTTAACATCAATCTTGAGATTGAAAACCCTAAGTGTGTATGAAGGCAAGCACCTCTAGATCTTACAAGAGATTCACACACATAGCATAAAGAGCAACCTCTAAATGTGGCTAGGGTTTTTCCTTTTATACTTAAGGCAAAACATAAAACCCTACACGTCAAACGGGCTTGGGTTGAGTTGAAAAATTTTGCAAAAAAACAATCTGCACGAGCTTCGATCGATCAAGCTAGACAGATTTACACAATAAATCCTGAAGTACACTCGATTCCAACTTTACACTTAAACATATTTTAAGCAAGTCTATAACAAGACTAAACATTTTGGTCATGATTTGCCAACATTACAAAATGAAGTTCTAATACATTTAAACCTAAAGTCTTAAAACCCAACAACTACTATTTTGTTTAAGCTTCTTCAAGTCTGTATAGCTTATAGTATAACTAAAAATTGTGGTTTGTGATTTGTACTAGCAGCGTATGTGGCCGCTCCTAAAGTTTGACAGAGGCTCTGGGACTGAAAGGGATGTCACGGTTGTGGTCAATTTGAGTGCCAGGGTGGGATCCATTGGAGACAATCACCTTGGGGGTTGGCACTCCTACCGATCTTCAAAGACGGCACTTAATCAGTGTATGAATTCTTCCTTGAAGTCTTAACATGGATTTTCTAGTTCAAACACTGCAAAATTAAATTTGACTTTTTAAGGAAAAAAAAAAAGGAGTTGATCCTTGACCACTTTGGTTTAAAGCTGCAATATGAATTAATAGAAGAGATCATTTCTTGAGCACTTCTCTAAGAACATTACCTCAAGTAGTTGGTATTTTCAGATCTGAAGCATCTTTTTCAATGGTTCTAGTTGAAACTTGAGATAAGAGCCTTATTTTTTAATGTTGTTTTCTATAGCTGTTTAAAAAGTTGCACCAGCAGCGCTACTGTCATATGTTTCATCAACATATTCCCATTCTTTTACTCAGATAATTGTTTAAATACATATGCCCTATTTAAGACATGTCATTGAACATGTTGGGTATTGTTGTTGTAAAGTTGTAATTTGCAACTGTGTTTTTGTTGGCTTTTATTCCGTGCCAAATTTGATTGTAATTATATTCAATCGTTTAAAACCCTGTATTTGTTGTGGGACTTGTTGTAAGGGTTGTGTGATAGAGAGTGTGTTTGAAGACTCAAGCATTTGAAGAACTGAAGGATTCTCGCGGGTATCTCGCGACCAAGCATCCCGCGAAGTAACCCATGTGCCTGGCACATGCTGGAATGCGAAGAGTCAGGCCAGGTGGAGACAACTGTGTCTCGCGAGTATCTCGCGGGTAAGGCCTTCCCGCGAGACACCCGCGAGACTAGCTGTTCTGCCAGCCTGTACTTTTTGAGTCACACCTTTTGCACCTCTCCTATATATACCATCATTACCCACAATTGTTGAGGAATGCTTCAGAGAGAAAACCCTAGCCAAACACATTGGTAATTAGAGATTGTCTTCCTCACCTTTCTCTATACATTTGCTTGTGGTATTTCCTCAACCTTTCCCTCTCCATTATCCATATCTTTGAGAGGTTGATAGCCCAAACACTTATCACACCTTGTGAGTGCTGTGTGACGTTTTGGTGCTGCTGGGAAGCATTGGAAGAAGCCTTGAATGGCAGATGCAACATGGAGCTTGTTGCGGGATCCGGATAACTAGGACAAGACACGGTTCCGAGAAGCCTTGTTGGAGTAGGAGCTTGGAGGGCTTAGGTACAGCGGGTAGACTAGGCTTGGAGGGTCTTTTGCTAACCCATGTATCCCAATTGATTGTCTAGTGGATCGATTTCCGCTTGGAGGGCGGCGGAGAGGTTTTTCGCCGAGTTCTTCGGTTTCCTCTTCGAGAACACGTCTTGGTGTTTTCTGTGTTTGCATTCTTCTTCCCTACTCTTGTTTAATTCCATTATACTGCTGTGTTGCTTAGTTTATGGATTAGAGTAGCTTACTTGTTCATCCGCTCGCTTTTACACTATTCCGCACTTTGTATTAAAGTTGTGTAAAATCTATCGAGCCGTTATTTTTATTTGGGGGTCTAAACAGTTCTTGTGTTTTTCAACACATTTTCGAGCTATCAGATGTATTGGTAAGTTCAATTGCAAAAATGTATCAATAACCACATTGTCAAATGAAACAAAAACAAATAAATAGTGGTTCTGATGAACTATTATATTTTTTTCAACTGATGCTTGCAGTGACAAAAACTGTGTCAGTGGAGTTTGCACGAAAAAAGGATCCTATTATATGCATTTTGTTGCACCCTGACACAGTGGACACTGATCTTTCTAGGCCGTTTCAAAGAAATGTTCCAGAAGGCAAGCTATTCACCAAAGAGTTCTCAGTTCAGAATCTCTTAGACATCATCAACAATGCAAAGAGACATGACAATGGCAAGTTTTTTGCCTGGGATTGCCAGGAAATTCCTTGGTGATTGGTCATATTCATTATACGCATGCAATATTAAATAATTATATTTGAGTTTGAAATTTTTGGTCATTAATCTCAATTGTTATAATTAATAATTTGTATCTGTTAATAAATTAAGAGAACTGTTGACTATTCAATTTCTCCCTTTGTAACTCCATTGGTTCTCTGTTTTCTACTCTGATGTAATTGCTTTCAGAAAGTTAATAACGACTTTTTTGTCGTTTTCAAAATGTGTGCAAAAATTTTCTGTCATTGGGTTTTCTGGGAAAAACCTACCAACTGATGATAACTGGTTCCTCAAAAAAAAAAAAAAAAAAAAACTGATGATAACTGAAATTGGTGGCACAAATGAATCAGCTTATGGACTGGTGACTGAACTGAGGAGGATCACACTTCATTTGAAACTTAATGGAATATTCATATATCAGAATTCAATCCTATGATTGGATTTTCCTTTGGTTAAACTTTTCACTCGATAAGGATTTGGTTATTCAACTTTGATTGTTGTCATTGTCCATGTTATATTGTTCCTAGCTTGGTGGACTCATTTTTCTTGTTATTGAAGATAAATCTGTTGCTATAGTGTGAAGCACATTTACAGATGATTTTTAGTTTCTGTTGGGCAATTTCTGTCACTACTAAAACATTATTGAGCTAGTAAAATGATGGTCCTCTCTTTCTCCCCTGTTACATGGACAAGTGGCATTCATTTGATTTTTAAATGTCACGTGTCTTACATCTAAATAAAAGTAGGATCTTCTTAAAAAAAAAAAAAAAAAAAAAAAATTAGAGGATTCAATGAAAAGAGATCTTTATCCCATTGTAATATTTTCTTCATATTACTATCAAAAAATATATATTCTCTTCATATGGAAAATTTCAATTATTTGAGTTGATCTTAGGCCTAAGTAAAAGGCCAATAACCTTATGGGCTCATGTTAAGTCACGAAGGGGTCCATTTATACATTCATATATAACGTGATAGAAAATTGGTTTCTTGCAACTTTTTCTCAAACAAAGGAAAAAAGATAACCTAAGATGATGACAACCCTCAATGTATGGTTTTGGACCAATTTTTTTAACTCAAAATATTTTCATTTTTCAAGCTCCCACTGAAAATTAGAAAACACGAAGTCATTAATTAGGATACTCTAGAATTTTTATATGTTAATTCTGATATAAGGTTTTTACAAAGAGAATATTTGAAAAGAGAAACTCTGGAAGAAGAAAGCTATATTATTTATATGTTACTCATTTACAAGTGAATACATCTCTCTCTCTCTCTCTCTCTCTCTCTCTCTCTCTCTATTTATATATATAGAACAAAATTAGTTTGAAAGAAGACAGACTAAAAGAAGATAAGAAAGAATCACCTAGTACATGTATACTTGTCTAGCTATCATGAAAATTGGAAATAAAAAAGAAAATAAGGACATTAGGTGTCCCCACAATACATATAATAACTTTTATATTTTATTGTGTAGTATGAGTTGATGGTATGAGATGTTCCTTTACTATTTGCAAAGGTCCACAACGCTTCTTGCATACTTATCTTATTTTTTAAAAAAAGTCTAAAAAGGATGTCAATTCTAAGATCAATCATGTATTATATATATATATATATATATAAAGATCAATCAAGTGTTGTTGGAGTGGGTTTGTGGCACATGGGTTAGATGGTGTCTCATGAAACAAAATTTCCTTGCTTTAATTGAATTAAAGCTTGGGCTAATGAATCCGGCGACTTTTTTCTTTTTTTTTTTTTTTTTTTTTTTTTAAGTCCAATGTCCCTCTCCATGGCCAAAAAAGTTGTTTCAGCCCAAAAAGGAAAAGGACTCTTATTTTTCCTTTTTGGGCCCCATTCACATTATGCACTTTCAAATTTCAAAATGGCAATGGTCATGAAAGTTCAAATAGCATTGAAAATACTATGAACGTTTAGACCAAAAAAAAAAAAAATTACCAATTCAAGCTTTATATCAAACAATGTATGTGTGGAAAATGATTATAAGCTTATACAAAAATTGATAAACAATCTAAACCAAATAATATCACATCCACAGCAGAAATTAAATGGCAAAGATTAAGGGAAGAGAGATGCAAACACAAGGACAACACAACGATGTGTTATCGAAGAGGAAACCGAAGCTCTCAGCGTAAAACCTCTCCGCCGCCCTCCAAGCGGTCAATAATCTACTAGAAAATGAAGTTGGGATACATGAACAACAATAGACCCTCCAAACCTAATCTACCCAGGTACCTAAGCCCTCCAAGCTTCTTGCTCAACCGAGGTTACGCCGAACTTTTGTCTTTTCTAGCTTACCGGATTCCACTATAACCCATAGCATCAACTAATAACCATTGGTCCCTTTTTAACTGCTTCCTAAAGCACCAAATGACATTCTTATAGATGTGGGTATGGTGAGAAAAGGATTTGGGTAAGAACCTCTCAAGGATGTAACAATGGAGAGGATGAGAGTAGAGGAATTTGAAGAGTCTCTATGTGAAGATTGTGGATGAATCAATCTTGTTTTTCTCTAGGGTTTTTCTCTTAAAATTCTCTTTGGAAGCTCTCTACATTTCGTGGGTGTAAGGGGTATTTAAACTAGGGTGAGATAGGAATGCAAAGAGTCAGGTTTTTCAAAACAAAGCTAGTTGGCGGCTTGGCCTCGCGACTTGACTGAGTCGCAAGTTCAAGCCGTGAGATAATAGAACGGCCAAGCTAGATCTTTTGTCCTGTAGTGTACCAGCTGGCGTGACTGTTCATCTTCTCGCACGCTTCACTCGTGTGCTGCAGTTGGTGGCTTGTCAGTCGTGAGTCACCTGCGAGTCCCAGCCGCAAATCCTTGCATCTTTGCACAATTTTGAGCATTTCTTCACACTCTCTCACTCATTATCCTTACATGAATCCCACCTAAATACAGGGTTTCTAAGTGCTGAAATACAAGCAAATTGGCACGGAATAAAGCCAACAAGATGGTTGATTAAATTCAACCTTACAATCTTCCCCTTTGGCTATTCCGTGACAAAACCTTACAACAAACTCTAGACTTAACGCGTGAGTTAGGAACAGTTGGAAAACTCACTCACACCTAACTTTAGAATTTGTGAAGCTCTTGAACCATAAGACCAAAAAATCTCTTGAAACACAATAACACAATGAGTTAATTGTATGCAGAAAATTTGTAATGCATATGGAGCAAGCACAATGCGAGCAAGCAAAATGGGATAAATAATAAACCATGGCTTGACCAAAACTGCAATCATTATATACTAGTGATCACAATGCTCATTCACTCAAGGAATGAACATCTGGACATGCAAGCTAATAAGCTTATTTGCAAAGAATCATTTGCATGTCCAGCATTTAACCAATGCACAAAACATATATGTATCTAGGAACAAGATCCTAGAAGGGCATAAGAGTGGTGTACTTAAAGAAAATGCATGGCATTTAACATCAAGTACAAAAGCTACATAGCATGAGTACAAATACCTAAAAACCTTAAAAGCTTACAAAAGCAATAGGTACAGACAATAAGGTACTTCCCTTATCATATCACTCCCCTATCATGAATCATAGAAGCTGTGATGAACTTGGAACATATATACCTGTAACCTGAAACATTTGCACAAAACACATTAGACCCTCAAGGTAAAGCAAGTAATAAAAAGACAAGTATAATGTAACAAGTAAATTGCGATCAAGTAAACATGATGTGAAACATGTGAGCAACTTGATCATACACCAAACACCAAAACAAAGTTTTCTTATTAGCTCAATGTCTTCTCCCCCTTGGTATATGCATTTCCCCCTTAGTATATGCATCTCCCCTATGGAATATCTCTCCCCCTATAAATGTGCACGAGAAATAGAATTTCTCCCCCTAAGAATGTGCACAAGGGTTATATAGAAATAACAAAAACTCTCCGGTATACTCTTTAGAGTATACTCTCCCCCTTTTTGTCAGGAATAGACAAAGGGTCAAGAAGAAACGAGGGCAAGAGATGTAGGTATGAACAATGATAATGATAAATGAGGGGTGCGAGATGAATGAAAAAATGAAGCTCAAATCGCAAACAAAACAGAATGCTACTAAGCATAAAGGAAACATGACATGCTAGGATGAAGAGACAAGGTATAGACCAATGCATGACAAGGGTAGCAAAGGTGTGTGCTAGAGGTGGCTATGTGCAATGCATGACTAATGCATGGAAAATGCACACGTGGAGCAAGGTGTGTTAAATACACAACCAATAAACCAAACATGTTCCTAATGAGGAAACATGAGAAACCCCAAAGTTTGGTATTCATCGGAGTCCAAACCAGCGAGAAAATGTCTAAGAGGCATTTTATCAAACACCTAGCATGCACACTATGAACAACAATGTGAACCAATGCATGAACATAATGAAATCCACCCTTAAAACATAATCTTTTTGCCACAAGGGGCCAACATCCAGAGCAAATCAACACAAGGAACCAAACCCATACAAAAATTTGACCAAAAAATAAGTTTTCCCAACCCCTATGATGAAAAACCCAACCAAGAGCACAAAACTCACCAAAAACATAATCCAAGGATCCAAATCAAAGAAAAGAGTTTAAAATTACCTTAGAGATGTTAATGGAAAGAAAAACTATTCAAATTGATTGAGTTTTGATGTAAAAATAGTGAAAGAGGGGTTTAAGAGAGGATGAGAGAGGTTTAAAATAGGTTTCCCACGAAAAGCCCTTTAAAAAGCTATTTCTGGGCGTTACGCGACTAGGCGAGTTGTGAATGAGTCGTCAGTGAGCCGCGAAACCATTTTGCTTGAACTCGCGACTGGGCTCGTGACTGGGCAAGTAACTAAAATGAGTAGCCAAAATTGGCAGCTTGCTAGCTACTCGCGCAAGTAGCCAGAATGAGTAGCCAAAAATTTTGATACTTGTTTTTTTAACACAGAACATGTTTAATCAATGAAAAAAAAAAGTAAGCACTAAACATGAACACAAAGAGTGATAAAAATCACTTCCAAAAATATATAAAATGATCAAAAATCTTTTTGGATTGATCCATATAAAGTTGAGCACACACACATCACATTTAAACAAGTACAATCGAACAAATAAATAAGACATTCATTGAACATTAGGCATGTGTGTTGTGTGTGTGTGTGTGTATCAAATGTGGAATAGTCCTTAGTCTAGAGTGAAGTTTCAATGATCAATTCAATTAAGTCATACACAACTAGTGCTAAGACAAGTGGTCTATCTCAATTATAGAAATGAACATATATGGCCTCCCACAAGAAAATGATTACACAACTTTGAAGCTTTTCATTTGGCTTCTTTACAATTCATAACATTTGATCATTTTGAATCAATATATCTCATTTTGAGATCGATGCCTGAAATTTTTGATATTTCAATTTGATGAATAAGCCTTTGACTCTTGGGCACCATACATTTTCATAAAAGTCGCTTTCCTACTAGTATGTGCGATGGCTTTTGCAGGTCATTATCTCTTTTCATTTTGAGATTTACATTTGTTGAGCTCTTTAAGCAACAAAATATAAAAGAGTGGAAAGATATATAGGCACAAGTCTATGTATGTATCAAAACCAACATGACTATTGACTAATCATTCATGACAAGCTTGAAGATCGATTTACAACAATCACACAAAGATGTCAAGATTTTTCCCACAAAGATATAAGTGCATAAAGAACAAGCTAAGCTCGTAAATGCACAAAGCCAATTGTACGGAGTTACAAGGCAAAACTCACATGTGATATGTGCTCAAACATATACGATCAAACTTTTTGAATTTTTCACTTTTTATGTGGTTTTTGATTTTTCACTCACACAAAACTAAACAAAAAGTAAGATCAAAACAAAACAATGCATATAAAGAAATGCAAGATGCACAAATGCATGACAATAAATCATCTTATGCATGAAGGGTCCTACAAAGATCGAAAGAATTAGATCAAGGACCAAAAGAGCAAGAGACTCAACCTTAGGAACCCTTCCTCATCCAAACGGAATGATTGTTTGGAATGAGTGTCTCAAGAGAAGTGAGACGAGAGTTGGAAGAATGAGAACCGGAGATG
Source organism: Quercus gilva (assembly GCA_023621385.1). Taxonomy (NCBI): domain Eukaryota; kingdom Viridiplantae; phylum Streptophyta; class Magnoliopsida; order Fagales; family Fagaceae; genus Quercus; species Quercus gilva. The sequence goes on along the minus strand of CM042476.1, from coordinate 78,605,371 downwards.
CACATAGTGAAGGAGTTAAGAGCATTAAACATTTTCTTTAACAACATGCTATTTTCACTCAAAACCGGTTTACTCTTTTTAGCACAACTTCCAAGAAGTTCAAGTTTTTCTTTTCTTCTAATTCTTTTTAGAGCATGAAATTTAGAGCAATGAGGTCTTAGATGACCAAAAGCACCACAATGGTGACAAACAAAGTGTTTAGGTCCACTAGGCTTTTTGGGAATGGATCTAGCAACATGGTTTTGTTCTCTCTCCAATTTATGACATTGAGGCCTTATATGACCAATCACACCACAGTGGTGGCAAGTTGGAACAAATTTAGATCCATTCAAAACCTTAGGTTGAGACCTAAACGGAGGCTTTGACTTAACAACCTTTCTCTCCACCTTTTGATTTCTTTTATGTGGAGGAATGTACACCGATTTGTCCTTTGAGGTAGAACACACAATAGGCACAAAATCAGGTACCACAACATGTTTGCAACAAATATTTCCATCTTTTTTAACAATAGGTTTAGCAATCAAACACTTGACATGCATATTAAGAGATTCATTTTCACATTTTAACTCATCAACAAGTTTATTAGACAAAATAAGTTTAGCATCCAAGTCCATATTCAAACATTCAAACTCTTTCAGCTTTTCAACAGAATTTTTAGCAAGTTTCTTATATTTTTCAACCAATTTGTTGGATTCATTGAGCTTAGCAATCAAATCATCATTTTCACAAAATAACTTGTTCAAATCCTTATTAAACTTCTTAGCCTTTTTCTTCAAGAGTTTGATGTTAGGAATATCAACAACATCCAAAGATTCATGTAACATAGCATCACAATTATGAGGATTATCACTTATGGAGGCATTTTCACAAACATGTGACATGCTACATTTATCATCAACCAAATCATACAAAGAGGTATACAAAGCACAATCTATGGCAAAAAAACACAAGGGGTCAAGGGTCACACTTAGGTATTTAAACCACAACAAGTGTACCCGCTCTGATACCAATTGAAAGTTCAAATAACGTTGAAAACACTATGAACATTTAGATCCCCAAAAAAACAAATTAACAATTCAAGCTTTATATCAAACAATGTATGTGCGGAAAATGATTATTAGCTTATACAAGAATTGATAAACAATCTAAACCAAATAATATCACATCCACAACAGAAATTAAATGGCAAAGATCAAGGGAAGAGAGATGCAAACACAAGGACAACACAACGATGTGTTATCGAAGAGGAAACCGAAGCTCTCAGCGTAAAACCTCTCCGCCGCCCTCCAAGCGGTCAATAATCCACTAGAAAATGAAGTTGGGATACATGAACAGCAATAGACCCTCCAAGCCTAATCTACCCAAGTACCTAAGCCCTCCAAGCTTCTTGCTCCAACAAGGTTGCGCCGAACTTTTGTCTTTTCTAGCTTACCGGATTCCACTATAACCCATAGCATCAACTAATAACCATTCGTCCCTTCTTAACTGCTTCCCAAAGCACCAAATGACATTCTTATAGATGTGGGTATGGTGAGAAAAGGATTTGGGTAAGAACCTCTCAAGGATGTAACAATGGAGAGGATGAGAGTAGACGAATTTGAAGAGTCTCTATGTGAAGATTGTGGATGAATCAATCTTGTTTTTCTCTAGGGTTTTTCTCTTAAAATTCTCTTTGGAAGCTCTCTACATTTTGTAGGTGTAAGGGGTATTTATACTAGGGTGAGATAGGAATGCGAAGAGTCAAGTTTTTCAAAACAAAGCTAGTTGGCGGCTTGGCCTCGTGACTTGACTGAGTCGCGAGTTCAAGCCGCGAGATAATAGAACGGCTAAGCTGGACCTTTTGTCTTGTAGTGCACCAGCTGGCGTGACTGTTCATCTTCTTGCACGCTTCACTTGTGTGCTGCAGTTGGCGGCTTGCCAGTCACGAGTCACCCATGAGTCCCAGCCGCGAATCCCTGCATCTTTGCACAATCTTGAGCATTTCTTCACACTCTCTCATTCACTACCCTTACATGAATCCCACATAAATACAGGGTTTCTAAGTGCTGAAATACAAGCAAATTGGCACGGAATAAAGCCAACAAGATGGTTGATTAAATTCAAACTTACAGGTCATCTTATTCAAAATAACTCAGATTCATCCTCGACCAAAATTGAGAATTAAGCCCATTTTCCCAACTATTTAGTTAGTAGGCACGGTTGTCAAACTGTATTTTTTACTAACGTCTCAAGTCTAAGAGACTCGATTTTCGGCTTATAAACTGAGTCTTTGAGGCTTGGTTTTCATGATTTGATTAGATCTGATGTGGTTTTTTTTTTTTCCACGTGGCGTCCACTTGGAAATTGAGTCTTAAAGACTCGATTTATAAGCTGACCCTTTAGACATCAATTTGTATGTGACGTGGCGATCTGAGTGTGACGTGGTTGATGCACATGGAAGACCTGGAAACTGAGTCTCAAAGACTCAATTTCAGATAGGGTTTTTTTCAAAATTAACGCCTCTCACTCTAACTCTCCACTCTCACTCACCCTCTCTCTTACACAGACCAGACAGACTCTCACACTCTCACTCACCCTCTCTCACTCACCCTCTACACTCTCACTCACCCTCTTCTCTCACTCAGTCTCCTCCATTCTCAGTCTCCACTATTTCACATTCATCACCTTCGCCGAAAGATTTGATAAAGCCACAGCGAGGTGTACAGAGATTGTATCAAACCATTATCACAGAGCTTTGAGTTCCTTCAGTCTACGCAGTCTCTCAAAACTAAAAAAAAAAAGGTGAGTTGCTTTATGCAAAGTGTGTTTCACCGTTTGGTTGTCGAGAAACAGTGGGAAAAATCAAAGAAACTTTGGTTTCAATTCTTCTTCTTTTTTTTTCTTTTTTTTTTTTTTTTTTTTTTTTTTTTTTTTTTTTCTATTTTGGTTTCTGTATTGAATTTCTAATAGAACTTGTTAGGACATATGTGTTTTCACTTGTTAAGAACATATGTCATTTATTTATGTAAATTGGTTAATCCTTTGACAAAACGCACTCTACTTGTAATTGGGTAGTTCTAGGTGTTTTTAATACTTCAAGAAACAAGGTTTCAAGGTCAAGTGTTGAAGTCATCAAGTCTATCCAAGAAAAAGCAAGCTGAAGAGCAATTTCATTAAAGCTCGACACCTGCTCGATAGCTACCTCGACACTTGCTATCTGTCGAGATTTATAATTTCAGATTTTCTGATATGATTTTCTTGGGATTCGTGAATATGCTTTTGGGCCTTCTTTTCTTCTAACCCTAAACATATAAAAGGATTGTTTTAAGAGCCGTCAAGTTGTACACACATTGCAAAAGTATTGAGCAATCTCTGTTCAAGCAAATTATGATCAAAAGACGAAGTTCTTGACGTAGTTCATCTTCTCTGAAGAAGTTGCTGTGTATTTGCACCAAAGGGTTTTGTGACCAAGCATCTTCCTGATATTCATCATGTAGGATGAACTGAAGAACTTTGCAGCTAACCTCTCCTTTTTAGTTGGTGTTTAGAAGTCGCGTATTGGGATCCGCGCATTGGTTTGGTTAGTCATGTACTTGGGAGCCGTGCATCAAAGGTGGGAACTGTCGCTACAGATCAAGTCCAATTGGGTATTGGGGTAAGGGTTCAACTGTAGGTTGGTAAGGTACTTGGGATTCCTTTACTTGTAACCGCTTAATTTGATAATAGTGGAGTTTCGGGAGTGGTGACCTGAAAATCACCCGGTGGGGTTTTTTGCCGTAAGAGTTTTCCCCATTCGTAAGCAAATCACCGTGTTATTTAATTTCCGCTGCATATTTAGTTTTTGGTGATTTGTTTGTGCTTCCATGCAATTGCATGATTAATTGATAAATTAAGAACTTGGCTAATTAATTAATTGGTATAATCACAAGGAGTCATTCAGTTTGTGGCCTATCAAGTGGTATCAGAGCAGGCACACTCTGATTAGGTTTAATCTTTGCTGTGTTGATCCATTGACCCATGTTTGTCATGGATAGAGGACAATCATTAATCATACCTCCTTTATTTGATGGCACTAACTATGCATACTGGAAAGTACGCATGAGAGCTTTCTTGCAGTCTTTAGATGAGAAGGTGTGACAAGTTGTAGAGATTGGCTGGACTAAGCCAAAAGAAGAATCGGCCGATTGGGATGACGCAAAGATCAAAGCGGTTAACTTCAACAACAGAGCGTTAAATGCCCTATTTAGCGCAGTCACCAATGAGGAGTTCAAAAAGATATCCTCAACTGAAACTACTAAGGAGGCTTGGACCATCCTCCAGACAACCTATGAAGGAACAAAGGCTGTCAAAGATTCAAAACTTCAGAGGCTCACTACAAGTTTTGAAGAAATTAAGATGGAGGAGGATGAGTCGTTTGATGAGTTCTATGCTAAGCTCAAGGACATAGTGAACTCAGCCTTCAATCTTAGGAAAACCATCCCTGAACCCAAGGTTGTAAGGAAGGTGCTCAGATCTCTACCTGAGAGATTCCATGCCAAAATTACGGCAACAGAAGAATCAAAGGATATTGACAAAATTCCTTTGACTGAGCTGGTTGGAAACTTGCATACCTACGAGCTAGGACTATCTAGGATTGGCAAAACGGGTAAAAGCAAGAGCATGGCCTTGAAGGCAAAGAGCAGTGATACAGATGAGTCTTCCGATGATGAAGATTCCAAGATGAAGTCCTACATTACAAGGCAGTTCAAGAAGTTTATGAAGAATGCCAATGGGAGGAACTTCGACAAGGACCGCAGACAATCCAGTTCTTTTCAGTTTAAGAGTCAAGACAAAGAGAAGAAGGATGCTAAGGATGGCGGTCAGTACACTATTCCTGCAGGACCAAAGTGTTTTGGATGTCATGGATTCGGTCACATAAAGTATGAATGCCCGACATATCTCAAGAGCATTGGGAAAAGTAAGGCATTTGCTGCAACCTTGAGTGACACTGAGCCTGAAGATGATTCCGACAATGAGGATGACGGAATCTTAAATGCCTTCACTGCCACAGTCAATCCTACTGAAGGGATTGTTGAAGAAGTGGATGAAGAAGAAGAACCGGTGGAGTCCAAATTTGAGAAGATGGATGATCAAGATGATATCCATTCAGCCTATGAGAAGCTTTACAAGCTCTTTGAGAAGTATTAGAAATTGTATAGGCTGGCCACCAAGAAGCTCAGTGATGTGGAACTTGATCGTGAAGAGTTGTCCACAAAGTTTGATGAGGCGAATCAAACTATTGGAGCACTGAGATTTGAGAACAACTTTTTGGCTGAGAAGACCAAGAATCTTGAAGCAGAGCTGTCTCAAGTCAGAGCTCAATTAGAGAGGACTTCAAATGCAAAGCTTGATGAGATGCTTAGCAATCAAAAATCTGCTTCGGATCGAACTGGTTTGGGGTATGGTCTTTCTTTCTCTAATACTACTTCTACTAGCAATACTGTTTTTGTTTCTCCTGCTAAGAACACTGATGTTAAAACTGCATTAGCTAGTGAGAACTTAGATAAGGGTAAATCTATCTTAGGAGCACCTCTAAAGCAAGATAAGAAAGATGCTAAAAACCCTAGGGCTAAGAAGGTTAATTCTCAAAAGCCTAAACAAAAGAAGCAACATCTCTGTCATCATTGTGGAGCTACCGGTCATACTAAACCAAATTGCTATAAGTGGCTAGCCACTCAACAGAGCAACGGCATGATAGCATCAAGAAGTCAAAATCAGCTTCAATCCTCTCTTGCTCCTCTTGTAGATCTTCTAAAAGCCCTCATGTTCCTTTCAAACTTGAACGGTTTCAATTCTTCCCCTTCACCGTCGATTCAAAGGTTCAATCAAAGGAAAGGTTCTTCCAAGGTGTGGAAGAAAAAGGACTCTAAGTGATTTCATCACTTTCTTTTCCCTTCTTGTGTTTTTTGTTGCATTGCCTGTGTGTTTTTGCATTTTTGTTGAGTCAGTTTAGTTTTATGCTTTGTTGTGTTTAACATGTTTTGTATGTTTACTTTCAGTTTTGTTTATTTTGTTTTTAAAATAAAAAAAAAATTGAAAAATTGAAAAAAAAAAATACAAAAACAGTGTGTGTTTTGTGTACTTTGGTACTTATGTACCTTGGATGGCCATTGAAACAAAGTTTCTAAACTTTGTATCTCTTGTAGCTTAGATGAGCATCTTTATGCACAACTAAGCAAGTGAGCTTTGTGGCTTTTGTTTGTGATGAGTAAGATTAAGTTATCTCTTAAAGCTTAACACTCATATCAGTCTTTTTGACGGGTAGGACTAGAAAATCCTAAGAGAAAGGCATAAATAATCATCTCACCACTGTTGCCCACCAATCATAATATGACACCTGTATGCTTCGACATAGAAAAAGTGTGATGTCAAATGCTTAACATCTTGGGTATTTCTTTTCTCTCTTTTATATGCCCATGTATGGTATGCTAAAATAAAAGAAAATATGCAAAGAAAATAAAAAGCAAAAAGATCAAAAAATGCTTTAAATATGATTGCAAGCATGTATTCTAGGAGATGTGGGAGTTATAGGATGTACCTTGAAGGTGATAGTACCCATCAAACAGTTATGATTGTGTGTGAGTTAATGTTATTTTTCTCATATCTCAGATCGTCATAACATGTATACACATATGCAATCTTGCGATGTTTTTCACACACAACACGCAATATTCTTTGCTACTTTTGATACATGTGCAGGTACAATGTGATTTGGCCATCACAAAGGTTTTACATGTGCTAATGTATGCTCACTAAACTGTCTTAACTTATTTTTGAAAAATAAAATTGGTTAGACTTGTTTAGTGTGTGTGTGTGTGTGTGTGTGTGTGTGTGTGTGTGTGTGTTTTTGAGGATCCATGTGCTTAAATTCTTGTCGAGAGATGATTTTGAGAGCTTTATATGTTGATTGGATCTATGGGTGAGGTGTATGTTGGATTGCATTCATGTCTTTTTCTCTTCTCGAAAAACTGCTTTTAGCTGTTGGCTCGACACCTCTTCAACACCTCCTTGATACTTGGTTATCTGTCGAGCTTCTCAAGCCTTTTCTTATCGCAATCTTGACACATGTCTCGACACCTGGTGGATCGATCAAGAAAGTTCCTGTCTTCTCGATACCTCATCGATACCTGGTCGATTAATCGAGCTTCTGTTCTTTGAAATTGGTTTTTATACCTCGACACCTATCGATACTTGCAGCTGTCGACTGCCAATTCCTTGACACCTTCCTCGACAGCTTCCTCGATACCTCTCGACACCTCAGCTGTCGAGATTTACTGAGGTGTCTATATATGAGTTGTCGTGATTTTTTCTCTCATTCACTCGATCTCTATCGATCTATCCGAGGCGGTTCCTCTCCCAAACACCCTTTTCTCACTCAAATCTTCAAACCCACTTGATTTTCGGTCTTCCCTTGGTTTCAATCACTTGGTAAGTTCACATTTCCCTTCCTTTCTCATGCATTTCATGTTTTGAAACCTAGGTTTTGGGATTTTTGGAAACTTTTGGGGTTTTTCAAAATTGATGATTTTTTTTGAAATTTTGGGTTGGGTTTTCACCTAAATGTTTTCAAAATGTCATACATTGCATTTCATGTGCATTAGAATGATATTTACATGCATTTAGATGTGTGCTGGTAGGATTGGATTGGGTTGAGCCCATGATGTTTTTCAATTTGCATGTCATATGCTCATGCATTCCTATGCATACGTACTTGCTGTTCAATATATCTGATATATATGAACTGCGTTGGGACTTTTCTGATTGTCTCCCTCTCTATCTCTTTCTCATTCTTTTACGTTAGTAGTGTCTATGGCACCCAAACGTAAATCCACTTCAGCTCGGAACCCTCTGCGTTCTAGAGCTTCCTCTTTTTCTGACTCTACTCCTCTTAACCTTCGGTTCCGTGATGGAGATGTCCACAAGGCATTTTCGGAGAACTTTCCCCGACGAGGTGTTCATTCGAAACGCCAAGTCATTTTGGCGGACTTCGCCGACACTGACCTTCCCTTTGTCATTCACAGTAGGGGATGGGAGTCACTATGTGATGTCCCAGTCACTTGCCCTCTGGTGCTGATTCAGGAGTTTTACTCCAACATGCACGGGATAGATCGTTCAGTACCTTTCTTTTTCACTCGCATTCGAGGTACGCGCATCCCTGTCACACCGCAGCTAGTTGCAGATGTGTTTAGGGTTCCTAGGATAGATTTTCCTGATTATCCTTCCTGTGAGCGTCTAAGGACTGTGTCCAAAGATGAGCTCATTTTCGCTTTTTGTTAACGCCTAGCTGATTGGGGAGAGCATCAGTACACATCATGTAGGCCTTTTGCTAAAGGTCCTAGATTTCTTAACATGGTGATGACTTTTGTAGTCTATCCACTTTCTCACTACAACTCCATCACAGAGCCTCGTGCTCGATTTTTGTTATCTCTTTTAGAGCATCTTACTATAGATTTTCCTTCTCATTTTATTCTTTCTATCATAGATGTTCATCTTGACTCGGCGTCCCGTGATAAGCTCATCTTTCCTTCCCCTATCATGAGGATCTTACGCCATTTTTCTCTTCCCTTTCCTGTGTCCGACCACTTCACACACATATGTGCCATAGATGCCGCTACCGTAAAATGTAGTGAGGCTCAGTTTAGGTCATGACAGACGGATTCCACTCCTCCTTCCCATTCAGCTCCATCTAGATTAGCTCCATCTACATCTGCTCCTTCTTCCTCTACGGGCGATGTATCTCTAGGAGACATCATGGCGTAGCTGCAGCGCATGGACACTCGCCTCGATACACTCTCCGCTGAGTTGTATCAGGTGAATGTTCGTGTTGGTTGTATTGCACGACGGTAGGTGACCATGGGTGGTTTTGCTCCAGAGGCTACTCCTTCACCACCTACTCTAGTGGCTTCAGATTCTGAGGATGATGATGATGATGCTTCGGATGATGATGATGGAGATGCTACCTCTACTGATGAGATGTCTACATGACACTCTACCCTTTGTCACTCATGACAAAAAGGGGGAGTAGTTTTGGGTTATGAGAGTAGTCATCTTAGGGGGAGAGTTAGTATATGACATTTTGATAGGGGGAGTGTTGATATTTTTTGAGGGATGTAGTGAGGTTTTGATGTATCTTTTCTTTTTTATTCATTATAGATACATTGATCTTGTATATGAGGTCTTTTGACAAGTTTTACATACATTGTACTTATACTTCTTTATATTTGTGGATGTATGTTTCTTTCACCTCTCTCTCCATGTGTTGTTTCTTTTCTATCTTTATATATATGTTCTTTATACTTGTATGCAATCTATTATTTTTGTTTCACACAAGATGCCTTGATGAGTTTTGTTTAAAGTATTTCAGAAATACAGGTTGTCAAAGTCTACTTGCTATAAACTCTCTTCTTGCAAAGCTTTTCAAGAGTTTGTGTTAGGATAGATTTTATTGTATTAACAAGTGAATATGAGTTGAGTAATTTATGACTTCTCTCATATGTTCATTTGTTTGTTGTGGTTTTGTCACGGATTTCCAAAGGGGGAGATTGTTAGGACATATGTGTTTTCACTTGTTAAGAACATATGTCACTTATTTATGTAAATTGGCTAATCCTTTGACAAAACGCACTCTACTTGTAATTGGGTAGTTCTAGGTGTTTTTAATACTTCAAGAAACAAGGTTTCAAGGTCAAGTGTTGAAGTCATCAAGTCTGTCCAAGAAAAAGCAAGCTGAAGTGCAATTTCATTAAAGCTCGACACCTGCTCGATAGCTACCTCGACACCTGCTATCTATCGAGATTTATAATTTCAGATTTTCTGATATGATTTTCTTGGGATCCGTGAATATGCTTTTGGGCCTTCTTTTCTTCTAACCCTAAACATATAAAAGGATTGTTTTAAGAGCCGTCAAATTGTACACAAGTTGCAAAAGCATTGAGCAATCTCTGTTCAAGCAAATTGTGATCAAAAGACGAAGTTCTTGACCTACTTCATCTTCTCTGAAGAAGTTGCTGTGTATTTGCACCAAAGGGTTTTGTGACCAAGCATCTTCCTGATATTCATCGTGTAGGATGAACTGAAGAACTTTGCAGCCAACCTCTCCTTCTTAGTTGGTGTTTAGAAGTCGCGTACTGGGATCCGCGCATTGGTTAGTCACGTACTTGGGAGCCGTGCATCAAAGGTGGGAACTGTCGCTACAGATCAAGTCCAATTGGGTATTGGGATAAGGGTTCAACTGTAGATTGGTAAGGTACTTGGGATTCCTTTACTTGTAACCGCTTGATTTGATAATAGTGGAGTTTCGGGAGTAGTGACTTGAAAATCACCCGGTGGGGTTTTTTGCCGTAAGGGTTTTCCCCATTCGTAAACAAATCACCATGTTATTTAATTTCCGCTGCATATTTAGTTTTTGGTGATTTGTTTGTGCTTCCACGCAATTGCATGATTAATTGATTAATTAATAACTTGGCTAATTAATTAATTGGTATAATCACAATGGGTCATTCAGTTTGTGGCCTATCAGAATTGTTAAAAAAGATCGAAACTTTGTTGTTTTTTGAGATTGAATTGGTTTGTGGAATCGGATTATGTTTCTGGGTTTGTTTATATTTGTTGAGGATTTAATTTTAGTGCTTTGTTGATCAAAATTTACTTTGATCTAAGTTTGATTTGGTCAATTATGGTAAATATGTTACTAAGAATGGAGAAATTGGAGATATATATATATATATATATATATATTTATATATTTATATACTTGTTGGGTTGTTGAGGATTTAATTTTTAGTTGTTTTTTGAAAAAAAAATTACTCTGATTTAGTGCTTTTTCTCTGTTTTTAATACTATCTCTTAAATTCTTACACAAGAACAATCTATATCTAACATCTCAAGTAATAGAATAAATGATCTCATCCTTTGACCAAGCCAATTTCTCTATGGTGCAGTCATTTATCATATTAGAATTGATCATACTACGAAAATTTTAAATAGAATATGGCATTAATAATATTATCAAATATCCATAGTGAAATTTTATTTAAGGATTATGGGAATGCTGAGGGTTGGCCACTGATAATCAAAGCTTGAGAGCAAGGCTGGATAGTTTTGGATTTGAAGTCCCTTACTCCTCTGAAATTTGATGATATAGACCATATCTTTAACCTGTTGCTAGGACATTTGAACTCAAGGTTATTATTTAACCATCACTCCCCACAAAAGTAAAAATATTGGGGTAAAATATTAGTGTGAGCAACAATTTTAATTGAAATTGAGTTTAAGACACGATTTCAATTCATGTGGTAGTATGTGTATGGTGAGTGTGTAATTATCATTACTCTTGGATAATAATGGAAAGGCAAGGCATGCATGTTTTCACATTTCCCTATACTAAATTATCTAGTTGTAGTTTTGTCAAAAAAATAATTAATTGAGCTCTTTAATTTCTTCTTCTTTTTTTAGAATTCATTTATTTGATTTTTTTTTTTTTCTTCCTTTCTTAATTGTTTCAACAAGTAGGAAATGGAGGATTTGAACCTTATTTTTCATCGTAAGGTAAGGACACCAAGAAATATCAGTGAGCTACAAAGCTATGCCTCAATAGTGTTCGTTGGGTAGCATTTGGTTTTGATCCTGTTGTGGATTGCATTACCAAGGAAAACAACAGCATAAGGTTTAGTATTTAGTTGCATTGGTGGATTTGTAATTGCAAGAAAAGAATTATATAGGGATTCATTTAGCATCTTTGGGTAGGAATATAAAAAAAGAAGGGAACGAGGTGGACTTTGAAATACTAAAGGTAATAACTAAGAATATGATTATCTTGATGAAATACAGAACCAATTCTTTAAGAATTTGTGTTTGTACTATGATGAATATGAGTTTAGTTTTCTATTATAAGAATTTGTGTCAATTGATCTTTTTTATTTTTGCTAAAATTGTTTCATTTGTTCTTGTTATGATCTTGGATTACCATCTAATTTGCAGTTGCTTTTGTTTGCTTATTTTGTGTGTGGCGTGGTGAAGTTTAATTGGTGTTTGAGATTTTGCATTGTGAGAACGTGATTGATGGGGGTTTTCTATTGAGGGGTCAGTGGAATATGTTTTATTTAGGTTATGTTGAATTATTATATTTCTTCACCAAAACCAGGGTCTTGTTCTTGAACCTCACTATCTCAGCTTCCATGGTAATATTCATCTCAATCCTCTACGTATTTATTCCATCTAGCACACCCTTGTGCAGCAGGTCAAGGAGAAAACAACAGCCCAATGCAGAGTAATCTTTGGATCATAATGTTGATTTACTTCACTTTACCATGTCATATAAGATTCATGATGAGTGTAATATACAAGAGTGATGATTGGTAGTTGTTATTAGAGAACAGATTCAACTGATTGAATGGGTGTGCTGTGTAAGAATTATGTTGTTGTATGTAAACTAGATTAATGAATTTTCTTTTTCTTTGCCACCTATTGAATGCAAATATTGATGGTTCAAGTTTGTGCTTTGCTTTTCTGTTGTGTAAGCTCTGTAAGTGTAGATTAGGCCTTCATTCAAAGTGAAAAAGGATTAGTATTTATTTAAAGTTGTGAAGTACTCATCTTTCATCTGGCTCACTCATTATGTAAGCCACATTTACATGGTAGCTACTACAAGTTGCTTCAAACTTTTCTCCTCATTGTCAAAAAAGCTACAAAAAAATTAGTTTTCTTTCCTCTCTGATGGTTTTTCCCTTCCCCAAAACAAATGATTGTCCATTTTAACCTTAAGCAAGGTGTTTTTAAAAGTTTGGAAGTTGTCTTTTTCTTCTGTTTGGTGTGAGCAAAACAGTATTACCGTCTCTATAAGTGTTATCATTCAAAAGTTATTTCTATTAATGTTTCTTTGTTAAGTTGGCTTTCTTTGTTTTAAGGTCTTTAAAAAGTATTTTGACCTGTGGTTGACAATTGTTCAAATTTTGGCTTCAATGTCATTTGTACTAATCTTAGTTGCACTCTTGGATCATTGAAAGTAGATTTTTGACAAAAGAGAGCTACGGTGTTTTTGCCTTTATACTCCTTACTTTGAAACACTAGCCTTATTGCAAAGGAGAATCCAATGGCAGATTTTAATCAGCATAATTTACTAATTAGCCATGGTCATGTACTTGGATCCATTGAGAGTGCTTCAAAAATTGGCAGTAAATTTATGATTTGCAAAGTCTTATTGAAATGTCTTTTTTAGCCTTGTAAATTTGTAATTAAACTCTTGACACTTAGATTTCCAAGAAAAATTTAAATTAGAAAGGAATCCCAGAATGATTATCTTTTGGAATTTTATCATGTTCTGAAGAATAACTACCGACAAACTCTTTGAATAACTTTTGCTTCATTTTGCCATCAATTGTCTCTACTCTGATAACCATTGGATACAACGCGGTTTTTTGTTTTTTGAGAATATTTCTTAGATTGTTTTTGTTTTTGTTTTCAATCATGTCTATTACATGCTAATTGGTTATCATTCTTGTGCAGTATGGCTACTGCAAATGCTGGACAGATTAACCATACGTAGCCTGGCCCCATTGACGCATCGGTGTTGACGTTGCAGGCCACCCATCGATTGGAAGCTATTTGGAATGGGCAGATAAAACACAGCACTAAAGATTTAACGAATGTACACGCATTTAATTCATACAATGTACATGCACTTGTTGTCATATGTTAATCCATGGTTCTTGTTTGGACATATGTGTTTCACTTGTTAAGAAGATATGTCATTCTTTTATGTAACTGGCTAATCCTTTGACAAAACGCACTTTACTTGTAATTAGGTAGATCTAGGTGTTTTTAATACTTTAAGAAATTGTGTTTCAAGATCAAGTGTTGAAGTCATCAAGTTTGTCCAAAGAAACAAGCTGAGAAATGCAAGTTCATTAAAGCTCAACAGCTAGCATGTGTCGAGGTTTAAGAAGCTGTTCAGCTTGTGTGCTCGACACCTTCTTGACAGCTTCTTGACACCTCCTATCTGTCGAGGTTGAAGAATTTCAAAATTCTATCTGATTTTCTTGGAATCTGTGAATGTGTCTTTGGGCCTTCTTTTTTCCTAACCCTAAACATATAAAAGGATTATTTTAAGGGTCGTCAAAGAGTTCACAAGTTGCACAAGCATTGAGCAAAGTCTGTTCAAGCAAATTGTGATCGGAGACAAAGTTTTGCCCTAGTTCATCATGTGTATGTGCACCATAGGGTTTTGTAACTAAGCATCTTCTTGATCTTCATCGTGTGGGATGATCTGAAGAACTTTGTAGCCAACAACCTTCTCTAGTTGGTGATTGAAGTCGCGTACTGGGATCTACGCAATTGGTTAGTCACATACTTGGAAGCCGTGCATCAAAAGGAGAAATTGTCACTACAGAACAAGTCCAATTGGATATTGGGGTAAGGGTTCAACTGAAGGTTGGTATAAGGTACTGAGATTCTTTTACTTGTAACCGCTTGTTGTGATAATAGTGGAATTTAGGGAGTGGTGACCTTAAAATCACTCGGTGAAGTTTTTGTCGTGTAGGTTTTCCCCATTCATAAACAAATCACCTTGTCAATTTATTTTCCACTGCACTTAGTTTAATTTGTGATTTATTTGTGCTACCACGCGCTTTGCATGTTAATTTGATTAATTAATAATTTCGCTAATTAATCAATTAATTTGATCACAAGGGGTCAATACGTTTTTGGCCTATCAAGTGGTATCAGAGCAGGCACACACTGATTAGGGTTAATCTTTGCTGTATTTGATCTATTGACCCCTATTTGTCATGGATAGAGGACAGTCATTAATTATACCTCCTTTATTTGATAGCACTAACTATGCATACTGGAAAGTACGTATGAGAGCTTTCTTACAGTCTTTAGATGAGAAAGTGTGGCAAGCTGTAAAGATTAGCTGGACTAAGCCAAAGTAAGCGCCAGGCGATTGGGATGAAGCAAAGATCAAGGCAGCAAATTTCAACAGCAAGGCATTGAATGCTTTATTCAGTGTGATCACCAATAAGGAGTTCAAGAAGATATCCTCAACTGAAACTACTAAGGGAGCATGGACCATCCTCCAAACAACCTATAGAGGTACAAAGGCTGTTAAGGATTCAAAGCTTTAGAGGCTCATTACAAGCTTTGAAAAGATAAAGATGGAAGAGGATGAGTCGTTTGATGAGTTCTATGCCAAGCTCAAGGACATAGTGAACTCAACCTTCAATCTTGGGGAAACCATTCCTGAACCCAAGATTGTAAGGAAGGTGCTCAAATCTCTACCCGAGAGATTCCATGCCAAGATTACAGCGATAGAGGAATTAAAGGATATTGACAATATTCCTTTGATAGAGCTGGTTGGTAATCTGCAGACCTACGAGTTAGGGTTATCAAGGATTGGCAAGTTGGGTAAAGGGAAGAGCATGGCTTTAAAAGCCAAGAGTAGTGACATAAATGAGTCTTCCGACGATGAAGATTCTAAGATGAAGTCCTACATCACTAGGCAGTTTAAGAAGTTTATGAAGAATGCCAATGGAAAGGGCTTTGACAAGGACCATAGGCAATCCAATTCTTCTCAGTTCAAGAGCCAAGACAAAGGGAAGAAGGATGCAAGGGATGGGGGTTAGTACACTGTTCCCGTAGGACCTAAGTGTTTTGGGTGCCAAGGTTTCGATCACATGAAGTAAGAGTGTCCTACATATCTCAAGAGTATTGGAAAGAGCAAGGCACTTGCTGCTACATTAAGCGACACTAAGCCTGAGGATGATTCCGAAAATGATGATGATGGAATCTTGAATGTCTTCACTGCTACTGTCAATCCTACCAAAGGGATTGTTGAAGCTGTGGAGGAAGAAGAAGAATTAGTGGAGTCCAAGTTTGAGAAGATTGATGATCAAGATGATATCCATACAGCCTATGAAAAACTATACAAGCTCTCTGAAAAGCATGAGAAATTGTATAGGCTGGCCACCAAGAAGCTTAGTGATGTGGAACTTGATCGTGAAGAGCTTTCCACAAAGTTTGATGAAGCTAATCAGACAATTGGTGCACTGAGGTTTGAGAACAATTTCTTGGCTGAGAAGACCAAGAAGCTTGAAGCAAAACTGTTTCAAGTTAGAGCTCAATTGGAGAGGACTTCAAGTGCAAAACTTGACGAAATGCTCAGCATTCAGAAATCTGCTTCAGATCGAACATGTTTAGGATATGGTCTTTCTTCCTCTAATATTGCTTCTACTAGTACTACTGTGTTTTGTTTCTCCTGCTAATAATGTTGAAATTGAGAACAATGTTGTTAAAAATGAATTAGCTAGTGAGAACTTAGACAAGGGTAAATCTATCTTAAGTGCACCCCTTAAACAGGATAAGAAAGATTTTAAAAACCCTAGGGCTAAGAAGGCTAACTCTCAAAAACCTAAACAGAAGAAGCAGCATCTCTGTCATCATTGTGGAGTTGCCGGTCACACTCGACCAAATTGCTATAATTGTTAGCCACTCAACAGAGCAACGGCATGATAGCATCTAGAAGCCAAAATCAACTTCAATCCTCTCTTGCTCCTCTTGGAGATCTTCTTAAAGCCCTCATGTTCCTTTCAAACTTAAACGGTTTCAATTCTTCCCCCTCACCGCCGGTTTAAGGGTTTAATCAAAGAAAAAGTTCTTCCAAGGTGTGGAAGAAAAAGGACTCTAAGTGATTCTATCACTTTCTTCTATCTTCTTGTTTTTGTTTGTTGCATTACTTGTGTGTTTTGCTTTTATTTTAAGTCAGTCTAGTTTTATGCTTTGCTTTGTTTAACATGTTTTTTTTTGTTTGTTTGTTTTTTTTTTTTTTTTTTCATATAAAAATAAATAAAAAATCGAAAAATTAGAAAAATACAAAAACAGTATGTGTTTTGTGTACATTGGTACTTGGGTACCTTGGATGGCCATTGAAACAAAGTTTTTCTAAATTTTGTATCTTTTGTTGCTTAGATGAGCATCTCTATGCACAACTAAGCAAGTAAGTGAGCTTTGTGGCTCTTGTTTGTGATGAGTAAGATTAAGTTATCTCTTGTATTTGACACTCATATCACTTTTTTTGACGGGAATTACTAGAAAATCCTAAGAGAAAGGCATAGATAACCATTTCACCATTGTTGCCCGCCAATCATATATGACATCTATATGCTTCGGCATAGCAAAAGTGTAATGTCAATGACATTTGTGTGCTTCGGCATAGCAAAATTGGAATGTCAAATATTATTGGGTATTTCTTTTCTATCTCTTATATGCCCATACATGATAGGATTAAAAAGAAAAATATGCAAAGAAAATAAAAAGCAAAAATATCAAAAATGCTTTTAAATATGATTGCAAGCGTGTATTCTAGGAGATGTGGGAGTTATAGAATGTACATCAAAGGTGATAGTCTCCATCAAATAGTTATGATTGTGTGTGAGTTAAAGTGATTTTCTCATATCTCAAATAGTCATAATATATATACATTTATGCAATCTTGCGATGTTCTTCACACACAACACGTAATATTCTTTGCTACTCTTGATACATGTGCAGGTACAATGTGATTTGGCCATCACAAGGTTTTACATGTGTTAATGTATGCTCACTAAACTGTCTTAATTTGTTTTTGAAATATAAAATTGGTTAGACTTGTTTAGTGTGTGTGTGTGTGTGTGTTTTTGGGATCCATGTGCTTAAAATTACTATTGAGAGATGATTTTGAGAGCTTAATATGCTGATTGGATCATTGGTTGAGTTGCATGTTTAATTGCATTCATGTTTGTGTTTTTCTCTTCTCGAAAAACTATTTTTAAAAGCTAGCTCGACACCTCCTCGATACCTAGCTATCTATCGAGCTTCTTAAGCTTTTTCTTATCGCAATCTCGACAGCTTCTCGACACCTGGTGGATCAATCGAGAAAGTTCCTATCTCCCCGATAGCTTCTCGACAGCTGGTGGATCAATCTAGCTTTTGTTCTTGTGTCTTTGCTTTGTTCCTCGATACCTGCATCTGTCGACGTTGTTTTTCTCGACACCTCTATCTGTTGAGCTTTACTGAACTTTTATATAAAGGTTCTGTGCGATCCAGTTTCTCATTTCTCTCGATCTTTCTCTCGATAGCTTTGTGTTTTCACCTCTCAAACCTCTCTCACTCACTCCAAACTTGTTCCTCAAGGTTTCTTCAAGCTTTTTCAAGTTTTTCTTCACTTGGTAAGCTTCTATTCTCTCATTCTTCATGCATTTCATGTTTTGAAACCTAGGTTTTGGTATTTTGAAAATTTTGGGTTGTTTTTCAAAATTGATGAGTTATTGTTGAAATTTTGGGATGGGTTTTCACTTAAATGAGTTTAAAATCTCATGCATTGCATCACATTAGCATTATAACCGTATTATCATGCATTTAGATGTATGCAAACTAATTGTGTGCTAGTAGGATTGGATTGGGTTGAGCCTATGATGCAATTTCTTTTGCATGTCACATGTTCATGCATTTCCCATGCATACGTACTCTCTTTTCAATATACTTGTTATATTTGAAGTGTTTTGGAGCTTTTCTGATTGTCTCTCTTTCTCTCCCTTTCTTTCTATTTATGTTAGTAGTGTCTATGGCACCAAAACATAAGTCTACTTCGTCCTAGAACCCCCTACATTCTAGGACATCTTCGACTTCTGATCCTACTCCTTCTCATCTTCGGTTCCGTGATGAGGATGCGCAAAAAGCTTTCTCAGAGAACTTTTCTAGAAAAGGTGTTCATTTGGAATGCCAAGTCATTTTGGCGGACTTCGCCGACACCGACCTTCCCGATGTCATTCACAGTCGGGGATGGAAGTCACTGTGTGATGTCCCTGTCACTTGTCCTTCCGTGCTTATACAGGAGTTTTACTCCAATATGCATGGAATTGATCGTTCAGTACCTCAGTTTTTCACTCGCGTTCGAGGTACACGCTTTCCTGTCACACCGCAACTTGTTGTGGATGTGTTTCGGGTTCCTAGGGTAGAGTTTCTTGACTATCCTAGTTGTGAGCGTTTGAGGACTGTGTCCAAAGATAAGCTCAAAACAACTTTTTGTAAGCGTCCATCTGAGTGGGGTGAACACCAGTTCACTTACTGTTCGGGCTTTGCAAAAGGCCTTTGGTTTTTGAACATGGTGATGACCTTTTGACTCCATCCTCTCTCTCATTATAACTCCATTACAGAGCCTCGTGCTTGATTTTTGTTGTCTCTTCTTGAGCATCTTACTATAGACTTCCTTTCTCATTTCATTCTTTCTATTATAGATGTTCATCTAGGTTCAACGTCCTGTGATAAGCTCATCTTTCCTTCCGTTATCATGAGGATTTTACGCCATTTTTCTGTCCCTTTTCCTGTGTCCGACCATTTCACTTTCATGTGTACCATAGACGCCGCTACCGTAAAATGTAGTGAGGTGCAATTTAGGTCGCGACAGGAGTCAGCAACTCCTCCCTCCTATTCGACTCCATTTTATTTGACACCATCCCGATCAACTCCATCCACATCTGCTCCTTCCTCTTCCATGGGCGATGTGACTCTTGGTGACATCATGGCGCAGCTACAGTGCATGGATGCTCGCCTTGATACACTCTCTACTGAGTTGTATCAGGTGAACGTTCATGTTGGCCGTATTGCTAGGCGGTAGGCGAGCATGGGTGGCTTTGCTTCTGAGGCTTCTACTCCACCACCTCCTGTGGCTTTTCAGTCTAAGTCTGATGATGGTGATGACGATGCTGATTCTGATGATGATGATGGAGATGCTAGCTCTACCGATGAGATGTCTACTTGACACTCTTTCCCTTTGTCACTCGTCACAAAAAGGGGAAGTAGTTTTGGGATATGAAAGTAGTCATTCTTAGGGGGAGAGTTAGTATAGGACCATTTTGTTAGGGGGAGTGTTGATATTTTTGAAGGATTCAGTGAGGATATTATGTATCTTTTCTTTTCTTTCTATTATAGATACATTGCTCTTGTACATTGGGCCTTGTGACCATTTTTACACATACATTGTACTTATTCTCTTTATATGTGGATGTATGTTTCTTTCACCTACCCTTACATGTGTTGTTTCTTTTCTCTCTCTATACACATGCTTCTTATATTGTATGCAATCTATTATTTCTTTTTCACACTAAGATGCCTTGATGAGTTTTGTTTAAAGTGTTTCAAAAATACAGGTTGTCAAAGTCTACTTGCCATAAACTCTCTTCTTGCAAAGTTTTTCATGAGTTTGTGTTAGGATAGATTTTATTGTATTTAACAAGTGAGTATGAGTTAAGTGATTTATGACTTCTCTCATATGTTCATTTGTTTGTTGTGGTTTTGTCACGGATTGCCAAAAGGGGAGATTGTTAGGACATATGTGTTTCACTTGTTAAGAACATATGTCATTCTTTTATGTAATTGGCTAATCCTTTGACAAAACGCACTTTACTTGTAATTGGGTCGATCTAGGTGTTTTTAATACTTCAAGAAACTGTGTTTCAAGATCAAGTATTGAAGTCATCAAGTTTGTCCAAAGAAACAAGCTGAGAAGTGCAAGTTCATTTAAGCTTGACAGCTAGCATGTGTCAAGGTTTAAGAAGCTATTCAGCCCGTGTGCTCGACACCTCTTATCTGTCGAGGTTTAAGAATTTCAGAATTCTATTTGATTTTCTTGAAATCCATGAATGTGTCTTTGGCCCTTCTTTTCTCCTAACCCTAGATATATAAAAGGATTATTTTAAGGGCCGTCAAAGAGTTCACAAGTTGCACAAGCATTGAGCAAAGTCTGTTCAAGCAAATTGTGACCAAAGACAAAGTTTTGCCCTAGTTCATCATTCTTGAAGGAGTTGCTATGTATGTGCTCCATAGGGTTTTGTAACCAAGTATCTTCTTGATCTTCATCGTGTGGGATGAACTGAAGAATTTTGCAGCCAACAACCTTCTCTAGTCGGTGATTGAAGTCACGTACTAGGATCCACGCAATTGGTTAGTCACGTACTTGGGAGTTGTGCATCAAAAGGAGAAATTGTCACTAGAGAACAAGTCCAATTGGGTATTGGGGTAAGGGTTCAACTGTAGGTTGGTATAAGGTACTGGGATTCCTTTACTTGTAACCGCTTATTGTGATAATAGTGGAATTTCGGGAGTGGTGACCTTAAAATCACCCAGTGGGATTTTTGCCGTGTAGGTTTTCCTTATTTGTAAACAAATCACCGTGTCAATTTATTTTCCGCTACATTTAGTTTAATTGGTGATTTGTTTGTGCTACCACGTGCTTTGCATGTTAATTTGATTAATTAATAACTTGGCTAATTAATCAATTAATTTGATCACAAGTGGTCAATACGTTTTTGGCCTATCAGTTTAGTTTTGTGCAGGATCCAAGGTCCCTTACCTATCGTAGCCGTGGTGAAGAGTTCTCCAATCGAGGGCCAATGGTGGACGACCTAGTCGTTGACATCATTAAGGCACTTGGTTTGGAAGGACTCCTTAGGACCCCGAGTGGAGAGATTGACCATGGCCTGATAACGGCCTTAATGGAGCGATGGCGGCCTGAGACTCACACCTTCCACATGCCACATGGTAAGGTCACCATCACATTGCAAGATGTGGAGGTTCTTCTCAGGCTTCTTGTTGATGGTGACGCTATAACATGGAGCACATAGAAAGTTTGGGAGAATGTGTGCTAGGAGTTCCTTGGCTTTCGACCTATAATTCAAGAGCATAAGCAACTTATTAGCCAGAGGATTCTCATCAAACGGCTTTTGGAGCAAGTTGCTGATACATTGCCGCCTAATGCTAAAGAGGATCAGCTGCATAAGTACGCACGATGCTACATCCTAGCGCTATTGAAGGACACAATATTCATGGACAAATTTGGTGATCAGGTGCATCTAATGTGGGTGCAGCAGTTGGAAGACCTTCGCAACCCATAAAGGTACAGTTGGGGAAATGCTTGCCTTGCATGGTTGTACTAAGAGTTATGCAGGGCAAGCGATAAGAACGCCAGTCAAGAATGGTGGGTGCTTACTGTTGGTCCAGTATTGGGCATGGGCTAGGTTCCCCTATTTGTGCCTAACAGTTGAGCGTGGCCCGCTAGTAGGTGCTTATGGTCCTCTAGTGCGTGGTCCACTATCCCTGAAGTAAGTCTGTACCTCATACACGTCAATTACATTATGTGATCATTACCTAAGCCCACAATCATGTAACTTGATTTTATTTATTTATTTTAAAGGCTTCTAGGAATTATTTATGTCAACATAAAAAAATTTTAAACACAGGTTCAATATATATGATTACGTTAATATACTCTAATTTTGTGACTGTTATGTGGCTTGTATGTGCTCTGTTTTTTATAAGGACTGTTTCTTATTCTAGTGATATTATTAATTGAGCAAATATCTATGAGATTATCTTAGTAGTTATATGTGATTACATTATAGTTTTAATCATAACATTATCTTAGTAGGAAAGTTCTAGATATTGATCCATTGTTCTTGATTTTTGTAGGTGGTTGTAGGTCCCAAACAAGAAAAACAGGCCCGCCACATCTTCAGGGATAGGTATCGCAAGCAAATAGCTTCAATGTTGCCAAGCCAGGTATGAAAATGCCTTGTTTAACATGTTTAGGAACAAGATATACGTTTGGTAAACTTTGAAATATAAACATAGTTGCCTAATGTGTTGCGTACTTGTTTTTGGGCTGTTGTAGGTGGTGTGGTAGCTGTATGAAGCTGAATTAGAGGCCTTCCACCATGGTGTGTTGCAGGGAGGGCCGTGTGGATGGCAACGGTGCCGTTTGTATGTTTCCACCTAGTAGACAAACATACACCGATTCGTGTCGTTCGTTAATTTGGGATGATCCAAGAAATTCCCCGCGATGTTGACACTGACACAGTGCTTCATGCCATTGATTTGAGGGGGAAGGTCGGTGTTGATTGGATGCGGAAACATGCTATGCATATCATGGAGTGCGGTAATTGCCTTCAATGGCGTTGTGAAGCAGTGCTTGGTGATATGCCTCCACAGCATGAGTACTTCGACTGGTTCAGAAGGGTAACTCGGAGGTTCATCGATGTCCCCGGTGCTAGATTGATTCTAATGGTAACTTCTCCATGTCTTCTACATCTTACCATACTTCTTAGCATGAAACCACTGTTTAAAGAACATGATATATGTGGTCCAATTTCTGCTTAGCATCAAACCTCCCTTTTAAAGCTATTGTCTGCTTAAGATTCCTTATAGAGAACTTTGTTGATTTAAAAATCTAATTTGAGATGCTCTAAGGTCATATTTCCTATTTTAGCCTTTAGAGTTATGGTATACATTCTTCTTTCCATTTTTATTATTTTTATTTTTCTGCTCATTTGAATTTTTAATTAGCATTTCTGTCTACGCTATCTACTAGCTACATCTTTAATAGAAAAGATAATTTAAATTTAGTCAAAGGTAACACTTGGTCTCCCTGTAATTTGCAATTATTACTAGCAGAACCAATTCAGAACCAACATTTATTTTATTATTGATTGGCATTGTTGATTTGGTATTGCATTACTAATATACTTGGTTTTTCCATGTGCAGATTGAAGGATACGTCCGTTTGTTGAGGCGTCACCCAGTGGGCATGGAGAACCACAAGGACATTATTGATGTGCTGAATGCAGTGCAGGAGATTGGCCGTGTACAACCTCTGGACCCTGAGGCCCTGAATGAGGACGCAGTTACTCCTGCGACAGCAGCTGCTCAGAGGCCAAGCACTACTGAGAGCCCTAGCACGAGCACAACTCCTGCCAAACTTCCACCTGTTGCTACCCCTCGGGTTGTCCCTATCCCCGATCCCTCTCCATCCACCCCACATCCATCCCTTAGTTCCATCATCCCTTCACCCACCCCACATCCATCCCCTAGCCCCACCATCCCTTCACCTATCCCACATCCACCCCCTAGCCCCACCATCCCTCCACCCACCTTACATCCATGTCCTAGGTCTAACATCCATCCACCCACCCCATGGTCATTTCCTGAGCTGTCACCCATTCCATCCTTTGACCTGGGTCTTGATCCAACCCCTCCTAACATGTAGCAGGAGCCACTCTCCCACAATACGTCTATTGGCCCTTCTTCGGGCATCGACCCACCCCATGTTCAGGTTGAGTAGGCTGTTAGGTTACCTACAGTGGCAGAAGGTCGGTCGAAATGCATATCAAAGGCACCTCTTTGTGGGACAGGGGGGCATAAACATGGACACAAAGCTAGGCCCGAGACATTTGACGAAGGACATGCAAAACCTCCTCCTCATTATATGAGACAGCGTATGGTTCAAAAAAGGTAACTCAAATGATACCTTATTCCTTTGTAAGAGTGAAGTGGAGGGTGAGGTTGTGGGTTTAACTAATTGTTGTATGATGTATGCTTGTTCAATTCTAATGACCAACACTATACTTTGCCAGGACCAACCAATGAAAATCTGGTCACAGATTGGTTTGTGCACTTTCGATGGGACTCGAGGTGTAAGGTAAGAGTCAACTGGTTTCTTACAATTGGAAATATACATTTCTATCACTAATTTGACCAATTTTTATGGGTGTTTTCTTCAACTAATTAATATTTTTGCAAATATGTCATGAAACCTCTCTCTCTCTCTCTCTCTCTCTCTCTCTCTCTCTCTCTTCTGGGTTAACGTAGGTAATATCAGCAAAAATTACTCAAAAATTATTGTAGTCTTAATTTTAAGGTTTTGATGACACTGTCTAATTAATATATATGTTTTCTCTATAGTGTGTTCAACCTGAATAATCTACTGGGGAATCCATACAGCCGGTTCCATGTTTACATGAATGCCCTAAATTTGGCACTCAATGGGAAAGCCACTGAACATATTGTACCTTCACTCAGAAAGATTAATAGCTTCCTCAAAGAGTGGGGTATTGGGATCTCGGATGAGCGGGACCTTTTTCTGACCATATCTAATGTTTTGAAAGAAAATAAAAGGTATGATGGGAAGGGTTTCTCTTACACAAAACTGAAATTACTTATCTTTGTCTTCCTTGGATGGGAAACGTTCTTGTGGTTTCAAGTTATCACCAAGTACCAACCTAATAAAAAGGATTCTTATTGTCTATGCATGTCATTATTAACATTTTTTTTGGTTACAAAATTTCAGCTCTGGAAAGGAGTCCTTCAAATTCCTGACCAAATACTTGGCAACTTTTTCTGGTGAAGATGCACATACAATGAGTGAAGCCAAGGAGGAAGCTGTGAGCACAATTGTGGAATTTGTGAAGGCACCTGACATGTTTCAGTTATCATCTTATGGAACTAAATGGCTTTATTGGCTACTATGACTAAGTATGCTGCTTAACATTTCTGGCTTCTCTGTATTAGCACTATTTTGTTCTACTAACATTGTAATAGTGCATCAATATATGCATGTCTCCAGTATTTTTTATTTCTTTAGCCTAGATTTTGCTCTGGTTTTTAGAAATGTGGAAATGATTTTTAGTTCCTTGGAGCAGTGTGATTTGCTAGATGACATACCTTCCCTGAGGTGGCATGTTTCTTTGAATTCCCTCTCCTCAGATTTCATGAAGATGTGGAATGGTGTGTAGTCTTGTGGACATTTAAAATGCTGCTATGAAGAATGATGACGTAATGGATTGAAGAGTTTACCTGCTGTTTGACAATAGTACTTGCTTCTTTCATTTTTCCCAGTATTAACTACTGAAATGCTCAAGAAGAATTCTGTAAGTTCTCTGCCATTGAACTACTGCTGGGCACATGAAGGTGCTGTTATAATATGCTTCACATCAGGTACAAGTTCATTATCTTTTTTCCTTATAATTTCTATATGGATTTTGATTGTGGATTAGGAAATGCTGCTGCCAAAGTCAGTACTAAAATTGTTTTGATGAGTTAATATTTGCGCAAATCTAGAAAGTGTGATGATGTGCAACCAACTGCCAGTCCTAAATATTGTTTGAGCTAATGTTAGGCACTGCCAGTCTGAAATTTTGAGAGCTTGGTAAGATTTTATCCGTCATTAAATGTTTGTACCTGTAGTTTCCGGGCAAAATCTTGTATGGAACACGCATATATAGAGCTCTAGCTCTGCCTATTTCTACAGTCAATGGTCACTATTTTACTCAAATAAATTCAACAAAGGATTCAAGTGCCCAACACCTGATGTCAAACAATCCTTGCTATGATGCGATGGTTCTCTTAGGCAATTTCCAATGACCAATCCTGTTCCTTCTTAGAGTTTTAAATAGCTTGCGGTTTTGTTTGTGGTTTACATTGTGGAGAAGTCTTGTATTATATATTCTTTCTCTTGTTTAAAATAAAATTATTTTAACTATCAAAAATAGAGTTTCTCTGACTTTTCCACTAAAACATTTTTTGGTAAATATTTGCAGAGGCAGCAATATGTAAATTATTTACTTAATGTTCAGTAAAATATATACTTAGAAGTCTTGTGAATTTTTGGTAGGATGAAAATAGATAGCATAAGATGTTTCAAGAAAAATTTAAAGCATTACCATATGAACTTTGATGCAGAACAGAAGTAGAAAAATAGGAAATAAGGAGTGACAACAGGAACAACTCTTATGGATCCTTAAGAGTGGTTGGTAGAAACATTGATATATATAGACGTAAATATATATATATATATATATATATTCTTTATTATTATTATATTTTTTATCAGTAAACATCAATTTTATTCAACGAAATATAAGTGCAACACAGCCACGGTTCACAGGCAGAGTACAAGGGCTGTCAAAAGTCATATGAAAGTACATAAATCCAAAAACTTTAGTATATCAGAGAAAGAATGACTAATGCTTCAGCAGATTACTTTCTTTAGCAGACTATGATACTTATGCCTAATGCTTTAGGAAGCTTCACCCTGCCTTTCACCTTTTGACTTTGCACATTGCCTATATGCTTCTAAGCTTATGTGTGTCCTCGCAACAAACAGTACTTTTTGATTTTTTGGACAATATGATGGGTTGACTCATTCTTATTGTGTCAAATTTATGTTTGTGACCATATCTGTATTCATGAGATTTAGTTAACAAAACCACCAAAAGCTTTGAGTCAAAGACTGAATTGATTTGACTTAAGTGGACTATTATGTTTGACAATCTTTTATATGTTGCAGATAAAAATGCTGGAATATAAACAGAATAGGTTGGAAATGGAACCTCTGATGCTTAACAATGTATCTCCATCAAATGGAAAATTGGATTCTCTGGAATTCAGGAGGGTTAGATGCAAAGGAGTTATTGATGAGAAAAGATCAGTCTATGTGGGCCCACGTTCAGGAAGCATTTCAGGAGTGACTGAAAACGGCTACTATGTAATCACACCCCTTTTGCCCATCCCCAACGACACTGAGAGGTATATGCACCAGGAGTTGATTAGCTTCATTAGTCATTGTAACGTAACTCGCTACAATTTATCATACTTGCTCTCTTTCTTTGAAGTGTGTTATCCAATTAAGTTAAGTTGTTAGAGAGGGAATTTCTGTATTTAAACTATGCTTGAGTTGTATTCTTTTTCTTTTACATTGTGTTAACCAATTAAGTTGTTAAGAGGGGGATTTGTCTATGTTTAAACTATGTTTGAGTTATAATCCTTTTCTTTACAATAATTTCTCACATCTGATGTCCGAAGTTTTTCATGGAATAAATAAATAATTAAAATTGTACTTTTTTTATTTAATGATTTGACAATACAATAGGAGATGAGGGATTTGAACCTTGGTTCTCCTAACAAAGGAGGGCAAGCTATGCCACTAAGCTACAAGGCTCTTGGCAATCATAACAATGTACTTATTGTATTAAGTTTTAGTTTTCTAAGCTTAGTTAATCTGGTTTATATTTACTGCATTTACTGGGTATACCAACATATTTAATCGTATGCCTATTCTTTCAGCATCATCATCTATTACTTTTGAACTCAATCATGACTTAAATAGACAATTTGTATGTATTACAAGATATAAACTAATAAACATTATAACACACATAACTTCCAATATGACAATGCAGATTGGCATAGTAAGTTTCTGGTCAAAAAACCTAATGTGTGATAGCATTTGCCTTTTACAGTAGAAGAAAACATCGTAATGCAGAGAAGTGTTTGAGTTTTGAAATTGTAAAAAAAAAAAAAAATTCCAGAGGAACCCGAGTATTATATACTCGAGTTCCATTATGTAAAATAAAAAAAAAAGGCAAAAACCAGTATAAATTGAGCATGAGGCACTCGATTTCCATCTAGTACTCGAGTTCCCTGGCAGCGAGTATGCCAGCCCAAGAGTTCAAAACTTTTTACGACCAACTACCATTGGAAAAATTCCCAGTGGAAATCGAGACTCTAAAACTTGATTTCCATTTCAGTGGCATTATGGTAAATAAGTACAGAATAAATCGAGTCTTTGAAACTCGATTTGCCTGGCAATTTTTTTTTTTTTTTTTAATTTTAATACTGGCAGGTTATTTACGAACATGCCACCTAAATGGAAATCGAGTTTTAAAGACTCAATTTCTACTGGGATTTTTTTCTCCCCTCCCCCACTTGCAGCAATAAACCATAATTTTTTTTTTTCTTCCCCTGCAGCAGTAAACTAGATCCAGAACACTCCTGGGCTGTAAACAACTAGATACATGCATAATATATATATATATATATATATATTATGATACCTTTCAAAGGGAGAGTACATCATATGCAAAAAATTGGATTAAAACAGTTACTGTTCATGGGCATACATAGTTGGCCTCTTTGCTACAGACCAGACAGATTCAACCACTACATGAAGCACACAAAAAACATTACTAGCTATGACTGAACTTGCCAAAGTACTAGCTACTAATGCCAAAGTACTATCATTGCTGGCATTATAGGCAAACGTTGCACAATGCAACTAATGTAATGAGGACAGTAAGTAGTGAATAGTTCAATTACAACAACATTCAGCCATAAACAAAATAACAACTGAGTTGATACAACATAGTTTACATAGTCGCCTAGCACTTGTCCATATCGAAGATAACCACAACTCCCATGTACAATGCCATTCAAAAATCGAGTCTCCGCTCGCCTGACAAACATTAAAATACGGTCGTTAGTTCCAAATGCGAAGAACAACAAACAAATGAAACTCTAAGCATATTATATAAAAATAGTGATAGCACTTGCCTAGTTTGTAGCACTACCGCTTGTCGAAGCCTCACGGGAACCGCTTGTTGAAGCCCTACAGGAATTGGGACATCTTTTATGGTTATGCCCCTCTTCATGACATACTCTACATCGCTGCCTCGGTTGAATCTCCCTCAAGTATGAATCTTCCCTCTGATTTCCCCATTCTCGTCGTACCCTATTCATTTCATTCCTAATTTTTGACTTCATAGGATGACCTTTGGCTTGCAACAGCTGTGGGTCAGGCACCTACCGTGGTCCGCGAACGTCCCTCCACAATGACTCTGACTTTGGCACCACAAATTGATGTGCATATGTATGAATAGCGTTGTCCAAACTATAACATGGGTCAATATAGCTAGTTGCATCGAGGTGCAGACCTTGAAGAACTTTAATTGCATGTGAACAAGGGATCTTAATGTTTTGCTACTTTCCACAATCACATGTTTTAACAAATACGTGCACTTCAAGACTATGGTTTCCCCCTCCACCTCTATGGTCGTTGTATGGGGTAATCACTTGATATACACCAATTTCATGATTAAAATTCCTCAAAGTGTGTCTTGCAATTTTCTGCGCATTTTTGGTATAGATCCCCATTGCATAATCACTCCACACCTTACCTTGAGAGAGATCAGAAGTAATTTCTTTATGTTTATCGTGGAAATATGCAACAAGTTTGCACCAAGTGAACTCAACCATTGCAGCAATGGGCAAACCGCGGGCACCTTTAAGTACCCCATTAAAGCACTCAGAGATATTGGTTGTCATTGCCCTGTAACGTCTTCCACCATCATGTGACTGGGTCCATTTGTCCAAATCCTCACTCATTAGATATGTGTATGGCATATAGCGTGCAACATAGGGATCATCAGGGTCTACACTCCTCAGTGCATTAATCTCGACATCCTTAATGGTTTGCATTATGGAATCAAATTTAGCTTCATGAGTCGCATATCCAGTTTTCAAGGCCAATGCCTTTAGAGTAGGGTCATCAAAGTGTGTATTGAAGTTTCTAGCAACATGTCAAAGGAAATATCGGTGAAATACCCATAAGCTTCTGTCATCACCTCTAGGCCACTCTGCAATGGCACATTTGATACCTTTATGTCGGTTAGAAATAATGCAAATGCCCTTGTCAGGTATCACATGGCCCTATTGAAATCTTGAGACACTCTAAAAACCACCCCCAACTAGGCCTTGATTCCTTGTCCACAACAGCAAAGGCGAGAGGCAAAACCTTTTGGTTAGCATCAGTTGTCATTGCAATTATCAACACCCTTCGATATTTATCATGCAAATGAGTCCCATCAACACTGATCACTGGCCTGCAATATCTGAATGCAGCAATGCATGGAGCGAATGCCCAAAATACATAGCACAGTAATGTAGTACCAGCTATGTCCCTAGGTATGGTGTAATAGTTGTACTGGGTACTTGAATCCTGATCCAAGTATGCCAACAACAACTTTCATAACCTTTGGTAAGACTCCTCTCAATCCCCAAATATCTTAGCAATTGCCTTTTGTTTTACATCTCATACCTTATAGTAAGAAAGCTCATGATTATACTTAGTATGTGTGATCTCCCAGAGCTCATCAATACAAGCAATGTGATTTTGTCGCAATTTTTCCACAATTTCTGAAGCAACAAAATTAGAATCCATCATTTTACCGTCTCTTCGCAGGCCAAAGGGTATACAACTGTGTGGACCCACATAAGACGTGACCATCCATAAACCATTAAGTTTAGCCTTCATGAATGCCCCAACGTACCACTTACAGTTGGTGTCAATGCATGCAGCGCACAATTTAGTTTTGGTCAACCTTCGGATAATAAAATTTCTATTATCCTTTACTGCGTATATTATCAATGCACGCTTCACCGTCTCTTTATTTGCAAAAGTCAACCCTTTACTAAAATGCATCCCATCTTCCCAAGTAGATACAAATGGTATCTGAAGACGTGAAGGATCAACCATATTTTCCCAAGTATTTGCGTAAAATGACTTGGCAGAAGGTGTGTAGGCAGTGGTCATATTTGTATCATGCCGGACGCCAATATCATCGTCTGCATCACCTGCATCATGGTACTCCATATTTTCCTCTTCAAAATTAGGAACGAGTTCATGGTCATCCACATCCTTATTAAAGTTGCCTCACTCAATCCTTTCTTCGTACTCATCCATATAATCAAGATTTTCACCATTATTCACAGCATGATCTTCGTCTTTGTCTTCCTCCCCTAAATGTGTCTCTTGAGGTTGGAGTGTTTCACCAGTATTAGCAGCATGATCTTGAGATGGGAGCGTATAACTTCCCATTGTATAGCCTCCCATTGTAGTGCATCCATAATCTAGGGCTGTAAATTGTAAAGATGTAGTTGTTTGTTGCACCTCCTCAGTATTAACTTTTGCAAGCGGCTCCGAACTTACGTGCAACTTAGTAGCATTTACTTGGGGCATTTTATGGATCCTATTAAACATGATCTTTATATGTTTGTCTTCTTTAATCACCATATACCTGTAATTTATCCGTTCATGAAAGACTTTTTGTCGGTAACGATAAATAATCTTTTTGTTATAACAAGTAGGGTTCAAATTCAATTCTTCCATTATTTTCTTCTTCAAATCATTCAACGTCTTCAACTTACGACGTATCATCATGTAGTAGCATTCAATGCCCGGCCCTTTAAATGGGAATCCGTCAATCTATTCAGGATTGACAAGGGGTCCACCGTAGTAGACATTTATATCAATATTCTTCAGAGATTGTGAACCTATTAGAGTCAAGTGAAATATGTTAGTGACATATTTTATCTCTTTCATTTAACATCAATTGCAAAACCTTTTCTATCTAGTCAAAGTACAAAAATGACAACTTGTCACCCCACATTCGCATATACTCACCCCATATCACATACAAACACACTCAATCATTATCATTTCTTACTCAAACAAAACTCACCCCCATTACAAAATTTCAACTCATTCTAGTAAAAAAATAAAGAAAAATATTAAACTCAACAAAAAAAAAAAAAAAAAAAATAGTCATGATAAAAAGCCTAACAATACATATATCTACAATATTTTTTACTTTTATAAAAGCCTAACAAATATATACACTAACTTGTTAAATCATATGCATATACAAACCCCACATTTGCATATACTCACCCTATCACATACAAACACACTCAATCATTATCATTTGTTTCTAAAATAAAAAAAAAATAAAAAATCATTAATCATACTCAAAAAAAAAAAAAAAAAAAAAAAAAAAACTAAACACACAACTCACCGCATTAAAAACCTTCAAATCATTCTATCTAAAAGCTCGAAAATGTGTCGAAAACACACGAGCGGTTTAGACCCCCCAAATTATAATTACGGCTTGGTTGATTTTACACTAACTTAATGATAAGTGCGGAATAGTGTAAACACAAGCGTAGAGGCAAAACAAACTACTCTAATCCACATTTAAAGCATCACAGCAGTAAAAAGGAAATGAACAAAAGTAGGGAAGAAGGATGCAAACACAGATAACACCGAGACGTGTTATCGAAGAGGAAACCGAAGAACTCGGCGAAAAACCTCTCCGCCGCCCTCCAAGCGGAAATCGATCCACTAGACAATCAGTTGGGATACATGGGTTAGTAAAAGACCCTCCAAGCCTAGTCTACCCGATGTACCTAAGCCCTCCAAGCTCCTACTCCAACAAGGCTTCTCGGAACCGTGTCTTGTCTTAGTTTTCCAGATCCCGCAACAAGCTCCATGTTGCATCTGCCATTCTAGGCTTCTTCCAATACTTCCCAGCTGCACCAAAATGTCACACAGCACTCTCAAGGTGTGGTAAGTGTTTGGGCTATCAACCTCTCAAAGATATGGATAATGGAGAGAGAAGGGTTGAGGGGATACCACAAGCAATTGTATAGAGAAAGGTGGGGATGACAATCTCTAATTCCCAATGTGTTTGGCTAGGGTTTTCTCTCTGAAGCATTCCTCAACATTTGTGGGTAATGATGGTATATATAGGATAGGTGCAAAAAGTGTGAGTCAGTCAGTACAGGCTGGTAGAACAGCTTGTCTCGCGGGAAGGCCTTACCCGCGAGATACTCGCGAGAGACAGCTTGTCTCCACCTGGCCTGACCCTTAGCATTCCAGCACGTGCAGGGCACATGCTTCACTTCGCGGGAAGCTAGGCCGCGACATACCCGCGAGAATCCTTCAGCCTCCACATGCCTGAGTCTTCACACACACTCTCTATCACACAACCTCTACAACAAATCCCACAACAAATACAGGGTATAAACGATTGATAATAATTACAATCAAATTTGACACGGAATAAAAGCCAACAAAAACACAGTTGTAAATTACAACTTTACACTATCAAAAATATAAAGAACAATTTCAAACCAAAAAAAAAAAAAAAAAAATAGTCATGATATACATACCCATAATAAAAACCTAACAATGCATATATATGTAACTAACAACTAGAGAGAGTGAGAAACATTACCTGACATGAGGATGTGAAAATATGGAGGGTGAGTTTGATTTGAAGTTTTGTAATGGGGTGAGTTTTGTATGAGAGTGAGAGAGAGAGGAAGAGAGAGCTAGTGGGTTTTTTGGAGGAAAAAAACGAAGAGACCCCAGACCCACATTATGAGGACTAAAGGTCAGTAATTGCCCTAACCACGTGGCAGCTTGTGGACCAAAGATTAAAAATCGAGTCTTAGAGACTCAATATCCAGTTGGAATCCACATCAGATGCAGTATACACATAAATAGAGCATTTGAGGGTCGAGATAGAAATAGAGTCTCTAAGACTCGATTTCTAGGTAGACCTTGGGCCATCTTAAATCTGATCCAAACAAGAAAACCGAGTCTTTGAGACTCGGTTTATAGGCCCAAAATCGAGTCTATATGTTAGTAAAATATACACTTTTGAAACTGTGCCTACTAACTAAATAGTTGGGAAAATGGGCTTAATTCCCAATTTTGGCCTTCATCCTCAAAACAAAATCAGCGGCATAATACTTTCCCTTTATACTCTCTCTCTCTCTCTCTCTCTCTCTCTCTCTCTCTCTAGAGATTCAAAAGCATTTGAGTTTCTCTTTCTCTTCTTGTATTTTTCTTTCTTTCTTTTTTCAAAAAAACCCAATTCAACTCTTTTTATTGCTCTCATTCAAAAAACAGTCATAAATACTTTTTTTTTTTTTTTTTTTGAGTTTTAACAATAATGGAGGAGGATGGTAATCAATGGCATGACCCACTTCTTCTCACCGACGTTTCTTGGTAAAACCAAAGCTCCAGTTCTCACTCTCACTCACCCTCTCACTCTCACTGTAAGTTCTTTCAATTTCACTTTTCTTTCTCCTCAAAAATCTTTTCATGCACATTCTCTCACTTCTTAATCTCCCTCTCTTTCATTTCTTTTACAAACAATTCGCCTCCTTTGCCCAGCTATCATATGCAAACTTCTACTATGGCTGATCAAGATCCATATGACGGTAATGTGGCTAAGATCTTTGTATTTATTTAACTCATTTCTCTTTGTTTTCTCTGCAAAACCATGCTTTAGAATTGTGTAATGGGTCAATTTCAAAATTAAAGCTTGGATGCTATAAGTAGGCTAAAAAATCCAATGACCCATTTGACAATTTTGTAATTGAGAAATAAAATATTCGTATATCAGAATTTAATTCTATGATTGGATTTTTTTGGTTAAACTTTTCACTCGGTAAGGATTTGGTTATTCAACTTTGACTGTTGTCATTGTCCATGTTATATTGTTCCTAGCTTGGTGGACTCATTTTTCTTGTTAATTGAAGATAAATCTGTTACTATAGCTGTGAAGCACCTTTCAGATGATTTTTGACTTTTGTTGGGCAATTTCTGTCACTACTAAAACATTATTGAGCAAGTAATGATGGTCCTCTCTTTCACACCCATTAGATGAACATGTGGTATGCATTTGATTTTTAAATATCACATGTTTTACATTTGAATGTTCAATATGTGTGTAAAACATCCTTGAACGTTTAGACCCCCAATTTACAAATTACCAATTCAAACTTAATGTCAAACAATGTATGTGCGAAAAATGAACATAAGCATATAACAGAATTGATAAACAATCTAAACCAAATAAAATCACATCCACAGTAGAAATTAAATGGCAAAGATCAAGGGAAGAGAAATGCAAACACAAGGACAACACAACAATGTGTTATCAAAGAGGAAATCGAAGCCCTCGGCGTAAAACCTCTTCGCTGCCCTCCAAGCGGTTAATAATCCACTAAAGAATGAAGTTGGGATACATGAACAGCAAAAGGCCCTCCAAGCCTAATCTACCCAATGTACCTAAACCTTCCAAGCTTCTTACTCCAACGAGGTTACGCCGAGCCTTTGTCTTCTTTAGCTTACCGGATTTCGCTATAACCCATAGCATCAACCAATATCCATTGGTCCCTTCCTAATTGCTTCTCAAAGCACCAAATGACCTTCTCACAGATATGGGTATGGTGAGAAAAGAATTTGGGTATTGAACCTCTCAAGGATGTAACAATGGAGAGGATGGGAGTAGAGGAATTTGAAGAATCACTATGTGAAAATTGTGGATGAGTCAATCTTGTTTTTCTTTAGGGTTTCTCTCTCAAAATTCTCTCTAGAAGCTCTCTACATTTCGTGGGTATAAGGAGTATTTATACTAGGATGAGAATGGAATGCGAAGAGTCAGTTTTTCAAAATAGAGCTGTCTGGCGACTTGGCCTCATGACTTGACTGAGTCGTGAGTTTAAGCCGCGAGCTAACTGAATGGCCAGTCTGGACTTTTTGTCTTGTAGTGCTACAGCTAGCATGACGGTTCAGCTTCTTTGCATGCTTCACTCGTGTGCATCTTCTGGCGGCTTACCAGTCGCGAGCCACCCGCAAGATCCAGTCGCAAGTCCCTGCTTCACTACACAATTTTGAATATTTCTTCACACTCTCTCACACACTACCCTTACATGATTCCCACCTAAATACAAGGTTTTTAAGTGTTGAATTACAAGCAAATTGGCATGGAATAAAGCCAACAGAATGAATCAACTTCTCGCATGCTTATCTTATCCCTCTTAAGAACCTTTAAAAGCACATCATTTTTAAGATCAAACATGAATTATTACCTTTTTTTCTCTCTCTTTATATGTATAAAAAAGATCAATCATGAGTCGTTGGAGGGGGTTTGTGCTACATAGGACATGGTGCCTCATGAAAAAAAATTTCCCTGCTTTGTATTAAAAGCTTGGGCTAATGAACCTGGTGACCATTTTTCAAGTCCAATGTCCCTCTCCACCCACCAAATTTTCCAAAGACCATTGGAAGGATGATTATACTTCTGTTATATATATTCTTAAACAAAAGTGTGGAAGAAGACTTCTTCACTTTGTGGGATTGAAAAGGCATCTAGATCTAGCTTGACAAGATGCACATAAATCAGCTTATCTCATGTTAATTGTCACTATTGCCCTTTACAAATAATATCTGGATGCATAATTCCTCTTAGCTAATTGCTTTCCAATAAACAGTCTAATTGTTTTTGCAATAAGCCAATCATTGGAATGCTTCTATCTGAAGTTTTTATTGCAATTGGGCTTTGTTTAACTACTATGTTGTTTAAGCTTTTTTGAGGCTGTATAGCTTATAGTATGACTAAAAATTGTAGTTGATTTGTACACGCAGCA
Organism: Quercus gilva; assembly: GCA_023621385.1. Taxonomy (NCBI): domain Eukaryota; kingdom Viridiplantae; phylum Streptophyta; class Magnoliopsida; order Fagales; family Fagaceae; genus Quercus; species Quercus gilva. Next base: position 78,568,435 of record CM042476.1, on the reverse strand, counting down.
TCTGTGGCCGCTCCTAAAAGTTGGCAGAGGCCAATTTGAGTGCCAGGGTGGGATCCATCGGAGACAATCGCCTTAGGGGTTGGCACTCTTACCGATCTTCAAAGGCTGCACTTAATCAGTGTATGAATTCTTCCTTGAAGGCTTAGCATGGATTTTCTTGTTCAAATACTGCAACTAAATTTGACATAATTTTTTTAATAAAAAAGGGATGTGATCCTTGAGGTAATGCTCTTAGAGACGTGCTCAAGAAATATTGAAAATGTGCAAATTAAATGAAAATGTGCCCATTGAAGGGTCATAATCATTTGTATATAAATCGTGGTTTTTATTTATTTGGTAATTTTTTCTCAAACTTCTTCTCTTTCATCTTCCTTAGAAACACAAGAAACCTATGGGTCTTTTCCAAAATTGCTATTTGTAAAACTCAATAAATATGGTTGTATCCTGTAGAACCCAATAAACCTTACTAATTGATGATACCCTTTACATTGAGGGCACAAATGAATCAACTTATAAACTGGTGACTAAACTGAGCAAGATCACTTCAGTTTAGACGATCCTTACACGAAATACAACAACAACAAAGTCTTAGTCCCAAAATTTGGAGGCGGTTATAAATTCTTGACAAATTAGATTGGGTTAATCACATGAATTCTTTTCCTCTATTCTATCTGAAATCATGTTCTCTATTACTTTTCTAATTGACATTTCTTTTTGGGAAAAATGCCTATACACCTCTTGAACTTTAGAGAAGTGGTCATGACACTCCCTGAACTTTTCTTTTCGCTAATTTACTCCTTAAACTTTACACTTATGCCAAATTAATACATCAATCGGTCCACCGTTACTTTCTCAACAAAAAAAATTGGTTTGTTGTTAATACACAAACAAAAACACACATGGAGTTTAAAATACAAATATCATGCCTAAACCCATATGAAAAGAAGAGAGAGAAATTTAAAGAGAGACATGACTGAACTAGAACTACCAGTGGTCACCGCATCCCTCCTCCGACGACAGATTTCTTTATCCTGCTATTGATCACGCCATTCACATTCAACCGCATATTTGGATCTGTAGTTTATACTTTATAATTTGATTTTCTTTTTGAATTGAGAAATATAACACTTTATTTTCATCTTCTTTAGTTCACCCAGCAAACAGGATCTTTCAAAACCACTACACATAAAAACTAAAAAACCCCATTAAAAATAAACAAACCTAAACCCAAAAGCAAAGCAAAGTAATAGTAACAAATTTATGGATCTACACAAATGCTTCTCCTATAGTAACAAATTTATCTTCAACAATTAAAAAATTAGTCGTAGACCCATGTGATGTGTGAGAATATATGATTATTTTATGATGTGGTATAATACATAATTTACTCTCTAAATTTAATTGTATATAATTTGTTCTTTCGAAATTATAAACAATTTCTATAAAAAAAAAAAAATTATCTCTCTATTTTCAAAAATACCTCTCTCTAGTATAAGTTGAAAGCACCCCAAAATTTTAAAGAAAATACCTCTCTCTCTCTCTCTCTCTCTCTCTCTCTCTCTCTCTCTCTCTCTCTCTCTCTCTCTGTAGAGTTAGAAATAGGAAGGTGCCTTTGGTGTCTTGGACCTCCTAGTCTCAACTCACTAGAAGGGATAGCTTGGTCTTTCTAGTCTTAAGTTACCAACTTCCTATTCACGAATCCCTCTCTAGAGAAACTTTTTTGCTTGGAGTGCTCAGAAGTGCTAGTGCATGCAAGTAAGGTTTCTAAACCCTCTTTTCATCATGCCTTAGTTTATTTAGATTCAAGCACAAGCATGTTTTTATTTCAAGTTCTTCATCTGTTCTTCATTGTTAGTATGATAGATCTAGGTTGTTCCTAGTTTTGCATGTTCTAGGGTTTCAATTCAAATAACATGTTCACATGATCTTAGATTAGGGTTTATCACACAGCACATGCATATTTACCACGTGTTTCAATTCTTTGCATGCTTAAAATACACTCTTCAATGCTTGTTTTAATCCTTGGGCAGCAAAAAGAAAGCGATAAGTGTCTAAAGTTCCACCTAGTTATATGCATTGCACATGACCCTTGGGCACATGTTGCTTTTTTTTTTTTTTTTTGCTACCACATAACCCTATATATAGTAAAACATTTCCCTAAAAAAATTATTGTTTGTTTGGTGGTGGTGGCTTTTTCTCATTAAAAAATCTCTCTCTCTCTCTCAATGAAATTGGTGCATTATAAATGAAGTGATAAAAAAAATAGAACATTTGATGTTAAGTGGATTATAAAGTGGTGTGTTTAAAACTAAATGCTTTTAAACTACCACTGCCAAGGATGAAACCAGGACTTGGAGTTAGGAAGGCGGCTCTGTTGTTGGATGCATGCAATGACTTTAGCTATCGACTCTGCTGCTTAGCCGGCAAGAGTTTTCTTTTATTATCTATACTACTATTTAAGGAGTTTTCTCTGTTTGGATTCCTTATTTTCATAGTTCTAAAATACCCCTATATCATTCACTTACAAGTTTTCAACTAACAGGGATAAATATGTAAAATAATTTTTTTTTACTTTAATAACCCACAAACCCACATACGCTTCGCCAATTTACATCCCAATAACATCTACTCTCATTCTTCTTCAAATTACACAAATTCAGTCTCATCCTCTTCTTTCTTCTTCTTCTATTTCCAGATTTGGGTTCTAAACAATTTAGCATAATTTACACAATTCAAATGGCTTTCAAGTTCTATCTTCTAAATCTCTAATCTAAATTGCAAGTATTCTTTCTTTTCTTCATCATTGACTATTGTTTGAGTTCTTACCTTCCATGGCTACCAATGATTTAGAATTTGAGGTGTACTTACGAGTGGATGAATGAGATTTTTATAGGGATTGGTATTTGACTATTGCTTATTACCGGTAATTGACTTCAATATCACGTGCTTCAAAATCTTTTTTTTTCCTTATATTTTCCTTCTTCTTTTTTGTTCCTTTGCACCAACATGTATCTGCTTTTCTTTTTCTTTTCTTTTTTTCCTTATCCTTTCCTTTTCTTTTCTTTTTTTCTTTTGTGTGTGTGTGTGTGTGTGGATATTTTCAAACTTTTCAATTTTAAGTTTTAACTCACACAAACTCTTTTTTTGAAGTTGTCTATACGTATAATAAAGCCCAAAAGGAATCACTTTGGCATAAAACTCTATTTGAGTGTTTGATGTATACATTTGTCATTTGCATATACGTGTAACAATTTTTTTTTTCTTTTTTTCTTTTGCTTATCTTTTCTTTTTGTGTGTGGATATTTTCAAGCTCTTCACTCAAACACAAACTCTTTTTAAAGATTTGAATCTGAGAAGTTTATCAATAACGAATTGATGTTTATCACTTTGTTTTAAATTCAATTATTTTTGTTTGCTTGCAAAAAAAAAAAAATCAATTATTTTTGTTTGAGATTTAAAAAAAAAAAAAATCATGATTTTGAGAGGAGAATTTTTTCTTTCTTTCTTTTCTTTAAAGTAACCCAGCATACTTCCCTAAATAAAATATATAAAAAAAAAAAAAAAAAAAAAAAGGGGTAACCGAACAATTAAGAGTATTTGAGTTTTTTTTAAAAAAATTAGAAAAGAAAGGAAGGACCAAGAAGTAACCGAATTCAAATAGAAAATATACTTATCTACGTGTATCAGATTATTATTATTATTATTATTATTATTATTTGCTTTTTTTTTTTCCTTTTGTGTGTGGATATTTGCAAACTTTTCACTCAAACACAAACTCTTTTTAAAGGATTTGAATCTAAGAAGTTTATCAATAACGAATTTATGTTTATTACTTTGTTTAAATTCAATTATTTTTGTTTGAGATTTAAAAAATCGTGATTTTGAGAGTATAATTTTTTTTTTTTGACATTTTTTTCTTTCTTTTCTTTAAAGTAACCTAACATTCTTCCTTAAATGGTTAAAAAAAAAAGTACTTCCCCAAAAAAAAAAAAGATAAAAAAAAAAAAAAAAGAGTAACTGAACAATATAAGAGTATTTGGGTTTAAAAAAACAAAAACAAAAAACAAAAAAAATAAAAAAGAAAAGAAAGGAAGGACTAAGAAGTAACCGAATTCAAATAGAAAATATACTTTTCAAATAGGGAAGAAGAGATTTAGAAATTTTTTTTTTTTTTTTTTTAAAGTGAGAATTGAAATAAAGGGAGAGATAAAAGAGGTTAAAATTTAGGATTTTATGAAAAAAAAGAATAGTTTAGTTTTATGTGGGAGTTAAAGATATATTTTTATAGAATTATCCTCAAGTTTTGTTTATGTTTGAATTCCTATATAAAAATAAAAAGGGAAAACTTTTGAAAATAAGTTAGTGAGAGTTTGTGTCTGAAATGCTATTAAAAAAAGCACAAAGTTTAAGTATAAAATTGGTTGTAACCTAAGACTACAACTATACTCAATAAAATAAACACTAGCCTCTTTGACGCTCTTCTATTTTTTTGGAAAGTTAATTGTGGGGGTAAAAGCCCAAATTTGCATATTGGGACTTGGGCCTTATCCGAGGACGTGGACTTGTTCGAGGAGGAGTAAATGATTGGGAGAGGCCCCAAAGTTGAGAATCACGTAAGGAAAAAATGGAGAAATATAGTCTGAGGAGTAGCTCCTTCTCGGATACGATGAATATCGATCAAACCTGTATTTGGGCAATTTAGGTGACCTTCCAAGAAGTTCTAACGATAAGGATGAACCTCAGACACATATAAAGGCGATAGGAGCTCAAAAACATCTAAAAGAAAAGCTGCTACCACCGCATTAAATGCACTACAGCAACTTTTCTGGCCGCATTTATGCGGAGAGGACCCCTGAACAGTGCAACCTCAGCTACCACCATTCACAGAGAGCCAAAGAAGATGTCTGATGGGACATACACTCAAGTGAAGGCTTAGATGTAACAAGTGTACAACTAGGATGGTCTGAAAGGAACTATATAATGTAAAAGACCTTCCATGAGAGGGGGATCAGAAAAAATGAGAAAAGAACGACTGTAGTATTCAAATCTGTGTGAGCATTCAGTTCTATTGATTTATTTTAATCCATCTCCTCGAACAACCAGTTTATTCAGTCTTTACATATGTTTATTACTTGTTCATCTTTCGAATCTCTATTAACCGTTGTTAAATTCACTAAAGGCCCAGTTTTTTCATCCACTCTCTACAAATTTATTGTACTGGGTTCATTGGGCCTATTTCCCATATCTTTTGGACCTAGGCTACAAATTGTGTCTCTACATTAATCATTTGCATCTATTATAATTTGAAATTATTACATTTTCCAATCACAAAAAAATTTGAGAGTGTGATGAGTATTATGAGTTTGCAGGTGAAATAATTTTTCATCACCCCTAAGTTTTTTTGTGATTGGAAAATGTAGTAATCCAAAGTTATAATGGATGCAAATTATTAACTTTTTTCCAAAAAAATAGAAAAGCCTCTGAGCACACGCGTGAGCGTGTGCTCAGAGGCTAGTTTTTATTTATATGTGTGTGTAGAGTGTGTCTTTTGCTAGTAAGGACAAAATTATTTAGTTTGAAATTTTTTAAAGGGCCAAATTGTATATTTTTGGTAAAATTGGTTGATTGGTCTTAATTTTTTTTAGCTTTGCTATTTGTAATTTTTGTTATTGTGCTAATTTTTTGGGCTTGTATATTTTGTTTTAGTTTTTAAATTTTAAATTTTTTTATGGCCTTCAAAAGGAGGAAAAATACTAGATCTACAAACTTTTTTACAAATTGTTGTTGTGATGAGTGGTTATTAATAAGTAAAATAGTGTTGTAAGTAGTGGGCCAAGATACAAACCAGTAAGAATTTGTTACCTCAATGTTTACAAAAAATTTGTATTTGTAGTATTTCTCTTATAATGATCAATGACATTATTAAGAGCGAAAAATATAATTTTATTGTACAAAGTAGTACCTATATATATACTTCTATTCTTTAAATAAATAAAAAATAAATAAAGGGGCCATTACCCCCAAGTCCATGAATGACTCCACGTCCATGACCACTGCCACCAAACACAAACCTTTATGAAATTTACAACTAGCATAGATGTAAAATGTAAATCTAATTTATATTCATAGATGAAAAAAACAAAATATAAGGGAAAATATGAAAGAAATAAGTATGACATTTATTTGTAACCTTCATTATTATTGGCAGAAGTTTTGATTTAGGATAAAGCTCCCAAAAACATTTCGGATGCAAATACAAGAAAGCATACAATAACCACATTGTATTATATCTACCAAGGATATGCTATCAAGATAAGATTATCTCCCATCGTCAAAATCCAATAATGCTACATGGTCCCTCACAGTATCATTCACATCAGCACTTTGATTATCAACATCATACTTGTGAGAATCTGATGTCTTGGTGTGCAAGAATTTAGTTTCTTCTGAGTTAGAATTAATATTGTCTCTGGAATGCCTCTCTATCTTTTTTCTTTTTTTTCTTGAAGAAATAATTACAATATGCTGCTAACCCCGTAGTTCGAACCCTTTTCCCCCTAAACCCCCAAGCACTTTTTGCACGGGAAGGTACCAATTCAGCTATATGATCTTTGGCCCTCTCCATCTTCATTAAATCCTCCAATTTTGTTGCTACTTCCTTCATAGTAGGCCTATCCTCCCCTTTCAATCTTAAGCACATCTTTGCAAGATTTGTAGCTTCCTTTAGTTGCTCAACATTTCCTTCATTTGCTATATGTTTTTCAAGAACTTCAAATAATCTATTTTCCTTGAAAAATGAGAGAAAATATGAGGCTAGATTTCTCTCCTCCTCAGGCCTATCAAATGAAAGAGCTTTTCTTCCGGTTAATAGCTCTACGAGGACCACTCCAAAGCTATAAACATCACTTTTTTCCGTCAATTGACTTGTTTGCATGTATTCAGGATCCAAGTATCCCAAAGTTCCTTGCACCAATGTAGCTACTTGTGTTTGGTCTAGTGGAACCAATTTTGAAGCTCCAAAATCTGATACCTTTGCTCTGTAAAGGTCATCCAACAATATGTTTGAAGACTTGACATCTCTATGGATTATAGGTGTTGAAGTTGCAGAGTGCAAATATGATAGTGCTCCTGCTGTTTCTGCGGCTATCCTAAGACGAAATTCCCATCGCAAGATGGACACCTTACTTTCATGATGAATGAGGTCGAAGAGAGAACCATTGCATATGAATTCATAAACTAGTAAAGGAACTGATGTCTCCAAACAACAGCCTAATAATTTAACCACATTCCTATGATGAATTTGGGAAAGTACAACTATCTCATTGATGAATTGCACAATTTGGCTTTCATCTCCTATTTTTGACTTCTTAATGGCCACAATCCTATTATCTGATAAAATTCCTTTATAAACTGTACCAGACCCTCCCTGGCCAATGATTAGAGTTTCATCATAATTGTTGGTAGCCTTTTCCAACTCTTTCTTGGTGAAGATTTTGGTTGTTTCAGCTGAATTTTCTTGTTTTGAGAGTTTCTGTTGTAAAATTAAACCCCCGTTCTGTTCAAAGAACTTGATCAACTGTCTTTTCTTAACTATCAAATACAACCAAGAGCTAAAAACAAGCGCAACTAGGAAGCTTATGCCAATACCTACATTAGAAAGAAATAGAATATTAGCTTTTTTGGCATGATTATATAGTACATCGAAGAGATACTGACAAGCATAGCAACGAAGCTTATGCCAATACTTAAAAAAAAGAAAAAAAAAGAAAAAAAATTTGAGAATCACTTATGCCGACGCTTAGTGTTTGACTTTATTTCTTAAATAAATTAACTATAACTCAATAAGGTTGTGCTCTGCGTTCATTCATTGTCCTATAATTATAATAGTTTTTTGATACACTCAACAGATTTTAATATGTTGATTAACAGGATATTCCGATATCATTGGTAATTTAAAATCACATTCTAGGAAAACAATATCTATTTGCTTAATTTCACATCTTTGAGCCTATTTAAGAGATTTAACATATAAAATTTCAACATTTGAGACAAAGAAGTGATAGCCCAAATCATTACTATCAAATATAAATTTTTTTTTTTTTTTTTTTGAGAAGACTATCAAATATAAATAGATAAACTAATACAATAAATTCTATTATCTCTATATATCTCTATATATTAAGAGAATTCAAAAAGTTAGTTATCACTATCTACATTATTGTCAAAATAGCCCTAATTTAATTAGATAGTTTTTATTCATAAAAAATAAAAATGAGGTTAAAATCGTAATTCAATAAAATTCAAAAAGAAATAAACTATCACATAAATTTCCTATTACTTCCCATTAGAGACTTAGACAAATACAAATTCCTAACCTGTTTTTACTTCCCACGACTGACAACTTCCCACCTCACGTCTGACAAACTACAAACAAAAACGCTTCCCACTTCTTCCCTATAGAATAATGTAGTGTACAACAAAACTTCCCATTACAAAAATAATCTTCCCACCCTTCCTATCACAAACTACAAATTCTTCCCAAGGATTACTATTCCTAATTGAAATATGAATTATTTATTTTGGTATTTGAAATGTTTTCTTTTCACATCTGTTTATACTGCCTTTTTCCATATTAATGAATGTCTTTTCTTTGTACAAAATAAAAACGTAGTGTGCGTGTGGTTTAGTTGAATAGAAGAGAGAAACACAACAGAAAATTTTGTGCAGCCCTAACGAAAAAATGAACACCAAAATAGCATTGACATCACATTTTCATGTGTAGATTTGTTCATTTTTGTAGCTAGATGGATGCCAAGAGCTTTGTAGCTCAACTAATTGGTATTTTTTAGTATATTCATAATATCCAGGGTTCAAATTCCCACTCCCCTAATATAACTATTGAAATATCAAAATACAACTGGATTGGTTGAATTTAATTGTCTTTGAAAAAGACAATATTGTTTGTATTTTATTGGTCATGGCAACTAATTTAGTTAGGGAACTTAATATACTGCAGCTAAGTTACAATATTTAAGTTTGACCTAATCTATATCTATGTAATATATAATAGCCAAAAATTTTAAACTATCAGTTTATCTTCTACTATTTTGCCACATAAACTTTGGTAGTCCCACAATTTTATATATTATTTTTTTATTAATTTATTTATTAGGTCAAAATAAGAGTTTTAAACCGTCTACTACTCAACAAACTAATGAGTTTTAAATCAATTACTTCTCAACAATTTGGAGAGTTTTAAACCAAACCGACCTACTACTATATATATAGAGCACCACACCAAAACCTTCTACGTGATTTACCCTCTCTTTGCCATTTTTGCTCTTTTGTTTCTACAAACCCTTCATTCTCAACCCTTCATTCTCTTTCATAGTTACTTTTGCTTTTCATTTTTTTTTTTTCTTTAATACTAAGTGCTTGTGTATTTTTTTTTTTTTTTTTCCATGTTTTTACTTCCGTTATCCAAATTTCTAGACACCATGTTTGATCCTAGAATTTTTAAATGCTAAAAGAGAGTTTCTTTTTTTGGGAGAACCAAATGCTAATAGAAAGCTAGAGGTAATGAATGGCGCCACCAAAATTTTTTATTCTCATGTTTGACATCTTAGTTTTGTTGGATGATAAAATGTTATTATTGTATCTCTCCTCCCCCCCCACCCCCCGTAAAGCCTCTGTGGAACTTATTAATATTTCTTTCTTCACGAAGTTGTTGTATTTTGTTGTTCCATGTTTCAGAAAAGTTTAAACATGGTAAAAAAATTATGGTATGCCTTTGTTTCATCTTATAAAAAAGTCACAATATGAATTTTTTTTTTTTTTTTTTCAAAATATGTATATCTTTGTTTTGTATTATAAATATTAATTTCATTCATTTTTAACTAATTGTAGCATTGAACATAGTAAAAATATTTAACAATCGTTAACTATTCGGTGCATTGCACGAGTTAGCAACTAATAAAATAAAATAAGATTATATTGGGACCCACTACAACTAAGAACAAAAGTATTGTAAAAAAATTGTGGACATAGTATTTCTCTTTTATTATACCCTATACTTTCTCCTTTTACATACTTGCGTCAAACCCAATTAAAAATTTAAAAGTATTATTCTGTAGGCATCTCATTTGAATTTAGAAAATCCCAAAAACATCCATTTGTTTTGAATCAAACTAGATGGAACAGGTTGAATCAACTTAAATTTCAAATTTTATCATTTTTTAACCTAACTTTGAAAATATAAATTATTTCAACTAAATTTAGTAATTTATGAAGATTAAATTAAACTTTATTTATAGTATAATCCAATCATTATCATGCATCCTAAATACTCCAGTTCCATAATAATTCATTATATTCAAGCCACTATAAAAACTCTTGAAATTTCAATATAAGATTTTGAAAATCATTGTAATAATACATGTGGTCAACCCTAGCTAAGTCTGTTAATCTCAAAATTTTGAGACTAGGGTATTGTTGTTGTTAAAATACCTAAGGTATAAAACTCAAACACAAATCCTAATTGGTTTAAAATTTTCTATCCAAACTCACTAAACCCATTTAAAAATTTTGAAACACTTACTATTGTCCTAAGGTCAGGTCATCCAAAAACCCATTAAATACTAGCCTCTAAACACGTGCGTTATGCGTGCTCAAAAACTCTTCTAAGGTTAATAATTTGCATCTATTATAATTTGGAAATATATATATATATATATATATATTTTCAAACAAATAAAAATGATAAACTTTAGAAATAAGCAATAACTATAATTTCTTTTTTAAATGTGTGTTTGAAAGTGGTGTAGTGATATAGAAAAAAGTTTGGCTAGGAAAAAAATGAATGTGAGAGAAAAGAAGGCTAAAATTTAGGATTTCTCTTAGTTTTTGACTTTTTAAATTGGGGGTTTTTACTTTTATTCAGTTGAAAAGGAAAAAAAAAAAAAAAAAAAAACCCTAAATTTTAAGGAATAAAAAGATGAACGTAAAGGGAAAAAAATCCTAAATTTTAGGAGTTCTTTTTTGAATTCAAAATGAAATTTGTTATTTGACATTTATGACCCTATTTCTAAGAGAAGTTACCCTTCATTAATGAGGGTATTTTTGAACCACATAAATCAATTCAAAGAGAGGAATCCTCTTATAAATAACTAGCCTTTGAGCACGCACGTAAACCCCCATGATGTGGTAAAGGGAGGATATTAGGGGAAGTAGTGAGGGGAGATTCCCCTGCAGAGAGCCAGATGAAGGGAAAAAAAATCCTAAATTTTAGGAGTTTTGTTTTTTAATCCAAAATGAAATTTGTTTTTTGACATTTATGACTCTATTTCTAAGAGAAATTACCCTTCGTTAATGAGGGTATTTTTGAACAACATAAAAGTTCAATTCAAAGAGAGGAATCATGTTATAAATAACTAGCTTCTGAGCACACACGTAAGCCCCCATGATGTGGTAAAGGGAGGATATTAGAGGAAGTAGTGAATGGAGGTTCCTCTACAGAGAGCCGGATGAGGGGGTACCTTCACTTCCAGTTCAGAGGGCGGGGATATCTCGACCCTACTATCATTATGCCTTTGCAATGTTACTTGGTTCAACACTATTTGTGACATTTTCTCATATGTGGTACTCTTTGTATAAGACTCATCTATTTTTTTGGATAAAGGTTAATAATTTGCATTTATTACAATTTAGAATTTTTTTTTATATTTCAAAAAAATAAAAAGACTAGCCTTATCACACACACTTCACGCATGCGATGAGGCTTTCTTTTTGCTAAAAAAATTGTGTTTTTATTTTATATATATAATTTTTCTTTTAAGAATCTAATTTATAAGTGGATAAAGTAATTCGAAATTCAATAGAAGAGTGGCCTTATTTTTTAGGCAATGTTTTAATGAGAGTTAGAGTTGTATTTTTACCAAATTGTCCTTTAGTTTTGTCTCTACTTAAAGATAGGGGTGTAGAGGCATTTTTGAACCAAAAAAATTAGGATCCCAAACAGAAAAAACCTCTTAAATAATAACTAGCCTCTGAGCACAGACTCACGTGCGTGCTCAGAGGCTTTTCTATTTTTTTGGGAAAAAGTTAATAATTTGCATCCATTATAACTTTGGATTACTACATTTTCCAATCACAAAAAAACTTAGGGGTGATGAAAAATTATTTCACCTGCAAACTCATAATACTCATCACACTCCCAAATTTTTTTGTGATTGGAAAATGTAATAATTTCAAATTATAATGGATGCAAATGATTATCTCATCACACTTCCTTTCTTGTCTTTTTTATTTTTTATTTTATTTTATTTTTGTTTTTTTAAACTCAAATACTCTTATATTGTTCGGTTACTCTTTTTTTTTTTTTTATCTTTTTTTTTGGGGAAGTACTTTTTTTAAAAAACCATTTAGGGAAGTATGTTAGGTTACTTTAAAGAAAAGAAAGAAAGCAAAAATGTCAAAAAAAAAAAAAAAGTTCTACTCTCAAAATCACGATTTTTTTTTTTTAATCTCAAACAAAAATAATTGAATTTCAACAAAGTAATAAACATCAATTCGTTATTGATAAACTTCTCAGATTCAAATCCTTTAAAAAGAGTTTGTGTTTGAGTGAAAAGTTTGAAAATATCCACACACAAAAGGAAAAAAAAAAAAAAATTGATACACGTAGATAAGTATATTTTCTATTTGAATTCGGTTACTTCTTGGTCCTTCCTTTCTTTCCTAATTTTTTTTTTTTTTAAAAAAACTCAAATACTCTTAATTGTTCAGTTACTCTTTTCTTTTTCTTTTTTTTTTTTTTTCTTTTTTTTTTTTTTTTTTTTTAGGGAAGTATGTTGGGTTACTTTAAAGAAAAGAGAGGAAAAAAAAAATTCTCCTCTCAAAATCACGATTTTTTAAAAAATCTCAAACAAAAATAATTGAATTTAAAACAAAGTGATAAACATCAATTCGTTATTGATAAACTTCTCAGATTCAAATCTTTAAAAAGAGTTTGTGTTTGAGCAAAGAGTTTGAAAATATGCACACAAAAAGAAAAGATAAGAAAAAAAAATTGATACACGTATATGCAAATGACAAATGTATACAACAAACACTCAAATAGAGTTTTATGCCAGAGTGATTTCTTTTGGGCTATATTATACGTATAGGCAACTTAAAAAAAAAAAGAGTTTGTGTGAGTTAAAAATTAAAAGTGAAAAGTTTGAAAATATCCACACACACACAAAAAGGAAAAGAAAAAGAAAAAGACATACATGTTGGTGCAAAGGAACAAAAAAGAAGAAGGAAAATATAAGAAAAAAAATCAAGATTTTGAAGCACGTGATATTGAAGTCAATCACAGGTAATAAGCAATAGTCAAATACCACTGAATCCCTATAAAAATCTCATTCACTCACTGGTAAGTACACCTCAAATTCTAAATCATTGGTAGCCATGGAAGGTAAGAACTCAAACAATAGTTAATGATGAAGAAAAGAAAAGAAAGAATGCTTGCAATTTAGATTAGAGATCTAGAAGATAGAACTTGAAAGCCATTTGAATTGTGTAAATTATGCTAAATTGTTTAGAACCCAAATCTGGAAATAGAAGAAGCAAGAAGAGGATGAGACTGAATTTGTGTAATTTGAAGAAGAATGAGAGTAGATGTTATTGGGTTGTAAATTGGCAAAGTATACGTGAGTTTGTGGGTTATTAAATTAAAAAAGTTTTATTTTACATATTTATCCTTGTTAGTTGAAAAATTGTAAGTGAATGATACAGGGGTATTTTAGAACTATGAAAATGAGGAATCCAAATAGAGGAAATTCCTTAAATAGTAGTATAGATATGGATAAACTTTAGAGATAAGCATTAACTGTAATTTTTTTTTTAATGTGAAGGGAAAAAAAATCCTAAATTGAGGAGTTCTTTTTTTGAATTCAGAATGAAATTTGTTATTTGACATTTATGAACCTATTTCTAAATGAAATTACCCTTCATTAATGAGGATATTTTTAAACCACATAAAAATCTTTTTTTTTTTTTTTTTTTTTTGAGAAACAAACACACACAAGGGAGAGGAAAATAGTTCTAACATAAAGGCACACAACAACTCTACTCAAAAGCTATGGTACATAAAAACCTAGTTAAAAGAGTCTCTTATATATAGTACAAATATAAATAATCAATTACCATCAAATTTGAGGATCTGATCCTCCAAAAATAATGAGAAGCTTCATCCACACACAGTCCAATGCAAATTCCAGAGGCATATCATCAAGTGCTAGGGTGCAATACAGTAAGTATACTTACCAACTAAGAGGGTAACTAGTTGTGATGATTGATTGGTAACACAGATTCCTGCACTTACGTGCAAATGGTACCCCTTGATGCAAGAACAAGTAAAATTCCCTAGTCCGTTAATACACTTTTCTCCCGGGAGCTTGCAATGATTGGGGTTTTCACATTCGTTAATGTCTGTAGATGTAAAACTCATCATTAACTTTAAAAGAACTTTAATTAATCAAAAGCAATCATGTATTAATGACCAAGTTTTTTTTTTTTAAGTCATAAGTGCCTTATTCTTCTTGCTTAGAGAAAAGAAATGGCATATTACAACGGTACCCATAAATTAGTGTAGATCCATAAATTAATACCTTGGCAACCGAGATGGAGGTATGGATTCCCATGGTAGCCTTTCATGCACTTACAACGGTACCCAGACCCGTTGTCGGAATCGATGCATGTGCTATTACCTCCACATTTGTAACTTGATTTGTTCACGACATCTTTACATGTCTCAGTACCGATCGCCCAATCAAGAACTACCGGCGTCATTTTTTGGTGTTGTAGACTGTGAAGGGAATCGATGGAGAAATTGAACATGGTCTGTTGGCTAATAAATGCATAGCCACAAGGATTGAAAGCGCCTACTTTTGTGTGATTATTGAAACTGTAGGATCCCAAACTAAAATAATTCAACCCATAAGGAATATCTAACTCGCAACACCCAACACCAGAGCAAGACCCATTGACGATGTACCTACTGGCACTGCTTTCACAAACAGAACGGCAGCCGGTTGAGAAAGTTCCTTCATCTTGCCGGAAATCAAGGCGTGCATAAGTGTCACAGCCAACGACAATGAGCTTGTTTTGAGTGTTAGAGACGGTGAAATTGGGGCCCGAGTTCAGCCACACTTCTCTACTAAGATCCAGCACACCCTGTTTATAACAGTCCTTGGCTATATACATCAAGACGTTAGCCTGGCCTTCGAGGGAAAAGTTTGTAACCGTTAAGTTTCCCAGAATTGGTTGAGTTTGGCCGTACGAGTTGATACAATTGACGAGAAATTTTTCACCTATGGAGCAACCTTTTCTTAGGCCAAATGGATAGGGAATTTCCACATCTCCACACTTGTCGGGGCAGTTGGGCAGCGCTATTGGAAATGCTATTGCGGCGGCTGCCAATTCAGATAACATCACAGCAACCCAAGTGACCTGTACAAGAATCCCAAGGAAACCCACATTCCCACTATTCGGTATTTTTCCTAGAAGAGGGGTAAAGAGAGCACCGTGTTTGTGCACGGAAAACATTCCATACATGCCGCTTTTATAGGTGCCGAGAGCATAACTTGCATTCAAACTTGTCAAAAACGCAGTTTTTGGTGGATTTTAATTAGAGAAATAGTACGTCTACAACATTTTTACAACATTTTTACAACAAATTCTAAGTGGCAAGTTGTTACTAGTTGTTATTGTTGGGGCAAAAAAGTAATCTTAGTGTTAGTTTCAAATTTGAACCAATAACAACTAACTACCTGTGATTTATTGTAAAAATATTGTAAAATTGTTGTAGACGTAGCATCCCTCTTTTAATTAGCGCAGTTTCCCGCTTCCACAGCACTCACACGGTCAACAATTGTGGCTGTCTCACACAATCAACAATTTATGTTTACAATTCTCTGTTCCTTTCACTTTTTAAATTTTAATTCATCTGGCATAATTGATTAAGCCCTATAATTAAAATTTAGGGGTCTAAACTATTGCCTAGCTTAATTAGGTAATTTCTCAGGTTGAATATAATATGATATTTGAATTAAATTGGATAACCTGATATATTTCATCTGAGGTGCTATAAGTAAGTTTTATCTTAAAATTTAGTGTTTTGCCATCCTTAGGGTTTTTTTTTTTTTAATAACTTTTATGTTATAATTCGAAAATGTTAAGGTGTGAAGAGTTGATTAGGGGGAAAGAAAAGCTTTTAATTGAAATCAATACAACAATACCCCATTTAAAAAATTTAAGAACTCCTAGTCGTTCTCTAGGGATCATTTCCAAAAATTCCTCCTTGAAATTATATGGGTTCAAAGGGCCATGGATTGGCTTAAATAAATTATATATAAAAAAAGGGCAATTCCCCAATTAAGTACCTTAGTATTCGATTTTTATAGAAAATAAAAGAATGGGATTCCTCATCATTAAAGGGGAAAAAAAGTAGTAGCTTTTTTTGTGTTAAATTAAAATTACTCTAGCCATTTGTAAATTGGTGATGGAAATAGTGTAAAGTAAATCAAAATTGTAAAACTGTGTATTTTTATGTTATTGGGGAGTTAAAAACTTAAAATGAACTGAATATTTTGTAAAAAATTAAAAATTAAAAATGCGTTAGTTTTTTTTGTGAACTAAAAAATAAAAAATCTGTAATAGAAATATGGAAATAAATTAGGATGTTCCTTCTAACATGCATTATTGTTTGTATGGGCCCTCTATCTTTTGGAAAATTTAAATTATTCTTTGTACTGCATTGCGCGTGGTCAGAAAATTACTGTTTCTAGTCTTTACTTTCCAGAGAAAAAACAACGAAGAGAAAAAGCGTGGCACTGCTAGTGCTAGATCGAATAATTGCAATTGCGCCAAGGAAATTTCGTGGAAGAAGGATATACAGCTAGCGAGCCTCCCTCAGCCTTTTGCTAAAAATTATTTAGTTTAAGAGTGTGCTAAACTATTTTTTTACATGGAAAAAAAAAAGTAGGAACAAGTGAAGAGCTAAAAAAGTAAAAAAATGAGCTTATAAATTTGTCCCAAACACACAAATATAAAGATGTCAATAGCCATAGATAAGGTAAATTTTATTAACATATTCTAAGGTTTGAATTAATGTTAACTATTTTTAAAACTTTTCAAAACTGATCAATTTAATTATTAAATTCAACTTAGTCCATAAATATTGTAAGGCCAGTTAGTCATTTTTCACAACTGTATATAAGAACTAATTTGATATTAAAAACCAAATTAATTAGTTTTAGAAAGTTTAGAACATGGTTGACAATAACTCAAACATCAAGTTATGTTCGTGGAATTTATTCGATAAATAATTTGGGCATTTTGTGTTTATCGATCATCCAAAAAATTGACGGTACTCTATGCACTGTGAGAAAAGTAAACAAAGCTTAGAGTAATTTGGGTCTTATTTGGTACATGATTTTAAACACGTTTTTTTAATTTTTAAATAATATTATATATATTTTTACACACTCTTTTATTCATACATATTTTTTTAAAGAAAAAAATTGTTGTTTAAACATAAATATTAAACTGCCCTTGTTATGTCATTTTATTAATTTTTTTTTTTCTTAAAAACTGTAGACGCGCGACCTTTTTACTGAAGTTGGTGGAAATTTTGTGGAACAGCATAACTATTGACAGAGGTCTTTTCTGTCAGAAAAGTAAGAAAAATTGAGCAGAAAATGCACCGAAAGTGTAGTACTTTTGTGCACTTTACAGCCAATAATTTGCACCTATTTTGACGTCTTTGACCTTTCTCAAAAAGAAAAAATATTTTGAGGTCTTTGAGGTCGCAACTCGCAAGTCACAACTATTTAGACTTTTTAAAATAATATTTATGTAATTTTTTAAATTAAAATTTTTATTTAAAACTTTTTTTGTAATATAAAAGCTTTATATTTAAGTTTGTTAAGAGCAATCGAATCACTATTAGTACCTATATAATAGAAAAATGATGACATTTTAGTTAACAAATTCTATAGTTCACCTATATAAAGCTATGCAAAATTGTGTAAAAATACATAATTATTATAATAATTGTATAAATTTTGCCTAGCTCTATTAATTTGTTATTATTTTTTTTATTCTTGCTTTACATATCTTGAGAATGAAATAAATGAGTGGATGATAGTTAATAATTTATGCAAAAAAAATAGTGAACAATTATTTAAATCTGTTTCTCATAAAAATTGTTTATTGTTTTCTGCATAAATTGTTTCAAGCATTCTGCATAAAATTATTTATATTTAGCATTATTTAAAAAATTGTTCACTATTCTTTTGCATAAATTATTCACTGTACACTGCATATGTTTGTGCGTTCAAATGAAAAAAATTACTTATTTTTATGTTTATGTTTATGTTTATTTGTTGATTAGTGAAAAAAAAAAAAGGAATAAGGAACTTAAGCTTGTCAAACTCGAGTTCCATATTACAAGGAACTCGAGCTTGGTAAGCTCGAGTACCATAGAAATACAAAAAAGAGCATTTACCACGTTAGCACAAGTTTTTTTTCTTAATGAAAATCGAGTATTTAAAACTCGATTTACACAGCAAACTCGAGTTTCATGAACTCGAGTTTCATGAATTCAAGTTTCATAAACTCGAGTTTCAAAAAAGTGGTATATTGCTACTTATTTTGCAAACAGTGGTATGTTGCTAATAATTTTCGCGAAAAGTGGTAAATGGCCGATTTCACCGTGAAAAAGGTAGTGAAAGAGTTTGAAACATAGGCAAAAAGTTATATATCACAGGAACTCGAGTCCCAAGTGAACTTTTTTAAGTAACTCCATTGTCGTAAACTCGAGTTTCAAAAAAGTGGTACATTGCTAAATATTTCTCAAACAGTGGTAAAACACTAATAATTTCAAAAAATAGTGGTATTTGGCTATTTTTGCCATAAAGACTTGGGTGAAATATATATATACACACACACACACACACACACACACACATATTAGCCTTATCTAGGAGCAGCTGTACATACATTTCAGGGGGTTCAAATGAACCCCCTAACTTGAAAAAAAAAAATTTATACCTATAAAATATTGCTTTACTAGTTTAATTTACTTTTAAAAATATTTTTCCACACCCTGATCACATATCAACTTATCCCACAATTAAACAATAACTTAGTGTATTATTTATGTATGGATAGATATGGTTGTGTGGGTTAATAATTATACAGTGCAAGTAGGATTGAGTTTTGTCATTTAGTTTAAAATATTTTATAAAAACAATGATAAATATATAACAACAATTGCATAAAAACAAAAAATATTATACAAACTTAACAAAATAAAATAGTCACACTTACATTGACAATAGATAATGACAACTAATAATAAACTACCATGAAACGATTTCAAAATCTGAAAATTCGAAGAAGGAAATTGTAAAACTTTATGTATTTGGTGTTTTTTTCGATAACTCAGTATATTCAAGTTCTCTTTTTATATTAAATTTTGTTTAATTTAAGTATCTGAATGACCCCCCCTAAAAAAAATTCCTAAAGCCGCCACTGTTTGCCGGTGCGATGAGTTTTTCTTTTTTTTTTGGTCTAGTGTCTTTATTTATTTATTTATTTTTAAATGGATAAGTTTGTTTTGAATGTTAGGACGTATGTGGTTCACTTGTTAAGAACATATGTCATTATTTTATGTAATTGGTTAGTCCTTTGACAAAACGCACTTTACTTGTAATTGGGTAGTTCTAGGTGTTTTTAATACTACAAGAAACTGTGTTTCAAGATCAAGTGTTGAAGTCATCAAGTCTGTCCAAGAAACAAGCTGAAGAAGTGAAAGTTTATTAAAGCTCAACAGCTAGCATGTGTCAAGGTTTAGAAAGCTGCTCAAGCCCGTGTGCTCGACACCTCCTATCTGTCGAGGTTTAAGGAAAATCATATTTTTCTATTCTGTTTTCTTGGGATCCTTGTTTATGTGTTTGGGACTTCTTTTCTCCTAACCCTAAACATATAAAAGGATTGTTTTAGGGGTCGTCAAAGAGTACACAAGTTGCACAAGTATTGAGCAAAGTCTGTTCAAGCAATTTGTGATCGGAGACAAAGTTTTGCCCTAGATCATCATTCTTGAAGAAGTTGCTGTGTATGTGCACCTTTGGGTTTTGTAACCAAGTATCTTCTTGATCTTCATTGTGGATGAATGAAAGAACTTTGCAGTGAACAACTCTTTCTAGTTGGTGATTAAAGTCGCGTACTAGGATTCGCGCATTGGTTAGTCACGTACTTGGGAGTCATGCATCAAAAGGGGAAATTGTCACTACAGAACAAGTCCAATTGGGTATTGGAGTAAGGGTTCAATTGTAGGTTGGTATAAGGTACTGTGATTCCTTTACTTGTAACCGCTTGTTATGATAATAGTGAAATTTCGGGAGTGGTGACCTGAAAATCACCTGATGGGGTTTTTGCCGTGTAAGTTTTCTCCATTCGTCAACAAATCACCGTGTCAATTTATTTTTCACTGCATACTTTAGTTATTAGTGATTTATTTGTGCTACCACTCGCTTTATATGTTAATTTGATTAATTAATAAACTTGAGTAATTAATCAATTAATCCATCACAAGGGGTCAATACGTTGATTGCCCTATCAAGTGGTATCAAAGCAGGCACACTCTGATTAGGTTTTAATCTTTGTTGTGTTTATCCACTGACCCCTGTTTGCCATGGATAGAAGACAGTCATTAATTATACCTCCTTTATTTGATGGCACTAACTATGCATACTAGAAAGTACGCATGAGAGCTTTCTTGCAGTCTTTAGATGAGAAGGTGTGGCAAGCTGTAGAGATTGGCTGGACTAAGCCAAAGGAAGCGCCGACCAATTGGGATGAAGCTAAGATCAAGGCGGCAAACTTCAACAGCGGAGCGTTGAATGCCTTATTCGTCGCAGTCACCAATGAGGATTTCAAGAAGATATCCTCCACTGAAACTACTAAGGAAGCATGGACCATTCTCCAAACAACCTATGAGGGTACAAAGGCTGTCAAGGATTCAAATCTTCAGAGGCTCACTACAAGCTTTGAAAAGATAAAGATGGAGAAGGATGAGTCGTTCGATGAGTTCTATGCCAAACTCAAGGACATAGTAAACTCAGCCTTCAATCTTGGAAAAACCATTCTTGAACCCAAGATTATGAGGAAGGTGCTCAGATCTCTACCCGAGAGATTTCATATTAAGATTACGGCGATAGAGGAATCAAAGGATATTGACAAGATTCCTTTGACAGAGCTGGTTGGTAATCTGCAGACCTACGAGCTAGGTTTATCAAGGATTGGCAAGTCAGGTAAAGGCAAGAGCATAGCTTTAAAGGCAAAGAGCAGTGACACAGATGAGTCTTCCGATGATGAAGATTCCAATATGAAGTCCTACATTACTAGGCAGTTTAAGAAATTTATGAAGAATGCCAATGGAAAGGGCTTTGACAAGGACCGTAGGCAATCCAGTTCTTCTCAGGTCAAGAGCCAAGACAAAGGGAAGAAAGATGCAAAGGATGCGGTCAGTACACTGTTCCCACAGGACCTAAGTGCTTTAGGTGTCATGGATTTAGTCACATGAAGCAAGAGTGTCCCACACATCTCAAGAGCATTGGGAAGAGTAAGGCACTTGCTGCAACCTTGAGTGACACTGAGCCTGAGAATGATTCTGACAATGAGGATGACGGAATCTTGAATGCTTTCACTGCCACAGTCAATCCTATCGAAGGGATTGTTGAAGACGTGGACGAAGAAGAAGAATTGATGGATTCTAAGTGTGAGAAGATGGATGATCAAGATGATATCCATACAGCCTATGAGAAACTGTACAAGCTTTCTGAGAAGCATAAGAAACTGTATAGGTTGGCCACCAAGAAACTCAGTGATGTGGAACTTGATCGTGAAGAGCTGTCCCCAAAGTTTGGTGAGGCTAATCAGACAATTGGAGCACTGAGGTTTGAGAACAATTTCTTGGCTGAGAAGACCAAGAAGCTTATAGCAGAGTTGTTTCAAGTCAAACCTCAATTGGAAAGGACTTCGAATGCAAAGTTTGATGAGATGCTCAGCATTCAGAAATCTGCTTCGGATCGAACAGGTTTAGGGTATGGTCTTTCTTCCTCTAATATTGCTTCTACTAGTGCTACTGTTTTGTTCCTCCTGCTAATAATACTGAAATTGAGAACAATGATGTTAAAATTGAATTAGCTAGTGAGAACTTAGACAAGGGTAAATCTATCCTAGGAAAACCCCTTAAACAGAATAAGAAAGATGTTAAAAACTCTAGGGCTAAGAATGCTAACTCTCAAAAGCCTAAACAGAAAAAGCAGCATCTCTATCATCATTGTGGAGTTGCCGGTCATACTCGACTAAATTACTATAAGTGGTTAGCCACTCAATAGAACAATGGCATGATAGCATCTAGAAGCCAGAATCAGCTTCAATTCTCTCTTGTTCCTCTTGGAGATCTTCTTAAAGCCTTCATGTTCCTTTCGAACTTGAATGGTTTCAATTTTTCCCCTTCATCACCGGTTCAAGGGTTTAATCAAAGGAAAAGTTCTTCCAAGTTGTGAATGAAAAAGGACTCTAAGTGATTATATCACTTTCTTCCATCTTCTTGTTTTTGTTTGTTGCATTACTTGTGTGTTTTGCTTTTATTTTGAGTCAGTCTAGTTCTATATTTTGCTTTGTTTAACATGTTTTTGTTTGTTTGTTTTCAGTTTTGCTTATTTTTGTTTTCATATAAAAAAAAGTTGAAAAATCATAAAAATATAAAAACAGTGTGTGTTTGTGTACATTGGTACTTGTGTACCTTGGATGGCCATTGAAACAAAGTTTTATAAACTTTGTATCTCTTGTAACTTAGATGAGCATCTCTATGCACAGCTAAGCAAGTGAGCTTTGTGGCTCTTGTTTGTGATGAGTAAGATTAAGTTATCTTTTGTACTTAACACTAATATTACTCTTTTTGACAGGAAGGACTAGAAAATCCTAAGAGAAAGGCATAAATAACCATCTCACCACTGTTGCTCGCCAATCATAATATGACACCTATATGCTTCGGCATAGCAAAAGTGCAATGTCGATGACATTTGTGTGCTTCGGCATAGCAAAATTGGAATGTCAAATATCATTGGGTATTTATTTTCTCTCTCTTATATGCCCATGCATAATATGCTAAATAAAAAGAAAATATGCAAAGAAAATAAAAAGCAAAAAGATCAAAAATTCTTTTAAATATGATTGCAAGCGCGTATTCTAGGAGACGTGAGAGTTATAGGATGTTCCTCAAATGTGATTGTCCCCATCAAATAGTTATGATTATGTGTGAGTTAAAGTGATTTTCTCATATCTCAAATTGTCATAACATGTATAGACTTATGTAATCTTGTGATGTTTTTCACGCACAACACGCAATATTCTTTGCTACTCTTGATACATGTGCAGGTACAATGTGATTTGGGTATCACAATGTTTTACATGTGCTAATGTATGCCCACTAAACTGTCTTGACTTGTTTTTGAAATATAAAATTAGTTAGACTTATTTAGTGTGTGTGTGTGTGTGTTTTTGAGATCCATGTGCTTAAAATTCTTATTGAGAGATGATTTTGAGAGCTTAATATGTTGATTGGATCATTGGTTGAGTTGCATGTTGGATTGCATTCATGTCTGTGTTTTTCACTTCTCGAAAAACTGTTTTTAAAAGTTAGCTCGACACCTCCTCGACACCTCCTCGATACTAACTATTTGTCCAACTTCTTAAGCTTTTTCTTATCGCAATCTCGACAGCTTCTCGACACCTGGTGGATTGATCGAGCTTCTGTCCTTGATTTGGTGTTTTGTTCCTCGATACCTCCTCGAAACCTGCATCTGTCGATGACCATTTTCTCGATACCTTCCTCGACAGATGGCCCGACACCTCTTGAGACCTAATCTGTTGAGATTTACTGAGGATTCTATTTAAGCTCCTCGTGCGATCTGAAATTCATTTTCCTCGATCTCTCTCTTAATAGCTCTCTCTTTTCTCTCCCAAACAATCTCATCTCACTCCAATCTTGATCCTCAAGGTTTCTTCAAGCTTTTTCAAGGTTTTCTTCACTTGGTAAGCTTTTATTCTCTCATTCTTCATGCATTTCATGTTTCGAAACCTGGATTTTGGGGGTTTTTGAAAAATTTTGGGGTTTTTCAAAGTTGATGAGTTATTGTTGAAATTTTGGGATGGGTTTTCATTTATATGAGTTTAAAATCTCATGCATTACATTACATTGGCATTATAACAGTATTTTCATACATTTAGATGTGTGCAATATGTTTGTGTGATGGTAGGATTGGATTGGGCTGAGTCCATGATGAAATTTCTTTTGCATGTCACATGTTCATGCATTCCCCATGCATACATACTCTCAATTCAATATACTTGTTATATTTGAATTGCTTTGGGGCTTTTCTGATTGTCTTTTCTTTTCTTTCCCCCTCTTTTTGTTTACGTTAGTCATGTCTATAGCACTTAAGCGTAAATCTGCTCCGTCTCGGAACCGGGACATCATATTCTTCTAATCCTACTCCTTCTAACATTCGGTTCCGTGATGAGGATGCCCGAAAGGCTTTCTCAGAGAACTTTTCTAGACAAGGTGTTCATTTGAAATGTCAAGTCATTTTAGCGGACTTTGCCGACACTGACCTTCCCGATGTTATTCACAGTCGGGGATAGGAGTCACTGTGTGACGTCCCGGTCACTTGTTTTCTCGTGCTTATCTAGGAGTTTTACTCCAACATGCACGGGATTGATCGTTCAATACCTCTTTTCTTCACTCGCGTTTGAGGTACGCGCATTCCTGTCACACCGCAACTTGTTGTAGATGTGCTTCGGGTTCCTAGGATAGAGTTTCCTCACTATCCACGTTGTGAGCGTTTGAGGACTATGTCCAAGGATGAGCTCATGTCTGCCTTCTGTGAGCACCCTACTGAGTGGGGTAAGCGTCAGTTTACACCATGTCGGCCTTTTGCTCAAGGTCCTAGATTATTGAACATGGTGATGACTTTTGTACTCCATCCTCTCTCTTACTACAACTCCATTACAAAGCCTCGTGCTTGATTTTTGTTATCCCTTCTTAAGCATCTTACTATAGACTTCCCTTTACATTTTATTCTTTCCATTATAGAAGTTCATTAGGATTCGGCGTCCCGTGATAAGCTCATCTTTCCTTTCGCTATCACGAGGATTTTACGCCATTTTTCCATTCCTTTTCCCGTGTCCGACCACTTTAAACACATTTATGCCATAGACGTCGCTATCGTAAAACGTAGTGCAGTGCAGTTTCAGTCGCGACAGGAGTCAGTAGCACCTCCCTCCCGTTTAGCTCCTTCATCTCGATCTGCTCCATCTACATCTGCCCCCTCCTCTTTTATGGGCTATGTGTCACTTGGAGACATCATGGCGTAGCTACAGCGCATGGATGCTCGCCTTGATACACTCTCTACTGAGTTGTATCAGGTGAAAGTTCGTGTTGGTCGTATTGCACGATAGCAGGCAGCCATGGGTGGTTTTGCTTCTGAAGCTTCTCCTACACCACCTTCTCCAGTGGCTTCTGATTCTGATGCTGAGGATGATGATGATGATGACGACGATGATGATGCTTCGGATGATGATGATGGAGATGCTAGCTCTACTGATGAGATATCTACTTGACACTCTTACCCTTTGTCACTCATGACAAAAAATGGGAGTAGTTTTGGGATATGAGAGTAGTCATTCTTAGGGGGAGAGTTAGTATAGGACATTTTTGTTAGGGGGAGTGTTGATATGAGGGATGTAGTGAGGATATGACGTATCTTTTCTTTTCTTTCTTTTATAGATACATTGTTCTTGTACATTGGGTCTTGTGACCATTTTTACACATACATTGTTTTTATCTTCTTTATATGTGGATGTATGTTTTTCTTTCACCTAACCTTTTCATGTGTTGTTTCTTTTCTCTCTTTATACACATGCTTCTTATATTTGTATGCAATCTATTATATCTGTCTCACACAAAGATGCCTTGATAAGTTTTGTTTAAAGTGTTTTAGAAATACAGGTTGTCAAAGTCAACTTGTCATAAACTCTCTTTTTGCAAAGTTTTTCAAGAGTTTATGTTAAGATAGAATTTATTGTATTCAACAAGTGAATATGAGTTAAGTGATTTATGACTTCTCTCATATGTTCATTTGTTTGTTGTGGTTTTGTCACGGATTGCCAAAGGGGGAGATTGTTAAGACATATGTGGTTCACTTGTTAAGAACATATGTCATTATTTTATGTAATTGACTAATCCTTTAATAAAACGCACTTTACTTGTAATTGGGTAGTTCTAGGTGTTTTTAATACTTCAAGAAACTGTGTTTCAAAATCAAGTGTTGAAGTTATTAGGTCTATCCAAGAAACAAGCTGAAGAAGTGCAAGTTTATTAAAGCTCGACAGCTAGCATGTGTCAAGGTTTAGAAAGCTGCTAAAGC
This sequence comes from Quercus gilva, assembly GCA_023621385.1. NCBI lineage: Eukaryota > Viridiplantae > Streptophyta > Magnoliopsida > Fagales > Fagaceae > Quercus > Quercus gilva. The sequence continues at coordinate 78,541,892 of CM042476.1, read as the reverse complement.
CCGTGTGCTCGACAGCTGCTCGACACGTCCTATCTATCGAGGTTTAAGAAAAACAAAATTTTCTATTCTGTCTTCTTGGGACTCGTGTTTATGTGTTTATGCCTTCTTTTCTCCTAACCCTAGACATATAAAATGATTGTTTTAAGGGCCGTCATAGAGTACACAAGTTGCACAAGCATTGAGCAAAGTCTGTTCAAGCAATTTGTGATGGGAGACAAAGTTTTTCCTTAGTTCATCATTCGTGAAGAAGTTGTTGTGTATGTGCACCTTTGGGTTTTGTAACCAAGCATCTTCTTGATCTTCATCGTGGATGAATTGAAGAGCTTTACAGCAACAACTCTTTCTAGTTGGTGATTGAAGTCGCGTACTGTGATCCGCGCATTGGTTAGTCACGTACTTGGGAGCCGTGCATCAAAAGGAGAAATTGTCACTACAGAACAAGTCCAATTAGATATTGGGGTAAGGGTTCAATTGTAAGTTGGTATAAGGTACTAGGATTCCTTTACTTGTAATCGCTTGTTGTGATAATAGTGGAATTTCGGGAATAGTGACTTGAAAATCACCCGGTGAGGTTTTTGCGGTGTAGGTTTTCCTCATTCGTAAACAAATCATCGTGTCAATTTATTTTCCGCTGCATACTTTAGTTATTGGTGATTTGTTTGTGATACCATGTGCTGTGCATGTTAATTTGATTAATTAATAAACTTGAGTAATTAATCAATTAATCCATCACAATAGGTCAATACGTTGTTTGGCCTATCATTGAAGATATGGATTAATAGGAAAGTGTCCTATTTTGTAGGTATTTTAAGTGGAGTTTAAGGTATATTTTTACCAGGTATTTCTGAATCACATAAAAGTCCAATCCAAAAAAGGGAATCATCTTATAAATAGTACTAGCTTCTAAGCACGCGCTCAGAGGCTTTTTTATTTTTTGAGTAAATGCTAATCATTTGCACCTGTTATAATTTGGGTAAAGGTTAATACCTAGGGGTGTGTTTACAATTCTCTATTCCTTTCACTTTTTAAATTTTATTTCATCTGGCATAATTGATTAAGCCCTATAATTAAAATTTAGGGGTCTAAACTATTGCCTAGCTTAATTAGGTCATTTCTCAGGTTGAATATAATATGATATTTGAATTTAATTGGATAACTTGATATATTTCATCTGAGTTGCTATAAGTAAGTTTTATCCTAAAATTTAGTGTTTTGCCATCCTTAGGGTTTTTTTTTTAATAACTTTTATGTTATAATTCGAAAATGTTAAGGTGTGAAGAGTTGATTAGGGGAAAGAAAAGCTTTTAATTGAAACCAATACAACAATACCCCAATTAAAAAATTTAAGAACTCCTAGTCGTTCTCTAGGGATCATTTCCAAAAATTCCTCCTTGAAATTATTTGGGTTCAAAGGGCCATGGATTGGCTTAAATAAATTATATATAAAAAAGGGCAATTCCCCAATTAAGTACCTTACTATTCGATTTTTTATAGAAAATAAAAGAATGGGATTCCTCATCATTAAAGGGGAAAAAAAGTAGTAGCTTTTTTTGTGTTAAATTAAAATTACTCTAGCCATTTGTAAATTGGTGATGGAAATAGGGTAAAGTAAATCAAAATTGTAAAACTGTGTATTTTTATGTTACTGGGGAGTTAAAAACTTAAGATGAACTGAGTATTTTGTAAAAAATTAAAAATTAAAAATGCGTTAGTTTTTTTTTGTGAAATAAAAAATAAAAAATCTGTAATAGAACTATGGAAATAAATTAGGATGTTCCTTCCAACATGCATTATTGTTTGTATGGGCCCTCTATCTTTTGGAAAATTTAAATTATTCTTTGTACTGCATTGAGCGTGGTCAGAAAATTACTGTTTCTAGTCTTTACTTTCCAGAGAAAAAACAACGAAGAGAAAAAGCGTGGCACTGCTAGTGCTAGATCGAATAATTGCAGTTGCGCCAAGGAAATTTCGTGGAAGAAGGATATACAGCTAGCGAATATAAATAATTTTATACAGAATGCTTGAAACAATTTATGCAGAAAACAGTGAACAATTTTTATAAGAAACAGATTTAAAAAATTGTTCACTATTCTTTTGCATAAATTATTAACTATCATCCACTCATTTATTTCATTCTCAAGATATGTAAAACAAGAATAAAAAAAATAATAACAAATTAATAGAGCTAGGCTAAATTTATACGATTATTATAATAATTATATATTTTTACACAATTTTGCATAGCTTTATATGTGTGAATTTTAGAATTTGTTAACTAAAATGTCATCATTTTTCTATTATATAGGTACTAATAGTAATTCGATTGCTCTTGACAAACTTAAATATAAAGCTTTTATATTACAAAAAAAGTTTCAAATAAAAATTTTAATTTAAAAAATTAAATAAATATTATTTTAAAAAGTCTAAATGGTTGTGACTTGCGACCTCAAAGACCTCAAAATATTTTTCCTTTTTGAGAAAGGTCAAAGACGTCAAAATAGGTGCAAATTATTGGATGTAAAGTGCACAAAAGGACTACACTTTCGGTGCATTTTCTGCTCAATTTTTCTTACTTTCCTGACAGAAAACACCTGTGTCAATAGTTATGCTCTTTCCACAAAATTTCCACCAACTTCAGTAGAAAGGTCGCGCGTCTTCAGTTTTTCAAGAAAAAAAGAAAAAGAAAAAAAGAAAAAGAAAAGAAAAGACGTAACAAGGGCAGTTTAGTATTTATGTTTAAGCAAAGATTTTCAGTTTTTTTTAAAATACGTCTAAGTAAAAAAGTATGTAAAAATATGTATAATATTATTTAAAAACTGAAAATACGTATTTAAAATCATGTACCAAATAAGGCCCAAATTACTCTAAGCTTTGTTTACTTTTCTCCTTGGAGCTGTGCTGCTTTTTATGTCAATAAACAGGCAGAATTGGAGCGAGGAGTTCCAAGATTAGTCATAAATTATAAACCTCTAAATACAGCCTTACAATGGATAAGATATCCCATTCCCAATAAGAAAGATCTACTTGACAGACTTCATGGAGCAACCATATTTTCTAAATTTGATATGAAAAGTGGATTTTGGCAAATACAAATTGATGAGAAAGACAGATATAAAACTGCTTTTACAGTTCCTTTTGGCCATTATGAATGGAATGTTATGCCCTTTGGATTAAAAAATGCACCCAGTGAATTTCAAAATATAATGAATGATATATTTACACCTTTTACAGAATTTTCAATTGTATATATAGATGATGTTTTAATTTTCTCCAAATCAATTGATGACCACTGGAAACATTTAGATATATTTGTCAAGGTAATCAAACACAATGGATTAGTTGTCTCAGCTTCAAAAATAAATTTATTCCAAGATAAAATCCGATTTTTAGGACATAATATTTATAAAGGAACCTTAAGTCCTATTGACAGAGCCATTCAATTTGCAGATAAATTTCCAGATGAAATAAAAGATAAAAATCAGTTACAAAGATTTCTTGGCAGTCTAAATTATGTGTCAGATTATTTTCAAGGGCTAAGAAAAATATGCAAACCCTTATATAAAAGGTTGGAAAAGAATCCCCCTGCATGGACAGATAAACATACTATGATAGTTCGACATACGTTAAACAACTCCCTTGCATTGTTATTCCATCACCCCATTCTTTTAAAATTGTTGAGACAAATGCTTCTGAAATAGGCTATGGTGGAATTCTAAAACAGATAGCAAAAGAGGATGCTAAAGAACAAATTGTTAGATTCCATTCTGGTTCCTGGTCGACTACTCAGCAGAATTACAGCACTATTAAAAAAGAAATTTTATCTATTATATTGTGTGTTTCAAAATTTCAGAATGATCTTTTTAATCAAAAGTTTTTAATCCGCGTTGACTGTAAAAGTGCTAAAGAGGTTTTGCAAAAAGATGTTCAAAATCTTGTTTCCAAACAAAGTTTTGCTAGATGGCAGGCTATTTTAAGTGTTTTTGACTTTGATATTGAATATATTAAAGGAGAATCTAATTCTATTCCTGATTTCTTAACCCGCGAATTTCTACAGGGAAGATGAGCTCCCCTGCCGAAAAGAATAACTCTACAAAACCCAAAACCAGACAGTCTTATGCTGCTCCACCGATCCCTCCTCCCCCTACCAGATTTCTCCCTTGTCCTTCGTTCACCTCACCTAGTTTCTCTTCAAACAGACCCCAACAAAGAACCCCAATACCCTGCAGCCCAAATCCTTTCCAACCACTTTCCCCAAGCTCTACCCCAACAACTAAACAGTCTTATGGCACATCGTCAACTCCTCCTCCTTTAAAAACACCATTCAATATTGTTACCGCTTCCTTTCCCCCGTTAACCTCTCCCTCTCCCTCTAACCCATCAAAGGACAGACCCTCTACCTCTCAAACTCACCCTCCAAAAGATGATCACAGTGTTGAACTCCCAAAAAACTCTTGGAATTTTATTTTATGGATTGAAAGAGAATACCAGCACATTACTGATCCCCATTCACTAATCAGACAGCTGTTACCCCCAGGATGGGAACACCCTAAGACAGAAACATTAAAGACCCAGACATTTTATGAGTTTATTTTAGTTGACACAGACTCAATCCTAGTTACACATATGCCTTGCTCCCAAGACCCAAACAGAATTGGTTATTCTAAAGTAGTCATAAAACAGATCCTCACCCCTTCCCAGTGGAGGGCAGAGCCTTGGATTCCCAGGAGATTTTCTCAATCTTTTGAGCCTCAGTTTTATAATTATTATGACTATATGGAAGCATGGGATAGATTCCTTTTATTCCAAAACAATATCTACAGACACACTTGGTTCTTCCGATTTGATATGTATAGAAAGAAAGATATGATGATACCAAGATGGTTTATTGACTGGTGGATCTCTTATGGTCCTGAAGCTATGATCCTTCCTCCTGATCTCCTCAAAGCCTATGAAAGTTTCAAAAAAGAACCAAATATACAGCATCTTAAAGATTTCCCACATCTTCTGCAGTTCTTTTATAGGTTTCCAGATCTCCCATGGATCATTCGTTGGGAATACAAGATAGAAAAGCATCCCCAGTATCCTTTTCCTATGCTCACTAGGAAGTTTAAATTAAAATGGTGGAATAAGTTTAATTTTGATCATATTTGTCAAGAATTACAGGAAAAGGCCTCTTCCTCCCAAACAGAAAATCCTAATTTCCTCTTAGAAAAGAGTCAAGTACAGTGCCAGCTTGCCTCCGTCTCAGACAGAAGACAGCTTAAAAAGCAACTACTCGAAGCTGCATCGCAAATATCAGATGATGAAGATGACACAGTAATGGAATCCTCCTCCCCAAATTACAGGACTCACCCAGAAATGTTCCAAGATTCTCAAGACCCCTATGACATGTGAAAGATAAAACAAAAGCAAGAGACATGTGAAAGATAAAACAAAAAGACAGAAAAGTCAAAACAAAAAGCAAGATGACAGAAAAGTTGTGCACCCCGACAGAAATACTAGGAGATCCCTATTCATCAGCATGCGAACTGACAGATTCCCAGACAGACTACTGATCATGAATAATAGAACTTTTACTGTTCAAGATAAGATTCTACAGGATTTACTTTTACTGTTCAAGATAAGACAGGATTTACTTTTACTGTTCAAGATTCTACAAGATCCTACCGACAGATTAACTTGAGTTCACTTTATTTAACTAAGGTTACTTTTGAAGACTTACCATGGTTTATTTTATCTATAAAAAGGCAGACTCCGAAGACAGAGGAGAGGTCCAAGTTTTAGGTTCAAATTTAAGGTCCAGAATTAAGGTCCAATTTCCAGTTTCAATTCTCAGACTAAAGTCCAAGACAGCCTTCTCCTTCTTTCAGAAATATCTTTGTACTATTCCCCTTTTGTAATCTTGTAACCTTCCTCTCAGACAGAACCTTGTAACCCTTTAGTTTCAAAGATAGTTTTACTTTGTAATCTTGTAACTCTTCAGACAGTGTTTATTTTTCAAGTTTAATCAAAGACAGAAGTATTTTCAAGTAAGATTTTATTAGTCTCAGTTTTCATATTCCATACTCTGTTTTAACTTATTTTTGAATATATCTATTTTGCTATTTTCTTCTTTATCATCTATTTTATCATTGTTTATGCTTCCATATTACTGCTGTGCTCTCTCCTGGGTAGTTAATGGTATCAGAGCCATGTATGAGTTTTATTTCTTTGCAATTAAGACGTTACTAGGAACTTATATTACTATATAGCCACTACTTGCTCCTTGATAGCGTTGGTCAGCCTCAAACTCGTTGGCAAACCATAGTTTCGCGTTGGTCAGCCCGTTTTGTTGAAGCCGACGGACAGGCGATGTTTGGGTGGTCCCGCAATGGAGTTTCCCGAGGAGGTGGTCCCGATAGCAAGGATACCAGTGGTTAGTAATAGTTCCGCCAGTAATTATTAATTGCCTAGAAAGAGAATAAATACATTTATCAGCTCATAATCTGTTTGCTTGTTCACACTTAGGTTAGGCACACACTAATTTGAAACATGGACTATGATGATATAGATTATGATGAAGGTCATAGCATGACAGATATAGACAATAACTGGTTAGATTTTAATATGGACTATGAAACTGATTCTGACTCTGACAGTGATGTTGATGATTATAACTATGATAATAGTACAAATAATTGGAGTACTTTAATAGGAGATAAAATCAATAGACAGACTAATAATCAAGATAATAGCTTTTTAAATATAATTAATAAAAGATTAGAATCTTTAGAAGCCATTGAAAGACCCACTACGGATACTAAAGTAGAAAAGAAAAAAGATAGTTTTTTGGACCTCTATGAGAGAATGAAAACTTTTACTTCATCCTTAGAACATAAAAGCAAAATTGAACCTCATCATAGATCACCTTTAACAACTATTGTGACAAATAATTGGCATAATAAAACAAGTACTAATACATTGACAGACAGTAGAAAAAATGACCCAATTAAAGAAAGACCAACTACCTAGGAGAGAGCACAGCAATAATATAGAAGCATAAACAATGATAAAATAGATGATAAAGAAGAAAATAGCAAAATAGATATATTCAAAAATAAGTTAAAACAGAGTATGGAATATGAAAACTGAGACTAATAAAATCTTACTTGAAAATACTTCTGTCTTTGATTAAACTTGAAAACAAACTGTCTTTGATACAAGCTTGAAAATAAAACACTGTCTGAAGAGTTACAAGATTACAAAGTAAAACTGTCTTTGAAACTAAAGGGTTACAAGGTTCTGTCTGAGAGAGGTTACAAGATTACAAAAGGGGAATAGTACAAAGATATTTCTGAAAGAAGGAGAAGGCTGTCTTGGACTTTAGTCTAAGAATTGAAACTGGAAATTGGACCTTAATTCTGGACCTTAAATTTGAACCTAAAACTTGGACCTGTCTTCTATCTTCGGAGCCTGCCTTTTTATAGATAAAATGAACCATGGTAAGTCTTCAAAAGTAACCTGGGTTAAATAAAGTGAACTCAAGTTGATCTGTCGGTAAGATCTTGTAGAATCTTGAACAGTAAAAGTAAATCTTGTAGAATCTTATCTTGAACAGTTAAAAGTAAATCCTGTAGAATCTTATCTTGAACAGTAAAAGTTCTACTATTCATGAATAGTAGACTGTCTGGGAATCTGTCAGTTCAGTAATGACTTAAACTCTGTCTTGTTTGTCTTTGGGTGGACTATCATTTTTGTCTGGGAGTTATCCCCTCGTGCTAATGCATAGTGATCTGCCGCAGTTGCCTGTCATGTCTGCATCTGTCTGTCATTTTGTCTGATGGTAGTAGCTATTTTGATATTATGTCTGTACTGGTCTTTAGATTACCACATGAATACATTGTCATTATTGACCTTGTATTCTGAAGGGATATTGCCTCTATTGAGACGCCTTCATGCTGTGAGTGAAATCTCATTAAAGATTTCTATTTTGGCAGGATTTGGTCTGAAAAATTTAGCCTTGGAATGGCTATCTTGCCTGCCAGGCAATTGACCGTTAATTTTAAAATTAACTAGTTAATATATGCGAATAATATGTGGCAAGTAGAGCGAATAATAAGAGGGAGAGGATAGAGCAAATAGTACAAGGGAGGGGATAAGAAATAAAACCCATGATTCTATAGTACAATAAAAGAGATGCTAGGAAAGTAGAGTTATAAAAGGTCATAGAGGGAGACGTAAGGAGCTAGATACAAAAGGTGAAGGAGGACTAAGTCAATAAAAGTAGGAAAACAAAAAGTATTAATATATATATATATATATATATGCAAATTTTTTTTTTTTTTTTTTTACTTGATAATAATATATACCAACTTACGTGCTACTGCTACCGGGTAGAACAGTATTTTCTACCATTGATTTTGTAGGACTCTCATCATCTATTCCTGTCTCAATGCTTATGGAAATTTCTTTTAATAAGTGTACATCCTTGGGGGTTGGGGGTAGGAGGAACTTAAAGAATACTTCTGTTTCCAAAATATTAGCATATATTCCATTGTCTGTCGTGAAAAAAGGGTAGAGTAGAGCCAAAAAAGGATTTCCTAGTATAACTTTAGAGGACAACTTTTTTGTTAAAAAGAAAGGTGTTCTGAAATTAATCCCATTATTATGTATGTATGCCCTAGTTAATTTATTGCTTATCTTAAGTCTATCACCATTAGCCTGAGTTAATCTGTCTGTTGTTGATTCATAATACTTGGAGGGTATTAACTCTTCTTGTATACAATTCATGTCAGCACCTGAATCAACAAGGGCAATGACTATTAATGAGAATTCTTTATGAACTACCAAAGTTATTTCAGTATACCATTTCTGAAATATCATTCTGTCCATTATACTCAAAAATTCATCTTTATAGTCACCTTTATGAGAACTTTCACCAGTATAGTTATGTCTATCAATAAGGGAGGAGTCTGTCAAATGTTCATTACTATATTTAATTCTATCTTTTATACTTATTACTTGAGCTGCTATTTGCTCAATCATGTCTTTTAAAATGAAATTTTCTGATTTTAATTCTTTTAATTCTTTCTTTAGGTTATTAATGTCTACCTGTAAATCTGTTATTGTTATAGGTTTATTAGTTTTAAATCTGTCAGTAATTTCTGCAAAATTATAGGTTGTCTTATAATCTTTTAAGTCTATTTGAAATTTATCAGTTTGAGTTAAGGATTCTTTTAATTTAGACAAATAGTCCTTTTTAGACTGTGAATCCGGAAGTTGGTCTATCAAGTCTATTATTATATCTTCTTGTTTTGTTAAAACACTTATTTTTAATTTTCTCTTACAATAACAATTATCAGGATTATTACAATTACATAACTTTATCCTTCCATTATCTGAAGAAATATCTGTTGATGATGAGGTGATATCACAATTATCACAATTATCTATCTGATGAATTTCATTGTCTGTTTCTTCACTATTTGTCTGTTCTAATATATTCATCAATTCATTTTTTATCTTTCCTGATATGTCAAGTTTATTTATCTTTCTTTGAAAGTTACAGTATCTACTGGTGTGGCCCTTTTTCCCACATTTGAAGCAGATAATGTCACTTTCTTTATATCTATCACTTTCTTTATATCTATTACTTTTCTTTCTTTTGGATTCTTCTTTCCTTTCTTTAGTTCTACCTTTATGATATCTTCTATTATTATTCTTGTATCTATCCGTGTTTTTTCTTTCTTTTATCCTTTTCCTAGAGGGAGCAATCAGTGGTTCAAAGCCATATTGCTCACAAAATGTTCCTAGCTCTTTTCTAGCATACCTTTTCTCTTTTTCTATTTGATTTTTAAGTCTTAAATCATTACATAGCCATAGACCTGTTTTATTGATTGAAGATATTTTGTCTCCATATGTCAATTTAGGATAGTCTATAGTTCCTTCACTATTAGCTATGTCAAGTCTAACTTTCTGAGCAAAGAAATAAGGTAAACCAGCAATAAATTTTTCTTTCCAGTAGGATTGTTGACAATCATTCCTACTTAAAACTTTTGAGATAAAAACATCTTTATACCATCTAAAGTCTGAAAGTTGTGGACATCTTAAATTAATTAAAACATCTGAAGCTCTTTCTTTATATTGATTAGGGTCTCCAACAAAATGTTTAGTGATGGTAAAAATTAAAGTATTAACTGCATCCTGTGAAGGGTGTCTATCTGTCATTATAACACTTCCGTCAGTTTCTCTTTTAACAGCTGTTAGTATTTCATTTCTGTCCTCATTATTTAAATAATGATCCCACCAGCCTTTTAGTTGGCCAGTAAAACCAGTGACAAGTAAATGAGCTATCTGGTGATCCAGCTTTCCATTATTTTTATAAACATTAGTAAGCAAAGTCATTTCATGTAAAAGGTTTATTATTTCATATTCTGACATTCCATCAATATTCCATTCGTAAATTAAATCTGGTGAGTAAGATGAATTAACATAAGTATGTCTTTCTTCAAATTGCAAATCAGGGGGAGTAGGTTTAGGATACCAATTCTTTTTAGGGTATATTTCATCAATTCTTCCCTTTTTACGCTCTTGTGATGAAGATGCTAAAGTTAATTTATGAATCTGTAATTTATCTGTAAATTGTGCTTCTAAATTCTCTATGTCTGATAAGTCTGTCAAATCTGTCAATTGATTTTCCTTTGAGTCTTCATCCTCTGAAGAGTCATCTTTTTCTGTTGTATTTAGCGTTATAATTTTTAATGGCTCCTTGTCCTTTAATGATTCTAATTTCATTAAATCTAACTTTTTATTTATTTCATCAAGTAAACTAGTTGTTTTTTCTGTCTTGGGTTTCTTTAAAGGTGATCTAAGATGAGGGGGTATTTCATGTGGAATGAACAAAGGGGTATTAGACGCATTTTCTTTTTTTATGGAAGTGGAAGGGGATGTTATTCTGTCTTCTATGTCTTGTAGCTTTTGACCAATTATTTTTAAATAGGTATTAGTGTAATTATTCTGTTGAATTATACTATCTAGGTTTTTATTATCATCACTTAGGCTGGGTCTTTTGATAGGAGTAGCCAACATTTGGACTCCACTGTTTTGATTCAATATGATTGATTCAAAGGGTGGATAAGTTTGATAAACTTTCTCATGATTTTCTGTCTTTATCCATGACAAAGTTTTCTCTATTACGCTTATCTTTTTATTATGATAGTCCAAAAAGTCAAAGAAACTAAAGTGTGTCTGTAAATCTGTCACCATTTCATAGTATTTGGCTTTTAAATTGATCCTTTCTTGTTCACTATAGTTTTCAAAAAATTGGCTTTTTCTGTCTCCATTTTCAGGTTTTAAATAATCATATTCTAGTAATCCTTTGTCTAGAACAAATTCCTTGGCTAAGAGATTAATCTGTCTGTCATCTGTAAATCCTAATATATCAGTATGGGTGGGAGAATCAGGTTGAGGTTGAGGCTCATAAAGGGCTTGATGAACATTAGGAGTTGGTTGTGTAGTTTCTGTTGGATAATAAGCTGGGCCAGTCTTTACTGGGGTTCTATTGGTATTTATAGGTGGAAGGTGTATAACTGGAGGAAAATTTTGGGGAGGTAAAGGCCGAGAATCAGAGAAAGGTGTCCTAGCAGAAAAGGAGCTTCTAGGGGTGAACATCATAGGGGTCTTTCTGCCTATAGAACTACTAGGTCTAATAAGGCTATCAGTGTGTCTGTCATTATTATTGAAAGAAATAATAACTGTACCATCTGTATTTTGGGCTATGAAATCTGGGTCAGTGTTTTCTATTTTTTGTGTGGGGGCAATAGCCTCAAGTTGCCATCTTTCAGGAATGGTTATATCTTTCCATTGTATCTGTTGGGGTACACGCACTCTAGAATTTCGGGTTGAGGCTTGCAAAAGGAGAGTTTGGCCTTTTGGAGAAGGGTCAACCATTGCTTGAGGGTCAAGGGTGGTTTTCATAAGTTTATAATAAATCCTATAGACCACTGCTAACGGTTCTGAGCCATCCTTCATAGAATATCCATTTGTTTTAATATTCAAAGTTAAAGCATCCATAATATTTCTGTCAGTTAAGCTTAAAGCAAAGTTAGGATAACAATTAAAATATACTGGTCCTTTATGTAAACTTGTTTCCATCATTCCTAGGAGTGAGTCATTAAATTTTAGGTGTCTGTCTATATCTGTTATACTATATTCTTCCGAATTAACTATTCTATCATTGTCCATGTTCAAATTAGTGTGTGCCTGACCTAAGTGTGTTTTAGCAACAGATAATGAGCGACCAAATATATTCATTCTACTTCTAAGCAATTAATAATTACTGGTGGAACTATTACTAACCACTGGTATCCTTGCTATCGGGACCACCTCCTCGGGAAACTCCATTGCGGGACCACCCAAACATCGCCTGTCCGTCGGCTTCAACAAAACGGGTTGACCAACGCGAAACTATGGTTTGCCAACGAGTTTGAGGCTGACCAACGCTATCAAGGAGCAAGTAGTGGCTATATAGTAATATAAGTTCCTAGTAACGTCTTAATTGCATAGAAATAAAACTCAAACAGTGGTATGTTGCTAATAATTTCCGTGAAAAGTGGTAAATGGCCGATTTCACCGTGAAAAAGGTAGTGAAAGAGTTTGAAACACAGGCAAAAAGTTATATATCACAAGGAACTCGAGTTCCAAGTGAACTTTTTTAAGTAACTCCATTGTCGAAAACTTGAGTTCCATGTCAAATTCGAGTTTTACAAACTCAAGTTTCAAAAAAGTGGTATATTACTAAATATTTCTCAAACAGTGGTAAAACACAAATAATTTCGAAAAACAGTGGTATTTGGCTATTTTTGCCATAAAGACTTGGGTGAAATACACACACACACACACACACACACACACACACACACATGTTAGCCTCATCTAGGAGCGGTTGTACATACATTTCAAGGGGTTCAATGAACCCCCTAACTTGAAAAAAAAAATATTTATACGTATAAAATATTGCTTTACTAGTTTAATTTACTTTTAAAAATATTTTTCCACACCCTGATCACATATCAACTTATCCCACAATTAAACAATAACCTAATGTATTATTTATGTATGGATAAATATGGTTGTGTGGGTACAATGCAAGTAGGATTGAGTTTTGTCATTTAGTTTAAAATATTTTATAAAAACAATGATAAATAGATAACCACAATTGCATAAAAACAAAAAATATTATGCAAACTTAACAAAATAAAATAGTCAGACTTACATTGACAATAGATAATGACAACTAATAATAAACTATCATGAAACGATTTCAAAATATGAAAATTCGAAAAAGGAAATTGTAAAATTTAATGTATTTGTGTGTTTTTTTCGATAACTCAGTATATTCAAGTTCTATTTTTATATTAAATTTTGTTTAATTTAAGTATCTAAATGATCCCCCCTAAAAAAAATTCCTTAAGCCGCCACTATTTGCCGGTGTGATGAGTTTTTTTTTTTTTTTGGTCTAGTTTCTTTATTTATTTGTTTATTTTTTTAAATGGATAAATTTGTTTTGAATATTAGGACATATGTGGTTCACTTGTTAAAAACATACGTCATTATTTTATGTAATTGGCTAATCTTTTGACAAAACACACTTTACTTATAATTGGGTAGTTCTAGGTGTTTTTAATACTTCAAGAAACTGTGTTTCAAGATCAAGTGTTGAAGTCATCAAGTCTGTCCAAGAAACAAGCTGAAGAAGTGCAAGTTTATTAAAACTCGACAGCTAGCATGTGTCAAGGTTTAGAAAGCTGCTCAAGCCCGTGTGCTCGACACCTCCTATCTGTTGAGGTTTAAGAAAAATCAGATTTTTCTGTTCTGTTTTCTTGGGATCCGTGTTTATGTGTTTGGGCCTTCTTTTCTCCTAACCCTAGTGTAAGGTTGAAATTTATCAATCATCTTGTTGGCTTTATTTCGTGCCAATTTGCTTGTAATTTAGCACTTAGTAACCCTGTATTTAGGTGGGATCATTGTAAGGGTAGTGTGTAAGAAGATGTGAAGAAAAGCTCAAGTATGTGCAAGAAGGCAGAGTTTTGCGGCTAACTCGCAGCTTGCAAGCTGCCAAATGCTGGCACGTGAGATGCACACAAGGGAGTTGAAGGGTCGCGCTAGCTATCACACTACAAGACAAAAGTCCCAGGCTGGCCAAGCCGTTACGTCGCGACTTGAACTCGCGACTTGGACAAGCCGCGAGGCCAAGCCGCCAATCAGCCCTGTTTGGCAAAAACTGACTCTTCGTATTCCAAACACACACCACTATATATAGACCCTTATACCCACTAAATTGAGAGAGCTTCCAGAGAGAATTTTGTGAGAGAAACCCTAGAGAAAAACAAGATTGCCTCATCCCCAATCCTTACCTTGGAAACTCTATAAATTCCTCTACTCTCTTCCTCTCCATTGTCACATCCTTGAGAGGCCATTGACCAAATCCTTATCTCACCACACCCACGTCTGTGAGAAGGTTCATTTGGTGCTAAGGGAAGCAGTTTGGAAGGAACCAATATACATTAGTTGATGCTATGGTATAGTAGCGAAATCCGGGAAGCTAAAGAAAAAATAGGTTCGGCGTAACCTCGTTGGAGCAAGAAGCTTGGAGGGCTTAGGTACTTAGGTAGATTAGGCTTGGAGGGTCTTCTGCTATTCATGTATCCCAACTACATTCTTTAGTGGATTATTTACTGCTTGGAGGCGGCGGAAAGGTTTTACGCCGAGGACTTCGGTTTCCTCTTCGATAACACATCGTATGTTGTCCGTGTGTTTGCATCTTCCTTCCTTTTTCTTTGCCTTATATTTACTGCTGTAGATGTGTTTATATTTGGCTTAGATTAGTTATCAATTCTGTGGTTGGCTTATGTTCATGTTCTGCACATTAATTGTTTGATTATAAGCTTGAATTGATATTTTATAATTTGGGGTCTAAACATTCAAGGGTGTTTTATACACATATTAGACTCTCACCTAGACATATAAAAGGATTGTTTTAGGGGCCGTCAAAGAGTACACAAGTTGCACAAGTATTGAGCAAAGTTTGTTCAAGCAATTTGTGACCGGAGACAAAATTTTGCTCTAGTTCATCATTCTTGAAGAAGTTGCTGTGCATGTGCACCTTTGGGTTTTGTAACCAAGTATCTTCTTGTTCTTCATCTTGGATGAATTGAAGAACTTTGCAGCCAACAACTCTTTCTAGTTGGTGATTGAAGTCGCGTACTAGGATTCGCGCATTGGTTAGTCACGTACTTGAGAGCCGTGTATCAAAAGGGGAAATTTTCACTACAGAACAAGTCCAATTGGGTATTGGAGTAAGGGTTCAATTGTAGGTTGGTATAAAGTACTGGAATTCCTTTACTTGTAACCGCTTGTTATGATAATAGTGGAATTTTGGGAGTGGTGACCTGAAAATCACCCGGTGGGATTTTTGCCGTGTAGGTTTTTCCCATTCGTAAACAAATCACCGTGTCAATTTATTTTTCGCTACATACTTTAGTTATTGGTGATTTGTTTGTGCTACCACGCGCTTTGTATGTTAATTTGATTAATTAATAAACTTGAGTAATTAATCAATTAATCCATCACAAGGGGTCAATACGTTGTTTGCCCTTTCAAGTGGTATCAGAGCAGGCACACTCTGATTAGGTTTTAATCTTTGCTGTGTTGATCCATTGACCCCTTTTTGTCATGGATAGAGGATAGTCATTAATTATACCTCCTGTATTTGATGGCACTAACTATGCATACTAGAAAATACGCATCAGAGTTTTCTTGCAGTCTTTAGATGAGAAAGTGTGGCAAGCTGTAGAGATTGGCTGGACTAAGCCAATGGAAGCGCCGACCGATTGGGATGAAGCTAAGATCAAGGCGGCAAACTTCAACAGTAGAGCGTTGAATGCCTTATTCATCACAGTCACCAATGAGGAGTTCAAGAATATATCTTCCACTGAAACTGCTAAGGAAGCATGGACCATTCTCTAGACAACCTATGAGGGTACAAAGGCTGTTAAGGATTTAAATCTTCAAAGGCTCACTACAAGCTTTGAAGAGAAAGATGGAGGAGGATGAGTCGTTCGATGAGTTCTATGCCAAACTCAAGGGCATAGTGAACTCAGCCTTCAATCTTGGGGGAACCATTCCTGAACCCAAGATTATGAGGAAGGTGCTCAGATCTCTACCTGAGAGATTCCATATTAAGATTACGGCGATAGAGGAATCAAAGGATATTGACAAGATTCCTTTGATAGAGCTGGTTGGCAATCTGTAGACCTACGAGCTAGGTTTATCAAGGATTGGCAAGTCGGGTAAAGGCAAGAGCATAGCTTTGAAGGCAAGGAGCAGTGGCACAGATGAGTCTTTTGATGATGAAGATTCCAATATGAAGTCCTACGTTACTAGGCAGTTTAAGAAATTTATGAAGAATGCCGGCTTCGACAAGGACCGTAGGCAATCTAGTTCTTCTTAGTTCAAGAGCTAAGAAAAAGGGAAGAAAGATGCAAAGGATGCGGTCAGTACACTGTTCTCGTAGGACCTAAGTGCTTTAGGTGTCATGGATTCAGTCACATGAAGCAAGAGTGTCCCACACATCTCAAGAACATTAGAAAGAGTAAGGCACTTGCTGCAACCTTGAGTGACACTGAGCCTGAGGATGATTCCGACAATGAGGATGACGGAATCTTGAATGCTTTCACTGCCACAGTCAATCCCACCGAAGGGATTGTTAAAGACGTGGATGAAGAAGAAGAATTGGTGGATTCTAAGTGTGAGAAGATGGATGATCAAGATGATATCCATACAGCCTATGAGAAACTATACAAGCTTTCTGAGAAGCATGAGAAACTGTATAGGTTGGCCACCAAGAAACTCAATGATGTGGAACTTGATCATGAAGAGCTGTCCACAAAGTTTGGTGAGGCTAATCAGACTATTGGAGCACTGAGGTTTGAGAACAATTTCTTGGCTGAGAAGACCAAGAAGCTTGAAGCGAAGCTGTTTCAAGTCAAAGCTCAATTGGAAAGGACTTCGAATGCAAAACTTGATGAGATGCTCACCATTCAGTAATCTACTTTGGATTGAACAGGTTTAGGGTATGGTCTTTCTTCCTCTAATATTGCTTCTACTAGTGCTACTGTTTTTGTTCCTCCTACTAATAATACTGAAATTGAGAATAATGATGTTAAAATTGAATTAGCTATTGAGAACTTAGACAAGGGTAAATCTATCCTAGGAACACCCCTAAACAGGATAAGAAAGATGTTAAAAACTCTAGTGCTAAGAAGGCTAACT
Organism: Quercus gilva; assembly: GCA_023621385.1. Lineage (NCBI taxonomy): Eukaryota > Viridiplantae > Streptophyta > Magnoliopsida > Fagales > Fagaceae > Quercus > Quercus gilva. The sequence continues at coordinate 78,524,582 of CM042476.1, read as the reverse complement.
CTCAAAAGTCTAAATAGAAAAAGCAGCATCTCTGTCATCATTGTGGAGCTGCCGGTCATACTCGACTAAATTACTATATATGGTTAGCCACTTAATAGAGCAATGGCATGATAGCGTATGGAAGCTAGAATCAGCTTCAATCCTCTCTTGCTCCTCTTGGAGATCTTCTTAAAGCCCTTATGTTCCTTTTGAACTTGAACGGTTTCAATTCTTCCCCCTCACCGCCGGTTCAAGGGTTTAATCAAAGGAAAGGTTCTTCCAAGGTGTGGTAGAAAAAGGACTCTAAGTGATTATATCATTTTCTCCTATCTTCTTGTTTTTGTTTGTTGCATTACTTGTGTGTTTTGCTTTTATTTTGAGTCAGTCTAGTTCAATGCTTTGCTTTGTTTAACATGTTTTTGTTTGTTTGTTTTCAGTTTTGCTTATTTTTGTTTTCATTATAAAAAATTGAAAAATAAAAAAAATACAAAAACAGTGTGTGTTTGTGTACATTGGTACTTGTGTACCTTGAATGGCCATTGAAACAAAATTTTCTAAACTTTGTATCTCTTGTAGCTTAGATGAGCATCTCTATGCACAGCTAAGCAAGTGAGCTTTATGGCTCTTGTTTGTGATGAGTAAGATTAAGTTATCTTTTGTACTTAACACTCATATCACTCTTTTTAAAGGGAAGGACTAGAAAATCCTAAAAGAAAGGCATAAATAACCATCTCACCATTGTTGCCTGCCAATCATAATATGACACCTGTATGCTTCGGCATAGAAAAAGTACAGTGTCAATGATATTTGTGTGCTTTGGCATAGCAAAATTGGAATGTCAAATATCATTGGGGGAGAGTTAGTATAGGACATTGTTGTTAAGGGGAGTGTTGATATGAGGGATGTAGTGAGGATATGATGTATCTTTTCTTTTCTTTCTTTTATAAATATATTGTTCTTGTACATTGGGTCTTGTGACCATTTTTACACATACATTGTTCTTATCTTCTTTATATGTGGATGTATGTTTTTCTTTCACCTAACCCTTTCATGTGTTGTTTCTTTTCTCTCTTTATACACATGCTTCTTATATTTATATGCAATCTATTATTTCTGTCTCACACAAAGATGCCTTGATGAGTTTTGTTTAAAGTGTTTCAGAAATACAGGTTGTCAAAGTCTACTTGCCATAAACTCTCTTCTTGCAAAGTTTTTCAAGAGTTTGTGTTAGGATAGAATTTATTGTATTCAACAAGTGAATACGAGTTAAGTGATTTATGACTTCTCTCATATGTTCATTTGTTTGTTGTGGTTTTGTCACGGATTGACAAAGAGGGAGATTGTTAGGACATATGTGGTTCACTTGTTAAGAACATATGTCATTATTTTATGTAATTGGCTAATCATTTAACAAAACGCACTTTACTTGTAATTGGGTAATTCTATGTGTTTTTAATACTTCAAGAAATTGTGTTTCAAAATCAATTGTTGAAGTCATCAGGTCTATCCTAGAAAAAAGCTGAAGAAGTGCAAGTTTATTAAAGCTTGACAACTAGCATGTGTCAAGGTTTAGAAAGCTGCTCAAGCCCGTGTGCTAGATAGCTGCTCGACACCTCCTATCTGTCGAGGTTTAAGAAAAATAGATTTTTCTATTCTGTTTTCTTGGGATCTGTGTTTATGTGTTTAGGCCTTCTTTTCTCCTAACCCTAGACATATAAAAGGATTGTTTTAAGGGTTGTCATAGAGTACACAAGTTGCACAAGCATTGAGCAAAATTTGTTCAAGCAATTTGTGATGGGAGACAAAGTTTTTCCCTAGTTCATCATTCTTGAAGAAGTTGCTGTGTATGTGCACCTTTGGGTTTTGTAATCAAGCATCTTCTTGATCTTTATCGTGGATGAACTGAAGAACTTTGCAGCAACAACTCTTTCTAGTTGGTGATTGAAGTCGCGTACTGGGATCCGCGTATTGGTTAGTCACGTACTTGGGAGCCGTGCATCAAAAGGGAAAATTGTCACTACAGAACAAGTCCAATTGGGTATTGGGGTAAGGATTCAATTGTAGGTTAGTATAAGTTACTGGGATTCCTTTACTTATAACCGCTTGTTGTGATAATAGTGGAATTTCGGGAGTGGTGGCTTGAAAATCACTCGGTGGGGTTTTTGCCGTGTAGGTTTTCCCCATTCGTAAACAAATCATCGTATCAATTTATTTTCTGTTGCATACTTTAGTTATTGGTGATTTGTTTGTGCTACCACGCGCTTTGCATGTTAATTTGATTAATTAATAAATTTGGGTAATTAATCAATTAATCCATCACAAGGTCTCAATATGTTGTTTGGCCTATCATTGAAGATATGGATTAATAGGAAAGTGCCCTATTTTGTAGGCATTTTAAGTGGAGTTTAAGGTATATTTTTACCAGGTATTTCTGAATGACATAAAAGTGCAGTCCAAAAAGGGGAATCATCTTATAGATAGTACTAGCCTCTGAGAATGCGCTCAGAGGCTTTTCTATTTTTTGAGTAAATGTTAATCATTTGCACCTATTATAATTTGGGTAAAGGTTAATACCTAGGGGTGTGTTGAAAAAATTATTTCACTCACAAACTACTTATCAGTTATCATGTATGTGTTATTGTCACAACTTCCCATTATCATTTGTCATAAAAATTACAACCAAAAAAAATTATGATAAAATGGTCAATATGGAGGCCTAAGTGTTGATCAAAACTCTAGTCCCAAAGTACAAAAATTTTCATGTACTAGCCGATATCCCACGTGATGCACAGTGCATTTGATAAATTTTGTAAGAAATTATTCATGACCTATTAATTTCATGAATACTATTATTGTTAGTCATACAGACTCAATTAACATTGTCACCTACAAATCTGTTGGTTCAATTGTGTTTCTCTTGTATGATTTATGTTCTATATATAGATTCTATGGTGTTAATTTCTACATTCTTATACCACTAAAATCTCTATCTCCACTATATCAACACCTATAATTTTTATGTCATTGAAAGTAGCTTTTCTTTAGTTTCAGAATTGACATGATTAATAAAATTAAGGCACATTAACATTGTAATTGAAGAAAAGTTTGATTTTTAAGATCGTAATTATAATAGTGTGAAAATTGAAAGAATGATATCTTAATCAATTAGCTATAAAAACGGTGGCGACCCAAACCTACCAGCATTACTATGTAAACAGTGGATTTGGGTTCCTAATTTATTTGTTGGTGGGTTTCCTCACAATCCTACAGATTGTGCTTCAAACATAGCCTTGATAGCCCAACAATCAAACATTCCTATAGTTCTCAGCCCAATACCCTATTCCCCTTAGATCTTGCTTCTTGGTTTCTTTACCCTCTTTGTTCTCTCCTCCCTTTGTGTTTACTCCCTCTTGTTTTTTGTTGTTGTTGTTGTTGTTTCCTTTTGTTTCCCTCAATCTGTTTCAACCAACCCCTCTTGTTTGTCTCGCCCTTCCTTTTATAGTATCCCATTAGTGGGGTAATCATCAATACTATTCCACCACTTCACACACATTCCCACCCCTGCCAGAATCCCAAGAGAATCATCATGCCTTCTAAGGATTCTCTTAAAACTTGTTCCAAACGCCAAATAGTGTTCGGCAGTGAGTTTCCCAAAGGCATTAACAATGTTAGGTTGCCAACCTGAATTTGATAGTCCCCTTACCAACTTCCTTCTAGCTTATTTGTTAATACTAGGCCTAACCTAGCCCCAACATAGTAGGATTCCCCGAACGTATCCCTAGACCTTTACATATTTATCAGTGGACTGGTTCTAGCCTTACAGCGTTGGGCTGTGATCACATGGGCCATCATAGGTCACTCGGGCCCATGGGCCTTGGTCACATGGGTCATTCTAGGTCACCTGGGCCGAAGCCCCTACAAAAACTATTATAATTTCATGATACAACAACAAAAACAATAATGCCATAGTGACATAGTAATATCACAATTTAACCTTCCTAAAAGCAGCCAAAACACCAAAAATACTACAAATCCATACCAAGTATATGCATCATATGAAAAACCAAAAATCTAAATTGACACATAATATGAAAAAACTAGCCTAAACACATTACAATGCTACATAAGTAAAAATGTATACATAAAATCTAAACAAAATGTTTAAGATGAACATAATAGTTTGAAAATTAACATACCTCTCAAAAAGGGAACCAAAAGATATTGTGAGAGAAATTATATTGGACAAATGTGGACAAATGGGGATTTATATTGGACAAATGTGGAGATAAATAATCATATCATATTATCTAATTCATTGAATCCGATTCTTGCAATTCTGCATTGAAGTTAGTCTTATGCCGGAAATTGAAAAGTTTTCTTACTTCTTACCTTTCCCATGACTTTTTAAATCCATCTGTATCAATCCAAAGCATTTAAAGTTATAAATGTATGAATTCTTTGAATTTTATTAATACATTGAAATAAATGTATCTACAATTACTTAATAGTTTGACATAAATGTTAAATTTAGATGAGGTAGAAGCCTAAATAAAAAGAATGTCATACAATGCATCACTTGGTAGAACCTCATACCCTCTCACATGAAGCCTCTACTTATATATATATATATATATATATTGATGATTAGATACTATGACTCTCTCTCTCTCATTTTATGGAAGATGAACATGAGATTATACCACCAATTTCACAAACATTTGACTACAGGTTTGCTCAAATCAATGCTGCAACTATTGTCTCGACAGATAGCTTGGAAGCAGTTGATCCATCAAGGGAATTTATACCTTGACAACTAGCTTGATAACAGTTGATCGATCGAGCCTCAAATTAATAGAATTCTCAATTCTATTTTTGATGACATGGCAACTTTGGGATTCATACACTAGGGTTCCAAGATAACTTAAATAGTATTTTTCAGAGCCATCATCCTATATGCCTCACAAAGAGTTGTTGAGACTTTTGTGTGCTTAGGATTTTGTAATTCTAAGCTACTTCGGATTCATTATTGAAGTTTATTGTTGCAAAGAACTTTGCACCAACAACTCCAACTATTTTGGATTGCTATTGAGAGCTAGCCATGTTGATTGGAGATCCGTGCAACCGTTAGCTACATCGTTAGGAGATCTATGCTAATTAACAGAAGTCCACTAAGATTAAAGTCCAACTAAGTTGGAGTTGAGCTAGTATCAAGTATCAGTATGTTCTATTGTAGGTATGTACTGATATTTGGGATTGTGTAAGATCTCTATAATTATAACCTCAATTTGATTAGTGGATTTTTCAGGAGTAGTGACCTACATAATCACTCATTGAGGTTTTTCTTGTGAAAGTTTTCCCATTATTTTCTACTACGCACATTGACCTCTAGATTGGTGATATGGTTATGTTTTTTTATTGGACTTTGCAAGTAATTGAATTAATTAATCAACTTGTGTAATTAGTTAATTGAATTGGGTTAGCTTATAACCCAACATTAGATAACGCAACCAAACACTAAATAAAGTTTGAATTAAATTAGGTTTGTCTTTCTATAAATAAATTTTAATTAGTTAAGGTATATCTTTTTCTACAAATTCTCTAATTAAATTTTATTGATTAACATTTATATTTAATAAAGACTAAATCACAAATTACACTCTTAGATTTTGATATGTTTTAAACTCAGTTCTTTTAGTTTCACTTTTTTTTTTTTTTTCCTTCAATAATTTAACTTTAATTCGTTTTCAATTTAAATTTCCCATTTGATCCGCCTCTTTGAATTCACTAAAATGACATTGTTTTGGGAAGTGAACAATCTAAAACTAACGGTGGGATTGGACAAAATTGAAGGATTGAAATGGAGAAAATGAAACTTAAATGATTGATTTGAAAATATGTTATATAGTTAAAGAATGTAATTTATAGTTTAAACTTAAATAAATATGTATTATATATAAATAATTTTTTTTAATTTTCTTGATCATTGCACGGGATACTAATGAGTAGATATGTAATTATAAAAAGTCTTTTTTCCGAATTTAATTGAGGAAAAATAAATGGATGACATAAAACTGACTTGAATAACATGATTGCTACACGTTTATTGATTGCCAGACATTCGGTTTGCAATCTACATCAAACAACTGTTATAGTAAAAAATTCCAAGATTATAATTTTCCAAGAACATGATTGCTACACGTTTATTGATTGCGACACATTCAGTTTGCAATCTGCATCAAACAATTGTTATAGTCGAAAATTCCAATAACATGATCGCTACACGTTTATTTTCCAAGTCTTTGGAACGTAGTTCCAAACAATTAGCAAAGACTTGGTGAAAACAAAAACAGGCATTAAAGTCTTCTAATCCGTATCACACGTCTTCAAGGTGATGAAACTGGCAGGTTAATTAATGACATACGGAAAGAGCCAGCATGCGTTTTCATGAAGTCTTTGGTCTTTGTTCGGAACTTTCAAAGACATGGGAAGTTATTGTCTTGACTGTTAACCTGCAGCATACGTATCACACGTCTTCAAGGTTGATGAAACTGGCAGGTTAATTAATGACATACAGAAAGAGCCAGCATGCTTTTTCATGAAAGTCTTTGGTCTTTGTTCGGAACTTTCACAGACATGGGAAGTTATTGTCTTGACTATTAACCTGCAGCATACGTTTTCAAACTTTAGTTGGGGTATGTTTTTTCATGAAAGTCTTTGGTCTTTGTTCGGAACTTTCACAGACATGGGAAGTTATTGTCTTGACTATTAACCTGCAGCATACGTTTTCAAACTTTAGTTAGGGTATGTTTAGTATGGCAGGTTAATTAATGACATACAGAAAGAGCCAGCATGCTTTTTCATGAAAGTCTTTGATCTTTGTTCGGAACTTTCACAGACATGGGAAGTTATTGTCTTGACTATTAACCTGCAGCATACGTTTTCAAACTTTAGTTGGGGTATGTTTAGTATTTACTGTTTGTAATTTTAATCTATTACTATAAAAGTTAGGTCATTTTATAGTTGTACTTTGATTATGTAATGTATTATAAATTCGATTTAAAATATTATTTAATTTGGTGGGTCTAAAACTTATAGAAAGTTTAGTACGTGGCATTTTTTTCTTCCATACAAATTGATGAAAGATTGAGATGAAAGCAATGAACAAGGATCTGAAGGTAAAAGACTTCTCCGTTATGAAAAGAGAACTCAGAGAGTTAGTGAAACAAAAAGAGAAAAAAGAAACAGCTTTATTTACATACAAAAAGAGAGAATCAATCTCCGATTCATTGAATTTATTTATTTACATACAAGAGGTAGGCATAACTGCTCATCTTTGTTACCATTTTTCATAACATATTATTAACTGCCTAACAATCATAACTAACTTAACAGCTTCCATAACAGAAACGCAAGTGCTACAATTTGTACAAGAGGTAGGCATAATTGCTCATCTTTGTTACCATTTTTCATAACATATTATTAACTGCCCTAACAATCATAACTAACTTAACAGCTTCCATAACAGAAACGCAATTTGTTTTAGCTATTCTTTGTACAACGATAGGTCGTTTACTAAGGACTTTAACACAGATAGTGTCAGAGCCAGATTTTACTTTAGAAGACAAGATTAAAATAAAAGTAAGACAAAAATAATTCCAAAAATATTAATATAAATAAAAAATAATTAACGAAATTAAGCAAGACTTGGTCAACATAGAAAATATACTGTAACGTAAGCTATAATTTTTTTTTTTTTTTTTTTTTTTTTTTGCATTTCCTGTTAGATTTAATATAATTACTTTTGTTGAATTGTACAATTTTTATATTTTTAAATCATTTTTAAAATATCAATGTCGATTCCTTCTATTGTAGTTGTAGGGGGTGTTCAGTCTAACAATAAATCACCTACAACCACACATTCCTGAGCATGTACAACTACTCATTTCTTTATTAACAAAAGGAAGACAATTTGGAAAAAGGAAGCTCTCTCTCTCTTTCTCTCTGTTCATCCAGTCTCTCTTTGCTCATCCGGCTCCCTTTGTTCGTACAACTCTCTTTCACAATTTGAACTTATTCTTTCATGTTGTTCACTAACTTAGCCATCAAAGCCTCCACAATCAACCCCAACGTTGGTCATGGAGAGATGAGTTTCTCTTTGGTATTTCAAGTTCATAGGTCCACGGTCACAACTCAATCCAAGGAAGAACTTAGCGTCATCCAATGCGATATCAATCCTTATTTGTGCAGGACTTAGATTGTGTCTAACTTCATCCGAGCTTTCCTTCAATTAATAAATTTATTATAGGAAGATCAATTCCAATTTGGACCCACTACAATAGATCTTTTTTAAAATAAATATTAAAAAAACAACAATATATAAAATTTGGCACATTTAGTTGAGATATTTGGATAGTATTCCATTTTATAACTATAAGGCTACATATATAGTACAAATAATAATTTTTTTTCCTTGACTATTAATTGTAGGAGAGTTCAAATATTATCAAAAAAAAAAAAAAAAGAATTAGATATGATGTTATTATTTTGCACACAAACATACATACATACATATATACATTAAATAGCATTTAAATAAAAGGTCGGAAGAGGGTTAGGACAAGGTCCCCCCACAAAACCCTAAACTCCTAGCTCAACCCTTGAACATACTATAGTGTGACTTGCAGCTTAGAGCATTAGCATTCGAGGATGCAAAAAAAAAAAAAAAAAAAAAAAAAAAAAAAAAAAAAAACCTATTTTGCATCTGTGGGGAGAAGGGGCCCAAGAATGTATATTGGGCCTTGGGCCTTGTGTGAGGATGCTCATTGATCCGAGGACACGTAAACAGTAATAAAAATGTAAGACCCAGAGCTCCATGAGCAAGATGTGACTGAGAAGGATGGGGAAGGTAAGCCAAGGAGAAGTGTCTCCTCGGCTAAGCAAAGTAAAGGTTAGAAGGTGTGCTCTATCATCCAGAGCGAAGTTCTAGGAGATTCTGTTGATAAGGATATACTTCGTGAAAGCACAGGACAAAGGAAGAGTTATAAAATATTTAAGAGAAAGCTGCTACCACCGCATTGAATGCTCTATAACTAACTCTCTAGTTGCATTAATAAGGAAGTGATACCTGAATAGTAATTTTCAGCCTTACAGCTGTCCCCCAAAAAACTTTAGGAATGTGCTAATGGGACAAAGATTAAGACCAGCAATCTAATCTACACATGGAAGGTGGAGATGAAAGAGGAAAAAAGAGTATAAAATAGAGAGAGGTCCTTGAGAGAAAGGGATCAAAAAATGAAGAAAGAAACACTGTAGTAATTAGAATTGAATTTGTAACCAACTCCAAGTAATATATACAAGAACTAACCTCTTCAGACTGTGCTGAGGGCAATTTGCTCTAGATAAAACCCGTCTACTTTTACTTTATTGTCATCTGGATCCATTATATTTGCTACCCAGCTCATTAAAACCTAGTTTTCCAACACACTCTCTACCAATTCATTGTATTGGGCTCATTGGGCTTAGATCCACTTACTTTTTGGGCTTAGGACTCAAATTGCGTCCTTACAATTGACATCGTCTGTGGGAATTTCTTGTGTTTTAGTGAGTTTGACATTCAACTATAGTAGGTTCATGACCTAATAGGCAGAATCGAGGGGGTCCCAACGTCAAGATCATTTCCTCAACCTTGAACAAAGAAGGGACCGTGAGGGAAGTGTTCATACCACCCATACGAGCAGGAGCTAATCTCGAAGTAGGAGCCACATTTCTCATGGAGAGAATACCAGGGCCATGCAACTGGAGATTGATCATTTGAAGAGGAAGTTGCGCCACGAATGATGAAGGCGAACTCCCTCCAATTCTAATTTCTCCTCTGGCGATGAGGAGGATGGCAGTTATAGACCTAGGTCAAGGACTCCTCCCAGTAAGTCTTTCTCGTATGATGAGGCCTACCGCCATGAACGCAGAAACATGAGCCCATCTTCCAAAGGCTTGGGAAATGATGCAATGAGTAGAGCATTGAACCAGATTTCTAGATCACCCTTCACACGCAGAATTGAAGGAGAGAGGCTTCCTCGATAGTTCACTCAGCCAACGTTCACCATGTATAATGGACGAACTGACCTTGTGGAGCATGTGAGTCACTTCAACTAGAGAGTAGCTGTGCACTCTAAGAATGAGGCCTTGATGTGCAAGGTATTCCCCTTTAGCTTGGGGCCTGTGGCAATAAGGTGGTTCGATGGCTTGGGAGCAGGTTCTATTGGTTCCTTTAAGGAACTCATAAGGGCGTTTGGATCTAGTTTTATTACGTGCAGTAAGGTTCCTTGGCCCTTAGATTCCTTGTTATCCATGTCTATGCGAGAAGGGGAAACCCTGAAAACGTACTCGGACAGATACTAGGAGATATTCAATGAGATCAATGGGACTTTGATGATGTGGCTATAAGGACTTTCAAGGTCGGCTTGCCTGCCAAGCATGATTTGAGAAAGTCTTTGACCAAGAAGTTGGTAAGGAGTGTGCGTCGGCTTATGGACCATATTGACAAATACAAGCGGGTTGAGGAAGATTAGCATTAAGGAAAAGGAAAGGCTAAGGTTATCCCTTGAGACATGAGGGATTTTAGGTCAGACAGATACAATAATAATAGACCCCAAAGGGATTTTGCTGAGCAATCTAGGTCCACAGCTTCTCAAGTGGTCAACACGGTGTTCTAAGAGCTAGTACATCAAGTTTTGGAGAAGATCAAGAATGAGTCATACTTTAAATGGCCGAACAAGATGGGAGGGGACCCCATAAGGCGCAACCAAAGTCTTCATTGCCAATACCACTAAGAATTAGGGCATACCACCAAGGACTATAGAACTCTGTGGAATCATCTAGAGCAACTGGTCAGAGATGAAAGGTTAAAAAAGTTTTTGTATCGGCCCAATAGGCAAGGGAACCAAGTAGGATCCGGAGCTCAGGGGAATGCTTCTTCAAGGCCCCCTTTAGGTACAATTAATGTCATCTTTGTTGCTCCTAGGAGAACTGGTTCACATCCCTCTAGAGTGATGTTTGTAGCTCGGCCACTCGCCGAGGGCTATAGTGGAGATCTGACCGGCATTGAGATTTTCGGAAGAGGACAAGATTGGAACCATATAGTCACACGATGATGCTTTAGTGGTCACCCTTAGAATAGGAGAGTATGATGTGAAGAGGGTGTTGGTAGATCAGGGCAGCGGTGTAGAGATCATATACCCTTATTTGTATGAGTGGTTGAGGTTGCGACCAGAGGATTTGGCACATTATGATTCACCGTTGGTAGGCTTTGATGGGAAAGTTGTCTTTTCGAGGGGTCAGATTAGGTTACTAGTACAAGCGAAATCCGAAGTGGTGGAGGTCAACTTCATTGTAGTGGATGCTTACTCTCCTTACACGGCCATTGTGGCAAGGCCCTGGCTCCATGCCCTGGGGATCGTTTCTTCCACCCTGCATTTGAAAGTGAAGTATCGTTCTGGGGACCAATTTGAAGAGCTGATTGGGAGTCAGTTCGTGGCTACGCAATGCTTGGTAGCTGCAATTAGGCATCAACCTAGAGTTGAGTCCTCGGCCTCTGTTGAGGGCAAAGGGGGCAAAGTGTGAGAAGTTAAAGGAAATTATTATAGATGGTGATCTAGAAAAGTTTTTTCAGGTCGAAACTCAGCTGTCTCCTTGGGATAAGGAAGAGCTGATAGTATTTTTAAGGAATTATATTGATGTGTTCACATGGAATGTTTATGAAGCTCCTAGGGTGGATCCATACTTCATTTGTCATCATCTAAATGTCAACCCGGCGGTCCTTCCTAGGAAGCAACCACCTCAGCACTCATCTAAAGAACATTCCGATGCCGCTAAAGAGAAGGTGAACAAGCTTAAGCAGGTTGGGGCTATTAAGGAAGTGTTATACCTTGAGTGGTTGGCCAATACCGTGGTAGTGAAGAAGAAGAATGAGAAGTGGCAGGTATGTGTGGACTTCAAAGATTTGAATAAAGCTTGCCCCAAGGACCCTTTTCCCATGCCTCGAATAGACTAGTTGGTGGATGCCACTATAGGCCACTATCAGATGCGCTTCCTGGACGCCTTTTAAGGATACCATCAAAGACCTTTAGCTTTCAATGATCAAGAGAAGACAGCTTTTGTCACCCCTACTGGAAATTACCATTACAAGGTGATGCCCTTTGCTTTAAAGAATGCAGTGTCTACCTATCAGAGGATGATGACCAGGATGTTTGAGCCACAACTAGGAAAAAACATTGAGATTTATATAGATGACATAGTGGTTAAGAGTAAGTTGGAATCCATGCATGTTAATGATCTCGGGAATATCTTTGAGATCTTGAGGAGACACAAGCTGCGACTTAATGCTTCTAAGTGCTCTTTTGGTGTCAGATCAGGGAAGTTCTTGGGGTACATGGTTACTCACCGCGGAATTGAAATCAACCTTGGCCAAATTAAAGCAATTAACAATTTACAATTTACAACCACCTCGAAATCCCAAAAAGGTCTAGAAGTTGACAGGAATGACTGCTGCTCTAAATCGATTCATTTCTCGTTCAGTAGACAGGTGTAGGCCTTTCTTCTAGTTGTTGAACAAGTGGAAGGGATTTGAATGGACCGAGGAGTGCGTCCTGGCCTTCCAGCAGTTGAAGGAATACCTATCTCGGCCACCCATTATGTCCAGACCTGAGGTGGATGAGGTTTTGTTTGCTTACATTGATGTGGCTTCCCATGCGGTAAGCCTGGTGCTTGTATAGGTTGAGAGTGGTGTGCAGAGGCTAGTTTATTATGTGAGCAAGTCGCTACATGAGGCCGAGGTCTGGTACCTACCACTAGAAAAGGCCATTTTGGCAGTGGTGCATGCTACGCGTAAATGCCCCTACTACTTCCAGTCACACAAAGTTGTTATCCTAATCCAACTTCCGCTTAGATCTCTACTTCGGAATGCTGATTACACAGGGAGAATTGCCAAGTGAGGTACGATCCTAGGGGCTTTTGATATCAAGTACATGTCTTGCACCTCTGTCAAGGGTCAAGTTCTTGCAAATTTCGCTGAATCCCCATTGGAAGAGAAAGTTGAAGAGCTAAACATGGATGGAAAATCAGTTAGTGTGGTCTCCTTGCAAGAACCTTTATCCTGGAAGGTATACGTTAATGGCGCAGCAAATCATAAAGGATCTAGAGTGGGGCTAATTTTGATATCTCCTGTGAAGATCACAATTAAGAAATCCTTAAGATTAGGCTTCTCGGCCACAAACAATGAGGCTAAATATGAGGCTCTACTAGTGGGGATGGCCATGATTCAGAGAATGGGAGGAAAAGTAGTGGAAATATTCTTGGATTCAAGGTTGGTTGTAGGCTAGGTAAAAGGAGAGCTAGAGGCCAAGGATGTGAGAATGCAAGAATACTTGAATCTGGTTCGACACTTTATTGCAAATCCCTAGAAGCAAAAATACACATGCTAACTCCCTTGCCACACTCATAACCTCCTTGGCACAAAATTTACCTCGGGTCATCCTTGTGGAAGACTTGTATAAACCTGTCGAAATGAGAAGGGAGGTGGTCCATATACATCAAGTTAGGGTAGGGCCTAGCTAGATGGATTCTATTGTGTTATTCCTTAAAGAGGAGATCTTGTTCGAGGGAAAGTCCGAGGCTGATAAAGTACGAAGAAAGGCTCCTCGGTTTTGGCTATCCAAGAACCAAAAATTGTATAAGCGCTCTTTTTCTGGGTGGTATTTCCTATGCATACACCCTGTGGTAGTTGAACTACTCCTAGAAGAGTTACATTAAGGGATTTGTGGAAGCCACACAGGAGGCAAATCCTTGTCTCACAGGGCCCTCACCTAGGGATATTGGTGGTCGAATATGCAAAGGGAAGCATAAGAGCATGTGAAGAAGTGTGACCAATGCCAAAAATTTGCTCTAAACATTCATCAACCAGTGGGCGTACTTAATCCTCTATCTAGCCCTTGGCCTTTTGCTCAATGGGGCTTAGATATTGTAGGGCCTTTCCTCAAGGAAGTATGGAATACGAGATGGCTTCTGGTTGGCATGGATTACTTCACCAAATGGGTTAAAGCTGAACCACTGGCGAATATTAGAGACATAGATGCAAAAAGATTTGTCTGGAAAAATATTTTCACACGGTTTGGAATTCCTCATACACTCATCTCGAATAATGGTCTTTAGTTTGATAGCAAAACCATCAGAAGGTATTGCTGTGACCTGGGCATTACGAATAGATATTCCCACCCGGCTTATCCATAGGAAAATGGATAGGCCAAGACTGTTAATAAGGTCAAAGTGAGTGGACTCAATAAAAGGCTGGATGATGTGAAGGGAAAATGGGTGGAAGAGTTGCCACACGTCTTTTGGACATATCGAACTACACCTCATAGGTCCACTGAGGAGACACTCTTTTCAATGACTTATGGGGTTGAAGCCACGATTCCTTTGGAGATTGGATTCCTAACACTGAGGACAAGTTCTTTCACTCCAAGTAACAATGATGGGTTGTTAGAAAAGAGTTTAGACTTAATTAAAGAATAAAGAGAGAATGCAATGGTCCAATTGGCGTATTATCAACATAAGCTCAAGTAAGGGTATGATTCAAATGTAAGGTTAAGGCTGCTAGCACCTGGAAACTTGGTTTTAAGAAAGGTTTTGGGTACTGCTAAGAACCCATCATGGGGTCCTAACTAGAAAGGGCCATATCGCATCACCTTGGTGGCTAGAATAAGTGCTTATTATTTTGAAGACCTAAATGAAAATGTTATACCACACCTCTGGAATGTAAATAACCTGCGAAGGTTCTATTATTAATGAAAGTATTTTCTACCAAATTTTTGCTTATTATATTATGTATTGCACCTCTTACTCATTTGAGTATCAAACAAAACCTTGATCATGCCTGGCTCCTCGGATCACATAACTTGGGTAAATTGGTATCTTCTAATTACTCTTTCTAAGTGTTAAACAGAAGCTTAGTTATGCCTGGTCTCTTGGACCACATACTTTGGGTAAATTAATACTTCAGTTCATCTTACTAAGTGTTAAACAGAACCTTAGTTATGTCTGGTCTCTCGGATCACATACTTTGGGTAAATTAATACTTCAGTTCATTTTACTAAGTGTTAAACAGAACCGCAGTCATGCCTGGTCCCTCGGACCACATACTTTGGGTAAATTAATGCTTCACGCCATCTTGTCTAAGTATCAAACAGAACATTGGTCATGACTGACTCCTCAGACCACATACCTTGGGTAAATTGATATTATACGTTCATTGTACTAAGTGTTAAACAGAACCTTAGTCATGCTTGGTTCCTTGGACCACATGCTTTAGGTAAATTAATACTCCTATCATTTCTCTAAGTATCAAACAGAACCTTGGTCATGTCTAGCTCCTCGAACCATATACCTTGTGTAAATTGATATGTTGAATCATTTTACTATGTGTTAAACAGAACCTTAGTTATGCCTAGTCTCACGGACCACATACTTCGGGTAAATTAATACTTCATGTCATCTTTTCTAAGTGTTAAACAGAACCTTAGTTATGCCTAGTCTCGCGGACCGCATACTTTAGGTAAATTAATACTTCATGTCATATTTTCTAAGTGTTAAGCAGAAGCTTAGTTATGCCTGGACCCCCTGACCACATACCTTGGGTAAACTAACACTCCTTACCATTTAACTAAGTGTCTGGTTCCTCAGATCACATGCCTTAAGGAAGTTAACACCTAGAGAGCTTGCCCTGGGTCTTAATTAAAGGATTCAAAGGATTAAATTTATTTAAGTTAAATGGCCAATTATTACTGCTAGTTTTTGTCAAAGTGTGGGTATTCACCTTTGGAGGCATCATCAGTTTAAAGGTCTCAGCAAAGAGCAAAGTAAGGAGTACAGTCAACCAGAAATAAGTATTGCAAGAAAAGTAAAGATTCAGAAAGTAAAATTGAAGTCTTTTCATTAAATAAAGGAAAAATACATTATAGACAATGGCAAATTGCCAGTACAAAAGAAAAGCTACAAATAATAATAATAATAATAATAATAATAATAATAATAATAATAATAAAATCCTAAAGTTAAGCCTTGGAGTGTGGGGGAAGGTCCTCTTTGTTTCCTGGCTGGGAGGTAGGAGCATCTTTGGTCTTAGGATCAGCTCCTTGGACTTGTCCTTGACTTCTTTTGCCTTAACAGCAGCGTCCTTAGACTTGGCAGCATCCTTGGCTTTGGCAGCATCCTTGGCCTTAGCAGCATCCTTGGCCTTAGCAGCATCCTTGGCCTTTGGCGGCGTCCTTGGACTTGGCAACATCCTTGGCTTTGGCGGCATCCTCAACCTCAACAGCATCCTTGGCCTTAGTAGTATCCTTGGCCTCTGGCAGAGGTTGGACCTCCTTATCCTTGCTCTTATCCTTGGCCACCTCAACTCCCTGGCCTTGGTCACCAACTTGGCTGGGCTCCTTTAGGACCTCAGGAGGGGGAAGAAAGGCTTGGATGGTAAGGAACTGCTCAGTTAAGAGTGGTGCAAGAGCAGTGGAAGGTGGGAGTTCGACTGGAACATTGCGAATGTCAGGAGGGTAGTAGACATTCCTAGCCTCCCTCCACTCCGAGGTAGCAGGGACTCCTGCACGGTTGAGGGCATCCAGCCACACTTCCTTGCAGTAGTCCCTACAGACCTCAGCCAGTTCATCTGCCAGTCGGACCTCAGTCTCCTGCACCCCTAGCTTGTAGGATGCTTGCTTTGAGACCTCTGCCTTGGCTTTCTCCAGATCGGCACTAAACTCTAGGATTTGCTGCTTTGTTGTGGCTAATTCTATCTCAGTATGGTACAGCGTTTTATGCTAGTCTTCAGCCTGGTCCTAGGCATTCTTCAAGCTCACCTCGGCACTCAGATGTGCCCTCTCCTCAACCATCAGCTTACTGGCAAGCTCTTTATTTTTCTGTTCAGACGCACCCAAGGCCTTGTTGGCCTTGGCGTGAAGGTTGGCCTTGCCCGGACATCATTCTGGGCATCCTTGACCCATTCCTCAACTACAAAAACATCTTGGATAGCTTGTGCAAAAACAACAAGGGAATACTATTAGGACATATGTGGTTCACATGTTAGGAACATATGTCAACGTTTTATGTAATTGACTAATCCTTTGACAACATGCACATTACTTGTATTTGGGTTGATCTAGGATGTGTTTAATACTTCAAGAAACATGTTGTTCAAGTCTAGTATTAAAGCCATGAAGATTGGACCAAGAAACAAGTGAAAAAAAGTTGGTCACTAAAGCTGGACAGATAGCTCAACACCTGCAAACAAATAGCTCGACAGCTACTCGACACCTCTTGACAGCTAGGCTATCTATCGAGATCTTCAGTTGATTGTTATCACAATCTTGACACCTCTCAATAGTTAGGTGGATCAATCAAGAAATCTTCTATCCCCTCGACAGCTCCTCAATAGCTTCTCGATAGCTATATCTGTCGAAGTTTAAAGCTCGACACCTCTCGATCAATTGAGGTTTCGGGAATTCAGATTTTTAGATCTGATTTTCAGCCCATGTTGACATGTATGTGTAGGGTTTCTTTTCTCACAACCTTAGACCTATATAAGGCTTATTTTAGAGGTCGTCACATAAGAGAATACAAGGAGAACGAATGCAAAAGGTGACTGATACCTTATTCTCTCTGAAATAAGCTACTGCGTCTTTGCACCTTAGGGTTTTATAACCAATTGCTTCTTGATCTTCATTGTTGATGAAGTGAAGAACTTTGTAGTCAACATTCTTCTTCCTCAAGTTGGTGAGTGAGTCACATACTAGGATTCGTGCAAAGGGGTTAGTCACTTACTAGAATCCGTGCATCAAAAGGGTGGTGTTCATATATTGAAGAGTTCAGAGGTTCTGAAGCGGTAGAAGGTTTTTGCTGTAAGTTCATCTACAGGGATTGTAGAGTCTAGGGACAAAGGTTTTGTACTAGATCTGAAACTTCTCTTTACTATAGTGGATTGCTTTTAGGGAAGGTTTCCCCCCAGGTTTTTTACTGTGAAACTAGTTTGTTTTATTGGTTTTCCTAGGTCATTATATCTTGTCTTATTTATTTTTTCGCTGCATGTTTTTGACATGATATTAATGTTTATATGTTTTAACAAGTTTTATTCATAATAAATCTAATTAACAACTTGGGTTTAAAATTTGTTAATTCTATCAACCGGGGTCTAAATTTCCTAACAAGTGGTATTAGAACGGGTTCACTATGATTGGATTAATTTCCTAAGTGTGATCCTTGACCCCTGTTGCCATGGATCGTGGACAATCTTTTTTGATTCCTCCTTTATTTGATGAAACTAATTATGCGTACTGGAAAGTTCATATGAAAGTTTTTTTGAAGGCTCTAGGTGAACAAGTATGACAAGCTGTTGAAGTTGGCTGAATTAAGCCAAAGGAAGCGCCGATGGATTGGGATGATGCAACAATCATAGCAGCAAATTTCAACAGTAGGGCCTTGAATGCTTTGTTTTGTGGGGTGACCAATGAGAAATTCAAGAAAATATCATCCACGGAAGTTGCCAAGGAAGCATGGATCATTCTTGAGACCACCTATGAAAGTACCAAGGCAATAAAGACTGTGAAGCTTGAAAGACTCACTAGTAGTTTTGAAGAAATAAGGATGGAGGAGGATGAGATCTTTGATGAGTTCTATGCTAAACTCAAGGATATTATGAATTCTGCTTTCAACCTTGGAGAATTTATAGCAAAATCCAAAATTGTTAGGAAAATCTTTAGGTTCCTTCCTGAAAGATTCCATACCAAGATCACTGCCATTGAAGAAGTGAAGGACATTGATAAAATTCCTTTGACTAAGCTTGTAGGGAACCTTCAAACCTATGAGATGGGATTAGGCTCAATGGGAAAAGGTGGAAAGAGTAAAAACTTGGCTCTTAAGGGTATAGAGGAAGAGATTGAGGACTCTGAAGATGAAGATGAAAGTAAAGATGAAGATGACGATGAGGATGAGGATCTAATCTTCATAACTGATGAGATTATCAAGCTTCTTCAATTTAGGAAAAAGGATAAGGGCAAACTTTCTAGGAAATCTAAATCCTCAAGGAATGGCAAGAATGAGAAACCCCTTATCCAATGCCATGAGTGCAAAGGTTTTGGTCATATGAGGATAGAGTGCCCAAACTACCTCATAAAGGAAAAGATTAAGAAGTCAAAAGATAAAGGGTTGGTTGCTACCTGGAGTGATACTGAGGATGACTCTACCGATGAGTATGTGGATGAATGTGGTCATTTTATAGCCTTTGCTACCTCAACCAATAAGGTGATTGTGGAGAGTGCTAGTGACAGTGAGGATTCTTCTGATGATGAAGTACCCAAGAAGATGACCCTTTAGGAAGCCTATGATAAGCTATACACTGAATTTATAAAATCTGAAAAGACTTCTCATCTTGGTAGAAAAGAGCTTAATGAGGTAAAAACTGAAAAATCTGATCTATTAGTCAAACTAGATGAGACTACAAGGTTAGTTGAGACTCTTATTGTGGAGAACACCTCATTAGAAGAGAAGGTCAAGAATCTTGAGGTTAAGCTTAGTCAAGCTAGAACTCAAATATAGAGGATGTCTGGTGCAAAGCTTGATGAGGTATTGAGTGCTTAAAAGCCTAGTTCTAATAAGATTGGCTTAGGATATGCTGTTTCCTCCAGCCCTTCCCCTTCCATGGCTTCTAGATCAAGGACTGTCTTTGTGCTCCAATTTGAGAAAGGTAATAAAGGTATGAAATCCAAAACTGATTTGGCTAATTCTAAATCCTTTGTTAGACCTCATGTTTGTCACCATTGTGGTGTTTCTAGACATATTCGTCCTAATTGCTTTAAATTGTATCCTTAAAAGCAAGTGTCCAAACGGTCACAGGTTTTCTCTCAAGGACCTACACCTTTGTTTGGAGAGTTATTAAAAGTCTTGAGCTTTTTAACTCAATTTTAGGAAAATTTTAATTCTTCTATGTCCTTTAGTAGACATACTAGGACACGTGCCTTTTTCATCTTCACGGCTAAAGACTTGTGCTGTGTGGGTGAAAAAGGAGCCTAAGACTTAATTGTCTTTTCTATTTGTCCTCTACTTTAATTCTTTCTATCTAAAGTAAGACTCTCTTTGCTTGGTTTCTTATCTGCTTTTGGAATCATGCTTTCATGCATCTGCACCCTTTTATCATGCCTTCATGCATATGCATCTTTCTTTCTGCTTTCATGTTGTTTGCTTGTTTTTGTTTGGTTGTTTAGTTTTTATTTTTTATTTTTTTGTTTTTAAAATAAAAATAAAAATGAAAAATCAGAAAAATACAAAAACAGTGTGTGGTTGTGTACATTGGTACTTGTGTACCTTGGATGGCCATTGAAACAAAATTTTCTATATTTTGTATATTTTGTAACTTAGATGAGCATCTCTATGCATAACTAAGCAAGTGAGTTTTGTGACTCTTGTTTGTGACGAGTAAGATTAAGTAATCTCTTGTACTTAACACACATATCACCCTTTTTGACGGGAAGGACTAGAAAATCCTAAGAAAAAGGCATAAATAACCATCTCACCACTGTTGCCCGCCAATTATGAATGACATCTATATGCTTCGGCATAGCAAAAGTGCAATGTCAATGACATTTGTGTGCTTCGGCATAGCAAAATTGGAATGTCAAATATCATTGGGTATTTCTTTTCTCTCTCTTATATGCCCATGCATGATATGCTTATTCAAAAGAAAAATAAAAAGCAAAAAGATCAAAAATGCTTTTAATTATGATTGCAAGCGTGTATTCTAGGAGATGTGGGAGTTATAGGATATACCTCGAAGGTGATAGTCCCCATCAAACAATTATGATTGTGTGTGAGTTAAAGTGATTTTCTCATATCTCAAATCGTTATAACTAGTTAACACTTATGCAATCTTGCGATATTTTTCACACACAACATGCAATATTCTTTGCCACTCTTGATACATGTGTAGGTACAATGTGATTTGGCCATAACAAGGTTTTACTTGTGTTCATATATGCTCACTAAACTGTCTTAACCTGTTTTTGAAATATAAAATTGGTTAGACTTGTTTAGTGCGTGTGTGTGTTTTGGGATTTATGTACTTAACATTTTTTCTTGTTGAGAGATTTTTTTTTTCACATGTTTTGCGTCTCTCTTTTATCTTGTCATCCATAGCATCTTCTTTCATTACATTCATGCATTTTTATGGATTCTTTGTACCCCTTTGATCATCTTTATGTCTCTCGGGGTGAAGCTTTCTAGTTTCTTGTACCCTTTGTCAATCATGACAAAAAGGGGGGAGAAATTGGAGAATAAAAAGATTCTACATGTTAGGGGGAGAAATACATGCCCTTGTAAGGGGGAATTGTGTTTCATCTTGTTAGGGGGAGTGATTACTTCCTTCTTCTTGTACACCGGTCTTGTAACCATGTTTACATACATTGTGCTCATCTTTGATATATATTTTATATGATGATGTATGTTTTCTTCACCTATCTCTACATATGTTGTTTCTTTTCTCTCTTTATACACATGTTTCTTATTACTTGTATGCAATCTATTATTTTTGTTTCACACAAAGGTGCCTTGATGAGTTTTGTTTAAAGTGTTTCAGAAATGCAGGTTGTCAAAGTCTACTTGCTATAAACTCTCTTCTTGCAAAGTTTTTCAAGAATTTGTGTTAGGATAGATTTTATTGTATTCAACAAGTGAATATGAGTCGAGTGATTTATGACTTCTCTCATATGTTCATTTGTTTGTTATAGTTTTGTCACGGATTACCAAAGGGGGAGATTGTTAGGACATATGTGGTTCACATGTTAGGAACATATGTTAGCATTTTATGCAATTGGCTAATCCTTTGACAAAACGCACTTTACTTGTATTTGGATAGATCTAGAATGTGTTTAATACTTCAAGAAACATGTTATTCAAGTCTAGTATTAAAACCATGAAGATTGGACCAAGAAACAAGTGAAGAAAAGCTGTTCACTAAAACTGGACAAATAGCTCGACACCTACAGATAGACAGTTTGACACCTGCTCGACACCTCTTGACAGCTAGGCTGTCTATTGAGATCTTCAGTTGATTGCTATCGCAATCTCGACACCTCTCAATAGCTAGGTGGATCGATCGAGAAATCTTTTGTCCCCTCGACAGCTCCTCGATAGCTTCTCGATAGTTGTATCTGTCAAAGTTTAAAGCGTGGCACCTCCTCGACACCTTTCAATCGATTGAGGTTACGGGAATTCAAATTTTCAGATCTGATTTTCAGCCCATGCTAACATGTATGTGTAGGATTTCTTTTCTCACAACCCTAGACCTATATAAGGCTTATTTTAGAGGCCGTCACATAAGAGAATACAAGAAGAACGAATGCAAAAGGTGACCGATACCTTATTCTCTCTAAAAGAAGCTTCTGCGTCTTTACGCCTTAGGGTTTTGTAACCAAGTGCTTCTTGATCTTCATTGTTGATGAAGTGAAGAACTTTGCAGCCAACATTCTTCTTCCTCAAGTTGGTGAATGAGTCAAGTACTGTGATTCGTGCAAAGGAGTTAGTCACGTATTGGGATCCGTGCATCAAAAGGGTGGCGTTCATATATTAAAGAGTTCAGAGGTTCTGAAGCGATAGAAGGTTTTTGCTGTAAGTTCATCTACAGGGATTGTAGAATCTAGGGACAAAGGTTTTGTACTAGATCTGAAACTTCTCTTTACTATAGTGGATTGCTTTTCGGGAAGGTTTTCCCCCAGGTTTTTTACTGTGAAACTAGTTTATTTCATTGGTTTTCCTAAGTCATCATATCTTGTCTTATTTATTTTTTTGCTGCATGTTTTTGACATGATATTGATGTTTATATGTTTTAACAAGTTTTATTCATAATAAATCGAATTAACAACTTGGATTTAAAACTTGTTAATTCTATTAACCGGGGTCTAAATTTCCCAACAACTACCGTGTAAAATATATATATATATATATATGCACAATGAAATAATAATAATAAAACAAACAAGAAGGGCAACTTAGCTCTTAAACTAAAAGGTATGACAGTGAACCTACCAAGGCTAGATCCTTTTTGAGGGACATGAAGAGGTCTGGCTGCCTCATATGCCTCAGAGCAGCCATGTCTTTTGGCAAGAGGAGGGGCTGCTCCAAGGCCTCAGCTACGTAAGAGGAGTGTCCTCTCTGAAACTCCCTAATAAAGGAGTTTCATGGAATGGCAGATCCGTCTAACTCTAGCCGAAGAGCCCAGATGTGATGTTGTTGGCGCACCTCGGCCACACCCGGGTCCTCCCTACTCTCCGCAAAGATGGCCCGCTTTTTGTCTTGGGCCATTTTTTGCTTCTTGGTCTCTTGGTGGACCACCCCACCCTCCTCCACTTCCTGTTCCTTCCTTTTCCTCTTCAAATTGGGAATGGGGAGCAGGCCGGTGGTAGAAGGAAGAGAAGGGAGAAGAATAGGAGGGGTCTGAGACTTAGGGGCCTCCTTAAGGATGACCCTTTGTTCCTTCCCGCGAGGATATCCTTCAGGCCTTTCCTTTGGTTGAATGCCATCACTTTCTCATCTTCCTTGGTGTTGTCGTCTATTCTAGCAACTATAAGGCTCGGGGTGCGAACACCTGAAGTCTTGTCAAACTCGTCCTCAGGGTCCGATATGTGGATGATAGGATTCCCCTACTCCTCTCTCTCTTCCTTAAGTCAAATTGGTCTATCTCCTCCTCAAGTGATAGGCGTGAGGAAGTAGTTTCCTCCCTCGAAGCTGCTACTTCAGGGAGAGCAAGAAAGGGAGGCAGCTCAATGGGCACAACGTCCTTTTGAGCAAGAAACCCAGGTACAGAGACGTCTATCCTGTGGAGCCGAGGGTCACCTGCCCGGATTGCATGGCCAACGTCTTGGAAAGCGTCTGATAGTGGCTCAAAGTCTAGAATGAGGTGGACCACTCTTAGCTGCCTATCCTCACTTACAAAAACCTCAGACCTAAGGACTTTATTGAGGTCTGCGATGTTGACCAAATTAAAGCGGGGCGCTACGTGCCTTTTATCTGCAAAAATGTCTGATGAGCAAAATCATAGTCAAACCAATAAAATCCATCATAGAAAAGAAATGAAATACTAAAGAGAAGAGTAACAAAACTAAAGAATTAAAGCCTGTGTCAAGGGACCTAACTCTAGGGCACCCCACCTGGCTTTTTCTCCTAAGTTGGGCAATGAAGACCGTCGTGCTATTCCCCAGAGGTGATTAGGTAGTCGTCTTTTATGCCCTTGTTGGACTTGGGAAGACACGATACGAGCCTAACAATGGAGGACCTAGACTTAAGGTAATACCCCGAGTCAGTAAGCGAATGGAACTCGTACATGTAGATGACGTCATGCCAGGTGAGTCTCATACCCATCTACTCGTTGAGAGCATCAACACTACCTAAGACTCTAAACAGGTTAGGAGGCATTGGTGAGGGCATAGCCTATGGTTAATTAAATAATCTCTGGTCACCCTACCCATGGGAAGCATCAACCCTCCTTCTATAAAGGCGATCATGGGAATGACCACCTCCCCCTCTTTCCTATGGGCAAGCGCTTGGTCAAGAGCACAATACCACAGGGAAACTCCCTGGAGAATGTGGTACTTGACCTTAAAGCCCTCCATACTAGCGGGAGAGTTTACAAGGTGCTTGAATCTACCCATTTAATAAAGCTAAGGGGAAGTAAGGGAAATGTTTTTGAAAAGGAATTGAAAATTCGAAGGCCGAGGAGGTTGGCCAAGAAGAAAAGAACTTAAGAACGTAAAGACTTACGAAAATAAAAACAGGTGACACTTCAGGAGCTTATTGAGAGTTGGGAGATTTGGGAAGTCTTGAAAGCTTGAGAGTTCGAGAAGTCTTAAGAGTTCTAAGATTTGTGAAGTAAAGAAAAAGTAAACCCACCAGGCGCCTTATATAGGAGGTGAAATTAAGTGGGAGAAGGGCCCAAGAATGCATATTGGGCCTTAGGCCTTGTGTGAGAATGCTCATTGGTCCGAGGACAAGTAAACAGCAATGAAAACGTAAGACCTAGAGCTGCACGAGCAAGCTGTGATTGAGAAGGTTGGGGAGGGTAGGCCAAGGAGAAGTGTCTCCTCAGCTAAGCAAAGTAAAGGTTCGAAGGTGTGCTCTGTCATCCAGAGCAAAGTTCCAGGAGATTCTATTGATAAGGATATACTTTGTGAAAGCACAGGACAGAGGAAGAACTATAAAATATCTAAGAGAAATTTGCTACCACCGCATTGAATGCTCTGTAGCTAACTCTCTAGCTGCATTAATGAGGAAGTGATACCTGAATAGTAATTTTCAGCCTTACAGCTACCCCCCAAAAAACTTTAGGCAAGTGCTGATGGAACAAAGATCAAGACTAGCAATCTAATCTACACGTGGAATGTGGAGATGAAAGAGGAAAAAAGAGTATAAAATAAAGAGAGGTCCCTAAAAGAAAGGGATTGGAAAATGAAGAAAGAAACACTATAGTAATTAGAATTGAATTTTTAACCAACTCCAAGTAATGTATACAAGAACTGACCTCCTTGAACTGTGCCGAGGGCAATTTGCTCTAGATAAAACCTGTCTACTTTTACTTTATTGTCATCTGAATCCATTATAATTACTACCCAACTCATTAAAACCTAGTTTTCCAACCCACTATCTATAAATTCATTGTATTGAGCTCATTGGGCCTAGATCCACTTACTTTTGGGCCTAGGACTCAAACTGTGTCCTTACAGCATCCTCAAACACTACTTTATCTATTTTACCAATTCATTTTACAACTCACCCTACCTCCCAATTTTTATTTTTACATACAACCCAATAAAATAATATAAACTACCTAATAAAATAATAAAAAAATATTATTCTCTCTCTTTTTCCCCCACTCACTTTTTCTCTTCACACACAACCACACATTAAAATAATATAATTTTTTTACAACCTATGAATAGTAAGGTTGCATACCTATGAATAGTAAGGTTACATATATGCAACCTTACTATTCATAGGTTGTAAAAAAAATATTATTTTAATGTGTTACAAACCCCGGATGGAGTGGGTTTTTGGTGGTTTAGGTTGTAAAATAGCAACTGGGGGGTGTTTATACTCCCAATACTAATTTTCTTATAAAAGATTGTAACCCACGACAACTGGTAGCTTGCAAAAAAGATGCCTAGCTCATCATATAATGGGATCAAGCTAGTTGTAGATCGTCTCATACAAATCCCCCTCTTAAACAAAGATGGAAGAAATAAGCCCTAAGTTTGGATTGATGATCAAGAAAGCGAGGAAAAGGAAGTGGCTTGGTGAAGATATCAAGAAGCTAATCAAAGATTGAGATTAAACGAACTTGAAAATATTTCATAAGTACTCTTTTGAGAACAAATATTTCCTAAGTGCTCTTTGTAATTAACATGTATTAAATATAAATAAACTTAATTTCTTGATATTTTATTTCTCTTGTATCTCAAAAAAAAAAAAAAAAAAAAAAGAGTAGATATTTAATCATAATCAATTTTTTAATTAATTTGAGGAAAAATAAAGGCATGACATAAAATTGATTTGGATAACATGATTGCCACATGTTTAATGGTTCCAAGACCATAGCTATCAGGAAAAAAAACGTTCCAAGACTTTGAATTTTCCTTGTATTTGGAAATTCCAAACATTACCACGGCACACCCTTGGTGCGATGGTCACTTCACAAGTATAAGTGCTTATGGGGTGTGGGGGGCAAGGCCCGGGTTCAAGTCTCCAAGAGGGAGCTTCACACACATATACACTTAGATTAGGTTAGAGTAGAATTTCTATCTTGTAAAAAAAAAAAGAAAAAAAAAATCCAAACATTAATAATGAAAGACTTGGTGAAAGGTAAATAGGATTAAAGTCTTCTAATGATGTCACAGTTGAAAGACTCTTGCATATTAATGGCTTAAAAAGAGTGGTGATATTATTTTCTCCAATACAATTTTAAGAGATAAAGTTATTAATTAATCTTTAGGTAAATTGCAAATTGCACCCTTAAAGTTTGGAGGTGTTTGGATTTTATACCCTAAAATTTTAACATTTAGATTTTACCCCCATGAAGTTTAGGGTATTTGGATTTTACATCCTAATATTTCAAAATTTGGATTTTACTCAATAAAGTTTAGGAGTGCTTGGATTTTACACTCCTAAATTATGAAAATTTAAGGTGTGAAATTCAGATACCTCCAAACTTTAAGGAGTAAAATCTAAACACCACTAAAATATGGGGGGGGGGGGGGGGAGGGAATCCAAATCTTGAAATATCAAGGTGTAAAATCCAAACACCCTCAAATATTAAGGAGTAAAATCCAAATTCTAAAACTTTAGAGTGTAAAATCCAATCACTTCCAAACTTTAAGGTGTAATTTGCAATTTAGCCTTAAACTTTTCTCAAGTGTTATTCTCGATGACTCTATGCCTTCCCCCTAAGCCCCTTCCAACAATTAGTTATTAGGTTTTACAAATTGCACCATCTAATTTTGTTTAAAATTCAATTCGGCCTTCTAATTTCACTTTCGTTGTAGTATTAGTGATTTTTTTTTTCATTAAATTATCCCAAAAAAAAAAAATATTCTACCATTATTTGGGAAAAAAAGTACATAAACCAAAAACCCATACATAGTTGGTGAGGTATCATGTTGCAACTGTGCAGTTATTTGCAGTACGCCAATACCAGTAGTGGTAGTAGAAGATCAGCCTTCCCCACTTCTTCAACCCTTTCTCTTCGAACTTCTTCTCCAAGTACTTTTCAAAATTACAGATTTTTAAAACTGTTACTACTTTTTATTTTCGATAAATAACCCTTCGAATTTCATGACTATGGGTTCTTATTTTTGTTACAAATACTATGTGATATTCACTGCTTCGCTCTAGTTTAAACCTTATAATTGTGAAATTAGATTTTCGTGATATTTAATAATCTTAAAATATGAATGAACGGATACTGCTATTTGGCTATGTTGGAAGACACGACTGTCCTCTTTGCTTATTGTCTTCTATTGTGATTCTACCCGTGGGGTCAAAATACAGATAAGGTAAATGAGCGTCGCAGTTTATTTGTAAATTAGGGGGGAAATGGTATACAAGGGGAGAACTAGACTAGAAACAAAGAAAGATAGAACTATAATAGTCACAACTGAAACTGAAAAAGAAAATGAACAAGCTCTTTCTATTCTCTCCAGATGGACTGAGGTGGATGCAGTGATAATGCCAGAAATTTTATTCGAAGGGGCCAAACTTTATATAAAAAAAATTCTTAAGTTAAAAATTGTAATATAAATATCAAATAACAAATCACTACCTTATTGAATCTGAAAGCTCGGAAATGTGTCGAAAACACACGAGCTGTTTAGACCCCCAAATTAAAGTTACGACTTGGTTGATTTTACACTAACTTAATACTAAATGCGGAATAGTGTAAACACAAGCGTATAAGCAAGACAACTACTTTAATCCATATTTAAAGCAACACAGCAATAAAAATGAAATGAACAAGAGTAGGGAAGAGAGATGCAAACACAGATAACACCGAGACGTGTTAACGAAGAGGAAACCAAAGAACTCAGTGAAAAACCTCTCTACCACCCTCCAAGCGGAAATCGATCCACTAGACAATTAGTTGGGATACAAGGGTGAGCAAGAGACCCTCCAATCCTAATCTACCCTTTG
Source organism: Quercus gilva (assembly GCA_023621385.1). Classification (NCBI taxonomy): domain Eukaryota; kingdom Viridiplantae; phylum Streptophyta; class Magnoliopsida; order Fagales; family Fagaceae; genus Quercus; species Quercus gilva. The sequence goes on along the minus strand of CM042476.1, from coordinate 78,495,842 downwards.
TACCTAAGCCCTTCAAGCTCCTACTCCAACAAGGCTTCTCGGAACCGTGTCTTGTCTTAGTTCTTCGGATCCCGCAACAAGTTCCATGTTGCATCTGCCATTCTAGGCTTTTTCCAATGCTTCCCAGCAGCACCAAAACTTCACTTGACACTCTTAAAGGGTGTGGTATGTGTTTGGGCTATCAACCTCTCAATGGTATAGAAATGAAGAGGTAGGAGATGAGGAAATTCCCAAAACAAATGTGTAGAGGATTGTGGGTATAACAATCTCTAACTCTCAAGGTGTTTGGCTAGGGTTTTCTCTCAGAAGCTCTCCTCAACATTTGTGGGTAATGTGGGTATAAATAATGTGGGTACAGAAAGTGTGTATCAGACTGGATAGGTTGGCAGAACAGAATGCCTCGCGGGTGTCTCGCGGGAAGACCTTACCCACGAGATACTCGCGAGACACAACTGTCTCCATCTGTCCTGACTCTTCGCATTCCAACACGTGCAGGGCACATAAGTCATTTCGCGGGTAGCTAAGTCGCGAGACACCCGCGAGAAATCTTCAGTCTTTAAATGCTTGAGTCTTCACACTCTCTCTCACTCTATCACACAACCCTTACAATGAAATCCCACAATAAAAACAAGGTACAACAGATTGAATAAAAATACAATCAAATTTGGCACGGAATATAAGCCAACAAAACAAATAGTTGTAAATAACAACTTTACAATCTCCCCTTTTGGCTATTCCGTGACAAAACCCCTAAAACAGACTCTAGACTTAAACGTGAGTTTGGGAACAGTGGCAAAACTCACTCACACCTAATCTAGAAGCTGTGAAGCACTTGCAAGCATATACTTGTTACCCGAAACACTTGCACACAAACAAAACTTTCATTAAGCTTATGACAAGTTAAATACAAGGTACATACATGAGCAAGTAAAGTGCGATCAAGTTTGTAAGCACATCATAACATGTAAGCAGAACATGATCAAACAAAATACCAGTCATTAACGAATGACTACAATGAACATTTAGTAAGTAAATGCTCATCCGGACACGCAATGCAATTAAGAACAATCCAAAGGATCAATTGCATGTCCACCACTCAACCAATGCAAAATACATTAAGTACTTGCATCTAGGATAAAAGATCCTACTAGGGCACAAGAGTGAGGTACTTAAGACATATTAGCAATATCTTAAAAGTACAAAAAAATGCTACAAAAGTATTGAGATAAACACAAAATAAACTGAAATAAAACTGAGATTAAAACATAGTATTTAAGTTTTAAACAAAAACAGTAAAAACTATAAGCATAAAACAAAAAACAAAAGAAATAGTAGCTTCTTCTCTCCCTATCACCATACTCCCCCCATCAATGGTCACCATACTCCCCTTATGACCTATGAATGATATCATCTCCCCCTTTTTGTCATGGAATAGCTAGTCATTTTCTTCTAGCTTTCGTTGAATTTCGTCCAATTGAGTTTGGAGTAATGTGAACTTTGAATCAAAACGATTGTGGTGGGAGTACATGATAGATGCCAGCCCGGATATCTTGGTACTAATCTCTTGAAGAGCAGTAGTGATATTGTCTAACTGTTCATTATAGGCATGGGGTGTAGAGCTCGAGGTTCCCAACGGTGCATGACTTTCTTGCTTGGTGGTTTTCTTGGTGTGACTCATACTTGCATGGAGAGTACGAATGTTAATTGGAGTTGGCCTTGGGAATGGGCGCTCATCTTCCAAGGGACAGACACCTTTAAGCTTCAAAATCCTTGAGATAAGGCGACATAAAGGAATACAATTCCTTGAAGCAGTTCGGTCAACTGTTTTTACCAAGATGTGGAAAATGTGAGAGCACACATCAATTTCTTCATCAATGATTAGATCACACAAGAATAATGCTCGACCAAGATTCATGTATTCGGTGCTTGACAAAGGATAGAGGTTGCTGCACATGATCATTGTGAGAAGTCTCAATTCTGGAGAGAGGGATGCCACATTAATTGACTTCCTATTGGAGGAGAATTCCAAATTAGCTCCTAAAGCCTTTTTAAGGAACTCTTCATCAGGATTTATCTCATCATACACTAGCGGTATGGGAAGTATTGCCCGGTTAATGTGCAGAATTTCAACCAAATACAATGGTGTTACAGAGAAACTTTTTCCTCCAACCCAACACTTTATCTCATCTCTATCAACAATGGCATTGGCATAAAAATCCTTAACCATGTTCTCGTATGCATCCTCGAGAGTTGAGAGCAGAAAGTTCCAATCCTTCGTGGCAAACCATATGGGAATATTTGTTTCACGAAGAGATGGCTGATCAACGGCCCTTTCAACTAGCAATGGGGCGTCTCGAAAATAGTTCTTATAGTTTTGAAATGCAGCATAGGATCTGAACAGATCAAGGTCATAGACTTCTATTGAGAAACGGAGCCTTTTTGACCTTGGTGACGGTTCATCAACATCAATGATTGGCTTTTTCCTTTTGCTACTGCCTCCTTTTACTGCGGATCTTTTAAAAGGAGACATCTGCACAGATGAACACAGAGCAGAAAAAAAACATGTGCAAAAATACAAAACAAAACACAAAAACTTGATTAGATGCAAGTTAGTACCAAAACAGAGGTAAAAATGCCTAAAACCAAGCATAACCAACTCAAAACAATATGCAAAAGCATATAGAACAAGAAATTATAAACATAATGCATGAAAAAAACAAATCACAGTGCACGTGTGTGCATATGTATGCATGTGCTGATGCATGTGTGTGCAGCACAAGATGCATGAGGGGTGCCTAGGTGGGTGCCTAGTGTGAGCAACAAGGGCATAGATTGTGAAACACAGAAATATGACCAAAACAAGCTAACCAAGGTCAAATAAGTGTAAACCCAGAAATTGGAATTCACTTGAATCCAATTTAACACAAAAATGTCACTAGGACATTTTGTCGAACACCTAGCATGCACAAAAGCAAACAAAACATGAATAATGCATGAACATAGTGAAATCTAGCCTCAATACATGTTAAAACGCCTCAAGGGGCCAACACAGATGCACAAACACCAAATGAGACTCAGCCCAATCAAAAAATATAAAAAATTTTCACTTTAAAAGGAAACCCAACCCAATTTTTCAAAAATCCCCAATTTTCAAACCCTAAGCATAAAAAACTGCATAATCCGAAAATAAAAGATGAGAAAAGTGTAATGGGTACATACCTTGAAAGGATTGTGCAGAAATTTTGCTAGAAAATGATGGGGTTTGACTGAAATAGAGATTTGGGTTGAAAATGGTTTGAGAAGGACTTAGCGAGGGAAATGAGTATGATTTGAAAAACTGTCACATTTGCTACATAAAAACTGAAAACATGCGTTTTTCACGGGTTAGAGAGTAGCGATACAGTCGTGAGACAGTCGCAAGGATGGCCACTGAAGCACATGAGCTTTCGCGAGAAGCTCTAGGTCGTGAAACAGTCGCGAGACAGTCACGATAGCTTCTATTTGATTTTGGAAAAAATCCAGTTTTAGCCAAATAGCATTTCGCGAGAAGCTGTTGGTCACGAGGTAGTCATGAAACAGTCGCGAGAGTTTCTGTGTGACATGATAAAAAAATATTTCCCTCAAGCCCTTTTCGCGGGAAGCTCTAAGTCGCGAGCTTCTCGCGAGAACACCTCTGAACCAGTTTTTTTTTTTTTTTTTGAAGAAAAAAAATGCATTTTGAACAAAAACAAAGAGCAAGAAAGTATAAAATCACTTTTAAAAACAAATAAAAACACTCAAAAATCTTTTTGGGTTTAATCATCAAGTAATTGAGCATACACATCACATTTGAACATGTACAATCACACAAATGAGATAAGCATTCATTGAATCAAAGTCTTGTGTGTTGTGGGTGAGTATCAAGTGTGAAATAGTCCTTAGACCAGAGTAAAGCTTCAATGATCAATTCAATCGAGTCATACACAACTGATACGAAATCAAGTGGATTATCTCAATTATAGAAATGAGTATATATGACCTCTCACAAATTGATTATATAGCTTAGAAGCTTTTCATTTGGCTTCTACACAAATCATAAATTGATTACATTTGTTCCATTTTGGATGATACATCTCCTTTTTGAGATTGGTGCTTGATATTTTTGATATATCAACATTTAGAATTAGCCTTTGGCTTTTTGAGCACCATATATTTCAAAAAATAAGTTGCTTTCCGTTTTTCCTAGTCAAATACTAGTATGTGCGACAGGCTTTTGCAGCTCGATAGCTCTTTTCATTTTGAGATTTACATTTGGAGAGCTCTTTTACAAAAACATAAAAATAAAGTGGGAAGAGATATAGACACAAGTCTATGCAAGTATCAAGACCATCAAGACTATTGACCAATCATTCATGACAAGCTTGAAGATTTATTTATAACAATCACACATAGTTTTCAAAATTTCTTCCACATAGATAAATGTGCATACATAACAAGCTAAGCTCGTAAATGTACTACACCATTAGTACGAAAGTACTAGGCCAAACTCACATGTGATAAGCACAACACAAGCGATCCAACTTTTTGAAGATTTTTCAATTTTTATGGGTTTTTGAATTTTTTGAACACACTAAAAAACAAACCGAAATAAAGTAAGATCAACAAAACAAAAAACAGGCAAAAACCAAACAGGCAAAAGAAACATGCTATCAAATGAAGGAAATGCATGATAAGATGCAACAACAAAAGTCCCCAAATATTGGAAGAATTAGTGCATGGATATGTTAGAATGCTTATGCATGAGTACCCCTCTTCACCCACACGTCACGTGCATTTGGGGTGATATCCTTGACGGATTGGGTACGAGAGTTGGGACTTTCAAACCTTCTGGTGAAATTTTCCAGACAAATGGTGAAGGCACCGATCATCTTCATCACGTCCATTATTCTGGGATCACCGTTTTGACTTCTTTGTTGCTCACCACCCCAAGACCTCATGTCATTTCTACTTCTTCATGACCGAGGAGCGCTTGCATTGTTCAATGCTCTTAGCTTATGACAATTGGGTCTGGTATGTCCTTACAATCTGCAAAAGTGACAAAAATGATTCGTTCTAGGACCCCTTTGTGATCTTGGGAGTGATCTTCCTCTAGCTTCAAATCTGGCTTCTGATTGATTACGGGACTTATTTAACACCCGTTGATCAGCCACATTCTTCTTCTTTTCAGCCTTAACTTTCTCAGGAGTAGGCTCTTTTACAACTGTATCTTTGGCCTTCACAAACTTCACTTCTTTGGTGACATTGGCTGATGAGCTACTCTCTCCGGTATATCCCAGTTCAGACTTGTCTGAGGTATGCTTTTGAGATGAAATAACATCTTCTAGCTTCTTGGAGGAGACCCTATCTATCTTGACATGTGCTTGTATCGTACCAGAAGATTTTTGTAATCTTCTTCAACTTTCTTCATCTTCTTCACAGCCGCCTTTGCCACCCACAATCCCTATGGATTCTTCATCGTTGTGCTCCCTTAGTTCTTGTACAAGTTGATTCAGGTCTTTCGAGAACTTTACATGAGCGATGGTCATAAATGCAGTAAAATTTCCTTCCCCATCACAACTCTTTTCCGACTCAGAATTGGAAGAATCTGAATCACTTAATGTTGTGGCATATGCCTTGCCTTTCCCTCTTAGGAAATTGGGACACTTCTTCTTGAAATGTCCATGACCATTGCATTCATAACACACAATGTCTGAAGAAGATTGAGAATCCTTCCCCTCTTTCCTCTTAAACTCTTTCCTATCACCTCTTGAAGATGAAAACTTCCCTCTGTTGAATGGTTTCTCGCTGTTCTTCATCCTCAAAAAATTTCAGAAGTTTTTTGCAAGAAATGCTACTTCCTTCTCCACTTCATCTTCTTCGAAGGAATCATCTATTCTTTCGATGACGGTTTTGAGAGCAAGCGATTTACTCGTCTTATGGGAAGGTAGTCCCAGCTCATATGTTTGAAGAGACCCAATTAGCTCTTGGATTTTGATCTCATCGAAGTCTTTACTCTCTTCTATGGCTGTGACTTTTGCTCTAAAGCTTTCAGGCAAGGACCTCAAGATTTTTCTCACCACCTTGGTATCTTCAATCTTCTCACCAAGATTGAGCTTAGCAATAACAATTTCGTTGAGCTTCCCATAGAACGAATCAAAAGATTCATCATCACCCATCTTGAACTCTTCAAATTTGGTGGTAAGCATCTGGAGCTTTGTGTCCTTAACTTTCTTTGTACCTTCATAGGTAGTCTCCAAAATCTCCCAAGCTTTCTGGGCAACTATCATGTGAGAGATCCTGTGGAATTCATCTGGAGACATACCACAGAAAATAGCATTTAAAGCTTTACTATTAGCATTGGCTGTCGCAAGAGCTACCTTATCCCAAGTGGATTTAGCAGCCTCCAGCCTAGTCCACCTTACTTCAACCGCATCCCAAACAGTATCATCAATAGAGCACAAAAATGCCCTCATTCTGACTTTGCAGAAAGCATAATTGTTACCATCAAAAAATGGTGGAACATTTAGGGATTGAGACCTATCCATCTAAAAAGTGTCAAGGATCACACTCAAGTCTTTAAACCACAACGAGTGCACCCACTCTGATACCAATTGAAAGCTCGAAAATGTGTCGAAAACACACGAGCTGTTTAGACCCCCAAATTAAAGTTGCGGCTTGGTTGATTTTACACTAACTTAATACTAAGTGCGGAATAGTGTAAACACAAGCGTAGAAACAAGACAACTACTCTAATCCATATTTAAAGCAACACAATAGTAAAAATGAAATGAACAAGAGTAGGGAAGAGAGATGCAAACACAGATAACACCGAGACGTGTTATCGAAGAGGAAACCGAAGAACTCGGTGAAAAACCTCTCCACCGCCCTCCAAGCGGAAATCGATCCACTAGACAATCAATTGGGATACAAGGGTGAGCAGGAGACCTTCCAAGCCTAATCTACCCTCTGTACCTAAGCCCTCCAAGCTCCTAATCCAACAAGGCTTCTCGGAACCGTGTCTTATCTTAGTTCTCCGGATCCCGCAACAAGCTCCATGTTGCATCTGCCATTCTAGGCTTTTTCCAATGCTTCCCAGCAGTACCAAAACTTCATTTGACACTCTCAAAGGGTGTGGTAAGTGTTTGGGCTATCAACCTCTCAATGGTATGGAAATAGAGAGGTAGGAGATGAGGAAATTCCCAAAACAAATGTGTAAAGGATTGTGTTTGGCTAGGGTTTTCTCTCAAAAGTTCTCCTCAACATTTGTGGGTAATGTGGGTATAAATAATATGGGTACAGAAAGTGTGTATCAGACTGGACAAGCTGGCAGAACAGAATGCCTTGCGGGTGTCTTGCGGGAAAGCCTTACCCGCAAGATACTCGCAAGACACAGCTGTCTCCATCTGGCCTGACTCTTCGCATTCCAGCATGTGCAGGGCACATGAGTCATTTCGCGGGTAACTAAGTCGCAAGACACCCACGAGAAATCTTTAGTCTTCAAATGCTTGAGTCTTCACACACTCTTTCTCTCTATCACACAACCCTTACAATGAAATCCCACAATAGAAACAGGGTACAACAGATTGAATAAAAATACAATCAAATTTGGCACGGAATATAAGCCAACAAAACAAATAGTTGTAAATAACAACTTTACAGAATCAAAACTAATTAATGAATATAAAATAAAATGAGAAACATTAAATTCTAAAGATGCAAGTTATACTACAATACAATATACGTTTATTAAAACATTATACCATTTTAGTCATTTTTCAGTTTGGGTTTCCCATATACTCAAGGAACAAAAGAAACTTGCACTCTCAAACACACACACAGAGAGAGAGAGAGAGAGAGAGAGAGAGAGAGCAACTATTGAGGACTTCAAGCTTTGAAGACTACGATGACGTAGGGGATTTTTTTTCCCTAATGAGATTTGGGGTTTATTTTTTTAGTAAATAGCAAAGATATATATTAAAAGGCCAGTTTGAGATGGGATGACTCTTTAAATCAAAAAAATAATCAATAACATCTGAAAGCTCGAAAATGTGTTGAAAACACAAGAGCTATTTAGACCCCTAAATTAAAGTTACGACTCGATAAATTTTACACTAACTTAATACTAAGTGTGGAATAGTGTAAAGGCGAGTGCAAACAACCGAAACTACTCTAGTGCATAAACATGGACAACCAACAATAAAAGTAAAGCACTAGAGTAAGGGAAGAGAGAATGCAAACACAAGATAACACGCCGATGTGTTATCGAAAAGGAAACCAAAGAACTCGGCAAAAAACCTCTTCGCTGCCCTCCAAGCGGTAATCGATCCACTAGACAATCAGTTGGGATACATGGGTTAGCAAGAGACCTTCCAAGCCTAATTTACCCGATGTACCTAAGCCCTCCAAGCTCCTACTCCAACAAGGCTTTTCGAAACCGTGTTTTGTCTAGCTTTCCGGATCACGCAATACGCCCGATCGAATCCACCAAGCCTCACTGGCTTCTTTTGGCAAATTCCCAAAGCTTCCCAAGCTCTAAAACACTCTCAACACTTTGAATAGGTGTGGGTTGTGTTTGGGTATAAATCTCCTCTCAAGGTATGACAATGGGAAATGGATGGAGAAGAGGCTACAATGATTTCTCACTAAGAATGAGTAGCTCTCTCTAAAAGATGGGTGTGTGTGTTGTAGAAAACCTATCTAGGGTTGTTCTCTCTGAATAGCCTCATTTACATTTGTGGGTAATGAGGGTATATATAGCATGGGTGAAGGGTAAGAAAGTCACCCTTAAAAATCCTCCAGGCAGAATGTTTCGCGACTACCTCGCGAGAAGGCCTTACCCACGAGACACTCGCGAAAACGACAGCCTGGCACGACTCTTCAGCTTCTAGTCATGTGCTCCTCACATGGCTCTTTCGCGGGTTAGCTTCTCGTGAGCTTCTCGCGAAATCCACTGATCTTCAATTAAGCTTGAGTCTTCACCAACGTAATACTATACCCAATATAATAAAATCCCACAAATTACAAGGAACAAAATTAAAGCAATTACAACACATTTTGTCATGGAATAAAGCCAACATGAAACATAGTTGTAAATCGCAACTTTACAACAGCAAAATATATTATCTCCTGCGTTTTTTTTTTTGTTTTTTTTTTTTTTTTTGAGATTGTTGATTTGGGAATTCTAGAAGTTGTTAAAAATGGATTTATTATTTGAATTTGGAGGGGTTATGGGCTCAGGAATGGGCTAGATGTTTTGTTTTGCCATTTGTATTTTTTTTTTTTTTTGGAGCTTTTTGAATCAATTATATAATTATAGGGAATCCAAGTTTTTAGAGAGAATTAACAAAACTAATAGTATTTTTTTTCCTCTCTCTCTCAAAATCCTAGGGGGTCCAGTAGAATATTTATAGCATATTTACAAATAATATAGCATTTTATTAGCATCTTTAATGGAAATTTTTAAAACTCAAGGCTGGCCCCTCCCTAGCTCCACTAATGGGTGGATGATTATAGAATGGATGACATTGCACTTTTCCATCTCTCTCTCTCTCTCTCTCTCTCTCTCTCTCTCTCTCTCTCTCTCTCTCTCTCTCTCTCTCTCTCACGAAAACAAAACCATCCATTTCTTAAATTGGGAGGGTCTTATTTATACTGGTAATGCCTTCCTCTCAATTTAGGGGGGGGGGGGGGGGGGGAGGGGGATTGTGTGGTGGAGATTGGAATATACTTGTTCCATCAAGAGTCTCCTCAACCTTTTAGGGTAATGAGTGGACTATTGGATGAGGAACACTATTCAGGAGGTCATTCAGTAATAAATGCATCCTTTGGTAGGTGGTTACATTCATTTAAAGTGAGTGTTTGCAAGATTTAGGTGCTACTTTCCCTATTTCATCAATTGTACTATTTGTGAGACTTTAGATATCCATTAGTTTTTCCATGATTTGTTCATACCCTCGACGCTACCCTCCCTAATTTGTCGATTGTACTATCTGTAAGACTTTAGATATCCATTAGTTCTTCCACAGTTTGTTTGTACCCTCGGTCATGAGCCGAGATCATGATATTCCTTAGCCATGTGCCAATCTAGAACGAGGATTAATGCTAGGCTATGCTTTGTGGCCCAATGAGAACTTTGACTTCATCCTTTCCCAACGCTCAGCTAGCCTTTCTCGTAACTATCCTAGGCTGGACATAGGCCTCTCCTTTATTCCATTCCCACAGGCATTGGGATCTTGGGAATTTTGCAAATAGTCCAACCCCTTACACTACCAAAAGAATTTTGTTTAATGAAAACACATTATTACTCATTAGTCAATGTAAAATAGCATAAGGGATTGATTTTATACGTCAAACTCTGTAGACATCTCATTTTGTACCCGTTAATAACCTTTGGTCCCCAGCCCCAATGATGAGATTGACATACATCAACCAATGGTAATTAAATAGTTTTCAATAGTTCAGAGGTAATCACAACTCAAAAGTGCTCAAATCGTTTTGAAAACAATATTAAAAAATGACATTTTCTCACAATTTTGAACATACCTTTTGATCTATAAATAATATTTGCATGAGGTTTGTTTCATTAGAAATTAGACATCCTGAGCTTCAATTTGAATATAATTTTTGTATAATTTAGATTTAAAATAAGTGAATTATAACCCTTTTTAGTTAGGCCAGCAGTGTAGTCGAATTTAGGGTTCTACGCGCTAGTGTTTGGAAGCATGCACACATATACTCAACCATGCAAGTGCATGGTGCATTCTAGAACCTCAAAAATTCAATTTTAAGGGCCCAAACCTTTATTCTTTGATGGGAGTCCGACCCCTATATAAACCCTTAGGAACGACTAAAACCCTCGAAAAGGGCCCGAAAACCCTAGATTACACGTATAAATACTCACCTTATGTCTCTAATCCAAACCCTAGCTAGACTGTAACACCCCATAATTTTATATAAATTTATTTCATATGCATAAATTAAAGAGGAGTCCCATAATTAAATGGATTTAATTGATTTGGGCCTAAGATATTTAAATCAGATAATTATTACGATATATGAGGCCCAAGTGAGATGGCATAAGTATATATATGGGCCTTGATGATTTTAAAACCCTAGCCTTATTCTTGAGCTATACGTATATATATAAATAGGAGACTTCCCCTCTTTTAGTGGCACACACAGTTGATTTTATTTTTTTGCTCTGGGGCTGTGCGTGAGATTGCAGGTATGATTTTGTTTTGCCAAAAATAGGTGTTGCTATTATGGATCTAAATCTATGATTATATTAATGGGAAAAAGGGTGCTCTGTGGTTAGTATATAATCGTATATAGCCTCACTAAGTTCACCGTGAAACTGACATGCATCTACACCTTTGTTATTGTCTAAATACTAGTCCAGCGACATCAAGGGAAAAATAGGAAACTGGATTGATAAATTAAGGTTGTCATACGTGGCTTCCAATATTAGATTGAATAGATATAATATTAGAGAGAATAGATATGAATAAAACATATGGCTGTTACAGTCAGATTGATCAGATATTCATTATTCGGCCATATTGAAGTTTCATGAATATCTATGATTACATTAATGGAAAATCTAATTAGGCAGAGCCAAAAATATAATGAAAGCTGAAAGCGAATTGGATAGTTAAGTGAATAAATGGAGAATTTTGGATATATCAGTATTGTCTAGGATAAAATTGTTTAAGTGAGAAAACTAATTTTAAGTGGGAAATTGTGTATTGATGGACTTATCTTTGGTGTTGCTAGGTTCTAATTCTACTGATTTGTTGTGATTCAAGAGAGGTTGGTTTCATATTTTTGCAAATAAGAGGTAAGTGGTGTTTACTAATTTTGGGGGTTTTCCCAAAATAGTGTTGATTATTAAAACTATTTTATATCAAAGAAATATGTTGATATTTTATATATAAATTGATATTTTATAAATGTTTGATGTGCACATTGACTATTCTTTTATGAAAAACTTGTGAGACAACCTAAATTTATTTAAACTTGTATGTGTGAATATATCTTTATATTTTTGAGAATTATGAATGGATTATTTTTGTGAGCATATTGAATATGTTTTGAAAACCTATGGCAAGTCGTGATTAAAAGCTCAGTATTGTATTTAGTCCTTAGCAAAGGACAATCATACTGCAGCTAGTTCTTAGCAAGGGACGGTCCTAGAAAGGAGACAGTGCACATTTGATAGCTCCTTAGCAAGGGAGTATACTATTGAAGATCCAAAAAGGAAGCTCCTTAGCAAGGGAGTGCACCTTTAGGTTCCAAAGGAGCCACCCTTAAGAAAGGGGATGAAGAGGAGGTTCCAGTCCCAAAAAGGGGACAGCACAACCCTATCAACGGGGCGTAAATGTTGACCACGAGAAAAACCTAGGAAATTATTTATATGATGGTATTAATATATATATATATATATATATTATGATGGCTCGCAATATAAAGATATTTGAAATGTTGATGAGATAAAAGTTATGAATTTGTTGTAAGAATTATTTATTTGAAATGTTTGTTCCCACACCCCAATGTTAGTGAATTCCACTTATTGAGTTATCTCACCCCCCCCCCCCCCCCCTTTATTCCCCCTTATAGATACATTAACGGGATTATTGGACTAGAGATTCTTGGAAGACAACAATTACGAATTATTTTGTGGAACTGAGGATTTTATTATTATTTTTATGGTATTAAACATTGTACTGAAGAATTATTTTGAAGATGTTTTATCTTTGGTGGATTAGAGCTCTGACTTTTGTGATGAGATTTTAGGTTGCTAATTGCTTTTATTTAATATTTTTATGGATTATTTAGATTGAAAAGACTTTTATTGCTTATGATTTTGGGGCGTTACATAGAGAGAGTTTATTTTTTGCCTCCATGTTTTTTAAAACCCTAGTTTAACTTTCTAAACACCCACACAACACCTAAGCACGTTTTTTATAGACTCAAAACCTCTTTTTAGCAATCTCTTAAGGCAAAAACTTGTTTTCAAAGTTATTTTCTAAATCTTTTTCAAAACTAATCTTTTTCTTGAGTTGTAATTATCTTGTTCTATTGTTTTCTTTAATTCTCTTGTTTTATCAATATAATCTCGGTATTGTAGGCACTGAGGGGTCAGTTAAATAACCTCAAACTAGTGATCCTAAAAAAGGTGAGTATTCTTTCCATAAACTCATTCTTTGCTTAATATGATTCACATGAGTTCTGGATATAGTTTTTTTAAATTGTTATATTTGATTTGTTTGATATTTTTAATTCTTTTGATATGTATTAATCTGATTTTGGGCTGATTATAACCTATTTTGTAGTTTTTGTTTTATTATTTTAGTTTTACATAAGTTTGACACGATTGTCTATTTGACTTTAGTTTAGTTTACTATTTGATTTGTTTCATGGTTATTTGTTTACGTCAATGCTTTGTTTTATTTAGGGTTTCAAACATGCTCATTTGATTTATGTGTCAATCTTCTGTAATTGTTTCAATTTGTAAAAATGTGATTTTATGCAATTTTAGTATTAACGATGCATGCGCATGGATTCAACCATGTATACGCATGGTTGATTAAATGTATGCACCCTAAACCCATATTAGGGCAAATTTCTTGTTTTTATTTAATGAATTATTTTTGACATGTTGTTTGATTATGTTTGACTCTGTTTTTGGTTAATTAATTATGTTTAATTGTTTTTCATGTTTGTTTTAGTCATTTTGCCATAATATGTTTTATTTGATATCTTTCCTTGCATGTTTGTTTTGATGTTAGTTTATCTTTTTAATATAATCTATTTAATTGTGGTTTTATTTTATTTTTTTCTTTATATGTTATGATGTAATCTTTGACATGTTGTGTGCGTTATTTTATTAAGTGCATGATGTATGTTTAGGGTTAAGGTTAGGGATTTTGGCTTTTTTAATAGTTTCTTTATCTAAATATGGTCTATCAATACATAATGAGGCTAGCCCACAAGCCAGGTGGTCTTAGGTACCTAACACCTTCCTAAGCCGTACCCAAACTCCAAACCCATAATCTGGTATGTAGACCTATGTATGTAAGGGGCCCAATAGGCCCAATTTGGTTCCTAGACCTAAACCAAGCGGCAACTCCTAAATCTCTGTCTCCCATCCATTCAGCTGAGGCGTACTTTCCATGGGGGACATGAACCACACATGAGTAGTGGGAAACGGTGCACTCACAGACTCTAATAATCACTTATATTAGTTAAGCTAAAATTGTGAAAGTTTGGATTTTTGCTACTTGCTATAGTATAAGGCTATTGTAGCTATGTAAATTGATAAAGAAATAATAATAAAATAAAAGAGAGAATTATATTTGATTTTGGGAGAATAATTAAAAAAATTAATAAAGAAATAATATTCTAATGAAATGTAGCGTAAAATAGATAATTTGTTGTGGAGTGTTTTGAAAAGTTATTGTGTAAAATAGAAAAAGTATGTTCTTATGCTAAAATAAACAGAAATTTTTTCACAAGCTGATACGAATGCTCTAGTCCCTAAAGTTTACCTAATGAGTGTTATTAATCTATAAAGTTTCAAATGAGCATTATTGATCCATGAAGCATTAATGAGTGTTTTCTTGCCTATTGCAAATTTTTTTATTTTTTTAAAAAAAATACACGTAAGCATTAACTCACAATCTGAATTATCAAACTATTTTTATAGATTAGACTTATTCCAATTCCTAAAAAACTCAAATTCGAACTAGAACCTCCATACTAGCCTCCACAACAATATCAACTATGAAGCCACAACCGCCATAGACTTCATCGCAAAATCTGAATCTCGTTGCCGAATTCCACAACTCTTGACAAAAGCCACATCAACCCCATGATGATCCTCTACAAGCAACATAAAAAATTAAAATCAATATAAAATAATGGATTGGCTTCAAAAGCCCTGAAATTCTTCTTAGCTTCGTTGTTATCAAAGAATGGATCTACTTCATCATTTAGACCCATAGCATTAATAAAAAATTGTAAAATAGTTATTAAAGTTATAAAATAGTTTGTAATTGTAGCATTACTCCAAAAAAAAAAAAAAAAAGTGCTACATCAACAACATTTTTACAGTACTTTCACAACAAATCTTAGGTGGTAAGTTGTTACTAGTTTTAATTTGAAGCCACCACAAGAATTACTTTTTTGCCCACTAATAACAACTTTCCATTTAATAGAATTTGTTGTGAAAATATCAGGAACATAACATTTCCATAAAAAAAAATGCCACATTACTTAAAAATTGACATATCATTATTTCATTAAATACTTGGGCAAGAAAACTAACGAAAGTTAATAGAGGAACAAATAACGTTCAGTTTTTAAAGTTTAGAGACCAACTAGTCTCATCACATGCGCGAAGTGCATACTATGAAGCTTTTTTTCTTTCTTTTTTTTCAACCATAATAAAAATTATAATAAAAAAAATTAAAAGTATGCAGAATGACTGACTTTTCGAATAGAGTTTCCCTTATCAGATAACCAAGAACATTACAAAAATTTATCAAAAATAAAACTTTTACACTTTGCATTTCTTTTCTTTTATTTATTTTTTCTTTTTTGACAAACGAGGATATCTAGACCTCTTCGAGTATCTGACTATTCTCTCAAGTATATACAGTCCTCCCATCCCACATACACCAAGTTATTATAGGAAGGAATCTCATAGGAGTGGTCCCAAAATGTTGGCGAGAGAAATATCATAACGCCTTAGGAACCACTAAGATAACCCCTTGGGGTTTACACTCTACATTTCGGAGTCCTGGGTGTTTTGGTATTCACACGAGTACCACTTGATATGGCTGAACCTTTTGCTATTGAAGAGGCGTGTTGGATGCATTGGCTTGGTGAAAGTCTCTCAATAGTCGTACCTCCTCCTCTAATAATTGAGAAAGTTGGTTTTGAATGCTGTCATAGATGAAAAGGTTGAGGGTGTTCCATATGTAACGATGTGAAAGGTTTCGGAGCACACTTTTGGTTAGAGAAAAAAAGTCATCTACCATTTTCTAGGCAATGAACAAATTACAAACTAACTACTAGAATTGAACATAATAAATTTGCAAACAAAAATTAACGAAAAGACCTTTAAATGAATTATGGAATGTAGCACCTAGTTAAACGAATCACCTAACATTCCAAGAACCTTTGCTTTTCTCTCACGTTTTTGGAGAAACATTAGGAAAGAACAATAGACCAATTTCATTATCATTTTGTTGAAACCAAAAAAGTAGAGATAGAGAGAAAGAGCCTACCCAATTGATCTTATATTAAGGTTGAAATCCAAAAAAAAATTCAGTGATTTAATGTAAAGAAAATCACTAAAAAAAATGAAACTACATAGTTTTAAAGTCATTAACGGAACATTTCTAGCAGAGGCTAATAGGGAGACTGAATTAAATAGGGAGACTAAATTAAATAAAATTGAAACTAAGAGGACTAAATTAAACTAAAGCAAAGTTAAAAGACATAATTGAATTTTAAATAAAATTAGAAAGTGCAATTTGTAATTTAGCCTCTCTTTTTTTCCTCTTTCAATAATTCAATAGTTGGAATTTCAAAAAAAAAAAAATTCAATAGTTGGGATGGACGGATTTAAACCTTAAAGATGTTCATTCTTGGTTGAAATCATTAGATTGTGTCAAATTGTCAATTAAACTATGAGACTTTTGGTCTATTCTAAGATCAATCATGTCATCATATGCAGTAGAGTGGGATTGTGGCACATGGGTCATATATAGTGCCTCATGAGTCATGAAACAAAATTTTCCTGCTTGCATTAAAGCTTGGGCTAATGAATTCGGTGACCATTTTTCAAGTCCAATGTCCCTCTCCATGGCCGAAAAGTTGTTTCAGCCCAAAATTTTCCTGCTTGTATTAAAGCTTGGACTCCTATTTTCCTTTTTGGGCTCCATTAACATTATGCACTTTCAAATTTCAAAATGGCAACGGTTATCTATTCCAAATAACCCAGATTCATCCTCAAAACGAAACCAACGGCATCCCAAAAGCAAGTAACCAATACTTTCCCTTTCTACTCTCTCTCTGTAGAGATTCAAAAGCATTTGAGTTCTTTCTTTCTCTCTCTTGTATTTTTCTATCTTTCTTTTTTCAAAAACCCAACTCAACTCTTTTTATCGCTCTCATAAATACATTTTTTAAAGTTTTAACAACAATGGAGGAGGATGGTAATCAATGGCACGACCCACTTCTTCTCACTGACGTTTCTTGGCAAAACCAAAGCTCCAGTTCTCACTCTCACTCTCACTCTCACTGTAAGTTCTTTCAATTTTCACTTTTCTCTCTCCTCACAAATCTTTTCATGCACGTTCTCTCACTTCTTAATCTCCCTCTCTTTCATTTCTTTTACAGAAAATTCGCCTCCTTTGCCCAGCTATCACATGCAAACTTCTACTATGGCTGATCAAGGTCCATATGAGGGTAATGGGGCTAAGATCTTTGTACTTATTTAACCCTTTGGAATTGTGTAATGGGTCAATTTCAAAATTAAAGCTTGGATGCTATAAGTGGGCTAAAAAATCCAATGACCCATTTGACAATTTTGTAATTGAGAAATAAAATATTAGGATATCAGAATTTAATTCTATGATTGGATTTTTTTTATTAAACTTTTCACTCGGTAAGGATTTGGTTATTCAACTTTGATTGTTGTCATTGTCCATGCTATATTGTTCCTAGCTTGTTCCTAGCTTGGTGGACTCATTTTTCTTGTTAATTGAAGATAAATCTGTTACTATAGCTGTGAAGCACCTTTCAGATGATTTTTGAATTCTGTTGGGCAATTTCTGTCACTACTAAAACATTATTGAGCTAGTAATGATGGTCTTCTCTTTCACCCCCATTAGATGGATATGTGGTATGCATTTGATTTTTAAATATCACATGTCTTACATTTAAATACAAATAAAAGTAAATTAGAGGATTCAATGAAAAGAGATCTTATCCCGTTGAAATATTCTCTTCATATTACCTATCAAAAAATAAATAAATAAAATTCTCTTCATATGGAAAATTTCAGTTATTTGAGTTGATCTTAGGCCTAAGTAAAAGGTCAATAACCTTATGGGCTCATGTTAAGTCAGTTATGAAAGGGTCCATTTATTTATATATAACGTGATGGAAAATTGGTTTCTTACCTATAAGAAAAAGGGACATTCTGGCATTTTACCCTCTCTTTTTTTTTTAATTGACAATATACCCCTGTTTTGAAACTATATAGGTTCGTGCCCCTGTTTCGATACTCGATGACCCTAAAATCAAGTTATGCCCGATCAAACTTTAAAAAAAAAAAAAAAAATGCATAAAACTCGAGTAAATGGAAATCGAGTTCCAAAACGCCACTATAGGGCTTAAAAACGTCACTATAGGGCTTAAAAACGCCGCTATAGGGCCACTGAAACTGATATTCATACTTATAAAAAAAAATTTCCAGAAAAACGCCACTATAGGGATGAAAAAACGCCGCTGAAACTGATATGCATACTTGTAAAAAAAAATTTCCAGAAAAATGCCACTATAGGTATAAAAAACGCAGCTATAGGGCCACTGAAACTGATATTCATACTTGTAAAAAAAATTTCCAAAAAAACGCCGCTATAGGGCTATTGAAATTGATTTGCATACTTGTAAAAAAAACTTATAAAATTTTTAAAAAAATTTACATGAAACTCGAGTCCCCGGAACTCGAGTTCTATGAATTTTTTTTTTTTTTTTGAGTTTGATCGGGCATAACTTGATTTTAAACCAATCAAGTTTTGCGTTGAAACTCGATTTTATGGTAATCGAGTATCAAAACAGGGGTATATGCCTATATAGTTTCAAAACAGGGGCATATTGCTAAATTTTTTAAAAATTAAGGGCAAAAGGCCAGAATGTCCTAAGAAAAAGGTTCATTTTGCAACTTGTTGTCAAACAAAGGAAAAAAGATAACTAAGATGATGACAACCCTCAGGGTATGGTTTTGGGACACTTTTTTAAACCCAAAAGATGTTCATTTTTCAAGCTCCCACTGAAAATTAGGAAACACAAAATCAACAATTAGGATCCTCTAGAACTTTTATATGTTATAAATGATATAAGGTTTTTACAAAGAGAACATCAAAAGAGAAACTGTGGAAGAAGAAAGCTATATTATTTACCCGTTACTCCTTTACAAACGAATACATCTACATCTATAGCAAAAGTCATATGAAAGAAGTCAAACTAAAACAAGATAAGAAATAATCACCTAGTCTCTAGCTATCATGAAAATTAGAAATAAGAAGAAAATAGGGACATTAGGTGTCCCCACAATATATATATATATATATATATTAACTTTTATATTTTGTTGTGTAGCATGAACTGATGGTATGATATATCATTTTACTATTCGCAAAGATCCACAATGTTTCTCGCATGCTTATCTTATCCCTCTTGGGAACCTTTAAAAGGACATCATTTTTAAGATCAATCATGAATTATTACCCCCCCTCTCTCTCTCTCTCTCTCTATATATATATATATATATAAAAGATCAGTCATGTGTCGTTGGAGGGGGTTTGTGGCACATAGGACATGTTGCCTCATGAAACAAAATTTCCCTGCTTTGTATTAAAAGCTTGGGCTAATGAACCTGGTGATCATTTTTCAAGTCCAATGTCCCTCTCCACCCGCCAAATCTTCCAAAGAATATTGGAAGGATGATTTTGCTTTAAACAAAAGTGTGGAAGGAGACTTTTTCACGTTGTGGGATTGAAAAGGCATCTAGATCTAGCTTGACAAGATGCACATAAATCAGCTTATCTCATGTTAATTGTCACTATTGCCCTTTACAAATAATATCTGGATGCATAAGCTTCCTTTTAGCTAATTGCTTTCCAATAAACAGTGTAACTGTTTTTGGCTATTTGCAATAAGCCAATCATTGGAATGCTTCTATCTGAAGTTTTTATTGCAATTGGGATTTGTTTAACTACTAAGTTGTTTAAGCTTTTTTGAGGCTGTATAGCTTATAGTATGACTAAAAATTGTGGTTGATTTGTACAAGCAGCATTTGTGGCCGCTCCTAAAAGTTGGCAGAGGCACTGGGACTGAAAGGGATGTTGCTGTTGTGGCCAATTTGAGTGCCAGGGTGGGATCCATCGGGGACAATCACCTTGGGGGTGGCACTCTTACCGGTCTTCAAAGGCTGCACTTAATCAGTGTATGAATTCTTCCTTGAAGGCTTAGCATGAATTTTCTAGTTCAAATACTGCAACTAAATTTGACATAATATTTTTAATAAAAAAGGGATGTGATCCTTGAGGTAATGCTCTTAGAGACGTGCTCAAGAAATACCGAAAATGTGCATATTAAATGAAAATGTGCCTATTGAAGGGTCATAATCCTTTGTATATAAATAGTGCTTTCTATTCATTTGGTAACTTCTTCTCTTTCATCTTCCTTAGAAACACAAGAAACTTGTGGGTTTTTCCAAAATTAATATTTGTAGAACCCAATAAATGTGGTTGTATCCTGTAGAACCCAATAAACCTTACTAATTGATGATACCCTTCACATTGAGGGCACAAATGAATCAACTTATAAACTGGTGACTAAATTGAGCAAGATCACTTCAATTTAGACAAACCTTACGCGAAATACAACAACAATAAAGCCTTAGTCCCAAAATTTAGAGGTGGCTATAGATTCTCGACAGATTAGATTAGGTCAATCACATGAGTTTTTTCCTCTATTTTATTCTATCTAAAATCATGTTCTCTATTACTTCCCTAATTGACATTTCCTTTTGGAAAAAATGTCTTTACACCTCCTGAACTTTAGAGGAGTGGTTATGACACCCAAGAACTTTTCTTTTCACTGATTTACTCCTTAAACTTTACTCCTATGCCAAATTAATACATCAATTGGTCCACCGTTACTTTCTCAACAAAAGAAATTGGTCTGTCATTAATACACAAACAGAAACACACATGGTGTTTAAAATACAAATATCATGCCTAAACCCATATGAAAAGAAGAGAGAGAAATTTAAAGAGAGACACGATTGAACCAGAACCACCAGTGGTCACCGCATCCCTCCTCCAATGGCAAATTTCTTTATCCTGCTATTGATCTCGCCACTCACATTCAACCGCTTATCTGGATCTACAGTTTATACTATATATTGAGACTTCTGCTAAGGAAGAAGAAGGTGCAGTCAAGAAGAAAGAAGACTTGAAGGAATGCACTGAAGATAAAACAGAGCAAAACGACACAACTGATACTAAAAGGAAGAAAGTAAAGTTGAAAGGCTAAACAATGTCATTGCACTTAAGTGTTAATGCTCATTTGTTAGCACGTGTAGATATTGGCATGTATGAGTTAATATTAGTGGTTTACAGCTGTCACTCTAATTAGGTGATTAGAGTTTGTTAAGTTAGTTAGGATTCTGTTTTCTCTGCTTCGTGTATATAAAGCAAAGGCACAATGTAAATTAATTAAGCTTTTCCATTTTCTGATTCTATTGAGTAAAATCATTTTCTTCCAAAAGTCTCTTTCTTCCAATAGTCTCTAGAACTCTTTCGTAACATGGTATCAGAGCTTCAATAGCTCATCCATGGCTTCCGCTTCCAACACAGCTTCAGAATCAGATCCAATTCCCACCAATACTTCCAACACTGCAAATCACAGATCTTCCAATCATTCACTTCCAATGGAGGATGCAAATACCAATCCATCAAGCCCTTACTTCATTCCACCTAAAGATGTTGTCCTTGTTTCTCAACCACTGATCGGTCCTGAAAACTATCTCAGTTGGTCAAGGGCTGTATTTCTATCATTGAGTGGAAGGAATAAGTTTGGCTTCCTTGATGGTTCGATTTCCATGCCTGATCTCTCTCATTCTCTGTACAATGCTTGGCACAGAGCAAACACCACCATTCTTTCATGGTTGGTGAATTCCTTGAGCAAAGATCTTGCTACTAGTGTGATGTACATTCACACTGTGAAGGATTTGTGGATTGACATGCGTGATAGGTTTTCATAGCCTAATGTTCATAGATTCTTTGAAGTTCAAAAGGAAATTTCAAAACTTTCATAAGGTTCACTCACAGTAAGTTCTTACTTTACCAAGTTCAAGATATTGTGGGATGAACTTGTGCACTATCAGTCATTTTCTGCTTGCACTTGTACCTGTATCTGTGGTTCTCAACGAAATCAACTAAATGCTCAGCAAAAGGATTAAGTTTTTCGTTTTCTTATGGGACTCAATGACAGTTATTCCACTGTCAATAGTCAGATTTTGATCACTGAGCCTTTACCTGCACTCAATAAGGCCTATTCTTTGATTTTGCAAGAAGAAAAACGTAGGCAGATTGGTCAAGCTGACTTGGTCATTGAACGAACAGCTTTGTATGCTAACAATTTCAATCCTAAAGGATTTCAAGGTCATCAAAGTTGGAATCAAGGGGGAACTCATAGAGGTCAAGGTGCAAAAGGTGGTAATTTTAAGAAGGAAAGGCCTGTCTGTACATACTGTGGAATTGTGGGTCATGTAGTTGAAAAATGCTACAAATTACATGGTTATCCTCCAGGATATAAGCACAAAGGGAAGGCTTCTGCCCATCAGGTGTCTAGCAATGGAAATCTTGGCAATTTTTTTTCCAATAATGGTAATTTTGGGAATTTTGCTTCTCCACCCATGCTGGGGTTTACTAATCAGTCTGAGATGATGCATTGCTCATTACAGCCTCTAGGAGCACAGTCTCAATTGAACTTGTCACAATCACAGTTCAATGCTCCTTAGTGCCCCATTACTCAGAATCAATGTGAGCAGCTACTTTTGTTCCTTGCTTCTCAGTCATTCAAGGAAGTTGCCACATCTCAGCCCACATCTACACATCAGGCTGCCTTTGTCCTATCTCCTTTGTCTAATGCAGCTGCTACTGCCAGCACTAGTTCAACCATGCCTCACTTTGCCAATTTTTCAGGTAATCCTTTTTGGTTGCCTCCTAACCTCTCTCATTCCATTTTTTCTGCTCATATCATAGATAGACAAGCCTATAAGTCTAATGATTGGATTATTAACACTGGTGCAACAGACCATATGGTCCATTCAGTTTCTTGCCTAACACAATTACATCCACCATTAATACCTTTGTCTATTTACCCAATGGAGAGAAGGCTTTGGTTACTCATATAGGAACAGTTCATATCTCAGACAATCTTATACTCTATGGAGTTTTATGTGTTCCATCCTTTACATTCAATTTGATATCTGTCAGCCAGCTCACAAAATCCCTTTTTTGTTGTCTTGTGTTCCTTGGTTCTTTTTGCTTTATCCAGGACCTAGCCAATTGGAACATGATTGGACTGGGTAAAGCATCAAAAGGCCTATATCTGCTCCAGCACAGAGTTTCACCTCCATCTGTGCTTGCTACTACTTCCAAGGTTCCTGTCTCCATTCCTTCTGTCAAATTCACTAGTGTCAATGCTGATTTGTGGCATTTTCGTTTAGGGCATCCTTCTTATGCAAAATTGTCTTTGCTTAATAATCTTGTATCTGTTTTACCAGCTAATAAGACTGTATGTTGTGACATTTGTCATTTTTCTAAGCAAAAGAGACTATCCTTTCCTACTAGTCACCATGTATCTCATTGTGTGTTTGATCTTGTACATTGTGATCTTTGGGGGCCCTTTTCAGTTCCCACTATTGAGGGTTACAAGTTCTTTCTTACCATTGCGGATGACTATTCTAGGTGCACTTGGGTTTATTTGCTTAAATCTAAGTCAGAAACACTAGCTCTTATTCAACAATTTTCTATCATGGTTGAAACTCAATTTAATGTCAAAATTAAGTGTATTAGGAGTGACAATGGCACATAATTTATCATGAAGGATTTTTTCAAATCAAAAGGCATCTTGCATCAATTATCTTGTGTTGACACTCCTCAACAAAATGCAATTGTTGAGAGAAAGCATCAACACATTTTAAATGTTGCAAGAGCACTAAGGTTCCACTCTTCTTTACCTTTAAAACTGTGGGGTGACTGCATTCTCACTGCAGTATATCTTATAAATAGATTACCCTCCAAGCATTTAAACAACAAAACTCCTTATGAGATGCTTTTTAAACAACCTCCTTCATATGGCCATATTAGAATTTTTGGCTGTTTGTGCTTTATTTCTACTCTTAGTCACAACAGACATAAATTTTCACCAAGAGCTCGAAAATGTGTTTTCCTAGGCTATCCACATGGTATTAAAGGATACAAAGTTCTAGATTTGGAGTCAAATTCTATTCATGTCTCTAGAGATGTAGTTTTCCATGAAACTATTTTTCCTTTTGCTTCTACCTCATCTTCTTCACACTTCTCATCTGATTCTTCCATTGATGCTTGTCATGATTCTTTCGTTTTTCCCCATTCAGTTCCTGATTACTCCTTTTCAGATTCTTCTTTTCAACAACCTCTTGTTTTTCCTTCTGCTAATTCTGCAGACACTGTTTCTACAAATCACATTCCTCCTCCTTCACTTCAATCTGATTTGCCACATCTACTCCTGCTCTTATTTCTAAAACTGACATTGTTTCTGTATCAGTTCCTAGGCCTAATTCTCCATTACACCTCAGAAAATCAACCAGACCACATAAGCCTCCTTCCTACCTCCAAGCTTATTCTTGCCAATTTGTCACTTCTAAACCTTTGTCTGGTGAGCCTTATGACATTTTTGCTTGCCTTACTTATGCTAATCTCAGTAAGCACTATAGACAATTTGTCATGGCAGTTGATTTTTCTTCCCCAGACCCTACTTCTTTTTCTGAGGCAGTCCAATCTTTTGATTGGAGGGCTGCTATGGATAAGGAGATTGTAGCTCTTGAACTCACAAATACATGGACTATAACCCCTCTTCCTTCGAGTAAAGTTCCCATTGGTTGCAAGTGGGTTTATAGAACCAAATATAGGTCTGATGGCTCAATTGAAAGACACAAGGCTCGTTTAGTAGCTAAGGGTTACACTCAGAGAGAAGGTCTTGATTACACTGACACTTTCTCTCCTGTAGCTAAGTCAGTTTCTATCAGGATGGTCATGTCTATGGCTGCTGTGAAAGGGTGGTGTATTCATCAAATAGATGTCAATAATGCTTTTCTACATAGTGAGTTGGCTAAGGAAGTTTATAAGCATCTTCCACCTGGTTTTCATAGCAAGGGGGAGTGTGTTTCTCATTCTAATTCTTCTAATTCTGCTCCTTTGGTTTGTAAGCTCAATAAGAGTCTTTATGGTTTAAAGCAAGCTTCAAGGCAATGGTTTGCCAAGTTTCCTTATACATTGTTGAATTTTGGTTTTGTTCAATCTAAGGCTAACTACTCTCTTTTTACCTACACTAAAGGATCCTCCTTCACAGTTCTGCTAGTCTATGTAGATGACATTTTGCTTACTGGTAATGATCCCGGTTGTGTTAGTGCTTTGAAGCTCTTGCTTGATACTAAGTTTGGCTTGAAAGATTTGGGTTCTTTGAAGTATTTTCTGGGTCTTGAGGTTGCTAGAAGTGACAAGGGGATCAGTTTGAATCAAAGAAAGTACTGCTTGGAGATTTTGCAAGATACAGGTTTTTTAGGGGCTAAACCAGTCAGAACACCAATGGAACATAACTTGCATCTATCAAAGGATGTTGGTAAACTTCTTCCAGATGCTAGTCAGTATAGGAAATTGATTGGAAGATTATTATATCTTACTCTAACAAGACCTGATATCACCTATGCAGTGCATAGGTTAAGTCAGTTTCTAGCTAAACCAAAAGAGCCCCACATGTTGGCAGTTAATAGGGTGCTTCAGTATTTGAAGGGGACAACAGGCAGAGGTCTGTTCTTCTCTAGTAGCTCAAGTATGCAAGTTAAAGCCTTCTGTGATGCAAATTGGGCAGGGTGCCCAGATACCAGAAGATCCATTACAGGCTATAATGTGTTTTTGGGTAATTCTCTAATCTCTTGGAGGTCCAAGAAGCAGAGCATAGTCTCTAGGTCTTCAGCAGAGGCCAAATACAGGGTAATGGCCACCACAACGTGTGAAATTGTTTGGGTTCTTCAGTTGTTAAGAGACTTGAGAGTTGATCATCCAAGTAGTGTTCAATTGTTTTGTGATAATCAGGCTACATTACATATTGCAGCAAATCCAGTCTTCCACGAAAGGATGAAACATATAGAAGTTGATTGTCATTTGGTGAGAGACAAAATTACAGAAGGTGTGATCAAAACATTCTATGTTTCGAGTCAATTTCAAATAGCTGACATCTTTACAAAAGCATTGGGACTTCAAGCTTTTAGCAGGTTAATTACTTGCTTGGGGTTAATAGATATTTACTCACCAAAGCTTCAGACTACTGATGATCAAGTCACTGAACTTATGGTTCATGACTTGAGGGGGAGTATTGAGACTTCTGCTAAGGAAGAAGAAGGTGCAGTCAAGAAGAAAGAAGACTTGAAGGAATGCACTGAAGATAAAACAGAGCAAAACGACACAGCTGATACTAAAAGGAAGAAAGTAAAGTTGAAAGGCTAAATGATGTCGTTGCACTTAAGTGTTAATGCTCATCTGTTAGCACGTGTAGATATTGGCATGTATGAGTTAATATTAGTGGTTTACAGCTGTCACTCTAATTAGGTGATTAGATTTTGTTAATTTAGTTAGGAT
Organism: Quercus gilva; assembly: GCA_023621385.1. Lineage (NCBI taxonomy): Eukaryota > Viridiplantae > Streptophyta > Magnoliopsida > Fagales > Fagaceae > Quercus > Quercus gilva. The sequence continues at coordinate 78,469,119 of CM042476.1, read as the reverse complement.
TCTGTTTTCTCTGCTTCGTGTATATAAAGCAGAGGCACAATGTAAATTAATTAAGCTTTTCCATTTTCTGATTCTATTGAGTAAAATCATTTTCTTCCAAAAGTCTCTTTCTTCCAATAGTCTCTAGAACTCTTTCGTAACACTTTATAATTTGATTTTCTTTTTGAATTGGGAAATAAAACACTTTATTTTTGTCTTCTTTAGTTCACCAAGCAAACACGGATCATTCAAAACCACTACACACAAAAACTAAAAAACCCCATTAAAAATAAACAAACCTAAACCCAAAAGCAAAGCAAAGTAATAGTACCAAATTTATGGATCTACACAAATGCTTCTCCTATAGTAACAAATTAATCTTCAACAATTATAAAAATTAGCTGCAGACCCACGTGATGCGTGAAAATATATGATTATTTTATGAGGTGGTATAATACATAATTTACTCTTTAAATTTAATTGTATATAATTTGTTCTTTCAAAATGTTAAACAATTTCTGGAAAAAAAAAAATTATCTCTCTATTTTTGAAAATATATAAATTTATCATTTTTAGTGTTTTTAGTGTTTTTGTTTGATATTATCCTTTTTTTTTTTTTTTACGTGATCCATATTCTTCTAAATATTGTCATTATGAATTATATTTTTCTTAATTTCTTTTGGTACAACTAAAATATTTAAGTTTCAAATTTATCATTTAAAATTTTCTTTCTTTCAAGGAGATTATTATGATAATCGAAACTTATCACATGATTACAATTGATATTATTCAAATAATTGATAGGCAATTTAAATTCGTAGTCTTGTAGATTGTATTTTGACATAAACTCAAATTCTTACTTCCAAACTAACTAAGGATTAACTCAAATAAATATCAAACCAAAACTATAAGAGGGAGTGAGAGGACTTGTATGTGAACTCAGAAAACACAACACCAAAAACATATCAAGAGTTGCAAGAAAGAGAGAATAACAAATTTATAGAATAAAGATAATGAAAAAAATATTCAAATTAAAAGATATAGTTGTAAACACCAAATTATCCAAGCCAAGCTATGTAATAGAATAACATTATATCATTATATAATATATTTATAACAAAATAGGACCACATCTAACAATCAAAGAAGAAAAAAGAAGATAATAGTTTAAAAACACAACCAAATTAGAACAACTTAAAATAGAGATGCAAGATTGAATTAAAACTCCACCAAAAGAATACACACACACACACACATACATAGTAAAAGAGAGAGAATAATCACATTTTTTACAATAGTTTGTTGCTACTCTCTTTTTTAATTGTTGCTACTCTACATTACCTTACATTGGAGATGCATGAAAGAATTATAAACCCACCAAAAAGAAAGAAAAAAATTATGAGAGAGAGAGAGAGAGAGAAATTGATCTTGTTGAGGAGAGAGATAGAACGATCTTACATTAAAACAACATTGCCTTACATCAACATGTGGCTTCCTTCCAGTCTCTGAAGAACGTCGAAGCTACTTTGGGTCAATTCGTTGGTGAAGAACTCATCAAAGGAGAGAGGGAGAGAATCGGTGCAAAGGAAATAGAGAGAAATTGGTTTTGTGAAATAGAGAGAAATTGGTTCTGTGACTTGTGAGGGAGAGAAGAAGACGAAGTGAGAGAGAGAGATATATGAAGTCTTCATTAATTATTTGGGCCCCACCAACTTGATGTTTTTACAAGAATGCCACTATATTCATTTTCACTGAAAATGAAAACGGCTAAAAGCTGTATTCATTTTCTGTATTCAAATTCATTTTTGTTTAAACTAGAATATTGAGTATAAAAACACAACCAAACCAGTTTTTTCGTAGTGGGTCCCACAAAAAACTAAAAATGAATACTGAAAACACCAATTTTTTTCTCTTAACCACACAGGCCCTAAATTCTATGCTTTAGCTTTTAGATATATATAGAAGAGTACAATGAGCTAGGAACAATACAACATGATCAATGATAATAAGGATAAAGCCAGACTTCAAATCTAGGGGTGCAAGCTTAATGTAAATTTATCGAATTTCATCACATTCATTAACATCTTAATCTCATTCTCTCCCATTTACATGGGTATATTGCATTTATTTATTTTTAATGTCACATGTCTTGCATCTATAAAAATGAGAGAAAATTAGAAGATTCAATAGGAGGAAAACATATCCCATTAAAATACCATATGGGGACTAAGTTAAGTCATTGATGAAGGGGCCCATTCATTCATATATAAGAACATTCACATCAAACTCGACACATCATTGGCAAAATAACTCAAAAAACTCCACTTTTCCTAGTTTAGTTTTCTATTTTTTTACGTACGCCTACATCAGCCTCAATACCATATCAATGTTCCAATTAAATATTATTTCCTTTCTATTTCTTTATGCATTCACATTTGTAAATCTCAAAATCCACAACCAAATCCACAATAATAATAATAATAATAATTTATTTAGTTTTGTTGAGGAACAATAGCTCAATAGAGGTATTGAGCTATTGTTCATTTGTTAATTTTATACGATAGTTTGTTGAGCATGATGCATCATATATTTAATGGATTTAGTTTTTTTTTGTTGGAATATTAGCTTATCTAGCCTCTTGCTAATACTTTAACCTTACAAAAAATTGGTTTCTTATCTATAAGAAAAAGGTCTTTATGTTAAAACTTGTTTTCAAGAAAGGAAACAAGATAACCTAACAACCCTCAAGGTATGGTTTTGGACCACTTTATAAAACTCAGATGTTCATTTTTAAGCTCCCACTGAAAATTAGGAAACACAAATTCGATTATTAACATCCTCTAGATTTTTTAGACGAATTCTAATATAGGATTTTTTTTTTTTAAATCTTAAAAAAATTTTATTATAAGAATGGTTTAAATGTTATCATGTTGTCTACCTTTAAAAAAAAGATTACAGTAATTAATAACTGTTTGAGTTTTTCCCTCTAGTATACCACATGATCTTAGAACTAAATAGTGGAGCAGTATGATTTACCAATTAAGCTAATTGTAACTC